>OY997266.1:104565010-105190010 GCA_963921465.1 Triticum timopheevii
GGTCTATGCCAACCCGACGTCTGGCTCATCCGGTGTGCCCTGAGAACAAGATATGTGCAGCTCCTATCAGGATTTGTCGGCACTTCGGGCGGCTTTGCTGGTCTTGTTTTACCATTGTCGAAATGTCATGCGAACCGGGATTCCGAGACTGATCGGGTCTTCCCGGGAGAAGGTTTATCCTTCGTTAACCGTGAGAGCTTATCATGGGCTAAGTTGGGACACCCCTGCAGGGTATTATTTTTCGAAAGCCGTGCCCGCGGTTATGAGGCAGATGGGGATTTGTTAATGTCCGGTTGTAGAAAACCCGAAGTTGACCTTAATTAAAATACATCAACCGCGTGTGTAACCGTGATGGTCTCTTCTCGGCGGAGTCCGGGAAGTGAACACGGTGTTGGAGTTATGTTTGACATAAGTAGTTTCAGGATCACTTCTTGATCGCTACTAGCTTCACGACCGTGCCTTGCTTCTCTTCTCGCTCTCTTTTGCGAATGTAGCCACCATATATGCTAGTCGCTTGCTGCAGCTCTACCTCACAACTCTGTCCTACCTATAAGCTTAAATAGTCTTGATCTCGCGGGTGTGAGATTGCTGAGTCCCCGTGGCTCACAGATTCTACCAAAACAGGTGCAGGTACCGATGATACCAGCACAGATGGCGCAACTGAGCTGAAGTGGGAGTTTGACGAGGACCATGGTCATTACTATGTTTCATTTCCAAACGATCAGTAGTGGAGCCCAGTTGGGACGATCGGGGATCTGTGTTGCATTTGGGGTAGTCTTCTTTTATTTTGGTTCCGTAGCCGGACCTTGAGTGTAAACTGAATGATGGATGTTTTTTTATGTATTGTGTGAAGTGGCGACTGTAAGCCAACTATGTATCTCTTTCCCTTATGTATTACATGGGTTGTGTGAAGATTACCTCACTTGCGACATTGCTTTCAATGCGGTTATGCCTCTAAGTCATGCTTCGACACGTGGGAGATATAGTCGCATTGAGGGCGTTACAAGTTGGTAATCAGAGCCTTCCCCGACCTTAGGAGCCCCACTGCTTGATCGTTTTTAGCGGCCGAGTTGTGTCTAGAAAAAATGTTTTGAGTCATTTAGGATTATATATATCGGAGAGTTAGGAATTCTTTTTACTCCCCAGTCCCTTCATCGCTCTGGTAAGGCATCCTGACGTAGAGTTTTGACTCTTCTCTTCTCAAATTTCACTAATTTTTTTTAGGATCACGCGGGTATCTTGGAATCGTTCCGATGGTTTTATGATGAGAACATTGTCTTGGTGCCTCCTGTCAGGGGTTTAGTGGATGTGTCCCGGGGAGTTGAGCTCTGAGGTGTTGTCGCCATAATTTTATCGTTGCAGTTCTGGAATACCTGAGTTTAGTACACCGACATCGAAAATCTCTTTTATGCAGTTGTTGGTGAGATAACCCCGATAACCCAGTACTGAGGTGAGTACGGGAGTATTGCCATGACTCGTATAACGGATGCTTTTCGAAGGTTGAGGTACACGATTTCCGAAGGTTTCTTGGTTATGTGTTGACGGATGGATACAGCTGGATGTAGGGATTGTTAGTTTGGGTGAGATATATTGCTTCCCCTGTATCCCCAACACCTGATTGCATAACCGGAAAGTTTCGGGAGTTTATAGGTGGGATTCAAGTAGCTCTAGCACTTCTTCCCGCAGATATTTGGTTTGTGATTGGGTAATCCTTACCACTTATTTGTTCCATTCATACCTTGTTTTTATTTTCATTCATCAATCTCTTATCAAGTGGCTTCTCACCTTAATGGACGTGATGTTTACTTTGGAATTCATTCGTTCATCCCTGTTCGAAAGTTTATTGTGAAGACTATATGTTGCAATTTCTATCCGTTGATTCAACTTGTCTATCTGTCAATCAAGATGCTAACGGATGTCACCCTCTTCAGGATGGCTCCAGCAACGCGTCAGAATCCGGAACGCAGTGATGGGAGTGAGGCGAACCCTCCACCTCCACCTCCGCCTCCGGAGGCATGGCAAAATTTGATGGCAACCACTAACACCAACGCTCAGTTGTTGATTCAGCTGATGCAAGAGCGTAACCAAGGCCAAGGCAACCAAGGGAATCAAGGTTAAGGGTAGTTCTACCATCAACCTCAGTTCCCTACCCTCAACCATTTCCTTGCAAATCAGCCAAAGTCTTTCAGCTACTGTGTCGAGGCCACAGACGCCGACGATTGGCTCGTGGATATCAACAAGCATTTCGAATGCAACAATGTTCGGCCTGAGGACTACGTCAAGTTCGCGTCTTTTCAGCTCAACGATCAAGCAGCTGATTGGTTCCAGCAATACAAGGATTCCAGAGGAGGTCGAGTGATTACTTGGACTGATTTCTGTCGGGACTTTAAAGCTCACCACATTCCTACCAGTGTTGTTGAGAGCAAGCGTGAGGAGTTCCGCAATCTCAAGCAAGGCAACATGTCAGTGTACGAATACAACAAGCAGTTTTAGAAACTTGCTCGCTTCGCTAAACAAGACGTTCCTGATGAAAATAGTATGATCTATCAATTCAGAGGTGGCCTTAGAGAGGATCTGCAGTTATCTCTCGTTCTTGTTGAGCCTACTCAGTTTGATCAATTCTACAATATGGCCCTCAAGCAAGAAGGTGCTCAGAGAATCAAGGATGCAGTTCAGTCTTCTTCCTCTCAAGTGGCAGCTAAGCAGCAAAAGTTCTACCTTCCTCCTCCTCCGTTCCGTCAGCCTTATCAACAGAAGAACTCAGGTGGTCGTGGATCTTCCCACCCACCCAACCCAAGCTACCAGAACAAGTCTCAGCCTCAAGCTCCAAGGTCAAATGCTCCTTATCACCGTCCGCTCTCAGAAGTGACTTGCAACAAGTGCCAGCAAAAAGGTCACTATGCGAACAAATGCTTCAACCAAAGGCGCCTTCCTCCTCCTCCTCCTGTGAGGTCTTCAAGCAATGCAGTGGTCAAGCATAATCCCAAGTCTGCAAAGGTGAACATGATGAATGCAGCGCAAGCAGAGGATTCTTCTGACGTGATAATGGGTAATCTCTCCATTAATGATATTCCTGCAAAAGTCTTATTTGATACTGGTGCATAGCATAGTTTCATCTCAAGACCTTTTTCATCTAAGCATGAGATGGTTTTTCAAGATTTGCCTAGACCGTTATCAGTTGTCTCTCCGGGTAAATTCATGAACGCAAGCTCCATGGTTCGGGATGTCTCTATCCAGATGGGCGACTATAGATTTCTGTCTTCTCCAATTGTCCTTGGTGACTCGGACATCGATCTTATTCTTGGGATGGACTGGCTTTCTCAGCACAAAGCTCAACTTGATTGTGCCGCCAGGGAAATTCAATTGACACACTCTTCTGAGGATGTTATCATCTATGCCGCTCGTGATGAAACCATTCGGTTGTTTTCTCTCAATGAGAAGGGCGAGCTACACGCAATCTCTCAAATTCCAGTCATTTGTGAGTACCAAGATGTCTTTCCAGAAGAGCTTCCGGGTATGCCTCCGCATCGGCCAGTCGAATTCGTTATCGATCTTGAGCCTGGCACTGAACCCGTTTGCAAGCGTCCTTACAAGCTTGGACCTGAAGAACTGAAGGAATTGAAGAAACAGCTCGATGAACAAGAGCGTCTGGGTTTGATCAGACCGAGCTCATCTCCATGGGGATGTGGAGTTCTTTTTGTCCAGAAGAAGGATGGCACGGACCGACTTTGCGTCGATTACCGTCCATTGAACAAGAAGACAATCAAGAACAAATACCCACTTCCCAATATCAATGAGCTATTCGAGCAACTCAAAGGTGCTAAAGTTTTCTCCAAGCTTGACCTCCGTATGGGTTATCATCAGATTCGCATTCGTGAACAAGATATTCCCAAGACAGCATTCAGAACAAGCTATGGTTCTTATGAATATACTGTCATGTCTTTCGGCCTTGTCAATGCTCCTCCAACTTTCTCTCGAATGATGGACTTCATTTTCAACCCCTACACCAATGATTTCGTCTTGGTGTATCTCGATGATATTTTGGTCTTCTCCAAGAACAAGCAAGATCATGCCAAACATTTGCGATTGGTGCTCGACAAGCTCAGAGAGCATCAATTCTATGCGAAGTTTTCCAAATGTGAGTTCTGGATTGATGAAGTTCTTTATCTTGGTCACATCATCTCCGCCAAGGTCATCGCTGTTAATCCCGAGAAGGTGTCTTCAATTGTGAATTGGGAACCTCCTCAGAATGTCAAGCAGCTTCGTAGTTTTCTTGGGCCTGCAAGCTATTGCCGAAGATTCGTTGAGAACTTCTCTAAGATTGCAAAGCCTCTTTCCAACCTCCTCCAGAAGCATGTCAAGTATGTCTGGACGCCTGAGTGTGATGTCGCTTTCAACACCCTCAAAGAAAAGCTAGTCACAGCTCCTGTTTTGACTCCTCCTGATGAATCCAAGCCATTCAAAGTATTTTGTAATGCTTCTCTTCAAGGTCTCGGTGCTGTGTTAATGCAAGAGAAGAAAGTTGTGGCCTATACCTCTCGCCAGTTGAAGCCCAACGAAAAGAACTATCCCACTCACGATCTTGAGTTGGCGGCAGTTCTCCATGCATTGATAACATGGAGACATCTCTTGTTGGGAAGGAAAGTGGACATTTTCACCGATCACAAGAGTCTCAAGTATATCTTCACTCAACCCAACCTCAACCTCAGGCAAACTCGATGGGTCGAAATGATTCAAGAGTACAATCCAAGTATTGAATACACTCCTGGCAAGGCGAATGTGATTGCAGATGCTCTGAGCAGAAAGGCTTATTGCAACAGTCTAATTCTCAAGCCTTTCCAACCGGATCTTTGTGAAGCTTTCCGCAAGCTGAATCTTCAAGTTGTTCCTCAAGGCTTTCTTGCCAACCTCATAGTCTCTCCTACTTTGGAAGATCAAATTCGTGAGGCTCAACTCCTGGATACCATGGTGAAGAAGGTGAAACGTGGTATTGACAAGGGCATTTCCAAATACAAGTGCTATTGCTTGGATGACAAAGATACTCTTTTCTTCGAGGATCGAATTGTGGTTCCTAAAGGCGATCTGAGAAAAGTCATCATGAATGAGGCACACAATTCCCTCCTATCCATTCATCCTGGAAGTAAAAAGATGTACCATGATCTCAAGCAGTCATATTGGTGGACTCGAATGAAGCGAGAAATTGCTCAATTCGTGAATGAATGTGATGTCTGCAGAAGGGTGAAAGCAGAACACCAAAGACCAGCTGGTCTCCTTCAACCTCTTGCTATTCCGGAATGGAAATTTGACCATATCGAGATGGACTTTGTGACTAGATTTCCTAAGTCCAAGCGTGGAAATGATGCTATCTTCGTTGTCATTGACAAGCTTACTAAAGTGGCTCATTTTCTTCCTATCAAAGAATCTATCACAACAGCTTAGCTGGTAGAGCTATACACCTCCAGAATTGTCTCCTTGCACGGCATTCCACAATTGATCTCTTCAGACCACGGAAGCATCTTCACTTCTAAGTTCTGGGACTCCTTTCAGAAGGCCATGGGCACCAACATTCGTTTCAGCATAGCTTTCCATCCTCAAACTAGTGGCCAAGTCGAGCGAGTCAATCAAATCCTTGAAGACATGCTCAGGGCTTGTGTCATTTCCTTTGGCATGAAGTGGGAAGATTGTCTTCCATATGCCGAGTTCTCCTACAACAACAGCTTCCAAGCGAGTTCGGGCAAGGCCCCATTCGAAATTCTCTATGGCAGGAAGTGCCGTACTCCTCTCAATTGGTCCGAGACAGGTGAACGCCAACTTCTTGGCAACGACTTGATCACAGAAGCTGAAGAAATGTGCAAAGTCATTCGTGAGAATCTCAAAGCCGCGCAATCGCGCTAGAAGGGCTATTATGATGACAAGCACCGTGATGTGGCTTTTGAAATCGGAAACCATGTCTACCTCCGCGTCTCTCCAATGAAAGGCACTCGTCGCTTCGGTATCAAAGGGAAGCTTGCCCCTAGATACGTGGGTCCTTTCAAGATCATTGGCAAAAGAGGCGATCTCGCCTATCAACTTGAGGTTCCGTCCAACTTTGCAAACATGCACGATGTGTTTCACGTGTCACAGCTTCGCAAGTGCTTCAAGATTCCTGAGCGCACTATCAACTTTGAAGAAATTGACCTCCAAGAAGATCTCTTTTATCTTGAGCACCCCGTTGCTATTCTTGAAGAAACTGAGCGCAAGACTCGCAACAAGTCAATCAAATTCCTGAAAGTGAAGTGGTCACACCATTCCGAACGAGAAGCCACCTGGGAGCGCGAGGATCACCTCCGTTCCGAATATCCAGAGTTCTTTCAGTCCTAGATCTCGGGACGAGATCCTCTTATAGTGGCGGAGTGTTGTAACACCCCGGATGTAACATTCCATATTTGCAACTCCAACTCTTGCCATTTTCGGCTATGTGCTATGATATTCCCTCCGTGGTTGGGTTTTTGTTTTTGTTTTGCTTTTTGTTCATGTCATGCATCTAATATCATGTCATCATGTGCATCTCATTTGCATACGTGTTCGTCTCATGCATCCGAGCATTTTCCCCGTTGTCCGTTTTGCATTCCAACACTCCCACATGCACCGGCGCACCCCTCTTGTTCTTTTTCATGTGCGGGTGTTAAACATTCTCGGAATGGACCGAGCCTTTCCAAGTGGCCCTGGTATAGCACCGGTAGACCACCTGTCAAGTTTCGGGTAATTTGGAGCTCGTTTGATACTCCAACGGTTAACCGGGTAACCGCATAGGCCTCTTTTGGGTTGCATCCCAACACCCCTCCAAAACAGCCCAATAACCCATCTAAGTCACTTCCATGCTATCAGTCGTTCGATCACGATCGTGTGGGCGAAAACCGCACCTCATTTGGAGTCTCCTAGCTCCCTCTACCTATAAATATGTGCACTCCCCCGAATTTCCGGATCCCCAAACCCTAGCCCGCTCCTCCGCCGCCGCCGGACACGTCCGGGCGAGCCGGACGCGTCCGCCCGCCGCCGCCTAACGAACCGCAGCCCGCCACGTGGCCGCGCCCACATCGCCGCACCGCCGGCCCGCCGAGGCCCGCGCGGGGCCCCCTCCGCGGCCCGCTCCGCCCCGCGCCCGGGCGCGCCGCTCCGCCCCGTGCCCGCGTTCCGCCGCCGCGCCTTGCCTCGCCGCCTCGCCGGCCGGCCCCGCCGACCCGCCTCCGCCGCGTCGCCGTCTCTCCGCCGGCGCCGCCTCCGGAGCTCACCGCCGCCTCCAAGCGCCGCCACCCCGCGCCCCGCGCCAGATCCGGCCACCCCGGCCCCGGATCCGGCGCCCAACTCCTCCGGCCGCCGCCTCCGTCTTCCACTCCGGCGAGCCGCTCCGGCCACGCCTCGGTTCGCGTGCCACAAGAGCTCTGGATCTGGACGAGGTTGACACCGAAAATCGTCCAAGTCATTTCTGTGATTATTTTGTTGCATCTTCATCGCATCACATCTTTGCACCTGTGGCTCCGTTTTGGGCGTTTAGCATTCGAATTATTCGTCTCAATGAGTACATCATTTCATTCCATTGCATCATTTACATTTGAGCTCATCTTGATGCCCGAAATGCTGTTGGAAGAGGGCTATGTGATGTTAGTTTCTGTTTCTTAACAGAACTTGCACTTTTATCATTTTTGCCATGATTAATGTGTGCATCTTATGAACTTGAGCCCTACATATGTTTTGATCTATGCCATGCCAGCTTTACAGGGGCGTATGCCATGTATTTTTGTGATCAATGTGGTGACTAGCACAAGCATGCAAACTAGGCTTCGTGATATTGCTGATTTTAGTCCCTGTTCTGCTGTTATTGTGATGCCATGTAAACATGTTGCTACAGAGAGATCCATGCATATTTAGAGATACTTCAGTAAGGGTGTTTTGAAGATATGGATGTGCTCTATCCATCCATGCCATTGTTGGCATTTATGGAGTAGTCTAGCATGTCATTTTCGTGCTCTACTTTTGCTTCAAAATGTGTCCTGGCAGATTGTTTACATGATATTCAATTTTTACAAGGTTGTTGTAGTTGATCCTTGTATGCTATGATGTTGTTCTTGCCATGTATGGCTTCTATGCCATGTCTTCTTGATGGATGTATGCTTAGTTTATCATGAAATGCTCTGTAGTGAGTGCGTCGAGCTCACGAACATGCCTACTTGTTATCTGTTTTTGCCATGTCCAGTTTTTCTGTCAAGTCTGAGATCTGTAATGAAACTTGCTATGTTTACATGGGTGCCATCATTTCTTATGGTCCTCTTTGGCTAATGGTCAGTAAGGGACTTTTGATCTATGCTTTGAGTAGATTCCTGCCATGTCTTGTTTTTCTATTATAAGTTCCTGTAGCTTGTTGTTTGCTTGCTCTAAACATGCCTTCCTGATGTTAATTTCTGGCATACTAGTATTTTCACCAAGTCTGTGAACCTGATATTTTTTGCACTTTCACAATGCTTGTTTGAGCCTGTTATGATGTGATTTAGTCATAGCTCAGTGTTCCTCTTTTGTTAAGCATCTCCTGTAGATCACTGTCATATGCTTTGTTTTTATGTTGGGGTGCTGTAGCATAGTTTCTTGTTGCATGCTAAGTAGCATCGTGCTGTTAATCGCAGATTTGTGCCATTATTGTTTTGCTTGCCATTTGCAAACCGTGCATCCGTTTCCGGTGATCTTTATATCGATTTCAACCGAAATCATCTTATCTTTCCAGCGACATACTTGGTTTGCCAAGTTGATGCCTTGTTCATCATTTTCCTTCCGGAGCACACATATGCATTGCATATCACATCTCGCATAGCATGTCATGTATTGCATCATGTTGCTTGTGCATTGTTCCATGTTTGATTGTGGTTCCATTGCTTTTGTTCTTGCTTTGGGTAGAGCCGGGAGACGAGTACGTGAACGAGGAACCTGTTGAGAACGCCTACGAGGATCAAGCCTTCGACAACCCTGAGAACTTTGCAGGCAAGATGACCATACCCTCGAAATCACTTCTATCTTTGCTTGCTAGATGCTCGCTCTTTTGCTATGCCTATGCTATGTTACCTACCACTTGCCATATCATGCCTCCCTATTGCCATGTCAAACCTCTAACCATCCTGTCCTAGCAAACCGTTGTTTGGCTATGTCACCGCTTTTGCTCAGCCCCTCTTATAGCGTTGCTAGTTGCAGGTGAAGATGAAGTTTGTTCCTGGTCGGAACATGGATATTTTGGGATATCACAATATCTCCTGTTTAATTAATGCACCTTATATATTTGGTAAAGGGTGGAAGGCTCGGCCTTATGCCTGGTGTTTTGTTCCACTCTTGCCACCCTAGTTTCCGTCATACCGGTGTTATGTTCCTTGATTTTGCGTTCCTTACGCGGTTGGGTGATTTATGGGACCCCCTTGACAGTTCGCTTTGAATAAAACTCCTCCAGCAAGGCCCAACTTTGGTTATACCATTTGCCACCTATACCCCTTTTTCCCTTGGGTTTTCGCGAGCCCGAGGGTCATCTTTATTTTAGCCCCCCGGGCCAGTGCTCCTTCGAGTGCTGGTCCAACCTGAGCGATGTCCGGCGCCCCTTGGGCAACCAGGGTCTATGCCAACCCGACGTCTGGCTCATCCGGTGTGCCCTGAGAACGAGATATGTGCAGCTCCTATCGGGATTTGTCGGCACTTCGGGCGGCTTTGCTGGTCTTGTTTTACCATTGTCGAAATGTCATGCGAACCAGGATTCCGAGACTGATCGGGTCTTCCCGGGAGAAGGTTTATCCTTCATTGACCGTGAGAGCTTATCATGGGCTAAGTTGGGACACCCTTGCAGGGTATTATCTTTCGAAAGCTGTGCCCGCGGTTATGAGGCAGATGGGAATTTGTTAATGTCCGGTTGTAGAAAACCCGAAGTTGACCTTAATTAAAATACATCAACCGCGTGTGTAACCGTGATGGTCTCTTCTCGGCGGAGTCCGGGAGGTGAACACGGTGTTGGAGTTATGTTTGACGTAAGTAGTTTCAGGATCACTTCTTGATCGCTACTAGCTTCACGACCGTGCCTTGCTTCTCTTCTCGCTCTCTTTTGCGAATGTAGCCACCATATATGCTAGTCGCTTGCTGCAGCTCCACCTCACAACTCTGTCCTACCTATAAGCTTAAATAGTCTTGATCTCGCGGGTGTGAGATTGCTGAGTCCCCGTGGCTCACAGATTCTACCAAAATAGGTGCAGGTACCGATGATACCAGCGCAGATGGCGCAACTGAGCTGAAGTGGGAGTTTGACGAGGACCGTGGTCGTTACTATGTTTCATTTCCAGACGATCAGTAGTGGAGCCCAGTTGGGACGATCGGGGATCTGTGTTGCATTTGGGGTAGTCTTCTTTTATTTTGGTTCCGTAGCCGGACCTTGAGTGTAAACTGAATGATGGATGTTTATTTATGTATTGTGTGAAGTGCCGACTGTAAGCCAACTATGTATCTCTTTCCCTTATGTATTACATGGGTTGTGTGAAGATTACCTCACTTGCGACATTGCTTTCAATGCGGTTATGCCTCTAAGTCGTGCTTCGACACGTGGGAGATATAGCCGCATCGAGGGCGTTACATTGGTGCAGTTCAAAACAAAGCGTCGTGGCGGGATCTACGTGTGAAGCGGAATACATAGCTACTTCGGAAGCAACTAATGAAGGAGTCTGGATGAAGGAGTTCATATCCGATCTAGGTGTCATACCTAGTGCATCGGGTCCAATGAAGATCTTTTGTGACAATACTGGAGCGATTGCCTTAGCGAAGGAATCCAGATTTCACAAGAGAACCAAGCACATCAAGAGACGCTTCAATTCCATCCGGGATCTAGTCCAGGTGGGAGACATAGAGATTTGCAAGATACATACGGATCTGAATGTTGCAGACCCGTTGACTAAGCCTCTTCCACGAGCAAAACATGATCAGCACCAAGACTCCATGGGTGTTAGAATCATTACTGTGTAATCTAGATTATTGACTCTAGTGCAAGTGGGAGACTGAAGGAAATATGCCCTAGAGGCTATAATAAAGTTATTATTTATTTCATTATATCATGATAAATGTTTATTATTCATGCTAGAATTGTATTAACCGGAAACATAATACATGTGTGAATATATAGACAAACAGAGTGTCACTAGTATGCCTCTACTTGACTAGCTTGTTAATCAAAGATGGTTATGTTTCCTAACCATGGACAAAGAGTTGTTATTTGATTAACGGGATCGCATCATTAGTTGAATGATCTGATTGACATGACCCATTCTGTTAGCTTAGCACCCGATCGTTTAGTTTGTTGCTATTGCTTTCTTCATGACTTATACATGTTCCTATGACTATGAGATTATGCAACTCCCGTTTACCGGAGGAACACTTTGTGTGTTACCAAACGTCACAACGTAACTGGGTGATTATAAAGGTGCTCTACAGGTGTCTCCAAAGGTACTTGTTGGGTTGGCGTATTTCGAGATTAGGATTTGTCACTCCGAATGTCGGAGAGGTATCTCTGGGCCCTCTCGGTAATGCACATCACTTAAGCCTTGCAAGCATTGCAACTAATGAGTTAGTTGCGAGATGATGTATTACGGAACGAGTAAAGAGACTTGCCGGTAACGAGATTGAACTAGGTATTGGATACCGACGATCGAATCTCGGGCAAGTAACATACCGATGACAAAGGGAACAACGTATGTTGTTATGCGGTCTGACCGATAAAGATCTTCGTAGAATATGTAGGAACCAATATGGGCATCCAGGTCCCGCTATTGGTTATTGACCGGAGACGTGTCTCGGTCATGTCTACATTGTTCTCGAACCGTAGGGTCCGCACGCTTAAAGTTACGATGACAGTTTCTTTATGAGTTTATGTATTTTGATGTACCGAAGGTTGTTCGGAGTCCCGGATGTGATCACGGACATGACGAGGAATCTCGAAATGGTCGAGACATAAATATTGATATATTGGACGACTATATTCCGACACCGAAATTGTTCCGGGTGATTTTGGAGAAAACCAGAGTGCCGGGGGGGGGGGGGGTTACCGGAACCCTCCGGGAGAGTTAATGGGCCACATGGGCCTTGGTGGGAAGAGAGAGGGGCGGCCAGGGTGGGCCGCGCGCCCCCTCTCCCTCTGGTCCGAATTGGACTAGGAGGGGGGGCGGCGCCCCCCTTTTCCTTCCCCCCTCTCCCCCTTCCTCCCCCCTCCTAGTAGGAGTAGGAAAGGAGGAATCCTACTCCTACTAGGAGGAGGATTCCTCCTCCTTGGCGCGCCCCAAGGGGCCGGCCGGCCTCCTCCCTTGCTCCTTTATATACGGGGGCGGGGGGCACCCCATAGAGACAAAAGTTGATCTTAGTGATCGTTCCTTAGCCATGTGCGGTGCCCCCCTCCACGATATTACACCTCGGTCATATTGTAGCGGTGCTTAGGCGAAGCCCTGCGACAGTTGAACATCAAGATCGTCACCACGCCGTCGTGCTGACAGAACTCCTCCCTGAAGCTTTGCTGGATCGGAGCCCGGGGTGCGTCATCAAGTTGTACGTGTGTCAAGAACTCGGAGGTGCCGGAGTAACGGTGCTTGGATCGGTTGGACCGGGAAGATGTACGACTACTTCCTCTACGTTGCGTCAACGCTTCCGCTTCGATCTATGAGGGTACGTAGACAACACTCTCCTCTCTCGTTGCTATACATCACCATGTTCTTGCGTGTGCGTAGGATTTTTTTTTGAAATTACTACGTTCCCCAACATGCGGGTGGTGCCGAAGGAGCTGGGGGAGGCCATGAGGGGATGGGGGTGGCGGCGTTTCGCGAGGGAGCAGCGCGGCCGAGGGGTGGAGGCGCGGCTGGAGGGCGGCGCGACAGGGTAGAGGCGGAAGCGGGGGCGGCGGCGCACACGGGGGCGGCGGTCGCGGAGGCGTGGGATCGCGGCGGCGACGGCGACGGGTGGTTGCGGCGACGGTGGTGGGTGGCGGCGGCGGCGGCGGCGATGGGGATCGCGGCGGCGGCGGCACACGGGTTAGGGTTAGGATCTTAGGTATGATACCATGTTGAAAACAAGAGTTTTGGCAATGCTTCACGATGTATTGATCGGTGCATAGCGCACGTATATATGAAGTACAAGGTGGGTCACAACCTCAACTATACAAAGACTAGGAGGTGGGCCAGATTATACAATATACATGCACAAACCATATATTCAACACACCGAATCATGAAAAAAATCATCAAGTCCAAAAAATGTTGCTCACATATTTTTTGCAAATGTTCATTTTCAAAAAATAATCATCGAATTCAGTTTCTTTTCATAAAATTCAAATTTTAATCATCAAATTGAAAATATATTCATTAAATATAAATTTTTTTCATCACAATGCAAAGATGTTCATAAATATTTTCATAAAAAGTCATGAATTTCAAAGCACTCATTAATTCCCAAGAAGTTCGTCAATAAAGTTTGTTAATGAAATATAAAAATATTCGTTTATGATAATTCATGGATATGTTTTGAATGGGCGAACTTTTCATGAAATTCATTAATTTTTTCTTTGAATTCATGTATCTTTTTGGAACTTGGTGCATTTTTTACCAAATTTATAAGCATCTATATCAATAAAAAAAGACCCAAAAGAAAAGATCCATTTAATGTCAACCATCAAAATGGCAGTCGCGTTTAAGCGCTTCGCATCGCGCTGGTCGTTAAATAGGAAGCCCTCTCATAGCTCTCGTGTATTACAAGTTCGTATTAAATCTCGCATACATGCTCTCGTATATGGACCTCAACCCAGTAAAAGGCTTTCTTGGTTTCTTGGTTTTCGTCTCGTGCTTTGCTCGTCGCCCTCATAGGGGAACTTTTTATTTACGAAATCATTTGTTGAATATTATTATGTACGTGTATATTGTGTCTTGGGCCCATCTTCTAGTGCATCTGTATAGTTGAGATTATAACCCCTCTCTGTATATTATATATACGTATCTGGTGCACCGATCAATGCAATTGTGTTGCACAGCCTAATTCTAGTCTTCTACTCCCTCCGTTTCTAAATATAAGTCTTTTTAGAGATTCCACTATGAACTACATACGGAGCAAAATGAGTGAATCTACACATTCACTCCAAAATATGTCTATATACATCCATATGTAGTTTGTAGTGGAATCTTTAAAAAGACTTACAATTAGGAACGGAGGGAGTACATGGTATTTATCGCAAGTCCGTCCTAACCCTAGCCTAGCCGCCGCCGCCGCGCCTCCATCGCGCCGCCACCCGCCGTCGCCGTCGCGCGTTCTCTCCGGCCGCCGCCGCCGCCGGTTGCCACCGCTCCCCCATCCGACGCCGCTGCCACCCGTCGCCGGCGGCGGCTCCTCTTTAGCCCCCGCCCCCGCCGGTCGCCGCCGCTCCCTCCTCTCCCGCTTCCGCACCGCCTCTCCACCACCCGTCCCCTGCCTTCCACTGCCCTCACCGCCGCTGCCGCACCAAGCATCCGCCGCTTCTAGCCGCTAGTCCGTGCCGCCGCCGCCGCTCATCCCCTCGTCGTTGTACTCCTACAACCCCGTTCCCTCCATCCGCCGCCGCCGCATCCAGCCGCCGCCCATGCCGCCGCTCCTACCTGGCCGGCGTCGCGCCCCCTCCCCAGCTGCCGCCACCGCCGTTGCAATGTCTTCCGCCGCGTCGTCTCTCTTTGGCTACATGTACGCAGACGCGCCGGCTCCCTTCACCCCCCGTTTCGCGCTCCAGCGCGGAGGCCGAGTACCGAGCAGTGGCTAACGCCGTCGCTGAGTGCACCTGGCTACGACAACTACTTCAGGAGTTGCATCATGATGTCTCCCAGGCTATGGTTGTCTACTGTGACAACGTCTCTGCGGTGTACCTTTCCGCCAACCCCGTTCATCATCGCCGGACTAAGCACATTGAGCTGGACATTCACTTTGTGCGTGCGCAGGTGGCCTTTGAATGCATTCGGGTCCTCCATGTTCCGACTTCACAACAGTTCACCAATGTGATGACTAAGGGACTGCCGACTTTCACCTTCGAGGAGTTTCGTTCCAGTCTCTGCGTCTCCGGCGGCGCTTCGACTGCTGGGGGTGTTGAATATATTGTGTACGTGTATATTGTGTCTTGGGCGCACCTCCTAGTTCATCTGTATAGTTGAGGTTGTGGCCCCCCTCTATACATTATATATACGTGTCTGATGCACCGATCAATACAATTGTGTTGCACGACCTAATCCTAGTCTTCTACATCATCAATTAAGAATACCCTGTGCAAATGTCACTTCCATCTTGTCAGGTTGCAACAAGTAGCCACTGCATGTGCGCCACTTGTCGCAACCATGAAGTTTTTTTGTAGATTCGTTTATTCAAAACGTTTTATCTCTTAAATTGCGCATCTAAATAGTGAACCGTTTTCACCGTTGGATTTCTCACGTCGAGATCATCAAAACTAGATTCATGTTAATAAGTTTAGACGAACTTTGTACTCAAGAAACCTAAAGAAAAAAGTGTGCCTCCACCAGAAGCAAATCGGTGTCTCTCATGAAAGAAAAAAAAATGTGTTTTTTTCCTTCCGGAGAAGCACCTCTTGAGGAAGCAAATCTGTGTCTCCACCAGAAGCAAATTCGTGCCTCTCACGAAAGAAAAACATGCCTTTTCCTTTCTGAGGGTCACAGTTGTGTCTCTCACGAAACAAGTATTTTCCTCCAAGATAAGCAAATCTACACCTCTCGCAGAACCAAAAAATACGTTTTTTTTTCGAGAAGCACAGTTCTGCCTCGTGGAAGCAAATCAGCGCCTCCATGAGGAGAAAATTTGTGCCTCTCGCGGCAACAAAAGAAAACATGTTTTTTCGTGCAATTTGTTTTATGCGGAACCTAGGGGAAACCGGGTAAAAACAGAAAGGCCATATAAAATAAAATATAAAATCAGAAAACATTATCAACATATAAAAATAAAATCCTGAGGGAGAACGCGAAGTGAGCCTTGCGGGGTTCCCACAAGGGGTATCCTTAGTTGCTACCTTTTATTTGCCAACTAGCATGAAGCGAGTTCCTACATCTTGCACAGGTTGTTGGGTAGCGACCTAGCCTTTTGGGCGCATGCTTTTGGGTCGGGCCATATGGGGGCAGGCATCCCTTTTTTCGTTTCATTTGTTATCTTCTGTTTTTTTTCTACAAAATTGTTCAGGATTTGAAAACAGTTATGAATTTTGATAATGGTTAGGATTTAAAAATAGAAGTTTAATTTCAGAAAAATCTGCACGAGTTTGAAAAAATATTCTCAAATTCAAAAAAAATGTGTGAGTTCTAAAAATGTTCTCAGATCCAAAAAAAGTTCCACGAATTGAAAAACATGTTCATGAAATTAAAAAATGTTCGAGATTTCCAAAAGTGTTCATGAGTTCAAAAAAGTGTTCACGGTTTGGATGAAGTGTTCAAAAAAATTCATAGAACAATTGTGAATTACACAACAATTCATCCAAAATATGTTGTCTGATTCAAAAAATGTTGATGAATTCTAAAAAAGTTCATGCATCACAAAAAAAATGTTTGTAAACCAAAAGATGTTCACGAATTTAAAAATCATAAATCAAAAATAAAAAATGAAAAAATAAAATAAAAAAGTGAAAAACCGGGACAGACTATAAAATAAAATGAAAAAGCATGTTCCTAAAGAAAAAAATAAAAAAAGAAAGAAGGTGAAAAGAGCAGAGAAAACCGAAAAAAAAAACACAAAAGAAAGAGTATACCCAGTCTGGGAATGTTCTAGAACCTTTACAAAACTGGGAAAAAGGCTAGTTGGGCTGTCCCAAAAATGTACGTACTGAGTCGTGCGCTTGGTCGCTAACCATCAACCGGCGCGCCAAGTAGGATGCCGACATGGTGATACCAAGTGGTGAAACGTCCACTCCTCACGTTCTTTTGGGCCGACGCTTGTGTAAGGTGGGGCGCCCATATTTGGATTTCTCTTTTATTTTTTATTTTGTTTTCGTCTTTTAAATAAAATTCAGGATTTCAAAAATATATGATTTTGAAAAAAAATCTTGAAATTAAGAAGATCCAATTTTGCAAATATGTAACCAAATTGTGATAATGTTCACTAATTGAAAAATAAATGTTCCAGAATTTTACAAAAATGTCCATGAATTTGTCAAAATGTTTGTTGATTCAAGAAATGTCCAAGAATGTCTAGAAATGAGCTTTTTTGTAATTGAAAGTTTGAATTTTATGGATATTTTTTGAATTGACGAACATTTTTTTAAACATGATGAATGTTTTGAATTGTGATGACCATTATTTTCAATTTGATGAACAATTTATGAATTTGGTGAATAAACTTTGAATGTGATGAACAAAAATGTTCACAATTGAAAAAATGTTCGTGAGATGAAAACGAAACTGAAAAGGAAAAGAAAAACAAATATGAGAAAATAAAATAAAAAGGAAAAGTATAAATAAAAAGGAAAAACAAAATGGAAAAGAAAAGGAAAAAAATAAAAAAAACATAAGAGGGATCATGCGACCCAATTCACTTAGTGAGCACGGTGGAGTGTATGTTTGATCCACACCTGTCAACCTACGCGGGGAATAGGAATCCCGCGCTCGTAGTAGGGTTGTCTTTTGTTCCGTGCAGGCGTTGCTCCCTAGACCGGTCTTCTTCTTTTTTCTATTTCTATTTCTTTTGTTTTCTTAATGCCTTTTGTTTTTCTTTGCCTTTAGCCTTTTTTGGGATACAACAAGAATATGAATTGTCAAGATATGCAACTAGGCCAACAACTTATATGAGAAGCTCAACAAGATAACAACATGCTAGAAGGTGAACACAATAACACAAACTTGCAGAAACTAAGTAAATGTATAAAGTTACCACAAATGGAGACGTTGATGTAGTTCCTTGAGTTCCCTTTTGGGGAGTTACATCTATTTTGGAGGGGCGTGGGAGCACGATGCTCACCAAATGTCACAATGGCTCACCCTATCCTTCTCGCGCCCTCACACAATACAAGGTGCAACGATTCCACTATGCGATTCCCTTGAAGGCGGTGATCGAAGCCTTTACAAAAAAGGCGGGGAAGATTCCACAACTTAATTGGAGGCTTCAACACCACCATGAAGCTCCACCATAATGGATTGTGACCCCGAGGTGACCTATTCTATCTAAGGGTGCCCCAACACCCAAGAGTAATAAGATCCACAAAAGAAAGTAAGGGTGAATTAAATTTCCTTTGGTGGAAGAGTATATATACGTACCCTCTCCCAATCCCTAGCAAATCAACAAGTTTGATTGGATAACGAGAGAGACCAGGCAAGATAAACTTTTTGCCAACAATGGAGGAGATATAGAGGGGGGGGGGGTAAGAGGTGAAGTCAAAGGAGGAATAAATCCTTCTTTTATGGCAATGAGACCAGGCCGGTGGCACGGGGGGAGAGCATGATACGTCTCCAATGTATATATATATTTTGATTATTGCATGCTAGTATATTATTTAATATCATATGTTCTATATGCAATTTTATATTTTTTGGGGGAACTAACATATTAACCTAGTGCCCAGTGCCAATTTCTGTTTTTGCCTATTATTTTGTTTCGTAGAAAAACCATACCAAACAAAGCCCATACGCGATGAAACTTTATGGTGTTTTTTCTAAACCAGAAGGGACCCTAGAAACTTCGGGAGGAGACCAGTCGATGCACAAGAGGGCCACAAGCTCAGGTGACGCGCCACTCGGGCTTGTGGGCCCCTCGCAACTCCGTTTGACCTAATTCTAAGCTATAAATTCCCTAAAATTGAGAAACCACTAGAGTGAGACCCGAAACAATTCTCTCGCTGTCGTGAATCTCTATTCTTCTGCGATCCCATCTGGAGGCCCTTTCCAGTCTGTCGAAGGGGGAAGCGATCACGGAGACCGTCTTCATCAACCTTGGTGTCTCCATGATGATGATGTGTGAGTAGTTCCCCACATGACCTAAGGGTCCATAGCAGTAGCTCGATCTCTCTCTCTCTCTCTCTCTCTCTCTCTCTCTCTCCCTCCCTCCCTCTCTCTCTCTCTCTCTCTCTCTCTCTCTCTCTCTCTCTTTGATTTTCAATACAATATTCTCTTCAGAGATCGATTCGATGCAATATTTTGTGGTTCATTTGTTGGGATCCGATGAACTATGGGTTTATGATCAGATTGTTCATTGAAAGTAACTGAGTTATTTATAAGCTTTATTATGTGTGCTTGTTATATAGCTTTGTATTTCTCTCTGATATATCTGTTTGGTTTGGCCAACTAGATTGATTTATCTTCGGCGGGAGAGGTGCTTTGTGGTAGGTTCAATCTTGCAGTGTCCTCACTCTGTGACAGGAGGAGTAGTGAGGCACATATTTATATTTTTGCTACTAAGGATAAAACAATGGGGTTCGATCATATCGGTTGGTCTTATTTTGTCTACGTTATGTCATCATACTTTAGGCATTACTCTATTTGTTATGAACTTGATACATATAGAGGCAAGCATAGAAGCGCTCTTGAAGTGGAGTAATAGTAGTAGGCGTCAGTAAGTTTAACAATCTGCCTGTCACAGATGTAATGCCTATGTACGAATCATGCCATGAATAACATCATAACAATGCACTTTTCTATCAATTTCCCAACAGTATTGTGTACCCGCCATTGCTATGTTCCTGAGAAAGATGCCTCTAGTGAAAGCTATGCCCCCGGGTCCATTTAAATAATATTGCTAAAACCCTAAATACCTTGCTACAGTTTATTTACTTTGATTTAGTTTTGCAATTTATATATCTCCCACTATCAGAATTAATCCTTGAAATTAACGAGTACAAGGGGATTGACACCCCGCATTGGATGCAAGTATTTGTTTGTGTGCGTGCAGGTACTGCTAAAAGTTGTTTGCGTGAATATCCTGTTGGTTCGATAAATCTTGGTTCTTAATTGAGGGAAATACTTTCTGCTACTATATTACTTCACCCTTCCTCTACAGGAAAATCCCAACGCAATCACAAGTATCAAGCCATCATCGGCATCAACGTCATTAGCGATCGATGTCGGAGGCGGTCGCGGCGGAAGGGGAAGGAGGTAGTCCACAGAATGGGTGAAGAAGATCTTGACCGCGTGGCACAACACGGGGAAAGCGAAGCGCTCCGCACGGGCTGGGTCGACGTTGTGGTGGACAGCATCCAACACTAGGAGCAGGAGGTCAGAGTCGCACAGGATAGCGTCAGGGTTTGCCGTCCAAGCCAAGAATCAGATCGCCGACACGTTGGAGCCAGAGCGCGTTTCTGGCGCCAAGCTCTCAATCTCGCATAACAGCGCGAGGAGGGTCTCCACAGAGGAACAAAACTAGGCATGGTCATGAATACTCATGATCACCATCCCGACCTTGAAGCGCAGATCGACGGGCTTGAACCCGTAGAGCAGCTCCATGGGTGAATGAGCAGGTGCTACGTCTCGAGCTTGCGTTGGTGAAAGATCGAGGATGTCGCCTAGAGGGGGGGGGGGTGAATAGGCGCTTTAAAATAATTACGGTTTAGGCTTGAACAACTGCGGAATAAACCTAACGGTTAATTTGTCAAGCACAAAACCTAAAACAACTAGGCTCACCTATGTGCACCAACAACTTACGCTAAGCAAGATAAGCAACTATGTGATAGCAAGATATATGACAAAGAACAATATGGCTATCACAAAGTAAAGTGCATAAGTAAAGGGCTCGGGTAAGAGATAACCGAGGCACACGGAGACGACGATGTATCCCGAAGTTCACACCCTTGCGGATGCTAATTTCCGTTTGGAGCGGTGTGGAGGCACAATGCTCCCCAAGAAGCCACTAGGGCCACCGTAATCTCCTCACGCCCTCACACAATGCAAGATGCCGTGATTCCACTAAGGGACCCTTGAGGGCGGTCACCGAACCCGTACAAATGGCAACCCTTGGGGGCGGTCACCGAACCCGTACACTTTGGCAACCCTTGGGGGCGGTCACCGGAACCCGTCAAGATGCTCGGGGCGATCTCCACAACCTAATTGGAGACCCCGACGCTTGCCCGGAGCTTTACACCACAATGATTGAGCTCCGAACACCACCAACCGTTTAGGGCGCCCAAGCACCCAAGAGGAACAAGCTCAAGGGCACCAAGCACCCAAGAGTAATAAGCTTCTCAAACTTCACTTCCACGTATCACCGTGGAGAACTCAAACCGATGCACCAAATGCAATGGCAAGGGCACACGGAGTGCCCAAGTCCTTCTCTCTCAAATCCCACCGAAGCAACTAATGCTAGGGAGGAAAATGAGAGGAAGAACAAGAAGGAGAACACCAAGAACTCCAAGATCAAGATCCAAGGGGCTCCCCTCACATAGAGGAGAAAGTGATTGGTGGAAATGTGGATCTAGATCTCCTCTCTCTTTTCCCTCAAAAACTAATCCATGGAGGGATTGAGAGTTAGCAAGCTCGAAGAAGGTCAACAATGGGGGAAGAACACGAGCCCAAAGGATTAGGTTCATTGGGGAAGAAGACCCCCTTTTATAGGACCTCCCGAATCCAGCCGTTATGTGCTCAGGTCGTGCACAAGCGGTACTACTGCTTGGAGGAGCGGTACTACCGCTTAGCACGGTCAAAACAGCCCAAACGAGAGAGAAAACACGAGATTTTGGTCCGGGGCGGTATTACCGCTTAGGAGCCACGGTAGTACTACTCTGGAACGGTACTACCGCTCAGGAGCAGCGATAGTACCGCTCTGGAGCGGTAGTAAAAAATTACATCCGCTCTAGTCGCGGTAGTACCGCTGCAGCCTTTACCAAAACAGCCACAACTTTTGCAAACGGACTCCGAATTCAACGAAACCAAGTTTGTTGGAAAGCTAACGACATGGGCTAACACAATATTGATAGAAATATCAAGAATAAGCAAATGAGAAAAGTCCCATAAGAAAATGGTGAGAACCCTTCATCGGATAAGACCGGTAAAACCTCCAACACCGAAAACATCATAGAAGACGCATGCGAACTCCGTTTTTGATGAACTCAAGCTTGTCATCAAGATGACAATAAGCTCTAAGACTCACAAAGATAACCAAACAAGAACCAAGAAACATGATGCAAGGATGCAATGGTTTGAGCTCTCTACTAACGATACGATCAAGCTACCAACTTGAGAGCCCCCCTTGATAGTACGGCAAACGATCCTATAACCCGGTCTCCCAACTACCACCACGAGACCGGTAAAATAGAAAACCTATCAAGGGCAAACCTTTGCCTTGCACATGGTCCACTTGAGCTAGATGATGACGATCTTGACTCCCTCAAGTTGGACCACTTTTTTTGATTGCGTTGGCTCGATGAAGACTAGATGATTGCTCCCCCATAGTCCACTATGGGTGAGCGACTCTTCGGCACATCTTCACAAGTCCATTGACACCACAATGGATGGCAAGATTCAAACTTGATTGCTCCCCCATACTCCATTATGGGTGAGCCACTCTTTGTGTTGCTCCACTTGAACTTGCACACTGCAAACTTCATGACGATCACCACTTGATGTTATCCTCCATGGGTTGTATGGGATCTTCCTCTTGACGCAAGACCATGGAAACATACCTAATCCCACAAAGAACTCTCACGTAGACCATGGGTTAGTACACAAAGTGTAATGGACAAAGCTTACCATACCATGGGAGCACTTGGTCCCACTCGGTACATCTTCTATGCTTTGTGAGTTGATCAACTTGATTCACTCTTGACTTAGTCTTGATCAACCTTGAATCTTTCCAACTCTCTTCATTTGGATGATGTCTTGAAGGTAAATATGACTGATCACACAATCTTCTTCTTCAAGACATGCTTGCAATAAGCTCAACACTCACATGACCAATCTTTGGATAATTCCTTAATAGCACCTTGGTCAACTCATAAACTCCTTGAAACCAACACATGGACTTCAAGAAAAGCCTATGGACAAAACCTTCAAATATAACTCAAGGCAACCATTAGTCCATAGAGATTGTCATCAATTACCAAAAGCAAACATGGGGGCACCGCATGTTCTTTCAATCTCCCCCATTTTGGTAATTGATGACAATCACTTTCAAGAGAGTTTATATAAGGAATTATGCATCACAATGCAATGCAACAACCAATGATGCAGGAGAATGAGATGCAAATGCTTAGGAACAAAACCAAAGCAAGGAGAAAACTTTGAAACCTTCTCCACGAAACTCTCTGAAACTTCTCCCCCATTGGCATCGATTGCCAAAATGGGCGAAAAGCTTAGAAGGCCAAAATAAATTGTGGTCCTCCATAAATTGTGTATTTCTCAACAAGAGAGTGGAATGCAATACACATATCCAACTGTCAATACTTGGAGGAAGACAAACTATATTGAGGCCCAAAGATTGCAACAGAGAGATATGCCACAAAGACATAACAAAGAGAGAGACAAGCAATCAGAAGATACCAAAAGAAGCAAGCACTCAATGGATATCAATTGAACCAACTAGAACAATGATCCTACGTGCCACAAGAATAAAGATATTATGATATGAGCAAAGGATTGTTCTAAAGAAACTAGAGACGCTCCCCATGATTTGTGCACATATAAGAATTTTTGTATTTGAATACAAAGTGCTCAAAATAGGATCGTAGCTCCCCCAAAATCAATAGAAACTCACATCCAGTGCAAGTGAGCATATAGGAAACAAAGCCTAGCGTTTGCAACAAGCACATGGTTGAGCAACACGTAAGGGAGGCAACTGAAGAATAGGCCCAACCAAAACCGATGTGTGTGAGTCAAGGCAATGCACTTGAGAAGACTAATGTACGGATGAGCATTAAGCATCAATATAGTCCTGAAAGAAAGAGATACACGGTGCAAGGCATGTCATTCCCACACACAACTTGCAAACGGGTTCACAAGCTCACTAATAAGCATATAAAGAACCAATGCTTGTGACAACCCATGGTGAAGATAGACGATGAAAGCCTCATCAAGACGAGGGATACCAATTAGATGGCAAAGGCCTCATCAGGACAAGCAAAAGGAAAAAGATCTTCACCACAAAAGAGTGCATCAAGATGCAACGAAGTAAGACACGCACTCAAGGCAAATGCTTTCACGGAGCCACCAAAGAAATAACATAAGAAAGACAAGGTGGACGTGAAGGAAAGGAAATCAACTAGAGATGTAATTTCTCTCAAGTGTATAAGGTTCTAGGTAGACGAAATCATGATGACATATATCTACAAAGAAGGATGTACACCTGAAATAGTTACAACACGAAGGAACCAGATATCCACAAGGAAGTCATAAATATACCAATAAGATATTTGCTTGCAAGCATAGCACTTGGCTAGATATGGTCTTATTGTATATAAATGAATTCCAATCACACATCCATCAAAGACATCACAACTAGCAACAAGAGATCATCGTTGGGATGCTTTGAGAAAGGAAACAAGTATCACAAGATATGAAATGAATATCATGCCATGTTGCAACCTACACAAGGTTGAATGCAAGAGAGGAAAGCATGAATAGATACTTGTTACCGAGATATCATTGGAAGGATGTAGTAGATACCAATTTAAGGTAGATAGTAATTCATTGATCATCCTAGCTTGACTCCAATATGCACATGGTGACAACACCTTCCTTGTGAGTGAGCCGAGCATCCAATGTATCTCCAAATGTTCCTAGAAGAACAACACAAACTAAACGGTACCCAAACTCACTGGGACCACATAGTTAGAAACACCAATACATAGGACAAACTCCACATAAATATGTGCATATAGATATGAAAATAAACATCATGCACATCTCATCCAATTTGAGACTTGGTGGAGTTTCCCCTATATATTGGGTCAAAGAAAGAAAGCATGCCAAATAAAATACATGAAGTAAACATGCATGCTCAAGACTTTCAAAACCCGAAACCAAAAGACAAAGAAATGCCAAGTGAAAAGGATACCAAATGGAGAAATCATCACTTGCAAGATATCATTAAAGATACATCAAGGAATGAGATATCCATTGATACACACTAAACTAAAGATGTCAAACTCCCAAAGAGAGGATGGTTCCAAACAAACCAAGCTCTCAACAAAGTTTCATGATGGCACAAAGTACCAAAAAGAAATGGCTTGCCTTCCACCAAAACACACTTGATAAGGATCACAAGAAGAGTGTTC
Source organism: Triticum timopheevii (assembly GCA_963921465.1). Classification (NCBI taxonomy): domain Eukaryota; kingdom Viridiplantae; phylum Streptophyta; class Magnoliopsida; order Poales; family Poaceae; genus Triticum; species Triticum timopheevii. The sequence continues at coordinate 104,590,236 of OY997266.1, forward strand.
TGAAGAAAATAGAATAGCTCCCCCACGAGTTGTGCATTATATAGGATTTGTATTTGAATACAAAATGCACATGGTGGGATCACCGCTTTCACTATATCTAGAAAACACTAGATAAGAACAAGAAATAAACAAGTGGTATGGAAGACAACGGGAGTTGACACAAACCTTGGCAAGAGAAAAGGCAAGTAAAACAAAAGCCAATGTAAAGATGATCAATAAATTCTACCACACATAAATGACTACCAATTGTTAAACGACAAGAAGTAGATGGAAAGAATTCCCGGTGGTAGATAGCAAGGATATCCAACATCATCTTCACACCACACACAAGCAAATTGCAACTTGTAGAGCTAACATGCCACCTAGGAACAAGATAATCTACAATATCAACACTAGGTGACAACATCTCAAATGTACACATTTTCTAGGCTAGTAATATACATAGCATATTACTCCCCCATAATGTGATACCAATGAAGAAAACTTAACAAGACACAACTAAGAAATAAACAAGATGCACTAAGGCTCAACGAACGACACACAAGTACATGGTGTGCAAACCAAAATACACAAAGGCAATTTGGAGACACATCATATACAAACACATGCAAGGAACAAAACCAAAACATGCAAGGGGGCAAGTAACTTTCAAGGTAAAAAATTTAAGTACAAGTTACCGCAAGGAGGCACATTGGATATAAGATAGAAACTTGATAATCCAATTGACTTGGCTTGAGACAAAGAGAATGATGAAGTCCCCTTAATTCTTCATAATGTAGTCAAGTCTCCAATGCCCTCCAACAACACCTATTGATCAAGTTTGAGCTTGTTGGTCCCCAACCAAGTTGGGTCCTAAGAGGTTAATCACAGTAGGTTTGGCTACCCAAATGGTTCTTTGCTTGACACCACTTTGAGTACCAACAAACTTGGCAAACACATTGCCAACCTTATCCTTACCAAGAGAATAGATATCATCAATAATAATTGGGTTGGATAAGTTACCACTAGTGCATGAAGAAGCGATGTGACCTTTCTCACGACATAAATAGCAATGTCTACTCTTCACTTTCTTCTCACTTGATTTCTCAATTTGAGAAGCATTAACTTGAGTCTTCTTGGGAAGAGGCCTTTCTTCAACTTGATGTTGAGCATGAGATTGAACTTGTGCCCTCTTCCCTTGTTGCTTGACACTAATGGCCTTCTTCTTCAATGGGCAAGATCTAACATGATGTCCTTCAACTTTGCACTTGAAGCAAACAATCTTGGCCGAATTCTTGACTTGTTCTTGGACCTTCTTCTTGTTCAACTTGGACTTCTTCTTCTTGTTGGAGTTGAATCCAAGTCCACCTTTGTCATTGGGGGATTTTTGCACACTCAAGATATTGTTGAGTGTGGCCTTCCCTTCATGACACTTTTCCAAGTCTTTCTTCAAAGAAGTGACTTGGGCCTTGAGCTCTTTGATTTCCTCTACATGGTTAGTCTCAACACAAGTACTAGAGGAAGTATAAGCTTCATCGTTAGAGCAACAAGGCAAGGAAAGCAATTCATCACAAGATGTACCAACATTGTGAGTAGATGAATTACAAGGACTAGCACATGGCAATATACTATTTTGACTAGAAGTAGTGCTAGTATCCACATGAGGCTCACTAGATGTTACCTTAGCAATCATGGCCTCATGATCTATCTTTAGCACACTATGGGATACTAGAAGATCATCATGAGAGCTTGAGAGCTTTTCATGACTTTCTTCCAATTTCCCATAATTGCAAGATAGCACCTCAAGTTGAGCCCGTAGCTCAACATTCTCCTTCAAAATGGATGCTTCACAAGTAATAGAATTAGTAGCACAAGCATCATCATTAACAACAAGAGGAGAAGGCAACTTGGCAAGCTCTTTTAAATAAGCGGCTTCAAGTTGAGCATGAGACTCGGTGAGTTTGATGAGCTCACCCTTGATGACCCTTGAGCCATTTTCGAGGTGCTCAAAATCCTCAAGGAGTCTAGCATGAGCAACTTCAAGCTTAGCATTTTTAGTTTCAAAAACATTGGCCACCTCAAGAGCTCTATCAGTAGATTCCTTCACTCTAGACAATTCTAGAGCAAAAGTCTCCTCAAGAGATTCCTTGGTGGTTTGTTCAAGTTCAAGAGCTTGAGAGAGGTCCGCAATATCATTAGCGTAATCACGCCCATGACCTTCCATTTTATCAATGGTGACCTCATGCTCCTGAAGACAAGATTCCAACTCATCAATATATTTCTTGCTCTCAATAGCAATGGACATAATTTCCATGAAGTTGGAACGAGCAATTTTATTCTTATGAAGAGCTTTAAAAACCATTTCCCCCTTAATTTTTAAGGAGGCAACATTATCATTCTCTTCATCATTATCCTCATCATCATTAGCATCAACATCATCATCAAGAGACATATTGGGGTACAAAGTAGGAGATACCTTTGACGCCTTAGCCATAAGGCAAAACGCAATAGATGATGATGTAGGATCCCTTGAGGCACCATTAAACACCACATCTTGTTCCATGGAGTGTTCGGTTTCCTCTACATTGTTAGCACAACAATTCGAGGAAATAGATGCATTTTTATCATGGCAACAAGACATAGCAAGCATATCATCATGATATTTAGTCAAGCAATTTCTACATGATATGCAAGGACTATCAACACAAGCACGTGAAACATTTGGAGTGCTCGAAGTGTTAAAGCCCAAAGAAGGAGCATTGCAATAATATAGTGATGAAGGATCATCCACAATAAGCATACTATCATCATTGCAATGACCAACACTACTCACCATATCATTACCTTGTGGCAAACCACATGTAGGTGAAGTAGAAGAAGTTGAGAAGACTATATGACTGGAGGTGGAGGGACAACAACCATCCCCACAAATCTTGGACACACCATATTTATCTTGAAGCTTTGTCCATAACTCATGAGCATCCCGGAACGACATGAGTTGAAATATAACTACATTGCTCAAAGCATCGAAAAGCACATTAGAGGCTTAAGCATTGAGATAAGAGTTTTTCTCATCCTCTAAAGATAATCTTTGGGGATCCTTTGGAGGAGAAAAACCCATATCTACAATTCGCTCTAAATTTGGGTCCATGACCCTAAAGAGATTAAGCATGCGAATTACCCAAACATCAAAATTTGTGCCATCAAAACTAAGAGTGTCAGAGAATCCTAATCCCCTAGTCGACATCTTTACTCTCTAGGCGGTTAAGCCCAACAAAGAGAGACGAGGCTCTGATACCAACTGAAAGATCGAGGATGTCGCCTAGAGGGGGGGGGGGGGTGAATAGGCTCTTTAAAATAATTACGGTTTAGGCTTGAACAAATGCGGAATAAACCTAACGGTTAATTTGTCAAGCACAAAACCTAAAACAACTAGGCTCACCTATGTGCACCAACAACTTATGCTAAGCAAGATAAGCAACTATGTGATAGCAAGATATATGACAAAGAACAATATGGCTATCACAAAGTAAAGTGCATAAGTAAATGGCTCGGGTAAGAGATAACCGAGGCACGCGGAGACGATGATGTATCCCGAAGTTCACACCCTTGCGGATGATAATTTCCGTTTGGAGCGGTGTGGAGGCACAATGCTCCCCAAGAAGCCACTAGGGCCACCGTAATCTCCTCACGCCCTCGCACAATGCAAGATGTCGTGATTCCACTAAGGGACCCTTGAGGGCGGTCACCGAACCCGTACAAATGGCAACCCTTGGGGGCGGTCACCGAACCCGTACACTTTGGCAACCCTTGGGGGCGGTCACCGGAACCCGTCAAGATGCTCGGGGCGATCTCCACAACCTAATTGGAGACCCCGACGCTTGCCCGGAGCTTTACACCACAATGATTGAGCTCCGAACACCACCAACCGTCTAGGGCGCCCAAGCACCCAAGAGGAACAAGCTCAAGGGCACCAAGCACCCAAGAGTAATAAGCTTCTCAAACTTCACTTCCACGTATCACCGTGGAGAACTCAAACCGATGCACCAAATGCAATGGCAAGGGCACACGGAGTGCCCAAGTCCTTCTCTCTCAAATCCCACCGAAGCAACTAATGCTAGGGAGGAAAATGAGAGGAAGAACAAGAAGGAGAACACCAAGAACTCCAAGATCAAGATCCAAGGGGCTCCCCTCACATAGAGGAGAAAGTGATTGGTGGAAATGTGGATCTAGATCTCCTCTCTCTTTTCCCTCAAAAACTAGCAAGAATCCATGGAGGGATTGAGAGTTAGCAAGCTCGAAGAAGGTCAACAATGGGGGAAGAACACGAGATCAAAGGATTAGGTTCATTGGGGAAGAAGACCCCCTTTTATAGGACCTCCCGAATCCAGCCGTTATGTGCTCAGGTCGTGCACAAGCGGTACTACCGCTTGGAGGAGCGGTACTACCGCTTAGCACGGTCAAAACAGCCCAAACGAGAGAGAAAACACGAGATTTTGGTCCGGGGCGGTACTACCGCTTAGGAGCCACGGTAGTACTGCTCTGGAGCGGTACTACCGCTCAGGAGCAGCGGTAGTACCGCTCTGGAGCGGTAGTAAAAAATTACATCCGCTCTAGTCGCGGTAGTACCGCTGCAGCCTTTACCAAAACAGCCACAACTTTTGCAAACGGACTCCGAATTCAATGAAACCAAGTTTGTTGGAAAGATAACAACATGGGCTAACACAATATTGATAGAAATATAAAGAATAACAAATGAGAAGAGTTCCATAAGAAAATGGTGAGAACCCTTCATCGGATAAGACCGGTAAAACCTCCAACACCGAAAACATCATAGAAGACGCATGCGAACTCCGTTTTTGATGAACTCAAGCTTGTCATCAAGATGACCATAAGCTCTAAGACTCACAAAGATAACCAAACAAGAACCAAGAAACATGATGCAAGGATGCAATGGTTTGAGCTCTCTACTAACGATACGATCAAGCTACCAACTTGAGAGCCCCCCTTGATAGTACGGCAAACGATCCTATAACCCGGTCTCCCAACTACCACCACGAGACCGGTAAAATATAAAACCTATCAAGGGCAAACCTTTGCCTTGCACATGGTCCACTTGAGCTAGATGATGACGATCTTGACTCCCTCAAGTTGGACCACTTTTCTTGATTGCGTTGGCTCGATGAAGACTAGATGATTGCTCACCCATAGTCCACTATGGGTGAGCGACTCTTCGGCACATCTTCACAAGTCCATTGACACCACAATGGATGGCAAGATTCAAACTTGATTGCTCCCCCATACTCCATTATGGGTGAGCCACTCTTTGTGTTGCTCCAGTTGAACTTGCACACTGCAAACTTCATGACGATCACCACTTGATGTTATCCTCCATGGGTTGTATGGGATCTTCCTCATGACGCAAGACCATGGAAACATACCTAACCCCACAAAGAACTCTCACGTAGACCATGGGTTAGTACACAAAGTGTAATGGACAAAGCTTACCATACCATGGGAACACTTGGTCCCACTCGGTACATCTTCTATGCTTTGTGAGTTGATCAACTTGATTCACTCTCGACTTAGTATTGATCAACCTTGAATCTTTCCAACTCTCTTCATTTGGATGATGTCTTGAAGGTAAATATGACTGATCACACAATCTTCTTCTTCAAGACATGCTTGCAATAAGCTCAACACTCACATGAACAATCTTTGGATAATTCCTTAATAGCACCTTGGTCAACTCATAAACTCCTTGAAACCAACACATGGACTTCAAGAAAAGCCTATGGACAAAACCTTCAAATATAACTCAAGGCAACCGTTAGTCCATAGAGATTGTCATCAATTACCAAAACCAAACATGGGGGCACCGCATGTTCTTTCACTTGGTTTTCCCCGAAGAGGAGGGGGTGATGCAGCACAGTAGTGTAAGTATTTCCCTTAGTTTTTGAGAACCAAGGTATCAATCCAGTAGGAGGTCACGCGCAAGTCCCTTGTACCTGCACAAAATGATAGCAACTCGCAACCAACGCTTAGGGGTTGTCAATCCCTTCACGGTCACTTACCAGAGTGAGATCTGATAGAGATAATATTTTTGGTATTTTTGTTATAAAGATGCAAAGTAAAAAGTAAAAGGCAAAGCAAGTAAATAAAGTGATGGAGATTGATATGATGAGAATAGACCCGGGGGCCATAGGTTTCACTAGTGGCTTCTCTCAAGAGCATAAGTATTCTACGGTGGGTGAACAAATTACTGTTGAGCAATTGATAGAATTGAGCATAGTTATGAGGTTATCTAGGTATGATCATGTATATAGGCATCACGTCCGAGACAAGTAGATCGAAACGATTCTGCATCTACTACTATTACTCCACTCACCGACCGCTATCCAGCATGCATCTAGAGTATTAAGTTAAAAACAGAGTAACGCCTTAAGCAAGATGACATGATGTAGAGGAATAAATTCATGCAATATGATAAGTACCCCATCTTGTTATCCTCGATGGCAACAATACAATACGTGCCTTGCAACTCTTTCTATCACTGAGTAAGGACACCGCAAGATTGAACCCAAAGCCATGCACTTCTCCCATTGCAAGAACTACCAATCTAGTTGGCCAAACCAAACGGATAATTCGAAGAGACTTGCAAAGATAACTCAATCATACATAAAAGAATTCAGAGAAGATTCAAATATTACTCATAGATAAGTTGGATCATAAACACACAATTCATCGGTCTCAACAAACACACCGCAAAAAGAAGATTACATCGAATAGATCTCCACGAGAGAGGGGGAGAACATTGTATTGAGATCCAAAAAGAGAGAAGAAGCCATCTAGCTACTAGCTATGGACCCGAAGGTCTGAAGTAAACTACTCACACTTCATCGGAGGGGCTATGGTGTTGATGTAGAAGCCCTCCGTGGTGGATGCCCCCTCCGGCGGAGCTCCGGAACAGGCCCCAAGATGGGATCTCGTGGATACAGAAGGTTGCGGCGGTGGAATTAGGTTTTTGGCTCCCCCTCGTGACCTCCTCGGAAGGTTCTTGGAGTAGGGTCCAAGTCTCCTGGATCACGTTTGATGAGAAGATCACGTTCCCGAAGGTTTCATTCCATTTGGACTCTGTTTGATATTCTGTTTCCTCGAAACACTGAAATAGGCAAAAAACAACAATTCTGGGCTGGGCCTCCGGTTAATAGGTTCGTCCCAAAAATAATATAAAAGTGGAAAATAAAGCCCAATATAGTCCAAAACAGTAGATAAAGTAGCATGGAGCAATCAAAAATTATAGATACGTTGGAGACGTATCAGGCATCCCCAAGCTTAATTCCTACTCGTCCTCGAGTAGGTAAATGATAAAAAGAAGAACTTTTGATGCGGAGTGATACTTTGGCATAATTTCAATGTAAATCTTCTTAATCATGGTATGAATATTCAGATCCAAAAAGATTCAAGATAAAAGTTCATATTGACATAAAAATAATAATACTTCAAGCATACTAATCAAGCAATTATGTCATCTCAAAATAACATGGCCAAAGAAAGTTCATCCCTACAAAATCATATAGTTAGGCTATGCTTCATTTTCATCACACAAAGATATTCCCAACTTCTATACCCCCGATGACAAGCCAAGCAATTGTTTCATACTTTTTAACGCGCTTCAGCTTTTTTTCAACCCTCACGCAATATATGAGCGCAAGCCATGGATATAGCACTATAGGTGGAATAGAATATGATGATGGGATTGTGTGGAGAAGACAAAAAAGGAGAAAGTCTCATATTGATGAGGATAATCAACGGGCTATGGGGATGCCCATGAATTGATGTCAACATGAGGAGTAGGGATTGCCATCCAACGGATGCACTAGAGCTATGAATGCTCAACAAAAGAAAACTAGTGGGTGTGCATCCAACTCGCTTGCTCACGAAGACCTAGGGCATTTTGTGGAAGCCCATCATTGGAATCTACAAGCCAAGTTCTATAATGAAAATTTCCCACTAGTATGAATAAGATAATTTATGAGACTCGCTATATGAAAAACATGGTGCTATTTTGAAGCACAAATATATGAGACTCACTATATGAAGAGCAAGGTGCTACTTTGAAGCACAAGTGTGGTAAAAGGATAGTAACACTGCCCCTTCTCTCTTTTTCTCTCATTTTTTTATCTGGGCCTTTTCTCCTCTTTTTTATTTTTATTTTTTATGGCCTCTTTTTTTTATTTTCTTTTTTTCCGTCCGGAGTCTCATCCCGACTTGTGGGGGAATCATAGTCTCCATCATCCTTTTCCTCACTGGGGCAATGCTCTAATAATGATGATCATCACACTTTCATTACAACAACTTGATATTACAACTCGAAACTAGAACAAGATATGACTCTATATGAATGCCTCCGGCGGTGTACCGGGATGGTGCAATGAATCAAGAGTGACATGTATGAAAAATAATGTGTGGTGGCTTTGCCACAAATACGATGTCAACTACATGATCATGCAATGGCAATATGACAAAAGTAAAGTATGTCATGATGAACGGAACGGTGGAAAGTTGCATGGCAATATATCTCGGAATGGCTATGGAAATGCCATAATAGGTAGGTATGGTGGCTGTTTTGAGGAAGATATAAGGAGGTTTATGTGTGAAAGAGCGTATCATATCACGGGGTTTGGATGTACCAGCGAAGTTTGCACCAACTCTCAATGTGAGAAAGGGCAATGCACGGTACCGAAGAGGCTAGCAAATGCGGAAAGGTAAAAGTGCGTATAATTCATGGACTCACATTAGTCATAAAGAACTCATATACTTATTGCAAAAGTTTATTAGCCCTCGAAGCAAAGTACTACTACGCATGCCCCTAGGGGATAGATTGGAGCCAGGTACACTTCATGCTTCAAATTTGTTACACAACTTTACCCATACGTGCATGCTACGGGACATGCAAACTTTAACACAAGTATTTGTCAAATTCACAATTATCAACTAGCACGACTTTGATATTATTACCTCCATATCTTAAAACAATTATTAAGCATTAGATTTATCTTAGTATTCAATTCACTCAAAAGAAAGTTTCACATATCTCGAACACTAAGTATATTAACATTAAGCAAATTACCATGCTATTAATGACTTTCAAAATAATCTAAGTGAAGCATGAGAGATCAAGTTTCTTTAAAACAAATCCACCACCGTGCTCTAAAATATCTAAGTGAAGCACTAGAGCAAAAATTATCACGCTCAAAAAGATATAAGTGAAGCACTATGAGCAAAACTATCAAGCTCAAAAGATATAAGTGAAGCACATAGAGTATTCTAACAAATTCCAAATCATGTATGGCTCTCTCAAAAGGTGTGTACAGCAAGGATGATTGTGGTATACTAACAAGCAAAGACACAAATAATACAAGACGCTCCAAGCAAAACACATATCATGTTGGTGAATTAAAATATAGCTCCAAGTAAATTACCAATGGAAGTGGACGAAAGAGGGGATGCCTTCCAGGGCATCCCCAAGCTTTGACTTTTTGGTTTCCTTGGATTATCTTGGGGGTTCCATGGTCATCCCCAAGCTTAGGCTCTTGCCACTCCTTGTTCCATAATCCATCAAAAGAATTCACCCAAAACTTGAAAACTTCACAACACAAAACTCAACAGAAATCTCGTGAGCTCCGTTAGAGAAAGAAAACAAAAGACTACTTCAAGGTACTGTAATTAACTCATTCTTTATTTATATTGGTGTTAACCTACTGTATTCCAACTTCTCTATGGATCATAAACTATTTTACTAGCCATAGATTCATCAAAATAAGCAAACAACACACGAAAAACAGAATCTGTCAAAAACAGAACAGTCTGTAGTAATCTGTAACTAATGCAAACTTCTGGAACTCTAAAAATTCTACCAAAATAGGAAGTCCTGGAAAATTTGTTTATTGATCATAATCAAAAAGAATCAACGCAAAAGCACTCTCCAGTAAAAAATTGCAGCTAATCTCGTGAGCGCTAAGGTTTCTGTTTTTCAGCAGAATCAAATCAACTATCATCGTAGGTTATCCTATAGGTCTTACTTGGCACAAACACTAATTAAAACATAAAACCACATCCAAACATAAGGTAGATGGATTATTTATTCCTAAACATAACCAAAAACAAAAAACACAAAATAAAATTGGGTTGCCTCCCAACAAGCGCTATCGTTTAACGCCCCTAGCTAGGCATAAAAGCAAGGATAGATCTAGGTATTGCCATCTTTGGTAGGCAATCCATAAGTGGCTCTCATGATAGATTCATATGGTAATTTTATTTTATTTCTAGGGAAGTGCTCCATACCCTTCTTTAAGGGAAATTTGAATCTAATATTCCCTTCCTTCATATCAATAATCGCACCGATCGTTCTAAGGAAAGGTCTACCAAGAATAATAGGACATGAAGGATTGCAATCTATATCAAGAACGATAAAATCTATGGGCACATAATTCCTATTTGCAACAATAAGAACATCATTAATTCTTCCCATAGGTTTTTTAATAGTGGAATCTGCAAGATGCAAGTTTAGAGAGCAATCATCAAAGTTACGGAAATCTAGCAAATCACACAAAGCTTTGGGGATAGTAGAGACACTAGCACCCAAATCACACAAAGCATGAAACTCATAACCTTTAATTTTAATTTTAATGGTAGGTTCCCACTCATCATGGAGTTTTCTAGGGATGGAAACTTTCAACTCAAGCTTTTCTTCATAAGATTGCATCAAGGCATCAACAATGTGTTCGGTAAAGGCCTTATTTTGACTATAAGCATGAGGAGAATTTAACACGGATTGCAACAAGGAAATACAATCAATCAAAGAGCAATTTTCATAATTAAATTCCTTGAGATCTAAAATAGTGGGTTTAGCAATATCTAGATTTTATTTCTTTCAATCCCACTTTTATCAATGTCATCATCAAGATCCAAAAACTCAGAATTCTTAGAACGCCTTCTAGGTAAAGAAGATCATATTCAGTTTCATCAAGATTCATATTGCAAAACAAAGATTTAATAGGGGACACATCAATAACTTTCAGATCTTCATCTTGATTTTCATAGGATTTAGAAGAACATGCTTTAATAAAGGCATCTTTGGAAGCACGCATCCTAGCGGTTCTTTCTTTGCACTCATCAATGGAAATTCTCATGGCTTTGAGAGACTCATTGATATCATCCTTAGGAGGAGTAGATCTAAGATTTAAAGAATCAACCTCAAGAGAAATTCTATCAACGTTCCTAGCCAAATCATCAACTTTAAGCAATTTCTCTTCAAGCAAAGCATTAAAATTCTTTTGTGAATTAATAAACTCTTTAACGGGCATCTTATTAAAATTTCCATAGGAGTTGTTGTAGGAATTTCCATAATTATTAGAAGGATTACTAGAATAAGGCTTAGAATTAAAATTCCCTCTATACACGTTGTTACCAAAACTATTCCTACCAACAAAATTCACATCCATAGATTCATTATTATTCTCAAGCAAAGTAGATAAAGGCATATTATTGGGATCAGAAGAAACACTCTTAACAAATAAATTCCTAAGTTCATCCATCTTTTCACTCAAAACATTGATTTCTTCTATAGCATGCACTTTTTTATTAGTAGATCTTTCAGTATGCCATTGAGAATAATTGACCATAATATTATCTAGGAGTGTAGTAGCATCTCCTAAAGTGATTTCCATAAAAGTGCCTCCTGTGGCCGAATCTAAAAGATTTCTAGAAGCAAAATTCAATCCGGCGTAAAAATTTTGTATAATCATCCATAAGTTCAAACCATGGGTAGGACAATTACGTAGCATTAATTTCATTCTCTCCCAAGCTTGTGCAACATGTTCATGATCAAGTTGCTTAAAATTCATAATATCGTTTCTAAGAGAGATAATCTTAGCGGGAGGAAAATACTTAGAGATAAAAGCATCTTTGCACTTGTTCCAAGAATCAATACTATTTTTAGGCAAAGAAGAAAACCACGCTTTAGCACGATATTTAAGGGAAAAAGGAAATAGCTTCAATTTAACGACGTCATTATCGACATCTTTTTTCTTTTGCATATCACATAAATCAACAAAGCTATTCAGATGAGTAGCGGCATCTTCACTTGGAAGGCCGGTGAATTGATCTTTCATAACAAGATTCAACAAGGCAGTATTGATTTCACAAGATTCAGTATTGGCAAGAGGAGCAATCAGAGTGCTAAGGAAATCATTGTTATTTGTATTGGTGAAATCACACAATTTGGTAGCATCTTGAGCCATCACGACAAGCAAGCAAACTAACACACGGGCAAACAAAAGGCAAAGAGAAAGAGAGGGTGAATAAAACGGCAAGGGTGAAGTGGGGGAGAGGAAAACGAGAGGCAAATGGCAAATAATGTAATGCGAGAGATAGGGATTGTGATGGGTACTTGGTATGTTGACTTTTGCGTAAGCCTCCCCGGCAACGGCGCCAGAAATCCTTCTTGCTACGTCTCGAGCTTGCGTTGGTTTTCCCCGAAGAGGAGGGGGTGATGCAGCACAGTAGCGTAAGTATTTCCCTTAGTTTTTGAGAACCAAGGTATCAATCCAGTAGGAGGTCACGCGCAAGTCCCCCGTACCTGCACAAAACAATAGCAACTCGCAACCAACGCTTAGGGGTTGTCAATCCCTTCACGGTCACTTACGAGAGTGAGATCTGATAGAGATAATATTTTTGGTATTTTTGTTATAAAGATGCAAAGTAAAAATTAAAAGGCAAAGCAAGTAAATAAAGTGATGGAGATTGATATGATGAGAATAGACCCGGGGGCCATAGGTTTCACTAGTGGCTTCTCTCAAGAGCATAAGTATTCTACGGTGGGTGAACAAATTACTGTTGAGCAATTGATAGAATTGAGCATAGTTATGAGGTTATCTAGGTATGATCATGTATATAGGCATCACGTCCGAGACAAGTAGATCGAAACTATTCTGCATCTACTACTATTACTCCACTCATCGACTGCTATCCAGCATGCATCTAGAGTATTAAGTTAAAAACAGAGTAACGCCTTAAGCAAGATGACATGATGTAGAGGAATAAATTCATGCAATATGATAAATACCCCATCTTGTTATCCTCGATGGTAACAATACAATACGTGCCTTGCAACTCTTTCTGTCACTGAGTAAGGACACCGCAAGATTGAACCCAAAGCCATGCACTTCTCCCATTGCAAGAACTACCAATCTAGTTGGCCAAACCAACCGGATAATTCGAAGAGACTTGCAAAGATAACTCAATCATACATAAAAGAATTCAGAGATGATTCAAATATTACTCATAGATAAGTTGGATCATAAACACACAATTTATCGGTCTCAACAAACACACCGCAAAAAGAAGATTACATCGAATAGATCTCCACGAGAGAGGGGGAGAACATTGTATTGAGATCTAAAAAGAGAGAAGAAGCCATCTAGCTACTAGCTATGGACCCGAAGGTCTAAAGTAAACTACTCACACTTCATCAGAGGGGCTATGGTGTTGATGTAGAAGCCCTCCATGGTGGATGCCCCCTCCGGCGGAGCTCCGGAACAGGCCCCAAGATGGGATCTCGTGGATACAGAAGGTTGCGGCGGTGGAATTAGGTTTTTGGCTCCCCCTCTAGTCTATTGGAGATATGTAGGTATATATAGGAGGAAGGAGTACGTCGGTGGAGCTCCGAGGGGCCCACGAGGTAGGGGGCGTGCCCAGGGGGGCGCCCTCCACCCTCGTGACCTCCTCGGAAGCTTCTTGGAGTAGGGTCCAAGTCTCCTGGATCACGTTCGGTGAGAAGATCACGTTCCCGAAGGTTTCATTCCGTTTGGACTCCGTTTGATATTCTGTTTCCTCGAAACACTAAAATAGGCAAAAAAACAGCAATTCTGGGCTCTGCCTCCGGTTAATAGGTTAGTCCCAAAAATAATATAAAAGTGGAAAATAAAGCCCAATATAGTCCAAAACAGTAGATAAAGTAGCATGGAGCAATCAGAAATTATAGATACGTTGGAGACGTATCAGCAGGCAGAATCACAGGGAGCGCACTTTTTTAGAGCAACACTAGCGTGCACCTCAGGGCAAGAGAACCCAATAAGGAAATCTTCCGGTAGCGGTGGTGCACAGAGAAGTCTGCGGGGGCGAGCATAAACTTGAAGGAAAGAATGGCAGTGAGCTCATCACAAGAGACACCAGAGTGGTTGCCAGTCACGGTGGGAAGCAGGGGCCTCTGCTCCAGGGCTTCTTTAGCAGCAATCATCTTGATGTGTGATGCCATGGCTCGATCGGATCTGGTAGAGGAGGGGTAGGTGAGGCAGAGGTAAGCTTGGGAAAGAAGAAGAAGAAGGAAGGAGGCAGGGAAAACCGAATCTTAATTCATTTCTTCGATGCCTCTTACAGATTGTTTCCCATGGTTTATAACCCATTACCGCAGCTCAACCTCATGCACTCTACCCCACATGCACACATTGAAGGAAATATGCCCTAGAGGCAATAATAAAGTTGTTATTTTATATTTCCTTATTCTTGTCAAAGGTTTATTATTTATGCTAGAATTGTATTGATCAGAAACTTAAATACATGTGTGAATACATAAACAAATATCGTGTCCCTAGTATGTCTCTACTAGACTAGCTCGTTGATCAAAGATGGTTAAGGTTTCCTAACCATAGACATGGTGTTGTCATTTGATGACGGGATCACATCATTAGGAGAATGATGTGATGGACAAGACCCACCCGTTAGCTTAGCATAATGATTGTTCGGTTTATTGCTATTGCTTTCTTCATGTCAAATACATATTCCTTCGACTACGAGATTATGCAATTCCCGGATACCGTAGGAATACCTTGTGTGCTATCAAACATCACAACGTAACTGGATGATCATAAATATGCTTTATAGGTATCTTCGAAGGTGTTTGTTGAGTTGGCATAGATCAAGATTAGGATTTGTCACTCCAAGTTTCGGAGAGGTGTCTCTGGGCCCTCTCGGTAATACACATCATAAGCTAGCAAGCAAATGACTAAGGAGTTAGTCATGAGGTGATGTATTACAGAACAAGTAAAGAGACTTTCTGGTAACGAGATTGAACTAGGTATAGAGATACCGACAATCGAATCTCGGGCAAGTAACATACCGATGGACAAAGGGAATTACGTATGTTGTCATAACGGTTGGACCGATAAATATCTTCGTAGAATATGTAGGAGCCAATATGGGCATCTAGGTTCCGCTATTTATTATTGGCCGGAGAGGTTTCTCAGTCATGTCTACATAGTTCTCGAACCCGTAGGGTCCGCACGCTTAACGTTTGTTGACGATATAGTATTACATGAGCTATGTGTTTTGGTGACCGAATGTTGTTCGGAGTCCTGGATGAGATCAAGGACATGACGAGGAGTCTCGAAATGGTCGAGAGGTAAAGATTGATATATAGGACGATGGTATTCGGACACCGGAAGTGTTTCAGGGAGTACCGGGTACTTATCAGGTCACCGGAAAGGAGTTTCGGACACCCCCGGTAAAGATATGGGCCTTATGGGCCAAGAGAGGGAACGCACCAGCCACACGGGGCTGTTGCACCCCCATAGCAGGCCGGCCTAGGAGGATAAGGAAAGAGGGGAGGGAAAGGAAAGTGTGGAGTAGGACTCCCCCTTCCTTCCCTCTCCCCTCTCTTTCCATCCCCCTTGGCAAAACATGGCAGGAGAGCACAGGGCAAGGCAGGGCGCCCTAGGGGGCCGGCCGGCGGCCAGCCCTAGGGCGCGCTTGGCTGCCTTCCCTCCCCTCCCATCTATATATATGTGGGGGAACCACACAAAGACACAACATTGTCCTAGCCGTGTGCGGCGCCCCTGTCCATCGTTTACTCCCTCGGTCATTATTTCGTAGTGCTTAGGCGAAGCCCTGCGGAGATCACATCACCATCACCACACCGTCATGTTGTCAGAACTCATCTACTACCTCGTCGTCTTGCTGGATCAAGAGGGCGTAGGACGTCCCCGAGCTGAACATGAGCAGAACGCAGAGGTGTAGTGCGTTCGGTACTAGATCGGTTGGAGCGCGAAGAAAGTTCGACTACATCAACCGCGTTGTGAAACGCTTCCTCTTACAGTCTACGAGGTACGTAGACATACTCTACCCCTCGTTGCTATGCATCTCCATGGATAGATCATTGCGTGTGCGTAGAAAAATTTCTTGTTTTCCATGCAACGATTCCCAACAGTGGCATCATGAGCCAGGTCTATGCGTAGATGATATGCACGAGTAGAACACAAGAGTTGTGGGCGGTGATAGTCATACTACTTACCACCAACGTCTTATTTTTATTCGGCGGTATTGTGGGATGAAGCGGCCCGGACCAACCTTACATGTCCACGCACATGAGACCGGTTCCACCGACTGACATGCAACTAGTTTTGCATAAAGGTGGCTGTCGGGTGTCTGTTTCTCCTACTTTAGTTGAATCGAATTTGACTGCGGCCGGTCCTTGAAGAAGGTTAACAACAAACTTGATGAATCACCATTGTGGTTTTATGCGTAGGTAAGAACGGTTCTTGCTAGAAGCCCGTGGCAGCCACGTAAAACTTGCAACAACAAAGTAGAGGACGTCTAACTTGTTTTTGCAGGGCATGTTGTGATGTGATATGGTCAAGATATGATGTGATATATGTTGATGTATGAGATGATCATGTTTTGTAATATCGACAACCGAGAGGAGCCTTAGGGTTGTCACTTTATTGTATGACATGCAAGCGCCATGTAATTGCTTTACTTCATCGCTACGCATTAGCAATAGTTGTAGAAGCAATAGTTGACGAGACGACCCCGACGCGGTGATGGAGATCAAGGTGTCGAGCCGGTGAAGATGGAGATCATGACGATGCTTTGGAGATGGAGATCAAAAGCACAAGATGACAATGGCCATATCATGTCACTTATTTTGATTGCATGTGATGTTTATCCTTTATGCATCTTATTTTGCGTAGATCGGCAGTAGCATTATAAGATGATCCCTTCATTAAATTTCAAGATGAAAGTGTTCTCCCTGAGTATGCACCATTGCCAAAGTTCGTCGTTTCAAAGCACCTCGTGATGATTGGGTGTGATAGACCCTACGTTCACATACAATGGGTGTAAGACAGTTTTGTACATGCAAAATACGTGGGTTAAACTTGACGAGCCTAGCATGTACATACATGGTCTCGAAACACTGGAGACCCGAAGGTCGAACGTGAGTCATATAGTAGATATGATCAATATAGAGATGTTCACCATTGATGACTACCCCATCTCACGTGATGATCGGACATGGGTTAGTTGATTTGGATCACATATCACTTATATAACTTGAGGGATGTTTATTTAAGTGGGAGTTCATAAGTAATTTGATTAATTGAACTTAATTTATCATGAACTTAGTCTTAATAGTTTTGCATATCTATGTTGTAGATCAATAGCTCGAGATATAGCTCCCTTATTTTTTGATATGTTCCTAGAGAAAACTAGGTTTGAAGATGATGGTAGCAATTGAAGGAAATATGCCCTAGAGGAAATAATAAAGTTGCTATTTTATATTTCCTTATTTATGATAAATGTTTATTATTCATGCTAGAATTGTATTAACCGGAAACTTGATACATATGTGAATACATAGACAAAATATCGTGTCCCTAGTATGCCTCTACTAGACTAGCTCATTGATCAAAGATGGTTAAGTTTCCTAGCCATAGACATGAGTTGTCATTTGATAAATGGTATCACATCAGTAGTTGAATGATGTGATGGACAAGACCCATCCGTTAGCTTAGCATAATGATCATTCAGTTTTATTGCTACTGCTTTCTTTATGTCAAATATATATTCCTCCGACTATGAGATTATGCAACTCCCGGACACCGGATGAATGCCTTATGTGCTATCAAAGGTCACAACATAACTTGGTGATTACAAAGATGCTCTACAGGTATCTCCAAAGGTGTTTGTTGGGTTGGCATAGATCGAGATTAGGATTTGTCACTCCGAGTATCGGAGAGGTATCTTTGGGCCCTCTCGGTAATGCACATCATATGAAGCCTTGCAACCAATGTGACTAATGAGTTTGTTACGGGATAATGCACTATAGAACGAGTAAAGAGACTTGCCGGTAACGATATTGAACTAGGTATAAGGATACCGCAATCGAATCTCGGGCAAGTAACATACCTATGACAAAGGGAATAACGTATGTTGACATTGCGGTTCGACCGATAAAGATCTTCATAGAATATGTGGGAACCAATATGAGCATCCAGGTTCCGCTATTTGTTATTGGCTGGAGAGGTGTCTCGGTCATGTCTACATAGTTCTCAAACCCGTAGGTGCCGGTGTACTAAAGTAGGGGTACCTTAGTACCCCGAACTTGTGCACGGGCAGTCGCAGCGCCCCGCGGCAAGGCTTGCCGGGTGCCCGCCAAGATCCTCCGTTATCCCTATTTTACTGCCATTCAAGAACAAAGGGTTAACTAAGAAGACAAGGCCCCGGCAAGAGGAGCTTTCCGGGAAAGACAAGGCCCTGGCAAGAGGAGCTTGCCGGGAAGGACAAAGGCCCCGGCAAGAGGAGCTTGCCGGGAAGACCAACTAAGGCACTCCAGGAAACTTGCCGCGACGCCCTGCGCGTCCCGGCAAGGCCCGGAGAGCAGCAAGCTTGCTGGTGCGACAAGATAAGGGCCGCGGCAAGGCGCTTGCCGCGGCAAGGCTGCCACTCTGCGCCCACGCTCCAGCACATCTGACGACGTGTCGCCACAGGATCGCTCCTGGTGCACGTGGCGGGTAGCTGTGCAGCATGGCGGTGCGAGGTGGCAAACGAAGCTGACAAGGAGGCCATCGTGGTGATCGGTGGCGCCCCTAACGGTCGCTTCCTTGCACTGTTGGGGCGACCGGACGGGCATTAAATGCCCTTGTCCCCTGCCGTCAGAGTTAGGTAGGGGACACTGTTGGTAGCAGTTGTACCAACCCGCGTTTTTACCTTTCTACCCCTCTTTCTACGCTGCCACCTGCCGGTGACCCCTTTAGACTATAAAAAGGAGGCCCATGCGCACGTAGAAGGGGTTCGGAATTTTGGTTCCGCAGTCTTAGGTTCGACTCGTTCGACACCACAACTCACATACGCTCTCGAGCAAGAACAGAATACAAACACAAAGCAGCAGTAGGAGTTTTATCTCTCCGGAGAGCTCCGAAGCTGGGTAAAAATCTCCCCCGCGTGCTCTCGCCTCGATCCGCTCTGCGTGCGCCCTCCGCTCCCTTGCCGGACAAGAAGGGGCCCCCTGCCCCATAGGTGCTCGTTCCCCCACGACATCTCTGGTGCGCCAGGTAGGGGGGCGTCGAGGTCGTGCGTATCTGATCCGGCGTCTGCGCGCGCTACAGCAACATCTTCATCGACATGCCACCGAAGAAGACTTCAGAGGTGGCCGCTCCGTCTCCAACCATCCTAGCGCCACCGGAGCAAACGGGCGGTGGGGTGAGCGCCGGTGGAGGAGCGGGCGCCGGCAGGGGGACGCACATCGTGACCCGGTTCAAGGACAAGGCCCCGCAAGGTTCAGCATCTGCACATCCGCCGCACCCCTCCCAGGAGGTGCAGGATCGACAATGCCACGGCGCTCCTAGCACCGTACTCGCGTTGGAACAAGGCCAAGCTGGTGGGTCGCGGGACGTTCAAGGCCAACATGCACGTCAACACGCTGGCACGAGCGCAGTACGGTCGCCTGTGCGAGACGTTGCTCCTTCTAACACTGTTATAAGTTTGAGCATGTCTCGCACCTCGCATCGCTTGCCACCGCCACCCAACACTCCAGAAGAAGCGCTGGCCCGAGCCCAGCTGCTTCTAGATTACCCTCCAGCGCCGGACAAGATCGACGACTGGAGGGCCGCCATTTATAGCCTTATCAGCTTCGCCAACAGCGACAAGCCCCGGCAACCGAGCGCATCGAAGCCCCGGCAAGACGCCCAGGCGCGAGCCGACGCCGACAAGACCGCTAGGGGTGCCACCACCGTGCAGTCCCCGCCCCGAAGGCCAAGACCGCCGACTCGCCGGGCCAACCTCGACACCGACTCCACCGCGTCGTCGGACCCGCGAGCTCGCCGCGATCAACGCCAAGTTCTCCAAGAACGACGACACGAAGACGCTCGCACTCGCATCGAGCGTCGAAGAGAAGCGCGGCGTCAATCTGACCAGCGCGCTGGGCCCACTGTCGATATGCAGGCGCCAGGGGAACCAGGCGACTTGCCGTACGCGGTAGGTTGCCCTGCGTTCACCCGTGAGCTGCGGCAGGTCCAGTGGCCCAGAACCAAGAACTTCAAGCCAGACGTGCCTGAGAAGTATGATGGCAGGATACATCCGTCAGAGTTCCTCAGCGTCTACACCATCGCGGTGCAGGCTGCCGGGGGGCGCGACGAGAAGATCCTCGCCAACTACTTCCCGCTGGTGCTCAAACCCAACGTCAGATCTTGGCTCATGCACTTGCCGGATAACTCCATCTTTTCGTGGGCGGACCTGTGCCATCAGTTTGTCGGCGCCTTCACGGGCGGCCACAAACCCCATGGCCAGGAGAGCGACCTTCATCTGCTCGCCCAGAAGGAAGGATAACCCCTGCGCAAGTATATACAGAGATTCAGTCAGGTGCAGCGCAACATCCCAGACGTCCACCCTGCCGCGGTTATTAGCGCGTTCCATCAGAACGTGCATAACCGCAGGATGAGGGAGGAGATGGAGATGTGCAAGATCAGAGATGTCAGCGAGCTATACGCTCTAGCCGACAAGTGTGCGCGGGCTGAAGAGGGGAGGAGACTCCCCGGAGAGGACGCAAGAGCAGAAGGACCTGACAGTGAGGACGCCCCTCCGGCAAAGAGGAACCGGAGGCGGAACAACAGAAAGAGAAAGGCTAAGGATGTGCTAGTTGTTGAGCAGTCCGGCAGCGGAGGCGGTTCCGAGAAGGCTAGAGCTGGTGACTCCGGCGAGGCTGTGGTAGCCGCCGACAAGCAGGACTGCTCCGGCAAGCAGTACTGTAAGATCCACCGCACCAAGGGCCATGACCTCCAAGCCTGCAAGAAAGTTGAACAGATGGCGGAGCTACAAAAAGCTGAATACGAGCGCCGCGACAAGGAGAAGGCCTGGGAAGGCGGCGGAGGATCCGGCAAGAAGTATCCCGCCCGGGGAGGGCGCCGCGGCAAGGCCAAGCCGCGGCAAGGAGATAGGCCTCCCCGTGGCCGCGACAAGGACGAAGACGAAGATGAGGATGATGAGATGGAGGAGGATGAGGCTGACGAGCAGGAGTTCCAGAAGGCAACAGAGGTGTTGTGCGTCGACGGCGGTGCTTCTCTGCACAACTCGCACCGCCAACTCAAACAGTGGATGCGGGAAGTGAACACAGCAGAGCCGTCCGTTGAGTCGCGCAAGCCCCTGAAGTGGTCCAGCACGCCCATCATCTTCGACGTTGAGGATCACCCTAATCGCATCACTGCGGTCGGGTGCTTGCCGATGTTGGTTTCGCCAACAATCCGCAACCTCAAGGTCACGAAGATGTTGGTTGACGGCGGGGCCGGCCTAAATCTGATCTCCTCCGCAGTGCTCAAGAAGCTCCAGATCCCCGACAGCGAGCTCGAAGAGACTGGTACCTTTCAAGGAGTAAACCCGAGAAGGAGCAAGCCCAAGGGGAAGATCACACTGCCAGTGACGTTTGGCAGTGAGCTGAATTTCAGGATAGAGAGAGTCACATTTGATGTTGCTGATTTCCCATTGCCCTACAATGGGATACTCGGCCGTCCGGCGCTTGCCAAGTTCATGGCAGCCTCTCACTACGCCTACAATGTGCTCAAGATGCCTGGTCCGATAAGTGTCATTTCTGTCCAAGGCGACAAGAAGGATGCACTCATCTATACCGACAAAATCTACCGGGAAGCAGCGGCCGCAGCAGAGCGCAAATCACTTGCCGCTGAAGCTCCCAGAGGGAAGAAGAAGAAGACCAAGTCCGGCAAGAGTAGCTCTGATGCCTACTCCGGCAAGCGCACCTCTTCGGAGTGCTGCGCTACCGTCGAGGACGCACCATCGAGCTCCACCGGCAAGTGCAAGAAGGCAAAGACAGCTTCACCAGAGACCAAGAAAGTGGCCGCCAAGGAGGACGGCACTGGTGGTACCTTCACCATCAGTGCCACGCTTGACCCTAAATAGGAAAGCGCGCTCGTTGCTTTCCTGCGGGCGAATGTCGATGCGTTTGCATGGCAACCATCTAATATCCCCGGTGTTCCCAGGAAAGTAATTGAGCACCACCTTGCCGTCTGCCCTCACGCGCGGCCCGTCAAGCAGAGAGTCAGAAAACAAGCGGTGGAGCATCAAGAGTTCATTGCAGAGGAGATCAAGAAGTTGGAAGCAGCAGGCCTGGTCCGAGGAGTACTCCATCCAACGTGGTTAGCCAATCCAGTAGTCGTGCGCAAAGCAAACAGGAAGTGGAGGCTTTGTATTGACTTCACTGATGTTAATAAAGCTTGTCCCAAGGATCCATTTCCCTTGCCGCGCATAGACCAGATTGTCGACTCCACGGCAGGATGTAATCTGCTTTCATTCCTTGATGCATATTCAGGATATCATCAGATCTTCATGGCAGAAGAGGATGAAGAGAAAACCGCATTCATTACTCCATGTGGCACGTACTACTTTGTACGGATGCCCTTCGGACTAAAGAATGCTGGTTCAACATTTGCAAGAGTAGTCAGCCATGCTTTTGAGCCACAGTTGCACAGAAATGTAGAAGCTTACATGGATGACATAGTGGTCAAGAGCAAGGACAAAGAGACCTTGATCCAAGATTTGGACGAGACCTTCACAAATCTGCGCAAGATCAATCTCAAGTTGAATCCCGAGAAGTGTGTGTTTGGAGTTCCTTCCGGCAAGCTTCTCGGATTCTTTGTGTCCCAGAGGGGGATTGAAGCCAATCCTGACAAGATCAAGGCCATCGAGCAAATCGAAGCGCCGAAGCGAGTCAAGGACATACGAAGGCTTGCCGGCTGCGTTGCTGCTCTCAGCAGGTTCATTTCCAAGTCTGCTGAACGCGCCCTGCCATTTTTCAAAATCTTGAAAAAGGCGGGTCCAATGAAATGGACTCCGGAAGCGGAGGCTGCGCTGCAAGACTTGAAGAAATATTTGTCCTCCACTCCAACACTTGTCGCACCTAAACCACAAGAAAAGTTGCTGCTATATCTGGCGGCAACCAATCAAGTGGTTAGTGCTGCGTTAGTGGCGGAGAGGGAGGCGGATGATGAGCCAGCGGCCGCGGCAAGCGAGTCCAAGGACAAGCAGGGGGCTTCCCCGACAAGCTCTGGTCCGACAAGCCCTGATCCGACAAGTTCTGGTTCCGGCAAGGATGGATCTGCGCAGCCACAAGAAGAGAAACAGAAGAAGATGGTGCAGCGCCCAGTTTACTTTGTCCGTTCCCTTCTGCAGGGGGTAGGTCAAGGTACTCTGGTGTACAGAAGTTGCTTTTCGGCCTTCTCATGGCCTCGAGGAAGCTGCGCCATTACTTTCAAGCACATGAGATCACAGTGGTCACTCGCTTTCCGTTGAAAAGGATACTGCAGAATCCAAAGGCAACAGGCAGGATCGTCGAGTGGGCACTGGAATTGCCAAGCTTTGGCCTCAAGTTTTAAAGTACTTCAACTATCCAGAGCCGAGCATTGGCAGAATTCATAGCAGAATGGACGCCAACACCTGATGAAGAAACTCCGGAGAGGAGCCTCCCCGTCAAGGAAGCGAGCAAAGAATGGATCATGTACTTTGATGGTGCCTTCTCGCTGCAAGGCGCCGGTGCGGGCGTACTACTTGTCGCCCCCACCGGTGAGCACCTCAAGTACGTGGTCCAGATGCACTTTCCCAAGGAGCAAGCAACAAACAATACTGCCGAGTATGAAGGCTTGCTTGCCGGACTCAGGATCACGGCAGAACTTGGGATCAAGAAGCTTATTGTCAGGGGTGACTCACAGCTTGTCATCCGTCAAGTAAACAAAGATTATCAAAGTCCGTTGATGGAAGCCTACATTGATGAAGTGAGGAAACTAGAAGAGCATTTTGACGGCCTGCAAATGGAACATGTTCCAAGAGCTCAGAATGACATTACAGACGGCCTGTCAAAGTGCGCCGCACTCAAGTTACCTGTGAAACCAGGGATTTTTGTGCTCAAGTTGACTCAACCATCTGCAACACCATCAACTGGACAGAGCAAGAAGAGAAAATTGATTACTGGTGAATACTTTCCGGCAGAGCTTCCCGAAGCCGCCACCAAGAAGGTCCCCAGGATCAACACAAAGAGTGCTGAGGAGCAGTCTGCTCCGACAAGCCCCGGGGTTTGTTTCGTTGAAGCAGACGCTCTCGACAAGCTGTGCCCCGACACGCTTGCCGGGGAGCATCACGCTCCGGCAGGATCCCAGATTCTTGCCGTAGAAGCGGATGTTCCCGCAGCAGCATTTGCGCCTTTAGTCCTTGTCGTCGAGCCACAAGCTCCGACATGGGCACAGCAGATCATCCATTTCCTTCAGACAGGAGAACTTCCCGAGGAACAAGAAGAAGCGGAGAGAGTAGCCCGGCAATCAAGTATGTACTAGTTTGTCGATGACATACTGTACATAAGAAGATTCAACGGAGTGAAATTGAAGTGCATTTCCTGGGAGGATGGACAGGAGCTGTTGGCGGAGATACACGGAGGCATATGTGGTCACCACATTGGCGCAAGAGCACTTGCCGGCAAGGCTTTCCGGCAAGGGTTCTTCTGGCCGACAGCCCTCCAGGATGCAACTGCGCAAGTAACCAAGTGTGAAGCATGCCAGTTCCACTCCAAGCAGATTCATCAACCAGCCCAGGCTCTCCAATCAATCCCTTCATCCTAGCCATTTTTGGTCTGGGGGCTCGACATTCTCGGCCCTTTTCCCCTCGTATACGGATCGCCTCGAGTGCTCGCTTATGATGAGCTAGAGCGAGAGCAGCTGCGGAAAGATGACGCGCTGCTCCTCGAGGAAGATCGTCTTCAGGCTACGGTACGAGCTGCTCACTACCGGCAAGCTTTGCGCCGCTACCATAGCCGCAAAGTTAACGCCAGAAGCTTCGAGGAGGAGAGGATAGAGGTGTGGGCTGGGCGTCGTTCAAAGGAGTATGGCCTTGCCGGAACACATGCGACAGAAAAGCTAAGTTGCCAAAGTTTGAGCATGATCAAGTTTTAAATTTCTAAGTTATATTCCTTGAATGTCCGTGCCTTGTATGGAAAACCTGTGTGCGGAGGAATCGACTCGTGGCCAAGTTGCGCCCTTGATTTGTTTCGAGTCTGCTCAACAATATAAGTGCGCTGCAACTAGCCCCGACAAGATTTCTTGCCGGAGGCAGCACCGCCAGCAGGCTGCTGATGTTCCGCACTCAGCAAGTGTGCTTGCACCGGCAAGTTCCCTAAAAGCGTAGGGTGAAAACATACAAGGGATGTAACAGAGTAAAGGATATAACATAGCAAGTGTTGCCCAGGACAAAGTTATATTACGAAAGTAACTTGTCACGGCACTGACTAAGTAGTTCTCATAACTAAAATAACAGCGACAAGGAAGAAGAAGAAGAGCGCGCCGGCACCTGGACCCCGGCAAGCCAGTGTTGCCGAGGGCCGCGAATACCAAGGTTCACCCGCGGCAAGCCAGATTTGCCGGGGGCTACGATATCAGATAAGTCTTTCATCCCTCATCATGCATCCTCTTGTGGAATGGGGAACGCGAAGCCGCGTCCTTGAACGACCGTGCATTGTATGAAAAACCTGTGCGCGGAGGAATCGACTCGTGGCTAAGTTGCGCCCTTGATTTGTTTTCGAGTCCGCTCAACAATACAAGTGCGCTGCAACTAGCCCCGACAAGGTTTCTTGCCGGAGGCAACACCGCCAGCAGGCTGCTGATGTTCCGCACTCAGCAAGTGTGCTTGCGCCGGCAAGTTCCCTCAAAGAGTAGGGTGAAAACATACAAGGCATAGAGTCAAGTAAAGGATATGGCATAGCAAGCTTCCCCTTTTTCATTAAAAAAACATCCCATTCGGGTACAGTCCATAGAGGATGAAAAACATGAAAGAGAGGATTACAAATTTTAGATGCGGCTAAGGCCCGGAGGCTTACAAATTAAAAAGATAAGATGCCCGTAATCCTTTTCCTGTCCCTCTTTTCAGGAGGTAGGTCAAGGAGGCGGGAAGGGCAAAAGGGGCGCCTAGGCGAACTACGGGTGCCAGAAGACACCAAGAGAACATCTCGGGGACCGTCCGAAGGCTGGATGGTGATGGCGGCGCCGGATGCAGGGCTCGAAGACGGGGCGGCAGGACGTCAGCACGCTGTCGAGGGCACTACGCCCTCGTACTCCGACTTGACGGCCTTGCCGCCAGCCCTCTTCCCCTTCCGCAGCCTCCCTACGCCAGCCTCCCAAGGAGACGACCCCGGGGAGTTCAAGGAGCCGGCGACGCGGATGATGGGGTCGCCGGTGACGCGCGGAGCGGCGCTCGACACCTAGTCGGACCCGCCACACCGCCGCCCGCTACCCTCGTCGTCGTTGTCGCTCTCCTCCTCGTCACTCTCGCTCGAGGGGGAGTCTTCGCTAACGGAGGAGCTGTCCACGCAGCACCTCGCCCGGATGCCGGAGTCCCCGAAGACCTTGACGGAGAGGAGGTCGCCCTCCATTAACTTAAAATGGAGGGTAAACCCCGCCGTCAGGCTGTGGATGCGGGCGAACGTCTTCCACCCTCGATCAAGATACATCACATTAGGGGCTGGGGATACAACTTGGACTCGCGTACCGCTGATCCCACAGCCCCTCATGTGCAATCTCAATGTCTCGGGCGGTTCCGGCTCCATCGCGCTCGCAAACGGAGCTGGAAGCCGGAGGCGACGACGAGGCGCCCGGCGCAGCCTGACGAAGAACTCGCAAGGGTCGTCCCCTGTATGGACCACCGCGAGGGGAGGAACCGCCAGCGGAGGCGGAGACGCTGCACCGCCCCGTCCGCCTCTTCCTCGAGCGCCTCGACCTCGTCCTCGACCTCGTCCATGACCTCGCCCCCTCCCTCTTCCCCTTGTGGCTGGCTCTGCCACCACGGGCGCAGAATAGGGAGGGATGCGCTGTCTGGCGGCGACCCTCGCCGCCACCGATGAAGGGCCAGGGTTCCCTCCCTCCATGGCGGATGAGAGAAAGAGGAGCAGAAACTGAAGAAAGGAGAAGATGGGAGAGTGCGGGCTTCTGCGCTCCCCTTCCGCTCTTCTTAAAGGAGCGAGGTGGGGGCTCGGCCGCCCCGCTCAGCGAATCAGAGCACGGGAGGAGCAGGGAGTTGGGACCGACCCGCTGCCTCCGCCCGTGACGGCTCAGTTTCCCACTTCTACCGCCCACGACCCCGAGTGCATGGGAGCCGCATGGTGGGGATGCAGAACCAAGGCGGACGTTACACATTTCCTGGAATTAAGTATTACCCACGTCCTCTCCCACGATGCCGCGATTGACGCATGCCGTTGCGGGGGAGCGCGGCGGGTACGGAGTCAGATTTTGTGTGGACCCAGGCCGCGTGTGCCCGTGCCCTGTT
The DNA here is from genome assembly GCA_963921465.1 of Triticum timopheevii. NCBI lineage: Eukaryota > Viridiplantae > Streptophyta > Magnoliopsida > Poales > Poaceae > Triticum > Triticum timopheevii. Next base: position 104,617,857 of record OY997266.1, read on the forward strand.
TTGGGCCTGGCCCAACAGCGCTCGGCACCGTGTATGGCCCAGGCCCGGGGGCTCCTGTCGGTGTACTAAAGTAGGGGTACCTTAGTACCCCGAACTTGTGCACGGGCAGTCGCAGCGCCCCGCGGCAAGGCTTGCCGGGTGCCCGCCAAGATCCTCCGTTATTCCTATTTTACTGCCATTCAAGAACAAAGGGTTAACTAAGAAGACAAGGCCCCGGCAAGAGGAGCTTGCCGGGAAAGACAAGGCCCCGGCAAGAGGAGCTTGCCGGGAAGGACAAAGGCCCCGGCAAGAGGAGCTTGCCGGGAAGACCAACTAAGGCACTCCAGGAAACTTGCCACGACGCCCCGCGCATCCCGGCAAGGCCCGGCGAGCGGCAAGCTTGCTGGTGCGACAAGATAAGGGCCACGGCAAGGCGCTTGCCGCGGCAAGGCTGCCACTCTGCGCCCACGCTCCAGCACATCCGACGACGTGTCGCCACAGGATCGCTCCTGGTGCACGTGGCGGGTAGCTGTGCAGCATGGCGGTGCGAGGTGGCAAACGAAGCTGACAAGGAGGCCATCGTGGCGATCGGTGGCACCCCTAACAGTCGCTTCCTTGCATTGTTGGGGCGACCGGATGGGCATTAAATGCCCTTGTCCCCTGCCGTCAGAGTTAGGTAGGGGACACTGTTGGTAGCAGTTGTACCAACCCGCGTTTTTACCTTTCTACCCCTCTTTCTACGCTGCCACCTGTCGGTGACCCCTTTAGACTATAAAAAGGAGGCCCATGCGCACGTAGAAGGGGTTCGGAATTTTGGTTCCGCAGTCTTAGGTTCGACTCGTTCGACACCACAACTCACATACGCTCTCGAGCAAGAACAGAATACAAACACAAAGCAGCAGTAGGAGTTTTATCTCTCCGGAGAGCTCCGAAGCTGGGTAAAAATCTCCCCCGCGTGCCCTCGCTTCGATCCGCTCTGCGTGCGCCCTCCGCTCCCTTGCCGGACAAGAAGGGGCCCCCTGCCCCATAGGTGCTCGTTCCCCCACGACAGTAGGGTCCGCACGCTTAACGTTCGATGACGATATGTATTATATGAGTTATGTGTTTTGGTGACCGAAGGTTGTTCGGAGTCCTGGATGAGATCACGGACATGACGAGGAGTCTCGAAATGGCCGAGAGGTAAAGATTGATATATTGGAAGGTTATATACGGACACCGGAATGTTTCCGGAAAGATTTGGGAATTTTTTGGAGTACCGGGAGGTTACCAGAACCACCCAGGGAAAGTTAATGGGCCTCATGGGCCATAGGGGAGAGGAGGAGGCAGGCCACAGGAGGTGCCCCCCCTCCCATAGGAGTTTGAATTGGACAAGGGGGAGGGGGCGCGGCCCCCATTTTCCTTCTCCCGCTCCCCCTCTTTCCACTTTCCCCTCTCCGTTGGAAGGAAGGGGGGAGCCAACTAGGACTAGGAGTCCTAGTGGGACTCCCCCCACTTGGCGCACCCCTAGGGGACGGCAGCCTCCCCCTCCTTCTTTATATACAGGGGCAGGGGGCACCCCAAGGCACAACAGTTGTCTCTTAGCCGTGTGCGGTGCCCCCCTCCACTGGTTACTTCTCTGATCATATTGTCGTAGTGGCGAAGCCCTGCGCGGATCACTTCACCAATACCGTCATCTGCCGTTGTGCTGACAGAACACATCGACTCCTTCGTGCCTCTACTAGATCAAGAGTTCAAGGGACGTCATCAAGCTGAACGTGTGCAGAACTCGGAGGTGTCATATGTTCGGTACTTGATCGGTTGATTCGAGAAGACGTTCGACTACATCAACCATGTTAAGTTAACACTTCCGCTTTTTGTCTATGAGGGTACGTGGACACACTCTCCCCTCTCGTAGCTATGCATCTCCTAGATAGATCTTGTGTGAGCATAGGATTTTTTTTTGAAATTGCATGCTACATTTCCCAATAGTGGCATCCAAGCCAGGTCTATGCGTAGATGATATGCACGAGTAGAACACAAAGAGTTGTGGGTGGTGATCATCATACTGCTTACCACCAATGTCTTATTTTGATTCGGCGATATTGTTGGATGAAGCGGCCCAGACCAACCTTACACGGCCGCGTTCATGAGACCGGTTCCACTGATAGACATGCAACTAATTTGCATAAAGGTGGTTGGCGGGTGTCTATTTCTCCAATTTTAATTGAATCAAATTTGACTGCGGCCGGTCCTTGTGAAGGTTAAAACAACAAACTTGATAAATCACCGTTGTGGTTTTTGTACCATAGGTATGCACGGTTCATGCTAGCAGCCCGTAGCAGCCATGTAAAACTTGCAACAAACAAAGTAGAGGACGTCTAACTTGTTTTTGCAGGGCATGTTGTGATGTGATATGGTCAAGACATGATGTGATATAAAGATTGTTGTATGAGATGATCATGTTTTGTAAAAGTTATCAATAACTAGCAGGAGCCATATGGTTGTCGCTTTATTGTATGAAATACAAAAGCTATGTAATTGCTTTGCTTTATCACTAAGCGGTAGCGATAGTCGTAGAAGCAAGGGTTGGCGAGACGATCACGACACTACGATGGAGATCAAGGTGTCAGCTTGTGACAATGGAGATCATGACGTTGCTTCGGTGATGGAGATCATGAGCACAAGATGATGATGTCCATATCATGTCACATATTTTGATTGCATGTGATTTTTATCTTTTATGCATCTTATTTTTCTTAGTACGACAATAGCATTATAAGATGATTCATCACTAAAATTTTAAGGTATAAGTGTTCTCCCCGAGTATGCACCGTTGCAAAAGTTCTTCGTGCTGAGACACCATGTGATGATCGGGCGTGATAGGCTCTATGTTCAAATACAACGGGTGCAAGCCAGATTTGCACATGCAGAATACTCAGGTTAAGCTTGACAAGCCTAGCATATACAGATATGGCCTCGGAACACTGGAGACCAAAAGGTCGAACGTGAATCATATAGTAGATATGATCAACATAGTGATGTTCACCATTGAAGACTACTCCATCTCACGTGATGATCGGACATGGTTTAGTTGATTTGGATCACGTATCATTTAGATGACTAGAGGGATGTCTATCTAAGTGGGAGTTCTTAAGTAATATGATTAATTGAACTTAATTTATCATGAACATAGTCCTAATAGTTTTTTTTGCATATCTATGTTGTAGATCAATGGCCCATGCTACCGGTCCTTTGAATTTTAATGTGTTCCTAGAGAAATCTAAGTTGAAAGATGATGGTAGCAACTACACGGACTGGGTCCGTAACTTGAGGACTATCCTCATTGTTGCACAGAAGAATTATGTCCTTGATGCACCACTAGGTGCAAGGCCTATTGCAGGAGCAGAAGCTGACGTTGTGAACACCCTAGCAAGCTCGATCTGGTGACTACTCATTAGTTTAGTGTGCCATGCTTTACGACTTAGAATCGGGACTTCAAAGACGTTTTGAACGTCATGGACCATATGAGATGTTCCAGGAGTTAAAGTTAATATTTCAAGCAAATGCCCGAGTTGAGAGATATGAAGTCTCCAACAAGTTCTATAGCTGCAAGATGGAGGAGAACAGTTCTGTTAGTGAGCACATACTCAGAATGTCTAGGTACCATAATCACTTGACTCACCTGGGAGTTAATCTTCCAAATGATTGTGTCATTGACAGAGTTCTTCAATCACTGCCACAAAGCTACAAAGGCGTCGTGATGAACTACAATATGCAAGGGATGGAAAAGACTATTCCCGAGCTCTTCGCGATGCTAAAGGGCATGAAGGTATAAATCAAGAAGGAGAGTCAAGTGTTGATGGTTAACAAGACCACTAGTTTCAAGAAGAAGGGCAAGGGTAAAAAGAAGGGGAACTTCAAGAAGACTGACAAACAAGTTGTCACTCCTGAGAAGAAACCTAAAAATGGACCCAAGCTTGAAATTGAGTGCTTCTACTGCAAAGGGACTGGTTACTGGAAGCGGAACTGCCCCAAGTATTTGGCAGATAAGAAGGATGGCAAAGTGAGCAAAGGCATATTTGATATACATGTTATTGATGTGTACCTTACTAATTCTCATAGTAGTGCCTGGGTATTTGATACCGGTTTGGGTGCTCATATTTGTAACTTGAAGCAGGGACTACGGATTAAACGAAGATTGGCTAAGGACGAGGTGACGATGCGCGTCGGAAATGGTTCCAAGGTTGATATGATCGCCGTCGGCATGCTACCTCTACATCTACCTTCGGGGTTAGTTTTAGACCTGAATAATTGTTATTTGGTGCCAGCGTTGAGCATGAACATTATATCTGGATCTTGTTTAGTGTGAGACGGTTATTCATTTAAATCAGAGAATAATGGTTGCTCTATTTATACGAGTGATATCTTTTATGGTCATGCACCCTTGAAGAGTGGTCTATTTCTGTTGAATCTTGATCGTGATGATCCACATATTCATAATATTGATGCCAAAAGATGCAAAGTTGATAATGATAGTGCAACTTATTTGTGGCACTGCCGTTTGGGTCATACCATTGTAAAGCGCATGAAGAAACTCCATAAAGATGGACTTTTGGAATCACTTGATTATGAACCATTTGATACTTGTGAACCGTTCCTTATGGGCAAGATGACTAAAATTCCGTTCTCCGGAACAATGGAACGAGCTAGTGACTTATTGGAAATAATAAATACCGATGTATGCGGTCTAATGAGTGTTGATGCTCGTGGCGGGTATCGTTATTTTCTGACCTTCATAGATGATTTGAGAAGATATGGGTATATCTACTTAATGAAACACAAGTCTAAAACATTAGAAAAGTTAAAAGAGTTTCAGAGTGAAGTGAAGAATCATCGTAACAAGAAAATAAAGTTTCTACTATTTGATCGTGGAGGAGAATATTTAAGTTACGAGTTTGGCCTTCATTTAAAACAATGTGGAATAGTTTCACAGCTCACGCCACCTGGAACACCGAAGCATAATGGTGTCCGAACGTCGTAACCACACTTTATTGGATATGGTGCGATCTATGACGTCTCTTACCGTTTTACCACTATCGTTTTGCATTAGAGACAACTGCATTCACTTTAAACAGGACACCATCAAAGTCCATTGAGACGACACCGTATGATCTGTGGTTTGGCGACAAACCTAAGTTGTCGTTTCTTAAAGTTTGGGGATGCAATGCTTATGTCAAAAGGCTTCAGCCCGATAAGCTCGAACCCAAATTGGAGAAATGTGTCTTCATAGGATACCCTAAGGAAACAATTGGGTACACCTTCTACCACAAGTCCGAAGGCAAGATTTTTGTTGCGAAGAACGTAACCTTTCTAGAGAAGGAGTTTCTCTCGAAAGAAGTGAGTGGGAGGAAAGTGGAACTTGATGAGGTAATTGTACCTGCTCTCAATTTGGTAAGTAGCTCATCTGAGAAATCTGTTCCCGTGATGCCTACACCAACTAGAGAGGAAGCTAATGATAAAGATCATGAAACTACAGATCAAGTTGCTACAGAACCTCGTAGGTCTGGCAGAGCATGATCCGCACCAGAGTGGTACGGTAATCCTGTTCTGGAGGTCATGTACTTGACCATGACAAACCTACAAACTATGAAGAAGCTATGATGAGCCCAGATTCTGATAAATGGCTTGAGGCCATGAAATCTGAGATAGGATCCATGTATGAGAACAAAGTGTGGACTTTGGTGGATCTGCCCGATCATTGGTGACCCATAGAGAATAAATGGATCTTCAAGAAGAAGACTGATGCTGATGGTAATGTTTTTGTCTATAAACCTCAACTTATCGCAAAAGGTTTTCAGCAAGTTCAAGGACTTGACTATGATGAGACTTTCTCACCCATAGCGATGCTTAAGTCTGTCCGAATCATGTTAGCAATTCCGCATTTTATGATTATGAAATCTGGCAAATGGATGTCAAAACTGCATTCCTTAACGGATTTCTCAAAGAAGAGTGGTATATGATGCAACCAGAAGGTTTTGTCGATCCTAAAGGTGCTAACAAAGTGTGCAAGCTCCAGCGATCCATTTATGGACTGGTGCAAGCATCTTGGACTAGGAATATACGCTTTGATGAGGTGATCAAAGCATATGGTTTTATACATACTTTTGGAGCAGCCTGTATTTACAAGAAAGTGAGTGGGAGCTCTATAGCATTTCTAATATTATATGTGGATGACATATTATTGATTGGAAATGATGTAGAATTTTTGAATAGCATAAAAGGATACTTGAACAAGAGTTTTTCAATGAAAGACCTCGGTGAAGCTGTTTATATATTGGGCATCAAGATCTATAGAGATAGATCAAGACGCTTGATAGGACTTTCACAAAGCACATACCTTGATAAAGTTTTGAAGAAATTCAAAATGAACCAGTCAAAGAAAGGGTTCTTGCCTGTGTTACAATGTGTGAAGTTGAGTCAGACTCAATGCCCGACCACTACAGAAGATAGAGAGAAAATGAAAGTCATTCCCTATGCTTCAGCCATAGGTTCTATCATGTATGCTATGCTGTGTACCAGACTTGATGTGTGCCTTGCTAAGTTTAGCTGGGAGGTACCAAAGTAATCCAAGAGTGGATCACTGGACAACGGTCAAGAACATCCTGAAGTACCTGAAAAGGACTAGGGGTATGTTTCTCGTTTATGGAGGTGACAAATAGCTTGTCGTAAATGGTTACGTCGACGCTAGCTTTGACACTGATCCGGATGACTCTAAGTCACAATCCGGATATGTATTTTTATTTAATGGTGGAGCTGTCAGTTGGTGCAGTTCCAAGCAAAGCGTCATGGCGGGATCTACGTGTGAAATGAAGTACATAGCTGCTTCGGAAGCAGCAAATGAAGGAGTCTGGATGAAGGAGTTTATATCCGATCTAGGTGTAATACCTAGTGCATCGGGTCCAATGAAAATCTTTTGTGACAATACTAGAGCAATAGCCTTGGCGAGAAATCCAGATTTCACATAAAGACCAAACACATCAAGAGACGCTTCAACTCCATCCGAGATTTGGTCAAAGAGGAGAAATAGAGATTTGCGAAATACATACAGATCTGAATGTTGCAGACCCGTTGACTAAGCCTCTTCCACGAGCAAAACATGATCAGCACCAAGACTCCATGGGTGTTAGATTCATTACAATGTAATCTAGATTATTGACTCTAGTGCAAGTGGGAGACTGAAGGAAATATGCCCTAGAGGCAATAATAAAGTTGTTATTTTATATTTCCTTATTCATGATAAATGCTTATTATTCATTCTAGAATTGTATTAACCAAAAACTTGATAGATGTGTGAATACATAGACAAAACATCGTGTCCCTAGTATGCCTCTACTAGACTAGCTCGTTGATCAACGATGGTTAAGTTTCCTAGCCATAGACATGAGTTGTCATTTGATAAACAGGATCACATCATTAGTGGAATGATGTGATGGACAAGCCCCATCCGTTAGCTTAGATAATGATCGTTCAGTTTTATTGCTACTGCTTTCTTCATGTCAAATATATATTCCTCCGACTATGAGATTATGCAACTCCCGGACACCGGAGGAATGCCTTGTGTGCTATCAAACGTCACAACGTAATTGGGTGACTATAAAGATGCTCTATAGGTATCTCTGAAGTGTTTGTTGGATTGGCATAGAACGAGGTTAGGATTTGTCACTCCGAGTATCAGAGAGGTATCTCTGGGCTCTCTCAGTAATGCACATCATATGAAGCCTTGCAAGCAATGTGACTAATGAGTTACTTATAGGATGATGCACTACAGAACGAGTAAAGAGACTTGCTGGTAATGAGATTGAACTAGGTAGAAGGATACCGACGATCAAATCTCGGGCAAGTAACATACCGACGACAAAGGGAATAACGTATGTTGACATTGCGGTTCGACCGATAAAGATCTTCGTAGAATATGTGGGAACCAATATGAGCATCCAGAAGAATTATGTCCTTAATGCAGTCTAGGTCCGTGATATGAGGATTGTCCTCGATGCTGCATAGAAGAATTATGTCCTTGATGCAGCACTAGGTGATAGACCTGTTTCAGGAGCTGATGAAGACGTTATGAACGTTTGGCAAGCTCGATATGATGATTACTTGATAGTTTAGTGCACCATGCTTTACGGCTTATAATCAGGGCTCCAAAAATGTTTTGAACGCCATGGAACATATGAGATGTTTGAAGAGCTGAAATTGGTATTTTAGGCTCATGCCCGTGTCGGGAGGTATGAGACCTCTGACAAGTACTTTGCCTACAAGATGGAGGAGAATAGCTCAGCCAATGAGCATGTGCTCAGAATGTCTGGGCACTACAAACGCCTGAATCAAGTGGGAGTTAATATTCCAGATAAGATAGCGATTCAGCGAATTCTCTAGTCACCATCACCAAGGTACTAGAACTTTGTGATGAACTATAATATGCAAGGGGTGACGAAAAATATTCCCGAGCTCTTCGTGATGCTGAAATCGGCGAAGGTAGAAATCAAGAAATAGCATCAAGTGTTGATGGTTAACAAGACCACTAGTTTCAAGAAAAAGGGCAAAGGGAAATAAAGGTAACTTCAAGAAGAATGGCAAGCAAGTTGCCACTCCCGTGAAGAAGCCCAGAGTTGGACCCAAGCCTAAAACTAAGTGCTTCTACTGCAAAGGAAATGGTCACTGGAAGCGGAACTGCCCCAAACATTTGGCGGATAAGAAGGATGGCAAAGTGAACAAAGGTATATCTAATATACATGTTATTGATATGTACCTTACTAGTGTTTGTAGTAACCGTTGGGTATTTGATACCGGTTCAGTTGCTAAGATTAGTAACTCAAAACAGGAGTTGTAGCATAAATAGAGACTAGTTAAGGACAAGGTGACGATGTTTAATAGTCCAATCCCGTGCTTACCACACTATTTGTATCGTTCTGCATTCAGAGCAGTATTCCTAGAATAAACAATGCATCACCTTTTGCTAATAATTGCATTTCTTTCTTATATATGTTCGTTTATGACATGTTGCATCCGTACACTTTGGTACGGCCGAATACACCAGGGGCTTAAGTTCCCCGCATTATGGTGTGACAAGTCCGAACACTTTCACAAGTGCGGCACCACGAACTTATAGCATTATATGCATCGTCTCCGAATCATGTCTTGGGTCAATAGTTGGGTTTGCCCGGCTCCCATGTTTTGGTACCTTACGTTCCGTTTTATCGGCTAAGGTAGCACTGGGAGAACCACTGCGATTGCGCCCCGGTTGAGCTGGGCGAGCGCCTCAGTGGAGAAAGCTAAAACTGACCATCATGATAAGGCGAGAGCTGGTCGCTGTTCGAGAGGTCTTTTCGAGTCCCTAAAGACTTATGCCGCTTAGAGCGAGGAACCGGCTTTGTCCGGCCCAGGCGTGGATAGCGCCCCGAACTCGGTCTTCCGAACACTAGGGGCTTCGCTGAAATTTAAAATTATAGAATTCTATGGCTAAGTGAGAGTGTTCAAGCATTATAAGTCCGGTTGCCTTGTTCGTCGTGTTGAGCGCCTCCCTAGATGGACCCAAAAATGGGAACAAGAGCGATCAAGTTTATCCCGAACACCCCAGCACTCGTGGCATGGGGTCTGAAGCCGACGACTTGCCATCTCTCAGATTTGATAAACGGCCGCACAGAAGGTAATATTTTAAATTAATAAGCGTTGCTTAGCGCATAGGAACAAAGTTTTCAGCGCACAGGATAACACATTGCGAGTCTACTCAAATATTACATCTTTGGAGCACTCATCCGCAATCTTGCGGGCACCCTTCAGGACACTCTTATAATACATTTCGGGCGTGCGATACTCCTTGCCCGCCGGCGGCGCGTCCGTCAGAAGCTTCTCAGCGTCCAGCTTGCCCTAGTGCACTTTTGCACGGGCAAGGGCCTGACGGGCACCTTCAATGCAGGCAGAGCGCTTGACGACTTCCACCCAGGGACACGCATCCACCAGCCGCCGCACCAGGCCGAAGTAGCTCCCAGGCATGGCCTCCTCGGGCCACAGCCGAACTATGAGGCCCTTCATGGCCTGTTCGGCTACCTTGTGGAGCTCGACCAGCCGCTTCAGCTGGTCGCTAAGGGGCACCGGATGTCCGGCCTCAGCATACTGAGACCAGAAGACCTTCTCCGTCGAGCTCCCCTCCTCGGCCCGGTAAAATGCGGCAGCATCGGACACGCTGCGAGGCAGATCTGCAAAAGCTCCTGGAGAGCTCCGAATTCGGGTAAGTAACAGGTAATTTACATTCACATGCTTGCTTTGCATGAAAAATGCCTTACCGCCGCTATTTTCTTCACCGCCTCGATCTCCTGGAGGGCCTTATGGGCTTCGGCCTTAGCGGCTTTGGCACTCTCAAGAGCCGAGGCAAGCTCGGACTCTCGAGTCTTCGAGTCACGCTCCAAACTCTCATGTTTTTCCATGAGAACCTGGAGCTCTTGCTGCACCTCCGCCACCCGCGCCTCCTGCTTCTCTCGCTCAGCTCGTTCCGCGGCCGCATTACGCTCGGCCGCGGACACGGCCTCCTTCAGGGTCGCCACCTCGTTCGTGGCCCCTGCAGTGCCCACGTTATCCTTTTTATTTCTCTTGCAACCAAAATCCTTTTCTGTAAGGTACAAATTTAATACGGTGTTACTCACCTTCTTTGTCCTCGAGCTGCTTCTTGGCAAGGCCGAGCTCGTTCTCGGACCGCTCGAGGTTCTGCTTCAAAGCACCGACCTCCACAGTCAGTGCGGCAGAGGTCAGCAGCACAACCTGCAATCCCATATTGACATATTTTTTAGAACTCCTGCGTATATCTTTATAAGATCCTCAGTCCGGCTTTTCTTTCCGAACACCGAACCGAGCATCAGGGGCTACTGTCTATGTAGTATTACATTATATATTTTAAACTTCTTACCTCAAAGCCTGTTAGAAGGCTGCTGCAGGCTTCGGTCAGCCCGCTCTTGGCGAGCTGAACCTTCTGAATCACCGCACTCATAACCGTGCAGTGTTCTTCTTTGATGGAAGCGCCGTTGAGCACCTCCAACAAGTTGTCCGGTGCCTCCGGTTGGATGGAGGCCGCCGGTGTCATAGTCTTGCCCTTCTTACGAAGGGGCCGCCTGCCGGACTCCAGAACCACCGCAGGTTCTGGTGCGGAGTCCGGAGCGAAGTCCGGGAGGTTGCCCTGTGGCACCTCCGGAGCCTCCCCCTCCTGGCGGGTCCCTTCCTGGGATCCCACCTCAGCGTCATCAGCGTCGCGAGGGGTGGAGGCGATCGGAAGGGAATCCATATCCGACGGAGCCAAGGACCCGCTCGACGAAGCGGGAAGATCGTCCTCGGCCGGACTACAGGTTGTACGCGGCATTAGAAAGACACCGTGTGGCAAAAAGAAAAATTATAAATCATTCAGGAATCCGGATACTTACGATCTTGCCAGGGGCTTGGCCCTTGAGGGCCACTCCTCGCCGCCGTCGCCAGCATTGGCGGAGCAGTCCGGAGGAAGGGTCCTTCCCTTCTTGGACCCTTCGGCCTCCCTCGTTGGGGAAGCCTTCCTCTTCTTCTCTCCCCCCTCTTGGGGAGAGGCCTCTTTCTCCTCCTCATCTTCGGGGGAGGAGTCCGCCTCGGAGCCATCGGACGACGAGTCCGATACCACCTGGCACCGGGAACTCCTTCGGGTTCCCGTGGCCTTCTTCTTGGCCTTATTCTCCGACACCACGTAAAGTGCCAGGACCAGCAGCCCCGTCAAATGGGTGTCCGCTGGGTCTTCTGGAAGGGGAGCCAGACAGTTAACCTGTCCGGACGTCTTCTGCCAGTCCTGTTAAAGGCATTAGGAGTTTAGATCCCACATAGAGTCAAACTATGAAAGAAATGAGTGTCCCATAAAGGATAACATAGCTTACCTCGCCGATCGGGCGCTGCGTGCTGAATCCGCGATCTTCAGTTGCGGATGCGGGGGCTTCTCCGCCCTTGAACAGCACCCTCCAGGCAGCTTCGTACGTCGTGTCGAAGAGCCCGCTCAGGGTCCGGTGCTGTGCCGGATCAAACTCCCACAAATTGAAGGCCCATTGCTGGCAGGGGAGAATCCGGCGGACGAGCATGACCTGGATCACGTTGACAAGCTTAAGCTTCTTGTTCACCAGGGTCTGGAGACAGGACTGGAGTCCGGTCAGCTCCTCCGAACTACCCCATAGCAAGCCCTTCTCTTCCAGGAGGTGAGCTGCATGGGGGTACCAGATCTGAACTCGGGGGCCGCCGCCCATTTAGGGTCACACGGCTCGGCGATGTAGAACCACCCCGATTGCCACCCCTTGACGGATTCCACAAAGGCACCCTCAAGCCAAGTGACGTTGGGCATTTTGCCCACCATGGCGCCTCCGCACTCCGCTTGGACGCCCTTCACCACCTTCGGCTTGACATTGAAGGTCTTTAGCCACAAGCCGAAGTGGGGCTGGATGTAGAGGAAGGCCTCGCACACGACGATAAACGCTGAGATGTTGAGGATGAAGTTTGGCGCCAGATCGTGGAAGTCCAGGCCGTAGTAATACATGAGCCCCCGGACGAAAGGGTGAAGTGGGAAGCCCAGTCCGCGGAGGAAGTGGGGAAGAAATACGACCCTCTCATGGGGCCTGGGGGTGGGGATGAGCTGCCCCTCGTCGGGCAGCCGGTGCGCGATATCGCCGGACAGGTATCCGGCGCCGCGCAGCTTCTCGATGTGCCCCTCCGTAACGGAGGAGGCCATCCACTTGCCTCCCGCTCCGGAGATGGCTGGAGAAGGTTGAGGCGAGATGTGTGGACTTGGGCACTGGAGCTCGAGTGCGCGGAGATGGATAAGCAAAGGAGGAAGAAGGCGTAGGTAAAAAAGGTGGATCCTTATCCCCTTATATATGGGCGGACGAAGACTATGCATCCCCACCGGCCTGGTAAAACTTGCTTATCTCCCAAGCGCCACAATCAATGGCGCGGTTGGGTTACCCACGTCCGTATTGATGGGAATCCCGGAATAAGGGGAACACGATCTCTGCTTCGACAAGACGTGCCAAGGAAACCGCTTCGCTAAACGCGCTGAGGTGGTACAATAAAAACGATTCAAGTAAAGGCTTGGTAGTGGTGTGACGTCACGCCACAAAATACGTCAGCAGATGGAACTTGTGTACATATTATTCTCTCTATGGTGGTATGTGGAATTTATTTTGCAGAGCCGGACACTATCCTGGTTTTCACAATCTTCTATGAATTATTCGGAGGAGGAGCCCGCCTTGCAATGCCGAAGACAATATGCGCGCCGGACTCATCGTCATTGAAGCCTGGTTCAGGGGCTACTGAGGGAGTCCTGGACTAGGGGGTGTCCGGATAGCCAGACTATCATCATCGGCCAGACTCCAAGACTATGAAGATACAAGACTGAAGACTTCGTCCCGTGTCCGGATGGGACTTTCCTTGGCGTGGAAGGCAAGCATGGAAATACGGATATGTAGATCTCCTACCACTGTAACCGACTCTGTGTAACCCTAGCCCTCTCCGGTGTCTATATAAACCGGAGGGTTTTAGTCCATAGGACGAACAACCATTACAACAATCATACCATAGGCTAGCTTCTAGGGTTTAGCCTCCTTGATCTCGTGGTAGATCCACTCTTGTACTACCCATATCATCAATATCAATCAAGCAGGAGTAGGGTTTTACCTCCATCGAGAGGGCCCGAACCTGGGTAAAAACATCGTGTCCCTTGTCTCCTGTTACCATCCGCCTAGATGCACAGTTCGGGACCCCCTACCCGAGATCCGCCGGTTTTGACACTGACAACACCAGCAGCACGGAGTAAGAGGCACACGGCCCAGTGCACGACGGCAATTGGCTAGCGTCTCCGGCATTAGGGAGGAGGGCGGCTGTGAAATTGGTGCGGTGGGGGGTGCCATGGAGGTGGGGCTGAGGTTTCGCGGCTCGGGAGAAGGGAGCTTCCCGGGGAGAAGGTGATTTGGTGCCCACGAGGTATGAATGGGGGCGGGCGGGGGGGGGGGGGGGAATTGGGAGGGGAGTGGAACCATGTCTTATGAACGCATTTGTCTGAAATGTGAGGGGGAGATACAAATCTACCCTTGCCTATAGGCTTCTCGGCTTGGGTCTGTGTACTAAGGGTCGGGGATAGTAGAGTAACTTTGCTTCTCCCCAAATAGTGGGCGGGAGCGATTTCGGGCGAGGAGGGCATGTTTCGAACTATAGTGGGCGCGAGCGAACTCGGGCGAGGAGAGCGTGTTTTGAAATAGTGGGCGCGAGCTATTTCGGGCAAGGAGAGCGTGTTTTGCCGACCATGGTTTATGAATTATTCGGCACATGTCATTTTGGCCGAGGAGAAGGCGCGGTTGGATGAAGTTACGAACCTACCCTCGATGTACAACGGGCCAATTGATGCGTGTCCCACATAGGACGGTAATTTCGCGTCTCCCATTTATTTGCTCGGGCGAATTCCACCGAGCAGAGAGGATGTTTAACGGTTCGTTCAAATTTTGGGAGAACGAGCATCCACGTCTACCTTACCAAGTCAATTTGAATCAAATTTTGAAATATTAGCTTGCCACTTCTTTTTTAGATGGAGAGATGATGCTCGGGAGTAATGTGTTTTTACATGCTCGTTGCTAGCGATTTACTATATGAAAAATAGTTGACCCACTCAAAAACGCGAATCAATCCCAAAATGAAATATCTCGATTCAATGAACTAGCTCGTTCAGTAGGTCAAAATAGTGAACTAAATCCAAAATTGAACACCTCAATCGAGTAGCATGTTGTACAGTACTATAGTACTCCATGAACATGTTGAAAGTCAAATTAATGAACTTGTTTGATATACGCATATATCCGTTCATGTGTGGATTGCAGACAACATGGTCTCCAATTTAAATATTTGAATGCAAGTTTATATCAGTCTTTGATGCATAAAACGCGACCTCCCCCTCTCCCGGACTCCTGTTCTCTCTCTCTCTCTCTCTCTCTCTCTCACTCTCTCTCGCCGACAATCTTCAATTTTGTCTCACGCATCCAACACAAAAACCTTGTTGGTCCCTCTCCCTTTCTCTCTCTCTCCCTCTCTCTCTCTATGTGTGTGTGGGGGGGGGGGTCTTTCAAGTCCGCATTCATATATACACCATCTATAGGTCTCTCTCGCACAGTATGTATGATACTCTAGCTAGTCCAAGCTAGATATCTTGGGTGCACTCATCGTACGCACACAAGTTCCTTGGCTCTTTGACCGTAACTCTCTCACGCACCACTATGTCGTCTCGGAGCTCTTCCCCCCTCTCTCAAACTCTCCACCCACCTGGGTCACACATACACATGCATAGGCCCATCTAAAACTCTATCTCTCTCCATCGTTCTCTCTCCATCTCACACGCACACACACACACACACAATCTCATGCCCAGCTAGCCAAGTATGATGGTCTCTCACTCAATTGTAGGCACACACACAGTCCCCCTATATGTATATGACTAGCTAATCTTAGTCTCCATCACAAACATGTGCATGGTCTATCTCGATTTCTCTCGGGGCATCTTTCTATCACGCACGCACTCCCTCAATCTCCCACCCATATAGTCCCCTCACGATCTCGAGGGGATCTCTCTATCACAAACACACCCTCTCTCCCTCCCCATGCGTCCATGCCATCCATGTGTCCCTCTCGACCTTTTTTCCTTGTTGGCCAGACCTCTATTGGACATGTGCTACAGGGGTGTCTCTCTCCGTTGCAAACAATCACACACTAGCTATCTTTGTGTATCTCCTCGCCTCGCTTTTCCATCTCGGAGATGCATGCATAATATGTTCGCATAAGAAACGAAAACACACACTCTCTCTCTAATTTATCGTTTGTTGTCACTTTCTCTTTCACACACATACTCTTTTTGCACACTTACTCATTCTCCTTCACACGCACTTGATCTGTCTTGACTGAGGCACTCACCTTCGTCCATAGCACATAGATTTATTGAAAAGTCAAACATCACAAAGTTTGACCATGTACGTGGAGAAAAAGAATTACATCTAGTACGGCAAACATATACCATTAGATTCACCATGAGATGTAGTTTTGTATGATGTATCTTTGGTATTGTAGATATAAATAACATTTGCGTAAACTTGATCAATGTTTCCAAAGTTTGACTTCTAAAAAATTTACATGCACTGCATTATCGAGCGGATGGAATATCTCTTTCCCCCTCTCAGCTATCTGACGCACCACTCAGCCTTATCGGGGCTCCTCAATCTCTCTCAAACTTTATGGGTCAGTTTGGTTCGTGACCTGACCCTCATGCCTTGATGGTCGGTACTGCCTGGTGTGGACGTGAGATGTAAAATATTTCTTCCTGGCCAGGCTTGTGTGGTGCTGAAGCGTTTGGTTCATGCCTGGGCCAGGCAAAGCATCAATGTCCCATCAATCAATCCATGCATCAATTATTTAATGCTAATATCCATCCATGTTGCTGTTAGCCTCGTGGCCGCACGACCAGGCATGGCCAGGCGTTCGAAATCGGTCGCTTGGGCCAGGCTACTTGCAGTGTCTGGAGTTCAGCCAGGCTAATTAAAGTGCATGGAACCCATCCCAGGCGGGCTTTCTCTTTCACAGGGTAGCAACCAAACAAGCGTGCATGAAATCCAGCCACAACCCTAGGCCATGCAAAAGATGCTCATGACGCAAGCCAAACGGGCCTTATATCTCCCTGGTTCACACATACACATGTCTCGCTCGCGCTATACATATAGACCCATCCAACACTCTCCGCCCTTGTTCTCTCTCCATGTGACACGCACCCCCCTAAGTACCATAATCCCTCACTCCATCATAGGCTTTGATTGGATCCATGGATTAGAGTTAGTTTGGGTTAGTTTGGAGTCAACAAACCCAAAAAGATCCAAACAGGAGGGTTAGCTTAGGTTAGATGCATCTAACCCATCCAAGAGGTGCTTATTTGGGTTAGTTCTTCTCGGGACCACTAATAAACACTTTTTTTCTCGCTCTCCCCGTAGTATATCCCTCCCACTTCCTCGAAGCTTCTCGTCCTCTCCCTCCCTCCCTCTCGCACCGCCCGTGAAGGTGCCTCACTGTCACGCCCAAGATGCGACCTTATCCTAAAGGAACTCGAAGGTCCCACCAAGGATAGAAGTGCATCTTGAAGACGCTTTTGCAAGGTGGATATCATTACATCAACATTACATAATAGTGGGGATACATCCAAGACATACAGTGTCACATGAATACAACAATAGAACATACAAGAACAACATCCGACTATGGATGATTCATAAACAGAAACTCAAACAATATCCACCCTGCTAGCCCAGGCTGCCGACCTGGAACCTATCCCCTGATCGAAGAAGTAGAAGAAGAAACTCCAAAACAAGCAACATCTCTCTCGCGTCAAGATCATCGCAGAACCTGTACCTGCAACTGTTGTTGTAGTAATCTGTAAGCCACGAGGACTCAGCAATCCCATTACCATGGGTATCAAGACTAGCAAAGCTTAATGGGAAAGGAAGGGGTAAAGTGGTGAGGTTGCAGCAGCGGCTAAGCAAGTATGGTGGCTAAAATACGCAAATGAGAGCGAGAAGAGAAACAAAGGAACGGTCGTGAAGCTAGCAATGATCAAGAGGTGATCCTAAACTCCTACTTACGTCAATCATAACACAGAAACCGTGTTCACTTCCCGGACTCCACCGAGAAGAGACCATCACGGCTACACACACGGTTGATGCGTTTTAATTCGGATCTGGTGTCAAGTTATCTACAACCGGACATTAACAAATTCCCATCTGCCACATAACCGCGGGCACGGCTCTCGAAAGTTTATACCCTGCAGGGGTGTCCCAACTTAGCCCATGACAAGCTCTCGCGATCAACGAAGGAATAGACCTTCTCCCAGGAAGACCCGATCAGTCTCAGAATCCCGGTTTACAAGACATTTCGAAAATGGTAAAACAAGACCAGCAAAACCGCCCGATGCGCCGACATCCCGATAGGAGCTGCACATATCTCGTTCTCAGGGCAACACCGGATGAGAAATCCGTACAACTAAAACCAGACCTCAAGTTTCCTTGAGGGGGCGCTGCAAAGGGCTCTAGTTTGGACCAACACTTAGACAAGCATTGGCCCGGGGGGGGGGGGGGGGGCTAAAATAAAGATGACCCTTGGGTTGGCCGACCCAAGGGAAGGGTATAGGTGGTGGTGAGGAAAATGGTAAAACCAAGGTTTGGCCTTGCTGGACAAGTTTTATTCAAAGCGAACTATCAGGGGGGTCCCATAAATCACCCGACCGCGTTAGGAACGCAAAATCCGGGAACATAACACCGGTATGACGGAAACTAGGGCGGCAAGAGTGGAACAAAACACCAGGCATAAGGCCGAGCCTTCCACCCTTTACCAAATATACAGATGCATTAATAATATAAGAGATATTGTGATATCCCAACCAAAATCCTGTCCACCATGGAGAAATCTTCAACTTCACCTGCAACTAGCAACGCTATAAGAGGGGCTGAGCAAAGCAGTAACATGGCCAAACAACGATTTGCTAGGAAGGGTGTCAAAGGTTAGAGGTTCATGGCAATTTGGGAGGCTTGATGAGCAAAAGATAGGTAACGCAGCATAGCAATAGAACGAAGCAACTAGCATAGCAATGATAGTAGTGAGATCCAGGGTAGCGGTCATCTTGCCTGAAATCCCGCAAGGAAGAAGAACGAGTCCATGAAGAAGATGAAGCCACGAAGACGAACCACACGTAGACGAACGCATCCTCACGATCGCAACAAAACGGGAACTATTGAGAAGAAGCACACAACATAGTAAACACACCACACATGAACAAGACATGATGCATAACAAGCATGATGCATGAAAAGGCTACATGAATCTACTCATGACAAGAGATGATGCAAACAAGAACAACACATCAAGGCAAGTTTAAATGAGGCCGGGAACAACATATAACAATTCCGGTAAGTCCTCATATGCAAATTTTGAAATGGGTCCAGATCTGAACAAACCTTATGTTCAAGTTGTTAAACAGCAAGTTAAGATGCACCAAGATGATCTACACGAAATTCTAGTCAAGTTACATATAAAGTTCATTAGATTTGGAGCTACGGCATAGAAGATATGAGCAAAACAAGTTAAACATGGCATTGATGCAAAATGCATACAAACATCAAGCAAACACACCAAAACAAGGATGCAACATGGTAATATGAAGCTACATGAAAAATCAAGCAAGTTTCATATAGAGCACACTCAAAACGGAGCAACGGTTCAACACATGCACACTATACAAGTCATAACAACAATCTGTCCAAAACAGCAACTAGGCATCTTACAAGCATCAAAACAACATGCTACAGCACCCCAACATAATAACAAAAGGCATGGGCATGAATTACAGGTAAAGCATAACAAAACATGAACACTGAGCTATCTCCAGAAATCACTAGAACATGCTCCAAAAGACATGGTAAGATTGCAAATAATAACAGTTTCAGACTTATCAGGAAATAACATCACGTTGCAATGTTTAGAGCTATCAAACAACGTGCTACAGGAACTTATCATGGCAAACAAAGGCATGGCATGAATCTACTAAACCCATAGAACAAAAGTCCCTTACTGACCATGAGCCAGAAAGGATCAGAAAATATGATGGCACCCATGTAAACATGGCAAGTTATATTACAGATTCAAACATGGCAGAAACAACAATAAGTAGGCATGTTCGTGATCTTGAATCACTCACCACAGAGCAATACATGGCATTGCAAGGCAACCAACAATAAGAAGGCATGTTTATGAAGCTAAGCATGGCAAAAACAAGGTCATAGGGTGCATGGAACACTAGCAAAACACATGGGAACTAGTGAACTTAATGTTAACAGGCTGATAGCAAAATTATCAAGCAACTTTGGAGCAAGATATGAACAATCTACAGCAAGCTATAAATGCAACCAGGGGCATGGATGGATAGGGCATAACATGTAGATCAAAACATGTTTATAGAACATCTCCAGATTATGCATAGAATGATTAGTAGCAACAGGTTAACATAGCAACAAAATATAACAGAATCTGCCTAGCAAAACAGCAACAGCAACTACCCTACTTAGCAAGCTTGATACACTCAGCACACAACTCACAAAAATACATGCATGGCACCACTGGAAAGATGGCATGGCATAGATCAAAACACATGTAGCCTCATAGGATGCACACATCAATCATGGCAAAAATGACAAAAGAGCAAGTTATAACAGTTTCAGCAGATTAACAGCAACATGCACTCTTCCAACAGCATTTCGGGCACCAAAATGAGCTCAAATGAGAATGATGCAATGGAACAAAATGAAGTACTCGTCGAGTCGAACAATTTGACATATTACAAGCACGAAACGGAGCTACGGATGCAGAGATACAATGCGATGAACATGACATGATTATGCAAAAGTTTCGGGGACTTAGAAAAATATACCCCTCCGAAAAACAGATCTAGGGTTGCACGTCCTTCGAGGATGACTGGGGAGCTCGCCGGAGTTGGAGCCGAGGGAGTCTCCGGCGAGGTCGGGGAAGCTCCGAGGAGGTGGCCCCGGACCGGATCCGGCCGGCGGCGGGCGCGGGCGACGGCTGGAGGCGGGGCGCCGGCGGAGGCGCGCGGCCACGGCGACTCCGGCGTGGAGGCGCGATGGCCGGCGACGGAGGAAGGTGACGGGGGCGCGCGGGGTCGCGGGAGGAGGCGGCGGAGCACGGGGCGCGGCGGAGGCGCAGCCGGTTCGGGCCCGGCGATGGGCGAGGCGGCGGCGGGGTGACGTGGCACAAGCGGGTTGGCTGGGGTGAGGTGGAGGCTGGACATGTCCGGCGGGGGTGGACATGTCCGGCTGTAGGAGGAGGAAGAAGGCTAGGGTTAGGGTGGATTAGACCGCGAATTCGGGGGAGGGGAACTAATTTATAGGTAGAGGAAGCTAGGAGAGTCCAAATGGGGAGCGGTTTTCGGCCACGCGATCGTGATCGAACGACCGAGAGCATGGAGGGGAGTTAGATGGGTTTTGGGCCACTTTGGAAGGGGTGTTGGGCTGCACACAAAAGAAGGGGTTTGCGGTTACCCGGTTAACCGTTGGAGTACCAAACGACCTCCAAATGGCACGAAACTTGACAGGCGGTCTACCGGTGCTATACCAAGGCTGCTTGGCAAACCTCGGGCCATTCCGAGAAAGTTTAATACCCGCTCACAAGGAGAGACAAAAAGGGGATGCCAGAGGGCATAGGAGTGCCGGATTGCAAAATGGACAACGGGGAAAATGCTCGGATGCATGAGACGAACACGTATGCAAAATGAAATGCACATTGGTGACATGATATGAAATGCAGATGATGACATGGCAAAGTGCAACACGCAAGCAAATGACATGGCAACAACAACGAATAACTGGCAGACACCTGGCGCATCGAATCCGGGGCGTTACAACACTCCTCCACTAACAAGAGATCTCGTCCCGAGATCTTAGGACCGAGACGGAAAGGAAAAGGGATGAGGTGAAACAAGAACTCAAGAGAAGAAGCAAAGAATCGAGAGCACTCGAGAAGAAGAGAGGGACGACTTGAATGACGAGAATAGAAAACGAGAAATCAGATATACTATGAAATCACTCGTTCTAACCGGAGTGGTTAGAATGAGAAAAGAAACGGATAAGACTGAAAGGATTTAGGCAGCACTCTGGCTGAAAAAGGAAGGATTAGAACATGAACTAGAGAGGATGGAATGATACTTGATGAACTCTTGAAGAATGAATTAAATCATGACGGTCCACTGTTAGAATTCGGAAATGACTGATGAAAGAGACTATATCACCGGGACGAATTAGAAGAACAATATGCTAGAGGGAATTTAGATGCAAAAGAACGAAGAGATCATGAGCTGATTAAAGAACACTTGAACGAAGCACCGGGATAATTGGATAATGGTAGCTGAAATGTGAGGACAAAGAATTCTTCTGGAATGACGGCCTCCGGTGAAAAGAAATGGAAAAACAACTCCTGACTTACTCCGGATGGGTGAGAAAAGGAATATCTGATAAATGGAATAAATCGAGAGAGTAACATGAAGCTAGAACCACGAATCTCCGGGAGAACGGGCAAGATTTAACAGAAATCTTCTTCTTTGGTCTTCAAATGACGACAGGAAACACCACCAAAACTACTTAGATACTCCGGGAGAATGAAAACCGAGAAGGTTGAGGCATCAATGAAAAGAATTTAAAGCGATCTTGGAGAAGGCATGTGACTGATGAAATTCATTCTTACGTCACACTTGAAAAGAATTGCGAATAACTCTGGGGGAATTTAGAAGAGTCAGGTAAGATCCTGGGAAAAGACCTGTGGGTTAGGGCCCACTAAAAGAAAACACCGTTGGAAAGGGTTGTTGACCAGATAGATGATGCACCGGAACAATTGAAATATTTGAATGAGGTGATAACCTCGAATTAATTGGAACACAGACAAATCTCCTGAGATATCTTGAACACTCCGGAAGGATAAACTGGCGAGAGACGAACGAGTAGGGAAAACACTTGAGCCGAGGAAAAGAATATGATCAACCCGAAAAACTAGAATTGAATCCACCGGAGAGATAAAGAGATGAAGAATGTCCACCGAGACGAGAATTCACCAGTTGAAATGATTGAGGGAAGACTGAATAGACTCCACACGAATGGAATTGACGGTCGAAAGGGACTCATGCTCCGGAAGAAAAGGGTGGGAGGGCGGGAAAACACAGGCAACTGGAAGGGGGAATCGACGAATATCTTGAAGAGAAAACACCGGTTGAAATAATTGAGGAAATAAAGCAAAGACTTCGCACGAGTAGGATGGATACTCGATTATGGACTCCGGTTCCGAGAAGAAGAAGGGTGTGCGGGTGGGAAAAGAAAACAACTGAGGATAGAGAAACAACTTCGTTGAAAGCGGACTGAGGGTTGAACTTGGAAAAGAAGAAGAGGGTCGAGTCAACTCGACGAGAAATGCACCGGATAAAAGAGCTGAGAACCCACGATCGGAAAACCAACTGCGTGATCCTAAAGAAAATTTTGAACGGGAAGAGGAGTAATTCAAAACACCTACGTCAAGATTCCTCACCAGAGCGACGAAGGGACTGAGGAGTAAAAAGAATTCCTACTCTCCGATATAACTAGACTCAGAAAAAGTTTTCTTCTAGACTCGACAACGGCCAAACTACACGATCAATCAAGGGGGGCTCCTAAGGTCGGTCGAGGCTCTGATACCAACTTGTCACACCCAAGATGCGACCCTATCCTAAAGGAACTCGAAGGTCCCACCCAGGATAGAAGCGCATCTTGAAGACGCTTTTGCAAGGTGGATATCATTACATCAACATTACATAATAGTGGGGATACATCCAGGACATACAATGTCACATGAATACAACAATACAACATACAAGAACAACATCCGACTACGAATGATTCATAAACATAAACTCAAACAATATCCACCCTGCTAGCCCAGGCTGCCGACCTGGAACCTATCCCCTGATCGAAGAAGCAGAAGAAGAAACTCCAAAACAAGCAACATCGCTCTCACGTCAATATCATTGCATAACCTGTACCAGCAACTGTTGTTGCAGTAATCTGTAAGCCACGAGGACTCAGCAATCCCATTACCATGGGTATCAAGACTAGCAAAGCTTAATGGGAAAGGAAGGGGTAAAGTGGTGAGGTTGCAGCAGCGGCTAAGCAAGTATGGTGGCTAACATACGCAAATGAGAGCGAGAAGAGAAACAAAGGAACGGTCGTGAAGCTAGCAATGATCAAGAGGAGATCCTAAACTCCTACTTACGTCAATCATAACACAGAAAGCGTGTTCACTTCTCGGACTCCGCCGAGAAGAGACCATCACGGCTACACACACGGTTGATGCGTTTTAATTCGGATCTGGTGTCAAGTTATCTACAACCGGACATTAACAAATTCCCATCTGCCACATAACCGCGGGCACGGCTCTCGAAAGTTTATACCCTGCAGGGGTGTCCCAAATTAGCCCATGACAAGCTCCCGCGATCAACGAAGGAATAGAACTTCTCCCAGGAAGACCCGATCAGTCTCGGAATCCCGGTTTACAAGTCATTTAGACAATGGTAAAACAAGACCAGCAAAACCGCCTGATGCGCCGACTTCCCGATAGGAGCTGCACATATCTCGTTCTCAGGGCAACACCGGATGAGCAATCCGTACAACTAAAACCAGACCTCAAGTTTCCTTGAGGGGGCGCTGCAAAGGGCTCTAGTTCGGACCAACACTTAGACAAGCATTGGCCCGGGGGGGGGGATAAAATAAAGATGACCCTTGGGTTGGCCGACCCAAGGGAAGGGTATAGGTGGTGGTGAGGCAAATGGTAAAACCAAGGTTGGGCCTTGCTGGACAAGTTTTATTCAAAGCGAACTGTCAGGGGGGTCCCATAAATCACCCGACCGTGTTAGGAACGCAAAATCCGGGAACATAACACCGGTATGACGGAAACTAGGGCGGCAAGAGTGGAACAAAACACCGGGCATAAGGCCGAGCCTTCCACCCTTTACCAAATATATAGATGCATTAATAATATAAGAGATATTGTGATATCCCAACCAAAATCCTGTCCACCATGGAGAAATCTTCAACTTCACCTGCAACTAGCAAAGCTATAAGAGGGGCTGAGCAAAGCGGTAACATGGCCAAACAACGGTTTGCTAGGAAGGGTGTCAAAGGTTAGAGGTTCATGGCAATTTGGGAGGCTTGATGAGCAAAAGATAGGTAACGCAGGATAGCGATAGAACGAGTCCATGAAGAAGATGAAGCCACGAAGACGAACCACACGTAGACGAACGCATCCTCACGATCGCAACGAAACGGGAACTATCGAGAAGAAGCACACAACATAGTAAACACACCACACATGAACAAGACATGATGCACAACAAGCATGATGCATGAAAAGGCTACATGAAGCTACTCATGACAAGAGATGATGCAAACAAGAACTACACATCAAGGCAAGTTTAAATGAGGCCGGGAACAACATATAACAATTCCGGTAAGTCCTCATATGCAAATTTCGAAATGGGTCCAGATCTGAATAAACCTTATGTTCAAGTTGTTAAACAGCAAGTTAAGATGCACCAAGATGATCTACACGAAATTCTAGTCAAGTTACATATAAAGTTCATTAGATTTGGAGCTACGACCTAGAAGATATGAGCAAAACAAGTTAAACATGGCATTGATGCAAAATGCATACAAACATCAAGCAAACACACCAAAACAAGGATGCAACATGGTAATATGAAGCTACATGCAAAATCAAGCAAGTTTCATACAGAGCACACTCAAAACGGAGCAACGGTTCAACACATGCACACTATACAAGTCATAACAACAATCTGTCCAAAACAGCAACTAGGCATCTTACAAGCATCAAAACAACATGCTACAGCACCCCAACATAATAACAAAAGGCATGGGCATGAAGTACAGGTAAAGCATAACAAAACATGAACACTGAGCTATCTCCAGAAATCACAAGAACATGCTCCAAAAGACATGGTAAGATTGCAAATAATAACAGTTTCAGACTTATCAGGAAATAACATCACGTTGCAATGTTTAGAGCTATCAAACAACGTGCTACAGGAACTTATCATGGCAAACAAAGGCATGGCATGAATCTACTAAACCCATAGAACAAAAGTCTCTTACTGACCATGAGCCAGAAAGGATCAGAAAATATGATGGCACCCATGTAAACATGGCAAGTTATATTACAGATTCAAACATGGCAGAAATAACAATAAGTAGGCATGTTCGTGAGCTTGAATCACTCACCACAGAGCAACACATGGCATGGCAAGGCAACCAACAGTAAGAAGGCATGTTTATGAAGCTAAGCATGGCAAGAACAAGGTCATAGGGTGCATGAAACACTAGCAAAACACATGGGAACTAGTGAACTTAATGTTAACAGGCTGATAGCAACATTATCAAGCAACTTTGGAGCAAGATATGAACAATCTACAGCAAGCTATAAATGCAACCAGGGGCATGGATGGATAGGGCATAACATGTAGATCAAAACATGTTTATAGAAAATCTCCAGATTATGCATAGAATGATTAGTAGCAACAGGTTAACATAGCAACAAAATATAACAGAATCTGCCTAGCAAAACAGCAACAGCAACTACCCTACTTAGCAAGCTTGATACACTCAGCACACAACTCACAAAAATACATGGATGGCACCATTGGAAAGATGGAATGACATAGATCAAAACACATGTAGACATCAACCTCATAGGATGCACACATCAATCATGGCAAAAATGACAAAAGAGCAAGTTATAACAGTTTCAGCAGATTAACAGCAACATGCACTCTTCCAACAGCATTTCGGGAACCACGATGAGCTCAAATGAGAATGATGCAATGGAATGAAATGAAGTACTCGTCGAGTCGAACAATTTGACATATTACACGCACGAAACGGAGCTACGGATGCAGATATACAATGCGATGAACATGACATGATTATGCAAAAGTTTCGGGGACTTAGAAAAATATACCCCTCCGAAAAACAGATCTAGGGTTGCACGTCCTTCAAGGATGACTGGGGAGCTCTCCGGAGTTGGAGCCGAGGGAGTCTCCGGCGAGGTCGGGGAAGCTCCGAGGAGGTGGCCCCGGACCGGATCCGGCCGGATCCGGCCGGCGGCGGGCGCGGGCGACCCCTGGAGGCGGGGCGCCGGCGGAGGCGCGTGGCCACGGCGACTCCGGCGTGGAGGCGCGACGGCCGACGACGGAGGAAGGTGACGGGGGCGTGCGGGGTCGCAGGAGGAGGCGGCGGAGCACGGGGCGCGGCGGAGGCGCAGCCGGTTCGGGCCCGGCGATGGGCGAGGCGGCGGCGGGGTGACGTGGCACAAACGGGTTGGCTAGGGTGAGGTGGAGGCTGGATATGTCCGGCGGGGGTGGACATGTCCGGCTGCGGGAGGAGGAAGAAGGCTAGGGTTAGGGTGGATTAGACCGCGAATTCGGGGGAGGGGAACTAATTTATAGGTAGAGGGAGCTAGGAGAGTCCAAATGGGGAGCGGTTTTCGGCCACGCGATCGTGATTGAACGACCGAGGGCATGGCGGGGAGTTAGATGGGTTTTGGGCCACTTTGGAAGGGGTGTTGGGCTGCGCACAAAAGAAGGGGTTTGTGGTTACCCGGTTAACCATTGGAGTACCAAACGACCTCCAAATGGCACGAAACTTGACAGGCGGTCTACCGGTGCTATACCAAGGCCACTTGGCAAACCTCGGGCCATTCCGAGAAAGTTTAATACCCGCTCACAACGAGAGACAAAAAGGGGACGCCGGAGGGCATAGGAGTGCCGGATTGCAAAACGGACAATGGGGAAAATGCTCGGATGCATGAGACGAACACGTATGCAAAATGAAATGCACATGGTGACATGATATGAAATGCACATGATGACATGGCAAAGTGCAACACGCAAGAAAATGACATGGCAACAACAACGAATAACTGGCAGACACCTAGCGCATCGAATCCGGGGCGTTACACTCACCATATCCGCGCTCCATCTAACCCTGCCATCCAAACACCTCTTTACTTAGGGTTAGTTTAGTGTTAGAATCTAACTCTAACCTCTAACTGAGTTAGAGTATCCAAACAGGGCCATAGGCGCAAGCACTCCCCCCCTCCTAAGTATGATTATCTCTTACTAGCCATCAGGAACACTCGTACTGTCTCCTTCCATCCATACGTCTATCTCGATATCTCTCGGGGCATGTTCTATAGCGCACACACCTTGTCACTTGATCTCCCACCCATGTAGTCCCATCACGATCTCCAGGGGATCTCTCTATGACAAACATACACTCTCTCCTCCCCATGTCTGCATTTTCTCCGTACGTCTCTCTCGACCTCTCTCCCTTGTTTGTCAGACCCCTTTTGGCCACGTGCTAGGGGTCTTCCTCTCTCGGTTCCAAACAACCACACACTATATCCTCACCTTGCCTTCGTTGTCGAAGATGCATGTGTGATATGTTTGCATAAGACACGCACGCTTTTTGTCCACTTTTATCGTGTGTTGTCCATGTCTCTTTCACACACGCACACACACTTTTTTCACTCTCTCTCTCTCTCTCTCTCTATCTCTCTCTATCTCTCTCTCGTCAGGGACTCTGTCATGTCCATAAGCATATGGATGTTTTGAAAAGTCAAACCTCAGAAAAGTTTGACTAGGTATATGTGGAGAAAAACATTTACATCTGGAACGATCATTAGATTCATCACAACATGTACTTACTTCATACTATCATTTATCTTTGGTATTGCCGATATAAGTAATTTCTTTATAAACTTGGTCAAAGTTTCAAAAGTTTGACTTAAAAAAATTTTGTAACTACATTATCGAACGGAGGGAGTAGCTCTTTCTCTCTCTCTCTCTCTCTGCTATCTCTCACGGGCCTCCCCTATCACTCGAACTCTCTATACCGACGGATTATACGCTCACTGTGTCAGCGTATAGCTCTCTATATTGTTTAGTTGACCGGTCAACCAACCCACATGCTATGTTGTCAGCTCGTGATCTGTATCTTGGTGTGCTAGCCCATGTGGCAGTGGGTGAAAATAAGTAAACTAGAGGCCCAACTGACACGCGGTGAAGGAAACAAAGTTGAAACCACTCGGGGTAGCACCCCACATGCTAGTAAATTGAGGGCGCATTGAGGATAAACTTCTTGCGCGCGAAGGACGCACTCGCGCACAATTCACCACTGCGCGGCGGCATGCACAAAAGGACGCACTCGCGCACACCCAGCACACAACACACACCAGCACACGTGTACACCGGTGTCGCTGTCGGTTGAGATGGACGGCGAGGCAGCCAACAAGCAGAGGCCACTCGAGCTAAAACCGCATCCGGCGAGCCTGGACTTCATCAGCAGCCTCCCCGACGACATGCTGCTTGTCATCATCGGCCTCCTCCCCACCAAATCTACCGTGCAGACCGCCCTGCTCTCCCGGTGGTGGCGCCCCCTCTGGTGCTGCGTCCCCCTCAACCTCACAGTCGACAGCTGCCTCTGCGACAGGGATTGCAAACGCACGGCCGCAGTCTCCAAGATCCCTTCATCACACCCTGGGCCAGCCAGACGCCTTGACATCTGCATGTTCAGTACCAACTGCAAGGTCCAACCCAAGTTTGGCGAGTGTTTGAAGCTGGATGATGTCGCTCTCTGCCGCCGTCCGCGCTCCGCCTCACGCCAACGCTGCGCCGCACCAGCTTCAGCTCCTGCTATCTTCCCCAGATTAATGTCGCGCCCGCCCTTCTTCTCCCTCAACTCAAGCAACTCGACCTCTTTGACGTTGTCATCTCAAACAAGGCTATGGAGCACCTGCTCCGCAGCTGTACTGCGCTCGAGTACCTTCGTCTTGAGCAGATCCACGGGTTCATTAGCCTCCACATCGCCTTGACGAGTCTCCGATGGATTTATGTGTCTTGCTCGCCCCGCAACAAGACATCAATTGGGAAGAGATCACTCCAGCTGTTCCACGTTATGGTCATTGAGGATGCGCCTTTCCTTGAGAGATTGCTTGTATCGGATCTAGAAGGTCCAACAAAAATCAGGGTCATTGACGCGCCAAAATTGACAGCATTGGTGTACTCGTCTGCAAAATTCTCCGAACTCTTTATTGGATCCGTAATCGTTCAGGTACATCACTCATCTTCTTCTCCATCTTCTTGAAATTCACATTTTTAAATTTCTTCTTGATGTATTTACGGCCGTCTTCCAGAAAATGATTCCCACAAGCTTGACCCAGTCAATGCGCACAGTGAAGATCTTAGCACTAAAATCTATCGGCCCCAATCTGGATCAAGTTGTTGGATTCCTTACATGCTTTCCATGCATGGAGAAGCTACTCATCGAGGTGAAACTTCTTTCCTATTAGTAAACGGTAATCACAACGTAGCTCAATTTTTTCATAATTTTCCCAAATTACGATGATAAGTGTAATGTTCAAAACTACATCTACGCACTGCACTGAAAGAAATGTTTTTCGTATTTTTTCTCACGTGATCACCTGCATCATTTTTATGTTGTACTACTATAGTAGCCTAGGCTAGTCATAGTGGAAAGTAACTTAGACTACTCCAGTAACTCTATGGTTACCCTAAGGTCAAGTACTACCTCCGTCATGGTTTACTCTTCCAATTTTGTAGTATCAAAATTTGACCATAGATTTAACTGACAAAATGTTAATGCATGTCACTAAGAACTATATCGTTGGATTCGTATTTGAACATAATTTCAAATGGTGTAATTTTTCGTGACATGCATTGGCATTTTCTTAGGTAAATCTATGGTCAAAAATTTATACTAAATACGAGGTAGTATTCCCTCCGCCCCAAAATTCTTGTCTTACATTTGTTTAGATACGGATGTATCTAACACTAAAATGTAACTAGATACATCCGTATTTAGACAAATTTAAGACAAGAATTTTGGGAAGGATGGAGTACAAAAATGGGCTATGTAGGCCAAAACATGTGCCAAATTCACTTGTGATGCATTTGGCATCGATGCCCCTCCATTGCTCACCTGGTGCCCCAATCTGGAGCACCTACTTTGCTCCGGTGCCAAATTAACTCACGCAATGAAAAAACACTACGTGGGAGAGAGAGAGAGGACTGAGGCAATAAAAAAACACTTGTTTGGGAGAGTGAGAGGCTGGTGTAGTTGGTTTGATTGATTTTTTTATACATGTGGGTCTGTGTGCACAGCGGTGCCAACTCTCTCACATCGCGAGAGCAGTGCCAAAATCTTTTGATTTGACATCGATGCGTATTATGTGGCATACTTTTGCGAAATATGGCATCGGCCACATAGTGGAAGGCAACAAATGCCCAAGCTCTTCACGTGCTCCTAGTTAAATGAGAGGAAACGGAAACAGAGAGAGAGAGAGAGAGGGAGAGAGAGAGAGAGAGAGTGAAAAAATATCACTAGCCAGCCAACCCTATCGTATGAGCGAATGATATTGGTACCTCTTGATGTCACGGCAATCTTATGCAGCCAGCTGCACTAATATGTTCTCTTCTTTTGCAGATAAAAAAGACTCGAAAGTGAAAAATGTGCTGCACTATAACAATCTCATCGAATGCCTTGATCTCCATCTTACAGAAATTGATTTGATCGACTACCGAGGCAGCACATCTGAGATTAACTTGGCCAGGTTCTTTGTTCTGGAGGCAAGTGTGCTCAAGGTAATGAGGTTTGGCGTTCTCTGGCGCAACAATGAATGGCGTGCTGATCACCGCAAGCGTCTAAGCCTAAATGACAAAGTCTCCACAGAAGCTGAATTTGTTTCTGAAACAACAAGTGGCCAGAGACTCGAAAACTTATTTGCCCATTAGTGACTTGTCAGGGCGGTGGATTTTAGTTTGTACGATAACGCTGCATCCACCTAAAGTAACAAAAGTTCTTACGTGAACTTCCTAGTAATTCCCTCTTCCTAGGTGCAGCATTACTCCTAACATTTGTAATATCAGTTTGAAACTTGTTATATTGCCGTGTCCTATTCCTACGTTTTCAAAATCCTGCGAATCAAACAGGTCCTGAGTTGGTGATGTTGTTGTGCCTCCCATCTTTCACCAGTAGCCGTCGGATCTAGATCTGATGCATACAAACCAAGCTTCTCCATTTTTGCAAAAAGATGCCCGCACTTGTTCCCTATTTACAAACAACTCCTTGTCTCTCACAATCATCCTTATCTCCTCCCCACCACATCTACAAGGCCGTGGAAAAATCTAGCGCGATGGCCGCTGCCGGAGCAGTCCACCCCCAATATTGGTGTTCCGTGCAATGCACGGGCATCTACGCACGGGAAATTATGTCGAACAGGGCTAGTTGTAAGAAGGCTAGATCTACAGCCATGATGATAGGGACTGCAGACGGTGAGGCTGACTATGGTATGCCGAACACGGTGCCTATACTCAGGTGTCATTTCCGGCGCAGGGTCTTGTCACTTCACTGTGAGGAGCAGCACGTAATAATTTGACCAACGGGTAGTACAGTGCTAGTAGTCCTAGGAGTACTACATTGGTAGTACTACTACTAGTACTAGTAGCACCACCGTCTGGATTTAGGAGTACTACCACGTCCATCTGGATTTTAGTATTTGACTAGCAATATCTAGTAATGCATGTCACAAAAATGTACTACTCCCTCTGTAAATAAATACATGGTGTTTTATTCCCATCGGCGAGAGAACTTAATGTTTTCTTGCTAACTAGAGTCTTAATAGGATTACATGCAATGAACTAAACACTGCATGTCATGTTTGGTAGTCTCAAGTCATTGAAAGCATGCACGGCCCACATCTCTCATTGGTTGATATGTCACGAAATAAGAAACAAGGAGGGAGTTAATGCACCGTGCCTTAGTGTTTTGGGATTATTTGGTTTTCGTAATGTGACTTACACAACATTTTTGTTTACATGCATTAACATTTTATTAGTTAAATCAAAGGTCAAAACTTGACGCAAAATGCAAAAGGGACCAATAAACAAGTAAACATCAAACTTCTCTCGTTTGGCCCCAACTAGAGGTCCAGTGAGATGACTATACTGCACCGGCACGGAGGGGGCACAGCTTCATTGACTTACGGCAACTGCCTTTGGGTGAATGACATGTGGGCCCAGGGGGTGGCTGGCCCACCTATCATACAGCCAAAGGCAGGTGCAGTAGATGGCCGAGGAGTAGTACGAAATCCTACGCACCTACGCACGCTAACCAAGGGGAAGAGTGATCACTCGAATTGCAAGATCAGTTGACTAGTAGAAGCTAAGCTAGACCCATGGAGGCGATGAGCGCGAGCATCAGCCGGCTGTGCCAAATGGTCCACGACGCCGGCCTGCGGCCTGGCAACGAGGAACATCTCCAGGTAGTATTGCTTGAGGCCGGCAGGGCGAGGGGCCGCTTGGAAGACAGCTTTGTCTCCTTGTTCGATGAGGTCCTCGTCGGTTTCCTCGACAAGTTCACCATCGTCAAGAAGCTCGCGGACGACTTTGACGTAAGCCTTCAGCCGACGCGCCCAGGCTCTGCGATGCCCGCCACCCTCAACGGCCACTATGGTGACAACCTCTTCAACGCACTGGTGGCCCTGCGACTGCCCACCGTCGCGCCGGAGAATGTCCACCTTGAGGTCACGCTCGCCGCGCAGCGCCTGGCGCAGCAAGACACCATGGACATAATCACCCACGTCTACGCACATGAAAGAGGAGGACGATAGGACGCTGGCCTTCTTGGACCGCAGGGAAACCTTGGACGCACTGTTCAGAAGCATGTTGAGCTCACCGCCAACGCCGCTGCTCCTCACACGTCGGTTGGTGACCCGGCGCACTAGGGCGTGAGGATGTCGTTGATGGATTCGTATGTATTTTTATCTTTCCGTCAAATCCATGTAGTAGTATATGATACTACAGTATTTATCTTACCTTTCGCATCAACTTCATAATTTTCGTACGTACTCCATGCATGAACGGCGCCAGAACCAAACTTCTCATTACTCTAGGAAAAATTGTTATTTTCTATCTATCAATCGCGCCATGGAGCAGCACCAAATTTTACAAGTTACGAGTTCAAAAGGAAAAGCCTGCCGTGTTTGCGTCGCACCCCCACAAGGTTGGTCCGGCACGCCGCTCAAGCGAGAATGCGTGCGGTGTTGCATTTTCACTTACAAGTGGGACCGTAGTTGAGCAAACCGACTATCGGCAAACCCCCACCCCGCCCACCACGCGATGGCTGAGAAAACAGGAGGGAGAAGAGATGGCTGTAGCACGGACTCCAAGAAAATTGATGTCGGATGGGACTCGTGTGGGTGGCGTGTGCCGTAGTGCTAGACGTGAATGCTAGTTATGGCCCATGCCACCCCACTATATCGAGCCTATATCGAGGTACAGTACGTAGAACAAATTTCCTGCAGTCCGTGCTCAGCACTCCTCTATCTCTCTTCTCAGCCAGCCAGCGGACGCACGGAGCCCATCGTTTGTTTTCTCACATGCGGTCCCACGTGTTAGTGAAAACGCAAGCGGACCCACTGAACTTGCACATCTTTCACCTCGACGTGCTGGTGATGAAAAACAAATCCAAGAAAGATCTTCGGTGGCCGCTTTTGGAGTTACTCAAGAGTAGTAAGATTCTATTTACAGTTTAACCCAAGATGCACATCTCGTGGCTTCAACTTATCAACTACCACTCTACTTTCTTTCATGACACGACCTGGATGCTGGATGTCCCACGTGTCGGCAAGAGGAGGAAGAACCCGACCAAATCTCTGGTTGTGCTCTCGGATTAGACTAGTTGTGCTAACTTAAAATTTTTATTGTGTACTCCCTCTGTTCCAAAATACTTGACTTCCATTTGTCCAAAAATGGATGTGCCTATATACTAAAACATGTCAAGATACATATATATATATTGACAAATAGAAGGCATGTATTGTGCAACGGAGGGAGTAGAATGGATGCAAGTTTTTGTATTGGGAAGAAGAGTACATCCATATATTGATAGAGCGCAATTTAGTAGATGTTCTATCACTTTTAGCTAGCACAGAGGCTATAGATGATATTAGTGCACTTGTTGATACTCCTACTTGGTATGCGTGTTGCTGCTTAGACGCAGAGAAAAACGGACCGGAGGGAGTACTAGAATAGAGGCTAGACATGAGACTAGATGCGAGGAAGCAACGTCTACTTCTTTACACTCGAAGAAGAAAGAAGCACGCAAGATCGAGCCTCCGCAGATCAACAATGAATGCATCGAGAAGGCACTAATCCAACTTACAGGAGTAGTAAAATGTATTCTTGTGGTTCTTGTTTTCTTTGGTCTTGCTTTTCTAGTCAAAATTATCGTTGGAGTTCGTGCAAAACGGAGGTCCGTTTGGGGTCGTGCGTTGCAGTTGGCCTTACAAGTGGGACCGCAATTAAGGAAACCGACTATCGACAAACCCCCACCTCGCCCGCCGTGTGATGGCTGAGTTAGAGAAACGATGAGGTTGAAGAGATTGCTCTAGCACGGACTCCAAGAAATATGATGTCAGATGGAAGTCGTGCTGGTGGCGTGTGTTGTACTCCTGGACGTGAATGCTTGTTCTGGCCCATGCCACCCTACTACTCCTACTATTTAGTACTATATAGTACTACTAGTATTGAGGATTCGAGGTGCTGGTTACGTAGTACAGTATGGCTACAGTAAAAACACCCGCACGACGCGCAAAGCATGTGAAGCTAGTACAAATAGTGTACTACTATTGTTGATTGGCCCCATCCGATAACCTGTTGCAATGCATGTACAATTATGTATTCGGAAAATATTTTTTTTGCCTCGTCGCACCACTCACTCATAGAAGCAACTCGAAAGCCATTCATAAATTTAGTAAGTTTATCACAGGCATATCATTTTATTACATACAACAGGTCATCAACCCACATCGACAACGACGATACATTATAAATACTAAAGTTTTCACCACACAACAAATAACAAGCAATGAAATGAACTTCAACTCAACCCTTCCTCGGCGTTGGAAACACTTGCTTTGAACCACAAGTGATTCTCTGGGACGGGCCATCCATTGTCGATCTGGAGACCAACGCAGGACTGATCATCCAGGCTGAAGCGGCCTACTATATCAGTACCAGGGTAGGGAACCACCCAAATGTCCGAGGTATAGACACAGTTGCTTCTCATAAATGGTAGTAACGTTGTGTCAACAGCAGTTGAATCGCCTTTCACCATCATTGGATAGTTTTGTCCAAGGAAGAGCGAGTTTTCTCCAAGACTATCAATTCTGTACCAGGGAGAAGGAGTTGGTGCTAGCACACTAGTATCCATCCCGAACACCATGCAATGGGTGTTGGAATAGGTCCGGAGAGTGTGACCATCGGAGACTACACCTGCTTCCTTAGCAGTAACATTGTCAGTGGGTTGTATACACGCGAGAAGAGGTGATCCATCAGAATTAGTTGCCAGGCGCCAAATAGTATATGGGCCCTGCTCGTCCTCATGCTCGTGATCATCACCATCATCATCTCCCCCTTAGTTATAAAAATCTTCAAGTATAGGTGGTGGAATGTTCATAGGACCTTGGAAACACAAGAAGAAGGTTAATTAGTAAGGCTGGCCATAGTGGGGGTAACATAAGTAGTATCATGCACTTGGGACTCGTAAACATGCTTATGTGGCAGGCAATTAAGGAAGAGAGAGATGGTTATAGTAACATAGGTAGATACCGTAACATAATAAATGTGATGCTACTATGTGTCATGCATGGCAATAAATGAGACCACCTATGATACTAATCTAAGATACTATGCACTATAGAGGTAGTAACATAAACTAGTAACATATGCATGTTACTAGTCTAAGTTACTCCCCACTATGACCAGCCTTGCTAACCCGCATGCATGTGGATGAAACAATTATAATTACGGT
The DNA here is from genome assembly GCA_963921465.1 of Triticum timopheevii. Taxonomy (NCBI): domain Eukaryota; kingdom Viridiplantae; phylum Streptophyta; class Magnoliopsida; order Poales; family Poaceae; genus Triticum; species Triticum timopheevii. Next base: position 104,654,429 of record OY997266.1, read on the forward strand.
GGAAGACAAACATACCGAAACAACGAGGATGCCATGCAAAAACAGTGCCACGAGTGGTGGCAGCAAACACAAGGCCCTCATATTGAATTGCATCACAGTACTCATCCGTGTACAGAAACTGATTTTTGAGCAATATCCATCCAGTCAAACCACTGACGACGGCAACAAGCTTGTCGAAGATAGCAACAACTTCATAGTTGTTTTAATTCCAAGAGCGGTTGGGGACTCGAGAAATTGCTATCTTCCGTAGAATACAGTCACCATGATTGTATTTGAACGTGCATACAATACCGGTGTGCTCAACCTCTGGGCAGTCTGCTGAGATTTTTGGAAGTGGAACCCGGTCACGAGTGTACACATTCACAAGTTCCCACTCGCAGTTGGACCCAATGTAAACAACCCAATCTCCATTTCCGCCTGCCCAAGCCTTGCTCTTAAGCGATGGCATCTTAACATCATACGAATCATTATCAAGCGGCATCAACTTGCACAGGGCGAGGCCTCCGTCGTGACGGCGCCAGTCATCAGGGTCACGGCGAAGAAGATAGGGGAGATCAAATCGCTCCTTGACTCTTGGGTTCCTTGTAATGATGTTATTAGTTGAGTCGAGAATGGGCTTGAACGAACCTGCCATGCTAGCCGAGGTGATGACATCGCACCGATCAATGAGTTCCTCCACCACGTCATCTTTCAGATCGAGGCAAGAATAACGGGGTCGTTTCCATCCTGTTCCCTCCATGGAGAAGACGATCGAACAATGGCAGAAGAAAGGGTGAAGGGATGAAGGAAAATGGAGGAGGGAGAGGAAGAGCGTGCGGCAGCAGTTCCAAATCGAGAGGGAAAGGCGAAGAGTCGGTGGACGGTTGCCAGTTTGCCACGGTTCACGAAGGGGCGCCCCGGCCTACACGTCGGTTCGGAAATACTCCTACTACTCGCCGTCGTCTCACTGATATGTGGAACAGGACCACATGTCAACGAGACGTGGTGTGTAATTTCTCATGCAAAATGCGATCTGGCCGCGTTGGCCCAAGGTGCCGCATTAGTTATCGGCCTTTATTTTTTTAATGGCGCGCCGTTCAGTTTTGAAGCATGACTAACTGGTACTGTACGCAGAGAAAATATAAACTACTCTACCACTACTCCACCTCCAGTACTAGTAGTATAAAGAAAATATATAGGCTGGAGCTTCAGTGCTTTCTTGCCAAGGGCTGCCCACTTGCTTCTCACACTACTACCCTCTCTCCAGATCTAAAAAAGACGGCCCCTCTCTCCCTCCTCACCGGTGGTCACAGATCCACCGGGGAAGAAAAGGACGTGCAGCATTGACGCACTCGTCGTCAGCGAGCGAGGTCACGCACTGACGACAAGGCCGTCCTCTCAGACCTAGCGCCCACACGGGATCTCCGTCGTAGTGTGTGCGGAGGACGACGACCACGAGCGAAGCCACTTCCCGCCGACCCTCGGCTATGCTACCTCTTTTCGAACCATACCCTTGTTCTATTGCCCCATCTGGCACGTCGTTGCATGTGGATCTTTTTCCACTCCACCATCTTCCCAATTTGCTATCCTCTGCTCTGCTGGCCACGCAGATGAAGATCATAATTTGCACTGTTAAAGGAAACCCTGCTTCATGTAGACTAATGCATGTCTGGGTTGAATAAGGAAAGGAAGGGAGATTGTACTGTCCAAGAGAGTAGGCATCGAACCCGCATCTAGGTTGAAAAGGGGAAAATCAGTAGGTAAGGAACGAGTCTCGTGTCTCTTGGTTGAAGAAGGGTAGAAAGGCATGACAACGCAATAGAGAATGACCAGGTCGATCGGTTTGTTGTCCTCACATAGTAAAAAGGTGGCTAAAGAGAACAAAAATGGGACATAATCCACATATGCTACCTGGATATTTGTTGCTCTGGGCAACCATACCTCCCTCACCACTCTGCGTCCGTGGAGGTACATCGTACTGGTGCGCCCACTGTTCGAATGGGCCACCCATGCTCTTATTGCCACTTTTTTGCTGTTAGTATAACGCCAACAGTCAAGTCAAGTAATGCTACTGCTAAAGTGATGCCACATTTAACTAATGCTGCTCTCAGTCTAATGCCACAGATAAATTTAAGCAGTGCCATTTAATGTCACTGGATCATTTCAGGGTTAGCTGTTGATTGTGGATGTATTAAAGATTTTTTAGCTAAGGCATTCTAATGCTGTTGCACAGCCAGTATACCAATGATGAAACTTGTTACTACCTTCAGATTTTTGCACTATTAATGCTTATAGATTACATACCTCACTTTCATGAGATAAGTTAACTTTTTTTGTACAGTGTCACCAAAATGCCAAGACGCTGATGTCATTTTATTTTGGTTAAACTGCACAGACAATTATGAAGACAAGAGGAAAGGTCAAGAATGGGCACCTCCTCCTCCAGCTATTCTCTTGATTATCAAGAGGAAAGATCAAGTTTTTATGTTTGATCGATTATCAAGATTGGGATAGCAATTTTTAAGGTCCCCCCGAGTTCAAAATGATATTTACCTTGGAGGTACATGGTTTGCAATTTTTTTATACTGTCATTAGTTAATAATGCTAGTTACCTTCAGACTTTTGTATTTGGTTTAATGCTCATGCACAGCTAGTATACCAATGCTGAAACTTGTTACCTTTACATTTTGTATTGTTAATTCTTATAGAAACCTTCAAGTGCTAGAGTTTACTGAAATCTGTTCAGTAAAACCATTGTACTATACCCTGTAATAAACTAACTACTCTACTGTTGCACTAGCCACTGGATTAGTGTATATTTGTAGTATTCGAATGGTGTTGCATTAGCGTATGGACATAAAAAAAGTGTGGCAAGCTTTCCCAGATATGTGCTCAAGAAAACTACTACCTGTTTTTCTAAATACTAGACGTTTGGGTACTTTAAGTTGAACCACGAAAACGTCTTATATTAAGGAACAGAGGGTGTAGCGTTCACTCAAATTATCCCGGTAAAGCTAGTCACACCTTTGTTAAAATTAATGTTCATTATGTTATCGGAGGAGGTCTGTATGTTTGTCTCTAATGCCTGTCTACTACATACCCGACATCATGATGTAATGTTAAGTCATTTCCTTTTGTACAGTGTAACTAAATTGTCAAGGCGGTGATGGCATTTTATTTTAGTAGAACTGCACAAAATTTGCTTAAAAGAAGAGGAAAGGTCAGGAATGGCTCAGTTTTTCAGAAAAAAACTATGTATGCCTTCCTGACATCAGCCACTATTGCTTTATTTATTCCTTCAAACAGGTGGTTAGAAACAGTCTTGCTACCTTTTCCCATTAAGAAATTGGAATGCTTATATTTGTGAGTTTATGCTTCAACTAGTGCCACTTTTATAGTAATCACACTTTCAATATCTATGCAAACAGGGATGCTCGATTTTAGTGGAGCTGCACAAAAAGTCCAACTGGTTCAACATTAGGAGCATCTTTTTTCCAAACCTTTATATCCAATTGGTGGCACTATGAGCTGTTCATTACGAAGGTACATGGTTTGCTACTATCTTGCTACTCTTTTTGTACTGTCATTAGATAGTAATACTAGTGGTTTGCATGTGAATTTATTGGCAAGGTGGACCTACATTGGAGGTGCAGGACATGATTCAATGATTGGATGCTCAATTTCGGTTGTATCGATTGCACCTCTTCCATCACTGCGAACATGGTGTGGTATATGTTTACTAGTTGCTTGATATTTGTGCAGACAGAGATGTCTGCCCGTTGCTATTTGGCAAACAAACAAAGTGTCCGCAATTTTGGTTGAACTGCACAAGAGAATAGTATAGTCACTGCATGCAGTGCCATTTGAAAATAGACACAAAGATTGGATAGTCACTTCATGGACTGCAGAAAAGTAGTACTGTACTATTTACTGGCCAACACTTGGTGCTTCATTGCTTTGGTCTAATTATACAATGGGCATCATTTTCCCTAAGTTAAAGTTTGTATTCCGAAAATAGTCTCGCGGTGTGATCGAGAGAAGACCAAATCATATTGCAGTGGATGTTCCTCCATCATGTGTGGTTCATTCTCATGGTTCCAGCTGTTGGTGAAACCACTTACGTTTGCAAGAGGAATTGTAGACTTCACAAACAAATTTGTCTTTCAGTCTGTATTGAATGTAGGCCAAGAGAAGCATCCATGTTAGTAGGAAGAACAAATGTTTTTTCTAGATCTTTGCTTTTGGAGCTACATATTTGCATATGATCTGTGAATCATTGAGATGCATTAACATGTTGATCTTATGTATGGGAATCATACTAGTTAGTTTCAGTTGCGACGCAAGATCCGAAGTGGCTGATCTTTGCTTTCGGAGCTACATATTTGTATATGATCTGTGAATCATTGAGATGCATTAACAGTTACTTATTTCTGTTCGCTCAGTGTTTACAAGTTACTGATCAATCACTAGCTAGCCTACAAATGCGCACCTGGCAGTTTTATTTGCGACGCAAGATGCGAAGTTGCAGTTTTTTGAATAAAAATGCCTACCTCTGAAGAAACTGAAAAGCTACACTATCGATCCTACACGGATAAAAATGCCTACCTCTGAAGAAATTGACAAGCTACACTATCGATCCTGCACGGATAAATAGTGTATCATGCACGTACTACCTCCTTTCCGGTTTGCAGGGCTCAATTCAAGAAACGACCTACTCGATCCTACACGAATAAATAGCGGATCACGCACGTACTAGTACCTCCTTTCCGGTTTGCAGGGCTTAATTCAAACCTCTCACCAACCAAGGTACTCCCTCCGTCCGGGTTTATTAGTCCTGTGAGCAAAGCAGCAAGACCAAGGCATGGCAATAATTAACGGCATGCAGAAGTTTAAGCCTAATTAATTCCAGCGATTTAAGTGGCTACATGCGTGCCCTCGGCTGCGACTCATTGCATGCTGCTTCGCGTACTGCCTGCGAGCGATTCTGAGTGCCTGCATGCAACCGGCCGTAATTAAGGCAGCTAACTGATGCGAAAAAAGATACACTTTAATTGTTGCGGGCTTTTTAAATCCGTGAAATCATTATTGACAAGGAGGGAGATGATTCGAGTGCACTCGTTTGACCGCCATGCCGGCGTGCGACCCAGACGGGACGGGACGGCACAGTCATAATTTCAGTTTCCCTAGTTTTCCACGGCAAGTTGGCGCGCTAAGCCATTATGCATTGAATTCCGAAGACCATCGCACTACCTTCCCCCTATAAGTACTGATTCCCGGCATTCTCCAGTGCCACCGTGACCCAACTCGCCATATCCTCATAAGCCCCCACCAGCCCGACGTTGCTTGCCACGTCCGCCATGCCCCCGCCCGTCCGTGGTAGGCGACACCGGAGGCGGTCACCGCCGGAACTAGTGTTCGGTTTTTCACCGGAAGGCAGACGGAGGGAGGAGGCATTCTATCTGTCTTTAGATGGCAATGCACAGATATAGGAGTTGTTGGAGCATGACCGCATGGCGGAGGAGCAAGAGTTGTTGGAGCGCGACCGCCTGGTGGAGGAGCAGCGTAACGCCGATTTGCGCCGCCAGCGGGACATGGAGCAGCAGCGCACCGACGCTCTGAGTCGCGAGCAGAGCGCCCGCAACTGGGCCGACTACATGGAGGCCGGCGCCCGGCAAATAGCCCTGGAGGCTGTCGGGCACGCACGCGTTCGCGACGCCGATTTTTACTACCAGCTCGTCAAGTGGGTTTCCCGCTTGGAAGCTGAAGCTTCGGTGGACCACGCCAACATGGAAAGGGCCAACGCGCGTGAGCAACGCGCCCTATCGCACCTCTGGCAAGTCCGAGGCGAGGCGCAGGACGCCGGTGCCGGCGTTTAGCGTGTACCGCCGGCATCGTCTAGTTAGCTAAGAGTAAGTTAGTACTTGTCTAGTGGGAGTAGATAGTTAACTTTGCTATGATGGTTTTCAACGTGGAAGTTCAGTACTCTATATGTGCATCAGACCTATTACTTTGCTCTGAATGTTGAACTTTCTGTTTGAACGTATGGAATGGGCTGTTATTTTTTTAAATGGGTTGTATTTGTCCTCCACGGGTTTAGAGGCTGACTGGTGGGCCTAGCAAGTTGACGCGTACACAATTAGGAGATGATTGTACGTGGAGAGGATGACAGCAGGGACCCGCCAAGGTCATGGCAGTACGCAAGCAAGTGCCTCCTTATTTCAAGCCAATAAAAAAATGGCTCCTCCTAGTGGGTTTCTGACATCTGGGTCCCATGCCATTGTCAACGTAGTCAATAAACAAGAGAATTGCACAACGAGTGGCTGACACCAGGGACCCAGCAGCTCGCCCAATTATTTTTGTTTTGGGTTAATTTGATAAATGCCTCCGAGAAATGCCACTGCAATTTCCAAACTTTGAAAAATGCCATTTCATGCCATTTCTAGTGGCATTTTTTGAAGTTTGGAGTGGCGTTTTTCAAAGTTTGCAAACTGCAGTGGCGTTTTTCAAAATTTGCAAAAATTGCAGTGGCATTTTTCAAAGTTTGGAAATTGCAGTGGCATTTTTATGAATCGCCATAATTGGAGTGGCATTTATCTAATATGTTTTTGAGACAGAAGCAGGGTGTCAACTGGGCTGTGCGGGACACTCTGGCCTGTCTAGACAGCCTTTTCTTTTATGTTTACTACAGACCAACCCAGTAGTTTTTTTTTCTTTTTGAAAATGGCTAGCCCAGTTTTTTTGTGATTTGTCAAGTAAGTCACTTTATCAGGCCTGTTGGGCTAGACGAGGAGAGCTTCATTCGGCTGGCCGAGAAAATGGCCTATCAGTAATGAGAAATGGGCTGAACATTTTTAAAACACATCAAACTGGCAATTAGTTTCAAATATCTTTTTTTTCATTTCGAGATTTTAAATTGCATTGATTTTTATGCGCGGACAATTTATTGGATTTTATATTGATATATATTTATTTTTAAAATCAGTCTGAATGTGACTCGAAATTTCGGGATTAAAAACAGTTTAGACCGCACCGACATATGTAAAATTTCGTATAATTTTTTAACCGTTGAGGGAGTCCTGGACTAGGGGGTGTCCGGACAGCCGAACTATCATCGTCCGCCGGACTCCAAGACTACGAAGATACAAGATTGAAGACTCCGTCCCGTGTCCGGATGGGACTTTCCTTGGTGTGGAAGGCAAGCTTGGCGATATGGATATGTAGATCTCCTACCATTGTAACCGACTCTGTGTAACCCTAGCCCACTCCGGTGCCTATATAAACCGGAGGGCTTTAGTCCGTAGGACACAACATACATTACAACAATCATACCATAGGCTAGCTTCTAGGGTTTAGCCTCCTTGATCTCGTGGTAGATCCACTCTTGTACTACCCATATCATCAATATTAATCAAGCAGGACGTAGGGTTTTACCTCCATCAAGAGGGCCCGAACCTAGGTAAAACATCGTGTCCCTTGTCTCCTGTTACCATCCGCCTAGACGCACAGTTCGGGACCCCCTACCCGAGATCCGCCGGTTTTGACACCGACATTGGTGCTTTCATTGAGAGTTCCTCTGTGTCGTCACCGATAGGAAGGATGCCTCCACCCGTCTTCAAGGACGGTATTTTCGCCAAAGGGGCCTTGGCCGCCGGCCAAACTATCCGGCTAGGTGGTTTTCTTATGACCGCCTGTCCGGCCACTGCTTCGACAATGACTTCTCAAGTCGTCAAAAGCAATCTTCACGTCAGCTTGGAATTTGCCGAGCGGCTGGATCCGATAGAGCTCTCATCTGTCAACGAGCTCTTGGATCGCATCGCCGCCCTGGGAGTCGCTACGGACTACAATCAGATTGGGCTTAAAACCGATCTGAGAGAGATTAACTCTCCCCAGGTCACCCACCACGTCGCAGTGGTAGAGGAACAATGCGGCGACTCTTCTCCTGTATTGAAAACTAGTCATGTCCGGGCTCCCGAACCCTCCATGCCGGATTTCCGCGGAGGAAAGGACTTCGACCGAGCACTGAACTTAAAGTCAGGCATCGGACCGAACTCGTTGGACAACGTCCAGCAATCCAAGCTTCCAAATTTGGAAACTTCACGGCCTTTAAGCCCCAAGATGGGTAGGGATCCGGATTTTATTCCACCCACCCGCCCAGACATATGCGATCTATCTCTAATACGGCAAGAGCCCGCTGAAACAGTACATCACTACTGGGCCAGATTCCTCCTGGTTATGGACAGGATAAAGGACTGCCGAGAGGAAAACGCAATCTCAATCTTTTGCAATAATTGCACGGACAAGGGAATATTGAACGCCATCAACCGTTGAAAAATTACACGCTTCACCGATCTGGCGTCCATAGTACGAAAGTACTGTGCGATGGAGAGTTTCCGGAAAACCGAAAACCAATTTTGGGACAATCCGGCCCCGAATACAACCCTAGTCCGCAACAAAAGGGTGCATCATACTCAGGCCCCAGATACAAAAACCAAAAAGCAAAAACCCCATAGAGGGCACGGAACCGTACTGGAGGGATGGCTCAGCGGACCCTGTAAGCTTCACAGTACAGAGGGCGCCGTCCCAACACATAGCCTTCGAGCATGTTGGATATTACGGCAGGTGGCCAAAAGTGGCGAGGAGCTTCTAGCCCCGGAAAACCACTCCAACAATACCGGTACGGTATCAACAGTCTTCGAGACCTTCGCATCAAATAATATGTGAAAACGAACAATCCGCGGCCTCGCCGAAGTCTACCAAGTAGCAACAGCAAATCCATGGAGCGACACAGCCATCACCTTCAACGCCAGCGACGAACCTAAATTCCGAACAGCCCGAGCACCAGCCGCACTGGTGCTTAGTCCCATAGTGGACGGCTTTCGACTTACAAAGGTCCTCATGGATGGCGGCAGTGGACTAAACCTCATCTATGAGGAAACTCTTCAAAAAATGGTAATAGACTGGAGCCGTATTGAGCGAAGCGGCACAACCTTCAGAGGAATAATCCCTAGCCGGGAAGCGCGCTGCACCGGAAAAATCACACTCGATGTGGTGTTCGGCTCGCGGGACAATTACAGATCTGAAGAAGTCACATTCCAAGTGGCCCCGTTCAACAGCGGATATCACGCTATATTAGGACGAGAGGCATTCACAATTTTTCCAGCCGTACCCCATTACGGGTACATGAAGCTCAAAATGCCTGGGCCCGGCGGAATAATCACTCTCGTTAGTGATCCGGACATAGCACTCCGCGCCGAAAACAAGACAGCCGCACTAGCCCTGGAGGCACTATCAGAAGCCCTAGCGGCAGAAGAACTCACCGCGCTGCGCTCTACGGTGAATAGGGACGATGTGATACTCGATAAAAGATCCAAGTCCACCTCCTTCAAACCAGCAGATGAAATAGTATAATTCTAGGTCCATCCAACGGACCCAACAAAGACGTCCTCCATTGGGGCACAATTGAACCCCGAGGTAGCCGCCGCACTGCGAGAATTCCTTCGGGAAAATTGGGACATTTTCGCCTGGCATCCTTCGGATATGCCCGGAATCCCACGCAGATTGGCAGAACACAGCCTAAACATCCTAAAAGGATTCAAGCCGGTCAAACAGGCTCTTCAACGATTTTCCGAACCCAAAAGACAGGCAATGGGAGAAGAGCTAGCCAAACTATTGGAAGCCGGATACATCAGAGATATCAAACATCTGGATTGGCTAGCAAATCTGGTAATGGTACCAAAGAAGGACAAATCCTGGCGCCTATGCGTCGATTTTAAAGACCTCAATAAGGCTTGCCCAAAGGATCCCTTCCCCCTCCCTCACATCGACCAAATTATCGATGCTACCGCAGGGCACGATTCGTTGTGCTTCCTCGATGCATACTCTGGCTACCATCAAATCAAGATGGCGGAAGCAGACCAAGCCGCAACGGCATTCATCACTCCATATGGACCATTCTGCTTCAACACGATGCCCTTCGGACTTAAAAACGCCGGCGCAACATATCAGCGCATGATTCAAACATGTCTGGCCACCCAGATCGGCAAAACAGTTGAGGCATACGTAGACGACGTAGTCGTCAAAACCAAACACGTCGAAACTCTAGTAGACGATTTGAGGCTCACATTCGACAACCTCAGAGCATATGACATCAAGCTGAATCCGGAAAAATGCATTTTCGGCGTACCAGCCGGAAAGCTGTTGGGCTTCATTGTATCCGGTAGAGGAATTGAAGCAAACCCGGCCAAGATCCGACCTCTGTCACAGCTGGATATTCCAAAAGACCTCAAACAGATACAAAAATTGACCGGATGCGTGGCAGCTCTAAGCCGCTTTATCTCCCGCTTGGGAGAAAAGGCACTGCCCCTTTATCGCCTCCTTAGGCGCACCGAACACTTCGAGTGGACGGATGCTGCCACTGCCGGACTCGAAGAAATAAAGGCCATATTGGCAACCAATCCGGTCCTAGTTGCGCCAAACCTAGGCGAACCTATGTTGTTATACATCGCAGCAACACATCAAGTTGTAAGTGCGGTACTCGTCATTGAACGAGAAACAGAAGGGCATAAATTCCCTCTTCAAAAACCAGTGTACTATGTATCCACTGTGTTAACCCCCTGCAAGTCCCGTTACCCGCACTATCAAAAGATAGCGTACGCGGTGTTCATGGCATCCCGGAAGCTCCGACACTACTTTCAAGAGTGTTCGATAACAGTGGCCTCCGAAGTACCACTCAATGACATTATAAACAACCGCGACGCAACGGGCAGGATTGCAAAATGGGCCATTGAGCTCCTACCATTTGATATAACCTACAAACCTCGGAAAGCTATAAAGTCACAAGTTGTGGCTGACTTTGTCGCTGAATGGACAGAAGCCGAACTCCCTAAAGATTACGGCGCATACTCCAATTGGACTATGCACTTCGACGGCTCCAAAATGTTGGCCGGACTGGGGGCTGGCGTCATCTTGACGTCCCCAACCGGGGACACAGTCCAATACGTACTTCAAATAATGTACACGGACTCCAACAACGCAGCCGAATACGAGGCCCTTCTACATGGTCTCCGGATGGCAATCTCCATGGGCATTCAACGCCTAGAGGTGCGCGGGGATTCTAACCTTGCAATATCCCAAATAAACGGAGACTTTGACGCCAAGGATCCGAAAATGGCATCATATCGCAACGTTGTCCTAAAAATGTCAGCTCGGTTTGAAGGACTTGAATTCCATCACATAGCCCGAGATAACAACCAAGCAGCCGACGTACTGGCACGCATCGGCGCAAAACGTGACGCTGTCCCTCCAAATATCTTCCTGGAACGGCTCTTCAAGCCGTCCGTACTATGGGAAGGGGAGTCCGGAAATGACAAACCGGAAACAACCGCGCCAACCGGCGATTCAGCCGATGACATAACACCTTCAGCCCACGACATAATGGCAGTAATCGCCTCGTGGACAGAACCATTCCTAGCCTACTTGCTTAGGCAGGAACTTCCCGAAGACCAAAATGAGGCCCGCTGCATAGTCCGGCAATCGAAAGCCTACAAGGTCCATGAGGGAGAACTTTATAAGAAAAGTACAACCGGAGTCCTTCAAAGGTGTATCTCCGAAGAGGAAGGGCGAAACCTCCTGGCTGAAATTCATGCCGGACTAGGCGGACACCACGCAGCAGCCCGGGCCCTTGTAGGAAAGGCATTCCATACAGGATTTTATTGGCCGACGGCCTGGGCAGATGCCCAGGACTTAGTCCAGAGATGCGTCGGTTGTCAGCTCTTTGCTAATCAGAGCCATATGCCACCCACCGCCCTCAAAACTATACCCATTACCTGGCCGTTCACGGTCTGGGGGCTTGATATGGTCGGACCCCTTAAAGGGGGAACCCACAAGCAAAGGTACCTATTGGTCATGGTGGATAAATTCACCAAATGGATAGAGGCCAAACCGGTCAAAATGGCAGAGTCCGGACCAGTGATAGACTTTATATCCGGGGTCGTACACCGTTACGGTGTCCCCCACAGCATCATCACCGACAACGGCACGAACTTCACGGCCGACGAGGTTAAGTCATGGTGCAAAAACATGGGCATTAAGCTCGATTACGCTTCAGTCTATCACCCTCAAACCAACGGTCAAGTGGAAAGAGGTCTAATAATGAGCGGCATTAAACCCAGACTAGTGCGGTCACTTACGAAATCCGACACGCACTGGGTAGAGGAGCTCGACTCCGTACTTTGGGGGCTGCGGACAACGCCCAACCGTACTACCGGATTCACACCATTTTTTATGGTATACGGCGCAGAGGCAGTTTTGCCCTGCGACATCATTCATGACTCACCTCGAGTGCGCATGTACGAAGAACGAGAAGCCGAGCTGGATCGGCAGGACAGCTTGGACGCACTGGAGGAGGAACGCGACGTCGCCAAGGCTCGTTCCGCATTTTATCAGCAGCAGGCTCGAAGATATCAAAGCAGAGAAGTACGAGCCAAGACCTACAACGTTGGCGAACTAGTTCTACGCCTGCCGGACAAGAAAAAGGACAAGCTCAAGCCCAAATGGGAAGGCCCCTTCATTATCGACCAAGTCCTGACCGGCGGGGCGTACCGTCTGTGAAATGCATCGGACAACCGACTCGAGCCGAACCCATGGAACGCAGCCCGCCTCCAAAGATTCTACGCCTAGCGCCAGACTAAGAGTTCGTCCCCTTCCCCCGTCCAAATTTTTTACACTCCAGCTGCACTTTGTTTCTCTTTCTTCTCTTAGCCTTTTTTCATAAAAAGCCCTTAAGGGCCCACTTGTGCATTGTTCGCACACACTTGATGTGCCATCCGCACTCATTATACCTGGGGGCTTCTTTTCAAGAAGCTCAATTGTAAGGGCTTCACGCCTAGCACATGTGTCAAGCTTCCACATGTACCTTTTACTCACCATTATATGCATCGATATGACTTAAGTTTTGGCCAAGCTGGGTTGCCTGGCTCCTGTGCTTACCCCTACGTTCCCGATTGTTCGGCTAGGAGGTAAAGGGAGCACCTCTGCGATTGTTACTACCGGGTCAGCCGGATGTGTACCTCAGACTGGGTGAAGCCGAAAGCTAGCATTCATAAGGGAATATTCGGTCGGTGACTTGAAAGATGATTTTCTTACCTACCTATTTCTCTGCCCCTAGATATTTTTCTGCTTTTTTCGCAGTCCGGACATGCACTTTAGGGCATGCCTCCCAGGGAAAGGAACCCTTAACGGAACTATTCTCCCTGGAAGATGTTTCTTACTAGCCATGTAATATAACATAACTAGTTGGGCACTTGTCTGATAAAGCACTAATGACCCCTACGCCTGCTCTCCATGCATACCCCGGTTGTTTCTTAACCAAAAAGGTATTCGGACACACTCCGGACTCTAGGGTCCCGAGGTCGAAGCGAAAAGGTCGGCAAAGACAAACGATCTACAATTCGGCTAGAGGGCATTTCACATGTCATTTTAAAATACATTGTCAAAATTTACTGACTGTATTCCTCCTCAATCCCGTCTAACAGGCTGTCCAACTTACAGTCCCGTTGGGAAAATTTAGCAGCCAACTCTACTTGGCTGTATACTAAACTCACAGGGATCTCCTTCCCATCGGGCCCCACCGGTCCAACCTCGGCCATGTGGTTGGGATCCGCCTTCTTGTACCGCGTCTTCACCATGGCCCAAGCCTCCCTGGCACCTTGGCGGCAGGCTGAAATCTTCCATAAACGGAGGCGTTGTCGCACTCCCTGGAGCTTCTCCGGAAGCTCCCCAAGGCCCTCGGGTAGGGAGAAGGTTGGCCATAATGCCTGGACGACGCCGCTCATCGCCTGCCGAATTCGTTCGAGCAGTTGCAACAGCTCGGGAAGTTGATCACCCGTTGATACGGGCATCTCCTCCGCAGGGCGACCTGTGAGTATACCTATAAGACATATTCTGTCAATTGACTTCCTCGCCGAACTCTTCTTTTCAAAGGAGTTCGCTCAAGCACTTACTATAGATGCCGCGACGAAGCCGCTGATTCTCCTTAACGGAGCCAGACAGCTCGACCCGAACGCCTTTCAGCTCTTCTCCAAGCTGGGCGTGGGCATCTTGGAGCTTGTTCCTTTCCTGATGTACTCTATTCAGCACCCTCTCGCCGGCCTTCAGCTGGCAGAGCAGTTCCTGCCTGTCCGGATCTTGTCCGGCAGCACCTGCAATTTCATTGTTAGACTTGCGCGCACGCCGCACAGCGCTTATATTTAACAAACAAATATGTTACCAGGAGGGGCCTCTGTGTTTCCTCCTGCGGCAGCAAGTGCGGCCTCAAGTTGGGCCTTGCACTCTTGCAGCTCCTGAGACAGTCGGGTATTCTTCTCGGTAAGAGCCTGCGTTTCAAATGATCCTTAAATCAGTTAACATAACTACTTTAAGTCTAGGGGGCTACTGGCATATATAACCATTAAATTCCCTTACCCATATGTCTTTTACATACTGCTCCGTGACTCTGGTAAAACCATCTTGAGCAGCACGGAGGTGCGCGTCCCCCGCGTTAAAGGCGTTCAACGCCTCAGGGGAGAAGCACGCTTCACGAAATACTGTCCGGCGGCGCCTGTGGTTCATGGCGCTCTCCACCTCAGACTTGGTGGCGGACAGTCTGTCGGCATCCTCCGTTGGAGGAGTATCCGGCCCGCGCCTTGCGCTTGCCTCCCCCTCCAGACCGGGCGCTGGAGCCTGGCTGGTATAGGTCGGATCGGCAACCTCTACGCCCGTAGTCCGGCGGGCGCTTTTTCTCCTACAAAGATCATGAGCACTCAGACGCTTCCTAGGAACGTTGCTCTGAATATTTAAATACGAGCTATACCTTTGCAGCGACATTTCAGTCCGTGCCGCGCTCCTTTTCCGCCTGCTGGTCCGGACTGGCCTTTGTTGGTCAGCCGCCGCGGGCTCGGCTTCCCGCCTTAAAGGCGCTTCCTGTAAAACACCATCGTTCGTGAAGGTCAGAAATGGGCAAGGAGGAGATAATGGTGTCCAGACCTCGGTCACAATCACCTGGAAAGCCGGATATAATCCGGGGTAGTCCGCCGTAATGGCGACTAAAGCATTATCCATGCTGAGCTGGTGGAACACCCCATCAATCAGCTCCACCTTGATATCCGGATCCTCTTCGGAGGCCGGATCCTGGGATCTCTCTGGATCCTCGGGTTGCGGAGCTGGACTTACCATGTCCTCCACAATCCGGCGCAGTTCCTGCGCCGAAGACATAATGTAAGAAGCTTAAACTTTGAAAGCATGGGTTGAACCCTTAAAAGTGTTCTCTTACCCAGCCCCGAGGGTTATTCATGGAAAACCCATTCAAGGGGTTCGTTCGAAGGAAGTCCTCCTTCTCCCCCTTGTATAGGCCGGACAGGATCTGCAACAGATCCTCGGTCGAATCCGGCCCTTTGCGGCCATGGCGGGTGGCATCGTCTTCCCCGTTGAAATCCCACATGGGGTGGCCCCTGTAGTGCAATGGCTGTACCCCCCGCATGATGCATGCTGCCATGACTCCAATCATGGTCAACCCGGAATGGGCTAGTAATCTTATCCGGCCCATCAAGTAATGGACGCTCTTGTCTTCCTCCAATTGGGGGCTCCGCGGGCGCCAACTAAGGCGTTTCTTCAGAGGAGCAGCACTGAACTCCGGGAGGCCGACCCGGACTGGGTCCGGCAGCGGAGCGTCTTCTATGTAAAACCATTCCGAAGGCCAGTCTTCGGACGCCTTCTTAGGGGTTCCGGATGGATATCCGGTCCCGGCAATGCGCCATACTTCGGCGCCCCCCACTTGATATATAGATCCCTCGTGAGAACGGGGTATGAGGCAGAACAACCTCTTCCACAGCGCAAAATGGGGCTCGATGCCCAGGAATAGCTCGCAAAGAGCTATGTAACCCGCGATATGCAGGACAGAGGCGGGTGTAAGGTGATGGAGCTGGAGTACGTAGAACTCCAGGAGCCCGCGGAGGAACGGATGTATCGGAAATCCGAGTCCCCTTATCAGATAGGGGACGAAGCATACCCGCTCCCCTTTGTTGGGACTTGGGGTGGCCTCTGCTTGCTTCCCACCTTGGTAGGTGGCCAGCCCAGCTCGAACCGGGACCATGAAGGCCGGAGGGAGATATCCCCCCGCTTGGAGCTTCACTAGCACGTTGTGTGGAATAGAGCATCTCCTCCAATCTCCTGGCAGTGGGCTGGGAGCGCGAGAAGAGGAGCCGCGCCGACGGTCCATGATGGAATGGATTTTTGGGTCAAAGGCGCTCCGATGAGTATTCGCGGAAGGAAGATGGTGTGATTTGGATCTGGATTTTTGCCTCTTTTGTAGGCGGATGACTTGCACAACTAGGGGGTGAAACATAAAAGACACCCTGGCTTTTCGCATTCGTGCGACGCGTGGAGGAAGGCCATTATTGGGCGTAGAAGCCAAGAAGCACAGCATTTATGAGGAAGCCGGACACTGTTCGGCAGGTACATGGAACTTAAAGGGAGAACCCTCCTTGCAACGCCGAAGACTATATACGCGCTGGACTTATCATCATTGAAGCCTGGTTCAGGGGCTACTGAGGGAGTCCTGGACTAGGGGGTGTCCGGACAGCCGGACTATCATCGTCCGTCGGACTCCAAGACTATGAAGATACAAGATTGAAAACTCTGTCCCGTGTTCGGATGGGACTTTCCTTGGCGTGGAAGGCAAGCTTGGCGATACGGATATGTAGATCTCCTACCATTGTAACCGACTCTGTGTAACCCTAGCCCTCTCTGGTGCCTATATAAACCGGAGGGCTTTAGTCCGTAGGACACAACATACATTACAACAATCATACCATAGGCTAGCTTCTAGGGTTTAGCCTCCTTGATCTCGTGGTAGATCCACTCTTGTACTACCCATATCATCAATATTAATCAAGCAGGACGTAGGGTTTTACCTCCATCAAGAGGGCCCGAACCTGGGTAAAACATCGTGTCCCTTGTCTCCTGTTACCATTCGCCTAGACGCACAGTTCGGGACCCCCTACCCGAGATCCGCCGGTTTTGACACCGACAACCGTGACCACAATATGGGTTGTAATGCTAACTGAAAGTGCAATTATCCCTAGGTGGTTTTGGTAATTCATAACAACATATAGCTCATTGAGCTAATGCTATTCCAAGACTATTATTTCAAGAAAGCTCAATGAATGGCATGGCATGGATGATGAAAGTGGATCCCTCAAAATATCAAGGACAAAGGATTGGCTCAAGCTCAAAAGCTCATGACTCTTCATTTTACATTTTAGTGATCCAAGATCACATTGAGTCTATAGGAAAAGCCAACACTATCAAGGAGGGATGAGGTGTTGCTTAATGAGCCTCTTGCTTCAAGTGCTTAGTGATATGCTCCAAAACCCTCAACTACTTTCTCACATCCACATATGACCTAAACTCAAAGTCAAAATCGGTCCCACCGATTCTTTCTATCCGGCGGTCTCACCAAGATGGGATTGTAATCTCCCTGTTCCCTTCGTAACGTTTCAGTCTAACCGAAATGAGCGATCGGTCCCATCGAGATTGTAATGTAAACTCCTTGTTTCCTTTTCGTAACATTTCGGTCTCACCGAAAAGAGCGAATCGGTCCCATCGAGTTTACCTGACCAACTCTCTGGAAAGCTTATTACCAAAATCGGTCTCACCGAGATTACGTTATGCCCTAACCCTAACCATATCGGTCCTACCGAGTTGCATGTCGGTCCCACCGAAAATCCTAACGGTCACTAGGTTTACTAAATCAGTCTGACCGAGTTTGATGATTCGGTCCCACCGAGTTTGGTAAATTGTGTGTAACGGTTAGATTTTGTGTGGAGGCTATATATACTCCTCCACCTCCTCTTCATTCGTGGAGAGAGCCATCAGACGAAACCTACACTTCCAACTTACCATTTCTGAGAGAGAACCACCTAGTCATGTGTTGAGGCCAAGATATTCCATTCCTACCATATGAATCTTGATCTCTAGCCTTCCCCAAGTTGCTTTCTACTCAAATCTTCTTTCCACCAGATCCAAATCCCATGAGAGAGAGTTGAGTGTTGGGGAGACTATCATTTGAAGCACAAGAGCAAGGAGTTCATCATCAACGCACCATTTGTTACTTCTTGGAGAGTGGTGTCTCCTAGATTGGCTAGGTGTCACTTGGGAGCCTCCGACAAGATTGTGGAGTTGAACCAAGGAGTTTATAAGGGCAAGGAGATCGCCTACTTCGTGAAGATCTACCGCTAGTGATGCAAGTCCTTCGTGGGCGACGGCCATGGTGGGATAGACAAGGTTGCTTCTTCGTGGACCCTTCGTGGGTGGAGCCCTCCGTGGACTCGCGTAACCGTTACCCTTCGTGGGTTGAAGTATCCATCAACATGGATGTACGATAGCACCACCTATCGGAACCACGCCAAAAACATCCGTGTCTCCAATTGCGTTTGAATCCTCCAAACCCTTCCTTTACATTCTTGCAAGTTGCATGCTTTAATTTCGGCTGCTCATATACTCTTTGCATGCTTGCTTGAATTGTGTGATGATTGCTTGACTTGTCCAAAGATAGCTAAAATCTGCCAAACTCTAAAATTGGGAAAAGTTTAAGTTTTTAATTGGTCAAGTAGTCTAATCACCCCCCCTAGACATACTTCAAGGTCCTACAAGTGGTATCAGAACTTTGGTCTCCATTTGCTTTGATTTCCATAGCTTTTGGTGGTCATAGCCTTGGTTTCACAACCTAGGAGAGTATTTCGTCTAGCGAGGGAAATTATCACCGTAGAGGTCCATACTTTGATGGTACTAATTTTGCTAGTTGGAAGCATAAGATGAAAATGCATACTCTTGGACATAACCCCGCCATTTGGGCTATTGTGTGTATTGGCCTGCAAGGTGAATTCTTTGATGGGAGAGAGCCAAACCGTGAAGCTAGCGCGGATGAATTGAAGATGCTACAATACAACGCTCAAGCTTGTGATATCCTCTTCAATGGCTTGTGCCCCGAGGAATTTAACAAAATCAGCCGTCTTGAGAATGCAAAGGAAATTTGGGATACTTTGATTGATATGCATGAAGGTACCGACTCCGTCAAGGAATCCAAGTTGGATGTGCTCCAAAGTCAGCTTGACAAGTTCAAAATGAAGGATGGTGAAGGTGTCGCTGAAATGTACTCTAGGCTTGCTCTTATCACAAATGAGATTGCCGGCTTAGGGAGTGAAGAGATGACCGACAGATTCATCATCAAGAAGATCCTAAGAGCATTGGATGGAAAGTATGATACCGTGTGCACATTGATCCAAATGATGCCAAATTACAAAGATCTCAAGCCAACGGAAGTCATTGGAAGAATTGTTGCTCATGAGATGTCACTCAAGGATAAGGAGGAACTTCACAACAAGTCAAGTGGTGCTTACAAAGCCTCAAGTGAAGCCCCCACATCATCAAGTGAGAAAAAAACCTTCAATTAAGAATTAAGCTTAATGGTGAAGAACTTCAACAAGTTCTACAAGAGTAGAAGCAAAGAAAGAAGCTCTAAGTCAAGGTTCTACAATGACAAAAGATCTTCTAGTCGAGAGCGCAATTGCTACAATTGTGGGAGACCCGGACACTATTCCAATGAGTATACGACACCCTACAAAAGAAGAGAAGACTCTCCAAAAAGAAGAAGCAAAAGAGAAGAATCACCACCAAGAGAGAGGAGGAGTAGAGATGATCGTTATGAACGAAGACCCTCACGGAGAAGCAAGGATTCGGAAAGGAAGGACAAGTCATCAAGGAGCTACACAAAACGAAGACATCAAGCTCATGTTGGTGAATGGGTATCCGGCTCCGACTCCGACAATCACTCCGAGAGAAGCTATCACTCTGACTTCGAATATACTCAAGATGAAGGTGTTGCCGGTCTAGCACTTGTGTCAACCAACTCCTACGACATATTTGACTCACCAAATGAAGGAATTGGAAGATGCTTCATGACCAAAGGTCCTAAGGTAACACATCCCGAGTATGTTGATTTCAATAGTGATGAAGATGACTTGCTAGGTGATGATGATTTACTTGTTGACAACTCTAGTGATGAATACTATGATGAAACGTCAATTAATCATGCTAATCAAGATAAAACGAATGAAAATGATAAGGAGAAGATTGAGCTTCTAGCTAAAGAACTAAACACACTTAAGTTAGCTCATGAAACTATCTTCGAAGATCATCGAGAACTTTTAAGGGCTCATGAGAAGTTACGCTTTGAAAAGCTCAATTTGGAGCAAGAGCATGAGTTCTTAAAGGCAATCAATGATGATCTCCATAAGAAAGGTTCTTCTTACATTGCCAAGCATTTACTCTTATCTACTTACATGCCTCAAGTCAAGTCTATTAACAAGTACAAGAAAGATCCTTCCTCTAGTAGTAACAATAATAATGCCAAATCCAATGTTGTTGCTTCTAGTAGTTCTATTGATTCCACTAATGATCCTCTTAGCCAAGTTATACTTGAGCAAGAAAATAGCTTATTGAAGGGAATTATAGAGAAAGGTGTATACAAGAGCGTTGCCGGGAGTAAGCAATTCGAGGAAATTGTACGCAAGCAAGGAAGGCACCGGAAGAATCAAGGTGTTGGTTTTGAACGAAAGTTCAATGCCAATGGAGTTGAGTGGGAAGAAGATCAATACCCCAAGACAAAGTTTGTTCCTCAACAAGAGAAGTATGATCCTACTTCCTTCAAGGGAACACAAGCACAAGATGATCTTCCACCACAAGACCACAAGAACAAAGGCAAGGACAAGCTTCAAGAGGAAATTGATGCATTTGAAGAAGCACCTAAGGCCTTGGTCAAGTGGGTTCCCAAGACTATGTCAAGTTCTACTTCATCAAGTACAACTACAACTCCAAGGATTCCCATCAAGATGATGTGGATCCTGAAGAAGAAGAACTAGAGAGTTCTTGAGGGTGACTCCGCCAACATTCTTCACTCATATCATTATGGCAAGGACAAGTGCAATCGACTTCCACATCTTGCACTAGTTCAAGGAGTCACAAACCCTCATGTTGGTAAGGCAAGGGAAAAGGTAACAAAATGATTTCATGGACATCATCTTTTGCGTGCAGCACTCTATGTCTATGGATATTCTTGTTTGTTCCTTGCGGGACTAACCCATGTAGGTATTGAAAGTGCAACTCACTCCAAAGGATTGCTCCAAAAGATCTACATCAACATTGAGCATCCACATCTTCAACACCTACATGAAGTCATCATCGACAAAACCCAAGGTTAGTTCATCCCTCTAAGGGGGGATCTCACATCTAGGGGGAGCTTAACTCTAAGAATTGAGTCAAAGCAACTCTAATGATGTGAACACATTAATGCATTATGTAAAAATGGTAACCCCACTTGAGCTTAAACGATGAGTATGACCTATGATCAAATGTTCTCATTTGACTCCTAAGTCAATATACTCATATATAGATGACCTAGTCATCGCCAATTGTTTGATAGATGCTAGAATTGGTTGTGCATGCTTTGCCACATATTTCATTTGCCATTTTATTGTGTGAGCATGTTGGATGCATATTCTACTCATTCGAGGACATCCACTTGTTGCTTTGATTGTTGGCTTCTTTTTCTTTGGCCAAGTGGACGGACAAGAATGCCTAAGAACCTTCTCTAGCTATCTATGCTTTTCTCGTCTCAAACTCTATTCATGCTACATCACAAAATTTGATCAAGTCAGATTCGAACCACTCTGTGTGAGGAGCACTCGGAGTCCCCGATTCGTCATAGACTTAAACTTCCAAAACTTCTTTGTGATTCTCGGTCTGAACGATTCCTCCATTTTGGTCCTACCGAGATCACTAAGTCGATCTAGGTTTTCAATCTCGGTGCAACCAATTTGAACTTTTCGGTCACACCGAGTTGTTGTAACTGTCAACAGTTATGCATCTCGGTGCCACCGAGTTGTTCCACTCGGTCACACCGACAGGGTCGGGCTATATATACTCATGGGCAAAAATTTGGAAAATTTCTCCAAACCACTTCGCCCGTGCATAGCTCGCTCTGCCTCCAGGGTCTCCGGATCGTCTCCTTGTTGCCAGCCGCCTCCAGTTGCTGGTCTCCGCCGCCGTCAACGGAATTCACCTCCTCCATTGCCGCCGTAGCGAGTTCATCGCCAAGCTAGGGTATGGACTCGATCACAGTGCTATTCCCATCCAATTCCTAGCACATTGTGTTCATTATGATTCTTGCCACGATTGAGACACTCCTATCCAGTCAATACAATCCTTAGAATAGATGCGATTTGAAAATTTAGGGTTAGGTTTCCGCCGAAACCATCTCGGACCCACCGGGTTGAAAAACTCGGTCCCACCGATTTGGCTAACGCCATTGCACTAGTAACTCTCGGTCTGACCCAGAATTGCTAATCGGTGTGACCGATTTTAGAACTTTGTGAAACCCTAGCAGTCTCGATGCCACCGAACTGTGACTCGTTCCGACCGAGTTCACCAGTTTAGGTTCCAAAACTGCTTCGGTATCGCCGAGTTTGAAAATCGGTTGATCCAAAATGCTTTCTGTGGAAAACTAAAACTAAGTTTCTGAATCATTCTTTTGCAAAAATCTCTGCATTTTGTGATGCTCATCCATTCTATCTCATCTATAACTATTCACAGGGTCAGTAGTCAGTGATTTCAGCAGCAGACCAAAAGAGGAGTTGTGGGTATGCCCCACAGATTCAGGAGTTGATTAACTCAAAGATGGGCACAGGCACATACTTGCTGGACAAGGAACATTTTGCTATCTATCCAGAATTTGAGGACAATCAAGTTGTGATGAATGAGAATGAATCATCATCAGTGCAAGCTCAAGAGAAGAAGGAGAAAGCAAAGAGAGAGAAGGCTGCCAAGATGCCAACTCAAGAGGAGGCATCTGAGTACTTTTTGAAGAACAAGCAGGAGCAGTGTGGTTACTTGATAGCATCAACACTGAGGATTGAGAAAGGGTTGGCCACCCTAACTCAAAACCAGGAGAGCCTGGAAAGAATCATGGAACAAAAATTCTATGATCTAGATGTCAAAGTAACTGAGATTCAGTCAGTTGTGGAGCAGCTACAGGATGACATGCAGGAGAGGAAGGGCAAGACAACCACTGATGCATTTGCCAGAGTGCCTAGAGCTCAAAGATCAGCTGCAGTGCCTGTGACAGACACCAGAGCCACATCATCTGCACCAGCTAAAGCTCCTACAGCTCCAGGGCAACCAGCTCCAGCACCAACTCCTCCAGCTCCATCCACATCAACTGAAGCCTTCGTCCAAGGAGCCATCTCTACACCACCACCTGAAGATCAAGCCTGAGAGCCGCTCTAGCGCTATGCATTTTCTATGAACTTTTTGGTAACTTGTTGCCAAAGGGGGAGAAAAATGTATAGATCATAGGCTTCGAGAGAGTGTTGCTTTTTGTTCTCTCTTGCTTTGGTGGTTAAACTTTGTTTGCTTTTGATTGCTTGAGATACTATGCTATTATCTGTGAGACATTGATGATCATGTGTTTGATCATAAGCTACAATTATGCCTATTAGATGATATTATCTTACCTATCCTTATATGATCATTCACTTTGCTTGGTGATGAGTGCATGTATTCAATCTTTATTATTTTGAGCGCTCCACCAAGATGTATGTGACATGGAAGAGTAATCCATGAGCCTAATTCCTTGTGCATTTGTAGTCCAAAGCAAATCTTAAACTATGCACAAATTTAGGGGGAGCTCTTGCTTATCACATACTTCTCAAAGCGACGATGTTTTCCAATCTTATTATCATTTATCGAAGCTTTGATCTATATGTTGTCATCAATTACCAAAAAGGGGGAGATTGAAAGTGCAACTATCCCTAGGTGGTTTTGGTAATTCATAACAACATATAGCTCATTGAGCTAATGCTATTCCAAGACTATTATTTCAGGAAAGCTCAATGAATGGCATGGCATGGATGATGAAAGTGGATCCCTCAAAATATCAAGGACAAAGGATTGGCTCAAGCTCAAAAGCTCAAGACTCTTCATTTTACATTTTAGTGATCCAAGATCACATTGAGTCTATAGGAAAAGCCAATACTATCAAGGAGTGATGAGGTGTTGCATAATGAGCCTCTTGCTTCAAGTGCTTAGTGATATGCTCCAAAACCCTCAACTACTTTCTCACATACACATATGACCTAAACTCAAAGTCAAAATCGGTCCCACCGATTCTTTCTATCCGGCGCCACCGAGTTCAAATGTCATAGCCACTGCCACAAACCCTAGGCAAATCGGTCTTACCGATAGGGATCTCGGTCTCAACGAGATGGGATTGTAATCTCTCTGTTTCCCTTTGTAACATTTCGGTCTAACCAAAGTGAGCGATCGGTCCCACCGAGATTGCAATGTAAACTCCCTGTTTCCTTTTCGTAACATTTCGGTCTCACCGAAAAGAGCGAATTGGTCCCACCGAGTTTACCTGACCAACTCTCTGGAAAGCTTATTACCAAAATCGGTCTCACCGAGTTTGTGTAATCGGTCTCACCGAGATTACGTTATGCCCTAACCCTAACCATATCGGTCCTACCGAGTTGCATGTCGGTCCCACCAAAAATCCTAACGGTCACTAGGTTTACTAAATCGGTCTGACCGAGTTTGATGATTCGGTACCACCGAGTTTGGTAAATTGTGTGTAACGGTTAGATTTTGTGTGGAGGCTATATATACCCCTCCACCTCATCATCATTCATGGAGAGAGCCATCAGACTAAACCTACACTTCCAACTTACCATTTCTGAGAGAGAACCACCTACTCATGTGTTGAGGACAAGATATTCCATTCCTACCATATGAATCTTGATCTCTAGCCTTCCCCAAGTTGCTTTCCACTCAAATCTTCTTTCCACCAGATCCAAATCCCATGAGAGAGAGTTGAGTGTTGGGGAGACTATCATTTGAAGCACAAGAGCAAGGAGTTCATCATCAACGCACCATTTGTTACTTCTTGGAGAGTGGTGTCTCCTAGATTGGCTAGGTGTCACTTGGGAGCCTCCGAAGAGATTGTGGAGTTGAACCAAGGAGTTTGTAAGGGCAAGGAGATCGCCTACTTCGTGAAGATCTACCGCTAGTGAGGCAAGTCCTTCGTGGGCGACGGCCATGGTGGGATAGACAAGGTTGCTTCTTCGTGGACCCTTCGTGGGTGGATCCCTCCGTGGACTCGCGCAACCATTACCCTTCGTGGTTGAAGTCTCCATCAACATGGATGTACGATAGCACCACCTATCGGAACCACGCCAAAAAAATCTGTGTCTCCAATTGCGTTTGAATCCTCCAAACCCTTCCCTTTACATTCTTGCAAGTTGCATGCTTTAATTTCCGCTGCTCATATACTCTTTGCATGCTTGCTTGAATTGTGTGATGATTGCTTGACTTGTCCAAAGATAGCTAAAATCTGCCAAACTCTAAAATTGGGAAAGGTTAAGTTTTTAATTGGTCAAGTAGTCTAATCACCCCCCCTCTAGACATACTTCAAGGTCCTACACTAACAAAAAGAATATGGGATACAAAAAACCCCGTAAGAATTAGCAAATGGGTTGTAAACTATTTGAAATAATGGCAGATGGGTTGTATGCTGTTTTCCACATATTTGAGGCTTTCCACAGATGGCATGTATACTGTTGCATGTCCATCCAACGACCGTCATGCTTCTTCAATCTCTGTTGTTCCTGCTCCAGCCGCTCAAACAAGCGCCGGCGGGACTGCCTGCTCCCTCCTCCCCGCGGCCGGCTGTGCTGCCGCGCAGGCCTCACCGCCCCACTGTACTCCCATCGCTGGCCTAGCTATCCCTCTACTCACCCTCAGTCCCACACATGCTGTTATTCTCCGGCGACGGCAGACGAACCAGTAAACCCTCGTACTCCTCCGCGTGGGAAATAACTGCTGAGTATTCCTTGGCTCCGTGTCGTTCCCTTCCTAGGCCTCGCCGTCATCCACTGCCCTGGTGCTCTCGGCGCGGCCTGGTCAACGTGGTCAATGAACGACATCCATCGGAAGTGGACTGTACGTGGAGAGGCTGACAGCTGGGTCCACGGCCGCACGCAAGGAATTGCCTCCTTATTATGCGCAAAATAATGATTCCTCCACCTGACATCTGGGACCCACCAAAAGGGCCTCTATATTTTGCGAAAAAAACGTTACCGCCGCTGACAGCTCGGACCCACTAGCTATATCTTCGCACGCAAGGAAGTGCCTCCTTATTACGCCCAAAAAAAAGAATACTCCCCC
Source organism: Triticum timopheevii (assembly GCA_963921465.1). Classification (NCBI taxonomy): domain Eukaryota; kingdom Viridiplantae; phylum Streptophyta; class Magnoliopsida; order Poales; family Poaceae; genus Triticum; species Triticum timopheevii. The sequence goes on from OY997266.1 coordinate 104,680,718, forward strand.
TACTAGCTGGGACCCAGTATAGTGGGCCTACTAAGTTGACGGGGACGAAGGGCTTTGTCAACTTAGTCAATATGCACGATTCTAGCTCGACTGACCGTATGATGTCCATCCAACGGCCGTAGTGCTTCTTCAACCTTTGGTCTTCTTGCTCCAGCCGCCCAAAGCAGCGCTGGTCGTGCCGCCTGCTCCTGCCTCCCGTGGCCGGCTGTGCTGCCGCGGAGGCCTCACCGCCCCATACTACTCCCACCGCTGGCCAGGCCATCCCTCCACTCCACTCACCCACACCCCCTGTTATTCTGTGGCGACGGCAGCGCAGCCGAACCAGTGGACCCTCGTACTCCTCTCTGTGTGGGCATCCACTGCCGCGTCTTCCCCGGCTCCGTGTCGTCCCCTTCCTAGGCCTCTCCGTCGTCCACCGCCGTGGTGCTCTCGACGCGGCGTGATCAATGTGGTCAACGACCGAATTCCATCAGAAGAATAGTATACGTGGAGAGGCTGACAGCTGGGTCCACGGCAGCCGCAAGGAAGTGCCTCCTTATTACGCGGAAAATAATTATTCCTCCACCTGATAGCAGGGACCCACCGGATGGGCCACCAGTATTTCACGAAAAAAACATTTGCCCCCTGACTGCTGGGACCCATCCGACGGGCCACCGTATTTCGCGAAAAAACGTTCCCCCTGCTGTCAGCTCGGACCCACCGGAAGTGCCTCCTTATTACGCACAAAAAAATGAATACCCCCCCCCCCCAGCTAGCTGGGACCCACCTTGGTGGAAGGCTGACTTGTGGGCCTACTAAGTTGACGGGGACGGAGGGCTTTGTCAACTTAGTCAATATAAACGATTCTAGCTCCAGTGACCGTACGATGTCCATCCAACGACCGTAGTGCTTCTTCAACCTCTGGTCTTCTTGCTCCAGCCGCCCAAAGCAGCGCCTGTCGTGCCGCATGCTCCTGCCTCCCGTGGCCAGATGTGCTATCGCGGAGGCCTCACCGCCCCCTACTATTCCCACCGCTGGCCAGGCCCTACGGCGATGGCAGCCTCACACCGCAGCCGAACCAGTGAACCCTCGTACTCCTCTCGGCGCGGGCTTCCACTGGCGTGTCTTCCCCGGCTCCCCGTCGTCCCCTTCCTAGGCCTCGCCGTCGTCCACCGTCCTGGTGCTCTCGGCGCGGCGTGGTCAACATGGTCAAGGAACGATTTCCATCGGACTGGACTGTATGTGGAGAGGCTGACAGCTGGGTCCGCGGCCGCAGCAAGGAAGTGCCTCCTTATTAAGCGGAAAATAATTATTCCTCCACCTGACAGCGGGGACCCACCAGACGGGCCACCGTATTTTGTGAAAAAACGTTTCCCCCCGACTGGTGGGACCCACCAGCTACATCTTCACACGCAAGGAAGTGCGTCCGGGCAAAAAAAATGATTCGCCCCTCTGACTGCTGGAAGTGCCTGACAGTCGGGACCCACCTGGTCGAAGCATACGTAGCATTGTCATTCTGGTCGCGAACGTGTACGTACATACTGGTCATTGTAGAGGTGCGCACGTGTCGTAGTAGAGGCGCGCACGTAGCATGTACACGTACGTACAGCGGCCAGGGTGCAAGAAAGAAAATACGGCCATGTATGTGTACATACAGGCGGGGTCTCGAATGCCTAGTCGCGCATACATACGGCAAGGGCTCGTGTTCATGGGGAGGCAACGGAATGCGTCGTGTTCATGGGGAGGCAACGGAATGCGTCGTCTTCATCGGGAGGCAACGGAATGCGTCGTCTTCATGGGGATGCAACGGAATGCGTCGTGTTCATCGGGAGGCAATGGAACGCGTGGGAGCCAACCGGTTTGGACGGAACAGGCGATGGAAATGAGGCCTAGCGTACTGCACAAAGGAGGAAACGGACCTCCTACAGTCGAAACGGGGGTCCTGTTGATCAGGAGGGGTGTGGCGTACCGCAAAACGAAGGAAACGGACCTCCTACGGTCGAAATGGGGGTCCTGTTGATTGGGAGGGGTGTGGCGTACTGCAAAACGGACGAAACGGACCTCCTATGGTCGAAACGGGGGTCCTGTTCATCGGGAGGGGTGTGGCGTACCGCAAAACGGGACTCCACGGGATATTGTTCATCTCCACCGTCGACCTCCTCCAGCCTCCACGGGCTACCGTCGACCTCCTCCAGGCTCCACGGGCTCCTGTTCATCCAGCCTCCACCATGCGCTACTCCACCGGCTACTGTTCAACCACCCCTCCACGGGCACCCCTCCACCGTCTACTGTTCATCCAGCCCTCCACACCATGGGGTCCTATTCAACCACCCCTCCACGGCCACCCCTCCACCGTCTACTATTCATCCAGCCCTCCACACCACGGGTTCCTGTTCATCCAGAGGCAACGCCACCGCTCACTGTTCATCCACGCCCCCCCCCCCCCCCCCCCCCGCAACGCTCACTGTTCATCCAATCGATCGGCTTCAGTTAGCAGCAGTAGCGAAGGAATCGCTCCATCGGGTTCAGTTAACAGCCATCGATCGATCGCTTGGGTTTAGTAACGCATAGCCTGCAGTGCAATCGCTCGGGTTCAGTTAGAGCCCAACGCCTCGCTCGGGTTCAGTTAGAGCCAACACCTCGCACACACACGCGTACCTGTACAAGAGAAACGCGCATCGCTCTCCCATCGTAACCGGCAACTCCCCGAAACTTTCCTCCCCCTCGCTTCTACCACGGTTTTTTCCATCATGGACGGCCCAAAGAATGTCATGCAGCTGCGTCTCCGGCCCGCCCAGGACGAAAAGCCCATTTTCTGTCATGATTTTTTGTCATAGAAGTAGGAGCCCACCACATCTATGATGATACCAGGTTTTGTCACAATTATCGTCATAGAAGTGTCATATGTATGACAGAAAAAAAATCGTTTGGCCCAAAATGTCACGGATGTGTCTTTTTTTTGTAGTCTAGAACTTGATGAGGTAGTTGTACCTTCTCTCGATTTGGAAAGTAGCACATCAGAGAATGCTATTCCCGTGATGCCTACACCAACTAGAGAGGAAGCAAATGATAATGATCATGAAACTTCAGATCAAGTTGCTACTGAACCTCGTAGGTCAACCAGAGGACGATCCACACCAGAGTGCTATGGTAATCCTGTCTTGGAAGTCATGTTATTAGACCAAGGCGAACCTACGAACTATGAAGAAGCTATGATGAGCCCAGATTCCGACAAAAGGCTTGAGGCCATGAAATCTGAGATAGGATCCATGTATGAGAACAAAGTATAGAATTTGGTGGACTTGCCTGATGAACAACAAGCCATTGAAAATAAATGGATCTTCAAGAAGAAGACATACGCTGATGGTAATGTCACCATCTACAAAGCTCGACTTGTCACAAAAGGTTTTCGACAAGTTTAGGGGGTTGACTACGATGAGACCTTCTCACATGTAGCGATGCTTAAGTCTGTCCGAGTCATGTTAGCAATTGTTGCATTTTATAACTATGAAATCTGGCAAATGGACATCAAAATTGTATTCCTTAATGGATTTGTTAAAGATGAGTTGTATATGATGCAACCAGAAGGTTTTGTCAATCCTAAAGGTGCTAACAAAGTGTGCAAACTCCAGCCATCCATCTATGGACTGGTGCAAGCATCTCGGAGTTGGAATGTACGCTTTGACGAAGTGACCAAGCATATGGTTTTATACAGACTTTCGATGAAGCCTGTACTTACAAGAAAGTGAGTGGGAGCTCTGTAGCATTTCTAATATTATATGTGGATGACATATTGTTGATTGGAAATGATATAGAATTTCTGGATAGCATAAAAGGATACTTGAATATGAATTATTCAATGAAAGACCTCAGTGAAGCTGCTTATATATTGGGCATCAAGATCTATAGAGATAGATCAAGACGCTTAATAGCAGCTCTCAAAGCACATACCTTGAGAAAGTTTTGAAGAAGTTCAAAATGGATCAGTCAAAGAAAGGGTTATTGCCGGGGTTACAAGGTGTGAAGTTGAGTAAGACTCAAAACCCGACCACGACAGAAGATAGAGAGAGAATGATATTCATTCCCAATGCCTCAGCCATAGGTTCTATAAAGTATGCCATGCTGTGTACCAAACCTGTTGTGTGCCTTGCGAATGAGTTTGGCAAGGGGGTACGTTAGTGATCCAGGAGTGAATCACTAGATAATGGTCAAAATTATCTTTAGAAGACTAAGGAAATGTTTCTCGGTTATGGAGGTGAGAAAGAGTTCGTCGTAAAGGGTTACGTCGATGCAAGCTTTAACACTGATTCAGATAACTCTTAGTCTCATTCTGGATACATATTGAAAGTGGGAGCAATTAGCTAGAGTAGCTCCATGCAGAGCATTGTAGACATAGAAATTTGCAAAATACATACGGATCTAAATGTGGCATAACTGTTGACTAAACCTCTCTTACAAGCAAAACATGATCACACCTTAGTACTCTTTGGGTATTAATCACATGGTGATGTGAACTAGAATACTCACTCTAGTAAACTCTTTGGGTGTTGGTCACATGGCGATGTGAACTATGGGTGCTAATCACATGGTGATGTGAACTAGATTATTGACTCGCAAGTGGAAGACTGAAGGAAATATGCCCTAGAGGCAATAATAAAGTTCTTATTTTATATTTCCTTATTCATGATAAAGGTTTATTATTCATGCTAGAATTGTATTGATCGAAAACTTAAATACATGTGTGAATACATAAACAAATACCGTGTCCCTAGTATGCGTCTACTAGACTAGCTCGTTGATCCAAGATGGTTAAGGTTTCCCAACCATAGACATGTGTTGTCATTTGATGATTGGATCACATCATTAGGAGAATGGTGTGATGGTCAAGACCCACCTGTTAGCTTAGCATAATGATCGTTCAGTTTATTGCTATTGCTTTCTTCATGTCAAATACATATTCCTTCAACTATGAGATTATGCAACCCCCGGATACCGAGGAATACCTTGTGTTCTATCAAACGTCACAACACAACAGGGTGATCATAAAGATGCTCTATAGGTATCTCCGAAGGTGTTTGTTGAGTTGGCATATATCAAGATTAGGATTTGTCCCTCCTAGTTTCAAAGAGGTATCTCTGGGCCCTCTTGGTAATACACATCATAAGCTTTCAAGCAAATGACTAAGGAGTTAGTCACGAGGTGATGTATTACGGAACGAGTAAAGAGACTTGCCGGTAATGAGATTCAACTAGGTATAGAGATACCGACGATCGAATCTCGGGCAAGTAACATACCAATGGACAAAGGGAATTACGTATGTTGTCATAACGGTTCGACCGATAAAGACCTTCGTAGAATATGTAGGAGCCAATATGGGCATCCAGGTTCCACTATTGGTTATTGACCGGAGAGGTGTCTCTTTTATGGTCATGTCTACATAGTTCTCGAACCCGTAGGGTCCGCACGCTTAACGTTTGTTTATGATATAATATTATATGAGTTACGTGATTTGGTGACCGAATGTTGTTCGGAGTCCTGGATGATATCACGGACATGACGAGGCATCTCGAAATGGTCGAGAGGGAAATATTGATATATAGGACGATGGTATTCAGACACCGGAAGTGTTTCGGGGATTACCGGGTACTTATCAGGTCACCGGAAAGGAGTTTCGGACACCCCCGGCAAAGATATGGGCCTTTGATAATCCCCAAGTGTAGGGAATCATCGTAGCAATTTCCAAATGTGGAAGTGATAAGCATGGAGTGTCGAACACACAAGGAGCTAAAGGTAAGATCATTGTTCTCTCAAATCCTATCTGCCACTGATACGACTCTACGTACACTGAACGTTTGCTTCCAACTAGAAACGAGAAATAAAACTATGTTGTGGGTAACTTTGCATGGTATCAGAGAAAAAATACAAAAGTAGGTGTTGTTATCATAAAGTTAGAATATATCACTTAAGTATTATAAATAGCGAGTGTGGAATAATGATGGGTCGGTGTGCGGAATTATCCTAGGCAATTGTTAACAAGACCGGTAATCACTATTGCAATTTCATATGAGGGAGAGGCATAAGCTAACATACTTTCTCTTCTTGGATCATATGCACTTATGATTGGAACTCTAGCAAGCATCCGCAACTACTAAAGATCACTAAGGTAAAACCCAACCATAGCATTAACATATCTAGTCCCCTTTATCCCATAAGCAACAACCCCCTTATTCGGGTTTATGCTTCTGTCACTCAGCAACCCACTATAAGCGAATCGTGAATGTATTGCTACACCCTACAGCAGGAATCCCTCACACTTGCGCTACACAAAGGGCACAATAGGACAGCACCAAAATAAAACATATAACTCATACCAATCTAGATCATAAATCAACCCAAAGACAAAGGATATCTACTCAAAACATCATAGGATGGCAACACATCATTGGATCATAATATGTGGCATAAAGCACCATGTTCAAGTAGGGATTACAGCGGGGTGCGGGAGAGTGGACCGCGTAAAAGAGATGAGGATGGTGATGATGGTGGTGATGTTGATGAAGACGATCACCGCGGCGATGATTCCCCTCCCGATGGCACTCCGGCACCACCGAGAGAGAGGAGGAGAGGTTCTCCCCCTTGTGCTTCCTCCTCCATGGACTCCCCCCTGGATGGGGAGAGGTTCCCCCTCTGGTTCTTGGCCTCCATGGCGATGATGGACCCTCCGAGATCCTCCTCCATGGCCTTCGGTGATGATGCCCCCTCCAAGAGGGTGCCAAAGAGGGCCTAGATTGATTTCTCGTGGCTACAGAGGCTTGCGGTGGCGAAACTTCCGATCTCTCTTCTGTTCTGGGGTTTTCTCGATTTATAGGAGGGGTTGGCATTTATTTCACGTCAAGGGGGCCCACAGGGAGTCCACGAAGTAGGGGCGCGCCCTAGGGGAGGCTCCCTCCACCCTCGTGGTGCCCTCGGGACTCCCTTTCGGTAGATTTTTGTTCCAGTATTTTTTATATTTTCCAAAAAAATCTCCGTTGATTTTCAGCGCATTCTGAGAACTTTTATTTGTGCACAAAAACAACACCACGGTAGTTTTGCTGAAAACAGTGTCAGTCCGGGTTCATTCTAATCAAATCATACCAAAATCATATAAAACTATTGTAAACATGGCATGAATACTTCATAAATTATAGATATGTTGAAGACGTATCAGCCTTATGGGCCAAGAGAGGGAACGCACCAGTCACAAGGGGCTGGTGCACCCCCATAGCATGACGCCTAGGAGAAGGAAAGAGGGGAGGGAAAGGAAAATGTGGAGTAGGACTCCCCCTTCCTTCCCTCTCCCCTCTCTTTCCTTCCCCCTTGGGAAAACATGGCAGGAGGGCGCAGGGCAAGGCAGGGCCCCTAGGGGGCCGGCAGCCATCCCTAGGACGTGCCTGGCCACTACAAGAAATATGTCAACTTGTGACCTTGACTATTAGTCAGTGAAAGGTCATTGTTTTTCATTTGCGACCTTTTTGTGACCAAAAATAGAAGGTCAAAAGCTGACGCTCGTAAACTGAAATTAACGACCTTCTGAGAAGGTCGTAGACGTTTATGACCAAAATACGCCTATTGTTTTGTTTTGGTCACTAGCAGCCTCCCCAGGCCACGTAGGCATCCGACGTGGCAATCTGATGTGGCACAAGAATCAGCCCGGTCCAATTCGGTGTTTATATGGGCCAAGCCCATCAATTCAGCCTATTTGTGTTTTTTCTGTCTTTTTTTTATCAGCTTCATGGGCCAAGCCCAACGTTGCAGCCTTTTTTATTGTTGGGCCGTGGCCTTTTTGTCTAAACAATTTCATTTTCCTTTTTCATTAAATGGGTCCACTAGTCAAATGGGTTCCAGTTGTCAAGTTCTGGTAACTAGGTCCCATTTATCATGTTCTGGTAAGTGGGTCCCATCTATCAAGCTCATATTCTTCATATTTCAACCAGTATTTAAATTGGCAGACAAAAAGCACACATAATACTTCAAATAAGAGCAACCAGATCACATAATACATTGGCAACATCAGTAACAAGCTCTATCCATGCCAATACATATGAGCATGTGTAATACAGTACTTTACAAGCTCTACAAGTGTAACGAGCTCTACACGTGTGATACAATACTACTTTACAAGAAAATGACAACATGACAGACTCGCCGGACGACCAGTCGGGGCTGGGAACAAACAAAATGGCAACATGGCTTCCTGTCACCCTGTTACATGAATGAGAGAAGAATTAGAAAAACTGGGGCAAATATATTATGAACAGACCATTCAAGAAAATGACATTTATAGTTGTATCATTGCAAACCAAGAGATACCGAAAAAGTGGAGGAGCAACAATTAATAATGTACTAGATTAGTCGGTAGGCTAATTTAATTGAGTGCAGCAACTAGTTACCAAAACAGAGGCATGTTATGGTAATTGATGGTTGCTGTTGTTGTTTTAGCAGCAGTGGCATACTCAAAATCTAACAAGTATTAGTACTCTGATGTGCTAGTGCTAGTATTAAAAAAGGATAAGTTTGACTAGAGCAAGGAAATGAAAACAAGGACAGAAATTCTTTCTTGCAAATTAACGAACACATGCATAGCATAGCTAGCTAATGACCCAGAGGAAAAAAACTGATGAAGCAGCAAGGCCATGACCCACCACGAGGTGCATAGCTACTCTACCTAATGGGCCATTAGCAGAAAGCAAGCCGTTTACAACTAGCTAACAAACATCAACCATTATAAAAATTACGATAGCAGCAGCCCGTGCAGGGAGATTAGTAGCAGGTTAGTGAGTAGAGGGAGAGGGAGGTGGTACCTGCTGGGAGCGGTGCGTGGTCGTGGCCGGGCTTGAATCCTCGAGCTCAGGGAGGGCATCTTGGTTGCCCTGGAAGCAGAGGAGCAGACCCCTTGTTGCGGGACAGGGCTGGTGCCTAGGTGCGTCCCTCCTCCTCGAGCAGGACATGGCCATGTTCCCGGCTAGAACTGGCGTCCTCCTGTCGTCGTCGCCGTCCATGCCATGGGCGGTCTACAGAAAAGTAAGAGAACTAGAGAAGGTTAGTTTGCACAGCTACAAGCTACAGTGTGTAACAAAGATATTCAATCTATTCAGCAAAAACAACACAAAAATATATGATACTCTGCAGAACAACATAGCATCATTCACAAGCAAAGTATAGGATGCAAACAACAAGTAGTACCATAATTCTCATCACAGTCACACATTGAATTCATTAAAGGCTACAGATTCATAGAATTCATTAAAGGCTGCAGATAAAAATAGGTAGATTTCTTTCTTCTCTTTGATTTATGCTAGCAGAGATGTAGCAGGCAGGAAGGTAGGAAGCAATCACATATGCATGTATGTATGAAGCAGATCATGAAAAGAGCAACATCTAATTAACTTGATTGCCTTGCAGATGACACACAAGATGAAGAGCGCTTAGGCAGAAGCGATGGACGCCGCGAACTGGTAGATCACAGATTTCTCCATAAGTACAGAAGTAGTATTTGCATCAGTACAGCTACACTAGCACGTAGTACAAACATGGTATCACATACATTCTCTAATTGACTAGCACCCAAATATATACATGCACCAGTTCAGGAAATTCATAGACCTATATAAGAGAGCACTCGATTCAGCAAGAAGATACAGTGGATATATCAAGATTTGATATGCCCCAATCTCTGAAGATTTGTATGTGCAAATCTGCAGATTCAGGTGTAGTGATTCAAACTGTACGTAACTACAGATTTTTTTACAGTAAAAACTATGTGTACAAATCTGAATATAGCAAACACAAAGTGCATTCAGGATCCACTTCCCAACATCTAAATTCACCGAACATGTCCTAAAATTAGCACAACTAGAAAGTACAGAGATAAGAACAGCAATGCACACCCAAGACTAAACAAATCTGCATTCATGCGATACTGAAGAAAAATAAAGATAACTAGGGCGTGGATTCTCTCGAGCTCTCACAGGGATCTTCAGTGGGTGAGCAGGTGATGGCACACGCTCCTGTTCAACCAACAGCGGCAGTTCAACACCACATCAGAGTACAAAGCAAAATAAATAAAGGAGGAGAATATGTACAATACTGCCCTAGAAGCAAGACATCAGGCAAAGAAAATAAGGAGCCTAAGAATACATCTACTCTGCTTTGTTGTTTGCTGTAGCAAACATGCACTTGATTCCTTAAGAGGTAAATGCATACACCAGTGTTGTCTGCTGTAGCAAACATGCACTTAATTCCTTAGAGGTAAATGCATACACCAGCGCAAATGTTACTCACATGTTACTGCTGGATTCAACTTACAAATATAAAGAGACATGGCACTATACATGCGTACCAGAGACGTCTAGCCTAGCATCAAAGTTGAATTCATGGTAGATGTACTAGAAAAAAAACTATGAGGCTTGGATCGATCAATAGATCGTTGGAGCGAGCAGTCGTACACTGATTGATTCTATGCGGCCAGGGGTACAAGAGATGAGTACATAACTCTACTACAGATCCTAGCATCTAGGAGTACTGCATTTGCCAAACACCTCCTAAGTTGACTGACACTTGAACAAAAAACAAGCACTGTACTTGGTGCCAATTTGCACCTGAATGTCCGATGGCACAGCTAGCTTAGATCCGTTCATGGATAAATAAATCCAGCCAAATGGTGACAAGGAGTAGACCATCACTAGAGCCCCAAATCATAGAAATTTCCAAGGTTAGCGCCAGCGTATAAACTAACAGGGCAGGGCTCAATGGCCGGGCATGGACGCAAGGAGCACTGGATAAAACAAAGAAGGGGAAGGTAGTGGCTCACCTACGTCCGCAGAGTCGGACTGAGCGCCCCTGAGTAGCACAAGGAAGAATCGAGAGGAGGGAGCACGTCCATCTTGTCCCCCCGAGTTCCAGCGGCAGTTGATCTTGGTGAGGCCCGGATCTGGACCCCTCCTCCGGCACGGCACGGACCGGGCGAGCGGCTTCAAAGGGCACTGACCGCATGGCTGCGTCGTCGTCGTCGACCACACAACAACGGAAGAAGCAGACGGAGCCGTGGTCTCCTACTAGGCTGTGCACCTGCGCGTATGCATTAGGGAGGGGGAAGGAAAATGCATCAGCAAAATAGAACCAAGCAACAGAGAGAGACCAGGAGGAGGAGAGAGAGGCGGACCTTGCATGGCGTCGAGGAGTGCGAGGAGGCGGCGTCCTCAGCCGGGTAGAACACACCCATGATCTTCCCCAGATCCGTCCCCGCGGCTAAGTCCATGGCGGCGGCGCGCGCTAGGCCGGCGTTGGGTCGATGGGATCGAGGCATGCTGGCGGGGAGGCGTGTGCGCCTGGTGGTGGAGGGAGGAGGATTCGTCAGGGGACCAGGCCCTTCCTCGCCATCGTCTCCGGCCGCCATGCGGTGCGGGGTCGGGGCCCGCACGGTGGTGGCACCCTGATTGGCGCGGCGGCAGACTGGTGGAGGTCGGATCCAGCAACGTAGGAGGCCATGGAGCCGGGTGATGCGGGCAATGCACATGGACGGCAGGTGATGGGCGGTTCGGGGTTGGGGATTGGGTTCGGGCGGCGACGGAGAGATCTGGATCGGGAAAAGACAGGCGGCGACTGGTGTGTTCTCGGGGAGAGGAGGATTGGGTTGCTGCTAGGGTTTGGGTTGGGTTGCTATGACCTGAGAGGTGAATGATAGACGTTGGATCCTTTGGATACGGACGGTTCAGATCGGCTATAGTGGGGTCATCCGTGAGAAGAGCCCTGATTGGTTCAAAAATTTTGTGATTTAAAATAGTTTCTAAGTACTAAAACTAGGGGAATTTTGTGAAGCAACTATCAAAATATTTTGCAAAACGGCACAACTAAAATTTTCACTCAAGTTAGACCCCATTTTATGGATGATCACCGATTTACATGCATTTTTATCTTTCTAGATATTTTTAATCATTTTTCTTGTGGCAAAAATGGTTTTTTTGTGAAAAACTTACCAAATATTTGTTGTAAAATTGGAACAAAGTAATTTTCTAAAATACTAGGACATATTTAATGCACAATTGACCAAATGGTTAGGTGTAAAAAGTTTTGATCCACCTCTGGTGAAAAAGACAAATTTCCGCCGATTCAGCTGGAAACGGGTCAAATTTGAACTGCAACTGCCATATAGTTTGCTCTTTATTTTTTTCCAAAAATCATTTCTAGGTACATAAGTATCTATTTAATCAGAGAAACACCAAAAAAATTCCAAGATTCAACCACTAGCTAGGAACGGGCAAGCCCGCCGTTTTGACCGCATTTCAAAACGGGCATCAAAAATTCAAAAAAATCAAAAAATTGGAAAACCTTCCCATTGTGTCATTATATGTGACCAAGTTTCCAGGAAAATTAATAAACTTGTAATACGACAGTTATTATAAAAAAGTGTTCTCAGAAATGAGCTATCATGCATGAAGATTCATGGCTTTCAAGCCAAATGATCAATCTTATGGCCACATTCATGGCATTGTTTCCTAAAATGATATCATATTGTGCACAAGGGTGCATCTTCGAATTCCAAACAATGTTGCCTAAGGGAGTTTTCATTTTCTTTGCACGGAAAATTCATTTTCCATTTTCCGAGTGCGTGAAATGAGTTTTTTTTGTGAAGGACCTATAATATATTTGTTGTAAAATTGGACCAAATCAATTTTCTAAAATACTAGGCCATATTTAATGCACAATTGACAAAATGGTTGGGTGTCAAAAGTTTTGATCCACCTCTGGTGAAAAAGACAAATTCCCGCCGATTCAGTTGGAAGCGGGTCAAATTTGAACTGCAGCTGCCTCATAGTTTGCTATTTATTTTTTCCAAAAATCGTTTCTAGGTACATAAGTATCTATTTAATCAGAGAAACACCAAAAAAATTCCAAGATTCAACCACTAGCTAGGAACGGCAAGCCCGCCGTTTTGACCGCATTTTGAAACGGGCATAAAAAATTCAAAAAAAATTCAAAAAAATGGAAAACCTACACATTGTGTCATTATATGTGACCAAGTTTCCAGGAAAAATAATAAATTTGTAATATGGCAATTATTTTATAAAAGTGTTCTCAGAAATGAGTTATCATGCATGAAGATTCATGGCTTTCAAGCCAAATGATCAATCTTATGGCCACATTCATGGCATATTTTGTTCAAATGATCTCATATTGTGCACAAGGGTGCATCTTGGAATTCCAAACAATGTTGCCTAAGGGAGTTTTCATTTTCTTTGCACGGAAAATTAATTTTCCATTTTCCGAGTGCTTGGAATGAGTTTTTTTGTGAATGACCTACCATATATTTGTTGTAAAATTGGACCAGATCAATTTTCTAAAATACTAGGCCATATTTAATGCACAATTGACAAAATGGTTGGGTGTCAAAAGTTTTGATCCACCTCTGGTGAAAAAGACAAATTCTCGCCGATTCAGCTGGAAGTAGGTCAAATTTGAACTGCAGCTGCCTCACAGTTTGCTATTTATTTTTTCCAAAAATCATTTCTAGGTAATAAGTATCTATTTAATCAGAAAAACACCAAAACAATTCCAAGATTCAACCACTAGCTAGGAATGGTCAAGCCCGCCATTTTGACCGCATTTTGAAATGGGCATAAAAAATTCAAAAAAAATCAGAAAATTGGAGAACCTTCGCATTGTTTCATTATATGTGACCAAGTTTCCAGGAAAAATAATAAACTTGTAATACGGCAAGTATTTTTAAAAAGTGTTCTCAGAAATGAGCTATCATCCATGAAGATTCATGGCTTTCAAGCCAAATGATCAATCTTATGGCCACATTCATGGCATAGTTTGTTCAAATGATCTTATATTGTGCACAAGGGTGCATCTTGAAATTCCAAACAATGTTGCCTAAGGGAGTTTTCATTTTCTTTGCACGAAAAATTCATTTTCCATTTTCTGAGTGCCTGAAATGAGTTTTTTTTTGTGAAGGACCTACCACATATTTGTTGTAAAATTGGACCAGATCAATTTTATAAAATAATATGCCATATTTAATGCACAATTGAAAAAATGGTTTGGTGTCAAAAGTTTTGATCCACCTCTGCTGAAAAAGACAAATTCCCGCCGATTCAGTTGGAAGCGGGTCAAATTTGAACTGCAGCTGCCTCATAGTTTGCTATTTATTTTTTCCAAAAATCATTTCTAGGTACATAAGTATCTATTTAATCAGAGAAACACCAAAAAAAATTCCAATATTCAACCACTAGCTAGTAACGGTCAAGCTCGCCCTTTTGACCGCATTTTGAAACGGGCATAAAAATTTCAAAAAAATCAAAAATGGAAAACCTTCGCATTATGTCATTATATGTGACCAAGTTTCCAGGGAAAATAATAAACTTGTAATACGGCAATTATTTTTAAAAAGTGTTCTCAGAAATGAGCTATCATGTATGAAGATTCATGGCTTTCAAGCCAAATGATCAATCTTATGGCCACATTCATGGCATAGTTTGTTCAAATGATCTCATATTGTGCACAAGGGTGCATCTTGGAATTCCAAACAATGTTGCCTAAGGGAGTTTTCATTTTCTTTGCACGGAAAATTCATTTTCCATTTTTCGAGTGCGTGAAATGAGTTTTTTTTTGTGAAGGACCTACCATATATTTGTTGTAAAATTGGACCAAATCAATTTTCTAAAATACTAGGCCATATTTAATGCACAATTGACAAAATGATTGGGTGTCAAAAGTTTTGATCCACATCTGGTGAAAAAGACAAATTCCAGCCGATTCAGCTCGAAGCGGGTCGAATTTGAACTGCAGCTGCCTCATAGTTTGCTATTTATTTTTTCCAAAAATTATTTCTAGGTACATAAGTATCTATTTAATCAGAGAAACACCAAAAAAATTCCAAGATTCAACCACTAGCTAGGAATGGTCAAGCCCGCTATTTTGACCGCATTTTGAAACGGGCATAAAAAATTCAAAAAAAATCTAAAAATTGGAAAACCTTCGCATTGTTTCATTATATGTGACCAAGTTTCCAGGAAAATATTAAACTTGTAATACGGCAATTATTTTTAAAAAGTGTTCTCAGAAATGAGCTATCATTCATGAAGATTCATGGCTTTCAAGCCAAATGATCAATCTTATGGCCACATTCATGAAATAGTTTGTTCAAATGATCTCATATTGTGCACAAGGGTGCATCGTGGAATTCCAAACAATGTTGCCTAAGGGAGTTTTCATTTTCTTTGCACGGAAAAATCATTTTCCATTTTCCGAGTGCCTGAAATGAGTTTTTTTTATGAAGGACCTACCATATATTTGTTGTAAAATTGGACCAAATCAATTTCCTAAAATACTAGGCCATATTTAATGCACAATTGACAAAATGGCTGGGTGTCAAAAGTTTTGATCCACCTCTGGTGAAAAAGACAAATTCCCGCCAATTCAGTTGGAAGCGGGTCAAATTTGAACTGCAGTTGCCTCATAGTTTGCTATTTATTTTTTCCAAAAATCATTTCTAGGTACATAAGTACCTATTTAATCATAAATACATGGTTTGGTGGCGATACGTCGAGGTTTGGATGGTGGCCGAGGGCCCCAACTCTAGAGCGCGTAAACTCGCATGCCCGCCGCGTGGTCACCGTGTGACCGTGGCGTTGCCATTTGTTCTGGGCAGCCTAGGCATGTCTAGTGGGTTGGGAACTCCCCAGGTAGGTGCTAGGAAGAAAATCACAACATAAGATTCTCACGAGGAGACCGATCGATGCTCAAAAATGAATAAGCAGCCAAGTGTTTGATTAGCAGTACGGGAAATGCACATGGCTAATGGGCATGAGTTTTGGCTAAGGATGACCAGTTACTAAGAAGACCGTCTTCACAAATTTTCAGCTCGAAAGGAGGAGCCTAGGTGGTACTTGCTTTGCAAAGTACAACACTGGACATAAATATGAATGATGAAGCTGGGCTCAATATAATGAATGGATTGAGCTGACATTTGGTGGAGGATGGTTATTTGGGCATAGGAAAGCACCGTAGAAAATGGATACCATTTGGACATGCCAAAGTGGTACTTCCTTCACAAAGTGTTTTTCTGAACAGAATAGGAAAATGAATATTTTTGAATTATTTTCGAACTAGGCAAGAAAGGTTTTTTTACATATTTGACGAAGATATGACCCAAAGAATTTATGAGATTTTTTGGGAATTTTGGGAATGACAGAAATATAGGTTGCTTCACAACCTAGGGCAAAAACTGCCACATGGACATGACACATAGGCAAAACTGATGAGTTGGCGCCTAGTCATAGCAACCCACCACAATTTACAAGGTTATGACCATCTATATTGGTCATGATCAGCTAGAAATAAGGCAGCAGACTAGTGCTATCTGCTTTATGACCATTTTGTGTAAGGAAATTACGACCTTTCTGACCAAAATGGTCGTTATAGTTTAGGGTTTGGAGCCCCCCGAACAGCTTTTGACCAATTGGTCTGAAATGGTCATAGATCTATGACCAATTCTTCCAGGGTCACTGACAGAAGGTCACTAGTTGACATATTTCTTGTAGTGGGCTACCCCTCCCACCTATATATATGCGGGGGTGCCACATAAAGACACAACATTTTCTCAGCCGTGTGCGGTGCCCCCGTCCATTGTTTACTCCATCGTTCATATTTCTATAGTGCTTAGGCGAAGACCTGTGGAGGTCACATCACCATCACCGTCACCACATCATCGTGTTGTCAGAACTCTTCTACTACCTTGTCGTCTTGCTGGATCAAGAAGGCGTAGGACGTCCCTGAGCTGAACGTGTGTAGAACACGGAGGTGTCGTGCGTTCGGTACTAGATCGGTTGGAGCACGAAGAAAGTTCGACTACATCAACCGCGTTGTGAAACGCTTCCTCTTACGGTCTACGAGGTTACGTAGACATACTCTCCCCCTCGTTGCTATGTGATACGTCTCCAACGTATCTATAATTTTTGATTGTTCCATGCTATTATATTACCCGTTTGGATGTTTATGGGCTTTACTTTACACTTTTATATCATTTTTGGGACTAACCTACTAACCGGAGGCCCAGCCCGAATTGCTGTTTTTTTCTTTCTATTTCAGTGTTTCAAAGAAAAGAATATCAAACAAAGTCCAAACGGAATGAAACCTTCGGGAGCGATCTTTTTGGAACAAACGCAATCCAGGAGACTTGGAGTGGACATCAAGAAGCAGCCGAGGCGGCCACAAGGCAGGAGGGCGCGCCCTAGGGGGGTAGGCACGCCCCACCCTCATGGGCCCCTCGTGGCTCCCCTGACCTACCTCCTTCGCCTATATATACCCCCGTACCCTGAAAACATCCAGGAGCACAACGAAAAACTATTTCCACCGCCGCAACCTTCTATATCCACGAGATCCCATCTTGGAGCCTTCGTTGGTGCTCCGCCGGAGGGGGAATCGACCATGGAGGGCCTCTACATCATCTCCAAGGTCTCTCCGATGAGTTGTGAGTAGTTTACCACAGACCTTCGGGTCCATAGTTATTAGCTAGATGGCTTCTTCTCTCTCTTTTAATCTCAACACAAAGTTCTCCTCGATCTTCTTGGAGATCTATTTGATGTAACTCTTTTTGTGGTGTGTTTGTCGAGATCTGATGAATTGTGGGTTTATGATCAAGTTTATCTATGAGAAATAATTGAATCTCCTCTGAATTCTTTTATGTGTGATTGGTTATCTTTGCAAGTCTCTTCGAATTATCAGTTTGGTTTGGCCTACTAGATTGATCTTTCTTGCAATGGGAGAAGTGCTTAGCTTTGGGTTCAATCTTGCGGTGTCCTTTCCCAGTGACAGCAGGGGCAGCAAGGCACGTATTGTATTGTTTCCATCGAGGATAAGAATATGGGGTTTATATCATATTGCTTGAGTTTATCCTTCTACATCATGTCATCTTGCTTAATGCGTTACTCTGTTCTTATGAAGTTAATACTCTAGATGTAGGCAGGAGTCGGTCGATGTGTGGAGTAATAGTAGTAGATGCAGAATCGTTTCGATCTACTTGTTGCGGACGTGATGCCTATATACATGATCATGCCTAGATATTCTCATAACTATGCACTTTTCTATCAATTGCTCGACATTGATTTGTTCACCCACCATAATACTTATGCTATCTTGAGAGAAGCCACTAGTGAAATCTACGGTCCCCGGGTCTATCTTTTATCATATAAGTTTCCAATCTAATTATATTTGCAATCTTTTACTTTCCAATCTATACCATAAAAATACTAAAAATATTTATCTTATCTTATTATCTCTATCAGATCTCACTTTTGCAAGTTTCCGTGAAGGGATTGACAACCCCTTTATCGCATTTGTTGCGAGGTTCTTGTTTGTTATTGTAGGTATGAGGGACTTTTGAGGAGCCTCCTACTGGATTGATACCTTGGTTCTCAAAAACTGAGGGAAATACTTACGCTACTTTGCTGCATCACCCTTTCCTCTTCAAGGGGAAACCAACGCAGTGCTCAAGAGGTAGCAAGAATGATTTCTGGCGCCGTTGCCGGGGAGGTCTTCGCACAAGTCAAGACATACCAAGTACCTATCACAAACTCTTCTCCCTAGCATTACATTATTTTCCATTTGCCTCTCGTTTTCCTCTCCCCCACTTCACCCTTGCCGTTTTATTCTCCCTTCTTCTATTCGTCTTTTCGTTTGCTTTGATGTCTTACTTGGCTCGTTTGCTCGTTTGGTTGGAATAGTTGTTTATTTATTGCTAAACAGATAACCTAAGATCTATGGATCCTCATCCGCTTGCCAATCTTTTTAAGAGATAAAATTATGATGAACCAATTGCTAGTGAGTTTTGTGCACTAGATTATCTTTATGAGGTTTTGCTTGAAATTTGTGAATCTGAAAATTGTGATGAAGTGCTTTTTGAAGTGATTCACGATAGGACTTTAAATAAAAAGCATGGTTGCAATGATGCTATTATAAATTCTATCAATGTCAATTGTGCTAGTAATATGCAAAACCCTAAGCTTGGGGATTCTAGTTTTGCTATGTCTACTACTTGTTGCAATGATCATGATTGGGGTGATTCTTCTTATGATCTTGAAAATTTATTTAAGCCCCATGATGAATATGAGATTGATAATAATGCTTGCAATATTATTGAAAGTGTGTTTGGAAGAGTGTCAACTTTAGATCCCACATATTTGGAGTTCAATCTTATGATTTTTTTTTTGATGAAAGTGGGTTTGGAGAGGTCATGACTTTAGTTAATGTTAATCCCACTATTTTGGCAGAGTGTCAACTTTGCATGCATGTGGATCATGTTGAGACTATTTTATCTGATAGCTATTTTGTTGAGTTTGCTTATGATCCCACATGTAATTATTATGAGAGAGGAAAATATGGTTGTAGAAATTTTCATGTTACTAAATTACCTCTCGTTATGTTGAGATTGCTAATGTTCCTTTCTGATTCCTTGCATATGCTAGTTTTTGCTTGCTATGATTGTTTTTCTATAAGATGCCTATGCATAGGAAGTATGTTAGATTTAGATGTGTTTATCACGTGTTCTATGATGCTCTCTTTGTGCTTTAATTCTTGTCTTTGATGTGAGCATCTTTAAAATTATCAATGCCTAGCTAAAAGGCTTTAAAGAAAAGCGCTTGTTGGGAGACAGCCCAATATTTTTCCTTGCTTTTATTCAATAAATAATTCATATAGCCTATGTTTAGATGTGGTTTTATGTTTTAATTAGTGTTTGTGCCAAGTAGAACCTATAGGATAACCTACGGTGATAGTTAATTTGATTCTGCTGAAAAACAGAAACTTTTGCACGCACGATAATAATTTTAATAAATCACAGAAACGTGCTTTTTAGTTGATTCGTTTTGCATTAGATCAATAGACAAATTTCCCAGGACTTCCTATTTTGGAAGGATTTTTAGAGTTCCAGAAGTATTCGAAAGTTACAGATTGCTATAGACTGTTCTGTTTTTGACAGATTCTGTTTTTCGTGTGTTGTTTGCTTATTTTGATGAATCTATGGCTAGTATCAGGGGGTATGAACCATAGAGAAGTTGGAATACATTAGGTTTAACACCAATATAAATAAAGAATGAGTTCATTACAGTACCTTAAGTGGTGGTTTTTCTTTCTTGCACTAACGGAGCTTATGAGATTTCCTGTTGAGTTTTGTGTTGTGAAGTTTTCAAGTTTTGGGTAAAGATTTGATGGACTATGGAATAAGGAGTGGCAAGAGCCTAAGCTTGGGGATGCCCATGGCACCCCAAGATATTCAAGGACAACCAAAATCCTAAGCTTGGGGATGCCCCGGAAGGCATCCCCTCTTTTGTCTTCGTCTATCGGTAACTTTACTTGGAGCTATATTTTTATTCGCCACATGATATGTGTTTTGCTTGGAGCGTCTTGTATGATATGAGTCTTTTTACCACAATCATACTTGCTGTACACACCTTTTGGGAGAGACACACATGATTTGGAATTTATTAGAATACTCTATGTGCTTCACTTATATCTTTTGAGCTAGATAATTTTTGCTCTAGTGCTTCACTTATATCTTTTAGAGCATGGCGCTGGCTTTATTTTGTAGAAATTGTTGATCTCTCATGCTTCACTCATAGCATTTTGAGAGTCTTTTAGAACAGCATGGTATTTGCTATGGTTATAAATTTGGTCCTAGAATGATGGGCATCCAAGTTGGGTATAATAAAAACTATCATAGAAAGTGAATTGGATGCTATGATCAATTTGATGCTTGATAATCGTTTTGAGATACGAGGATGGTGATATTAGAGTCATGCTAGTGGAGTAATTATAAATTTGAGGAATACTTGTGTTGAAGTTTGTGATTCCCGTAGCATGCACGTATGGTGAACCGCTTTGTGATGAAGTTGGAGCATAATTTATTTATTGATTGTCTTCCTTATGAGTGGCGGTCGGGGACGAGCGATGGTCTTTTCCCACCAATCTATCCCCCTTGGAGCATGGGCGTAGTACTTTGTTTTCAATGACTTGTAGATTTTTGCAATAAGTATATGAGTTCTTTATGACTAATGTTGAGTCCATGGATTATACGCACTCTCACCCTTCCACCATTGCTAGCCTCTCTTGTGCCGCGCAACTTTCGCCGGTACCATACACCCACCATATACCTTCCTCAAAACAGCCGCCATACCTACCTATTATGGCATTTCCATAGCCATTCTGAGATATATTGCCATGCAACTTTCCACCGTTCCATTTATTATGACACGCCCCATCATTGTCATATTTCTCTTTGCATGATCATGTAGTTGACATCGTATTTGTGTAAGGCCACCTTCATAATTTTTCATACATGTCGCTCTTGATTCATTGCATATCCGGGTACACCGCCGGAGGCATTCACGTAGAGTCATATTTTGTTCTAAGTATTGAGTTGTAATTCTTGAGTTGAAAGTAAATAAAAGTGTGATGATCTTCATTATTAGAACATTGTCCCAAGTGAGGAAAGGATGATGGAGACTATGATTCCCCAAAAAGTCGGGATGAGACTTCGGACTTTATAAAAATAAAAGAGGCCAAAGAAGCCCAAATAAAAAAAAGGCCAAAGAAGCCCAAATAAAAAAAAGAGGCCAAAGAAGCCCACCAAATAAAAAAGAAAAAAAGAGAAAAAAAGAAAAAAGAGAAAAAAATGAGAGAAAAAGAGAGAAGGGACAATGTTACTATTTTTTTCCACACTTGTGCTTCAAAGTAGCACCATGATCTTCATGATAGAGAGTCTCCTATGTTGTGACTTTCATATACTAGTGGGAATTTTTCATTATAGAACTTGGCTTGTATATTCCAATGATGGGCTTCCTCAAGATGCCCTAGGTCTTGTGAGCAAGCCAGTTGGATGCACACCCACTTAGTTTCTTTTGTTGAGATTTCATACACTTATAGCTCTAGTGCATCCGTTGCATGGCAATCCCTACTCACTCACATTGATATATATTAATGGGCATCTCCATAGCCCGTTGATATTCCTAGTTGATGTGAGACTATATTCTCCATTTTTGTCTTCTCCAGAACCACCATTCTATTCCACATATAGTGCTATGTCCATGGCTCACGCTCATGTATTGCGTGAAAGTTGAAAAAGTTAGAGAATACTAAAGTATGAAACAATTGCTTGGCTTGTCATCGGGGTTGTGCATGATTAAATACTTTGTGTGATAAATATAGAGCATAGACAGACTATATGATTTTGTAGGGATAGCTTTCTTTAGCCATGTTATTTTGAGAAGACATGATTGCTTTGTTAGTATGCTTGAAGTATTATTACTCTTATGTCAATATGAACTTTTATTTTGAATCATTTGGATCTGAACATTCATGCCACAATAAAGAAAATTACATTGAGAATTATGCTAGGTAGCATTCCACATAAAAAATTCTATTTTTATCATTTACCTACTCGAGGATGAGCAGGAATTAAGCTTGGGGATGCTTGATACGTCTCCAACGTATCTATAATTTTTTATTGTTCCATGCAATTATATTACCCGTTTTGGATGTTTATGGGCTTTACTTTACACTTATATATCATTTTTGGGACTAACCTACTAACCGGAGGCCCAACCCGAATTGCTGTGTTTTTTTTGCCTATCAGTGTTTCGAAGAAAAGGAATGTCAAACGGAGTCCAAACCGAATGAAACCTTCGGGAGCAATCTTTTTGGAACAAACGCAATCCAGGAGACTTGGAGTGGACGTCAAGAAGCAGCTGAAGCGGCCACGAGACAGGAGGGCGCGCCCTAGGGGGGTAGGCGTGCCCCCCACCCTCGTGGGCCCCTCATGGCACCCCATACCTACCTCCTTCGCCTATATATACTCCCGTACCCTGAAAACATCCAGGAGCACCACGAAAAACTGTTTCCATCGCCGCAACTTTATGTATCCGCGAGATCCCATCTTGGAGCCTTCGCCGGTGCTCTGCCGGAGGGGGAATCGACCACGGAGGGCCTCTACATCATCTCCAAGGCCTCTCCGATGAGTTGTGAGTAGTTTACCACAGACCTTCGGGTCCATAGTTATTAGCTAGATGGCTTCTTCTCTCTCTTTGAATCTCAATACAAAGTTCTCCTCAATCTTCTTGGAGATCTGTTCGATGTAACTCCTTGTGCGGTGTGTTTGTCGAGATCCGATGAATTGTGGGTTTATGATCAAGTTTATCTATGAGAAATAATTGAATCTCCTCTGAATTCTTTTATGTGTGATTGGTTATCTTTGAAAGTCTCTTTGAATTATCAGTTTGGTTTGGCCTACTAGATTGATCTTTCTTGCAATGGGAGAAGTGCTTAGCTTTGGGTTCAATCTCGTGGTGTCCTTTCCCAGTGATAGCAGGGGCAGCAAGGCACGTATTGTATTGTTGCCATCGAGGATAAAAAGATGGGGTTTATATCATATTGCTTGAGTTTATCCCTCTACATCATGTCATCTTGCTTAATGCGTTACTCTGTTCTTATGAACTTAATACTCTAGATGCAGGCAGGAGTCGGTCGATGTGTGGAGTAATAGTATGAGATGCATAATCATTTCAATCTACTTGTTGCGGACGTGATGCCTATATACATGATCATGCCTAGATATTCTCATAACTATGCACTTTTCTATCAATTGCTCGACAGTAATTTGTTCACCCACCGTAATACTTATGTTATCTTGAGAGAAGCCACTAGTGAAACCTATGGTCCCCGGGTCTATCTTTTATCATATAAGTTTCCAATCTACTTTTATTTGCAATCTTTTACTTTCCATTCTATACCATAAAAATACCAAAAAATATTTATCTTATCTTATTATCTCTATCAGATCTCACTTTCGCAAGTTTCCGTGAAGGGATTGACAACCCCTTTATCACGTTGGTTGCGAGGTTCTTGTTTGTTTGTGTAGGTACGAGGGACTTTTTAGGAGCCTCCTACTGGATTGATACCTTGGTTCTCAAAAACTGAGGGAAATACTTACGCTACTTTGCTGCATCACCCTTTCCTCTTCAAGGGAAAACCAACACAGTGCTCAAGAGGTAGCACTATGCATCCCCATGGATAGACCAGTGCGTGTGCGTAAAAAAAATTGTTTTCCGTGCAACGATTCCCAACACACATATCAACCACATCGGGCCCACCGAGAGAGCACTGAATCTTCGCCCTCCTAGCCCACTCTCAGCCACCTTCAGTATTTTCTCCAGGACTTGACGATACGCTACCATGGTAACTATTCTGCTCTGCCATGGCACTTGCCCCAGATTGGTTGCCATGCAACTCTTTTATCTTTCTCTGCCATGGGCCATGGTGTCATGTTTCGTCTGTCTTGGCAATTTCTCGTGTCAGGTCCATGTTGGTACTATCAGGTCCCTACCCTTGAGATGTAGCTTGTCCCCAAGCTGGTGCAGTTGGGTAGTGCAACTTGAATGTCTCAAAGTCCTCCCAAGTTGCTTCCTTTTCACACAAAGTAGTCCACCGAATGAAGGGCGCCAACAATTTGGCCATTTTGAAGGGGAACATCTAGTACACTTATCCTGACTAAAGTTGGTCTTCGGCTGCCAAAGGCTCTGATGATGATGCCGTCCTGGGCTCAACGATGACCTCCATCCTGCCGTTCTGCTGGTCTTGGTCTTGTTGCACCGAAATGGTAACCTTTGCCTGATGCCTTGGCCTGTGCTTGCCCCCTTTGCACCGAAGGGGAAACAAGGACACTGCGCAGGCCGGCACCCGCCTGGTCTTCGATCGTCACGGCTTGCATCATGGGCTCCTCGGGAGGTACCCCGCCTTGATCTCTCCGCCTCCTCGCGAGCCTGCATGGGGAGGCTGCTCCTGAGGAAGCTTCCTGTTGTCCGCCCCGTGAGGCTTGGCTCCTCGCGAGGGTCTTGAGCTTGAGCTGATGAAGCTGGGCTGCATTGGGCCCCTACTTGAGCCACGCCGCAGGCCGCAGGCAGGCAAGTCTGGGGACCCCCGTTCCCAGAACGCCGACAAAAATGGAATTGAGTTTGTCTCATACGCTTCATCTTTTTAATATCTTTCGTGAGAATGATGGAAAGGAAAATTGTGCCAAAGTGTTAGAAGAAGAATGCATTAAAATGTTTGGAACTAAAATTTTGAATGATGAGCATGATTGCAATGTTGTTAGTATGAACTCCTTGAATATCCATGATGCTAATGATATGCAAAGCCACAAGCTTGGGGAATCTATGTTTGATGAAGATGATATTTTTTGTCCCCCAAGCTTTGATGAGCAAATTTACTATGATGAAAGCATGCCTCCTATCTATGATGATTATTGTGATGACACGTATGCTTTAAACAATAATGATAACCATGAAACTTGTCATCTTGATCTTAATTTTCAATCATATGATAGTTATTTTGTTGAGTTTGCTCCCACTACTATTCATGAGAAGAAATTTGCTTATGTGGAGGGTAATAAAAACTCTATCCTTGTAGATCATGAAAAGAATGCTTTAGGTGCTGCTTATATTGTTGAATTCGTTCATGATGCTACTGAAAATTATTATGAGGGAGGAATTTATGCTTGTAGGAATTGCAATAATATCAAGCTTCCTCTCTATGTGCTTAAAGTTTTGAAGTTATGCTTGTTTTGCCTTCCTATGCTAGTTGATTATTGTTCCCATAAGTTGTTTGCTCACAAAATCCCTATGCATAGGAAGTGGGTTAGACTTAAATGTGCTAGTCATATTCTTCATGATGCTCTCTTTATGTTTCAATTCTTATCTTTTATGCGAGCATCATTGAAATCATCATGCCTAGCTAGGGGCGTTAAACGTTAGCGCTTGTTGGGAGGCAACCCAATTTTATTTTAGTTTCTTGCATTTTGGTTCTGTTTAGAAATAAATAATCCATCTAGCTTATATTTAGATGTGGTTTTGTGTTTTAATTAGTGTTTGTGCCAAGTAGAACCTTTGGGAAGACTTGGGTTAAGTCTTTATGATCATGCTGTAAAAAACAAAAACTTTAGCGCTAACGAGATTAGCTAAAACCTTTTACTGGAGAGTGATATTTAGTTGATTCTTTTTGCATATGATTACTAGACAAATTCCTCAGGTCCACAAATTTATTTTAGAATTTTTTGAGTTCCAGAAGTTTGCGTTAGTTACAGATTACTACAGACTGTTCTGTTTTTGACAGATTCTGTTTTTCGTGTGTTGTTTGCTTATTTTGATGACTCTATAGATAGTAAAATAGTTTATAAACCATAGAGAAGTTGTAATACAGTAGGTTTAACACCAATATAAATAAATAATGAGTTAAATACAGTACCTTGAAGTGGTGTTTTGTTTTCTTTCGCTAACAGAGCTCACGATATTTCTGTTAAGTTTTGTGTTGTGAAGTATTCAAGTTTTGGGTAAAGATTCGATGGACTATGGAATAAGGAGTGGAAATAGCCTAAGCTTGGGGATTCCCAAGGCACCCCAAGATAATATTCAAGGATAACCAAGAGCCTAAGCTTGGGGATGCCCCGGAAGGCATCCCCTCTTTCGTCTTCATTCATCGGTAACTTTACTTGGAGCTATATTTTTATTCACCACATGATATGTGTTTTGCTTGGAGCGTCATTTTATTTTTTTAGTATTTGCTTGCTGTTACTTAGAATAATGTTTTGCATCTCTATTTTCAATAAAAATGTCAAGGATAGCTTTTACCATGCTTATTTTGCAAGTATACATGTTGCTGTTTCAAAACAGAAAGTTTACCGCTGTTGCAAAAATTCCCTAGAAAATTAAGAATGTGATAAAATTTTGAAACATTTTGCATAATAAGCTCTGATAAATTTAATACAGTGGTAATTTTTTTTCATAATCTTTGGATTTAGGGAAGTATGATGAATCTTGCATTCTTTACAGACTGTACTGTTTTGGCAGATTGCTGTTATGTTTGCATTGTTTGCATATGTTGGCTTGTTTAATGATTCTATTTGAGGATAGGAGTATTAAATATGCATAGGAATTTAATATGAAATGTTGAATAATAATTTTAGTGATTTGTTACAGTAGAAAATGATAAGGTCTTTGCATTGGTTTATACTAACTTATCTCACGAGTTCTTGTTGAGTTTGGTGTGGATGAAGTTTTTGAGATTTAGGGAAACCATGATATGAGAGGAATTAAGGAGACACAAAAGCTCAAGCTTGGGGATTCCCAAGGCACCCTAAGATAATATTTCAAAAAGTCTCAAGCATCTAAGCTTGGGGATGCCCCGGTAGGCATCCCACCTTTCTTCTTCAACAATTATCGGTTAGTATCGGTTGAGCCTAAGTTTATGCTTCTTCACATGATGAGCGCTATCCTTGAAATGTCGTTTTATTTTGTTTTGCTTGCTGTTTGAATAAATACCAAGATCTGAAATTCTTAAATGAGAGAGAGTCTTCACATAGCTACATAATTATTTAACTACTCATTGATCTTCACTTATATCTTTTTGGAGTAGTTTGTCATTTACTCGTGTACTTCACTTATATCCTATGAGTAAATGGTTGAATGATTTGAATGTCATAAATCTGAAATTATATATGCTTCTTATGTTTATCCTATGGGGAGTAATGACTTCACATATAAGAAGTATAGGTGGTAAATTTTTTTGAAGGTTAGCAAACATTGTATTGGTCACTTGAACAATTCATGAAAGAATATTGAAGGAAGAGAGATTTCACATATAAATATACTATCTTGGACATCTTCTATGATTGTGAGCCCCATTAATTATTTTCAAACCTGAGCAAATTAGTTGAAGTTGGACAAGGAAGACAACATAATGAGTTATGCTTTGGTATATTTATGTAGAAGTTATATTGTTATGGATCCTCTAACATGTGGTGCTTGCTATTTAGAATCCTTTGCTAGCCAAAACATATGTACTAAGCGGAAATACTGCTTGTGCATCCAAAATCCTTGAACCAAGTTTCTTCCATGAGTGTCCACCATATCTACCTATATGTGGTATTTACCTATCTTTCCAAGTAAATTTGCATGTGCCAAACTCTAAACCTTCAAATAATAATCTGTTTTGTATGCCCGAATTGCTCATGTAGTGACTAGGGGCTAGCAGTATCTTCCATGCTAGGTGGGTTATTCTCACGATGAGTGGACTCCGCTCATCATTCACGAGAAAATGGCTGGTAATTGGGATGCTCAGTCCTATGATCAAAAGATCAAAAACAAATTCGCAAATAATTTAAACAACCCCCCCCCCCAGGAATGTTGATAGTTGGACGGCACCCGTTGTTTCGGACAAGCCGTGGAGTGTGAATTTTGGTGGAGGGGGAGTAAAATCTTTACCTTTCTACGTGGGAACCGCCTATAATGTATGTAGTATGGAAGATATTGGGAACTCTTGGTCATTATGTTGACAATGAAAGCATACCTCTCAAAATTATTTTCATCTCTATTTTTTCTTTGAGCTCTGGCACCTCTGCAAATCCCTGCTTCCCTCTGCGAAGGGTCTATCTTTTACTTTTATGCAAGAATCAATAGTATTCCTTCTCATTCCAACCTACTCTTTAGTTGGCAAGCATCATGTGATGGAAAGATATAATCATATATGGGCATTCAAATATATTTGAGCATGAATTATTACTATTGACATTACCCTTGAGGTAAAAGGTTGGGAGGCGAAACATTAAGCCCCTATCTTTCTCTGTGTTCGATGAATACCATTTGTTCTAAAAATATGCTTTGAGTGGTAGCAATCATGGAAGACTAAATGATAGTTGAGTATGTGAAGTTTGCTGAATCAAAGCTCTGACATAGACTCTTCCTGAAAATAAGATGAATTGCAGTTGTTTGATGACTGGGAACATAGTTTGTTCATTTTCAAGAAAGTTTATGGTCTATGCTTTAACATGTGAATAGCTTGTTACTTGATCATGCAAAGTTTTATGATATGAGCTACTGTTATGACATATAATGATGCTAGAAAAGGTGATTGAAATTATCATTGATCAGACTTGTGCACCTGCTAGCATTCGCACTTCATAAATTCTTTCTTTTATCATTTACCTACTCGAGGACGAGCAGGAATTAAGCTTGGGGATGGTGATATGTCTCCAATGTATTTATAACTTATGAAGTATTCATGCTATTATATTATCCATCTTGGATGTTTAATGGGCTTTACTATGCACTTCTATATTATTTTTGGGACTAACCTATTAACCCAGAGCCCAGTGCCAGTTTCTGTTTTTTCCCTTGTTTCAGTGTTTCGCAGAAAAGGAATATCAAACGGAGTACACACAGAATGAAACCTTTGGAAAAGTTATTTTTGGAACGGAAGCAATCCAGGGGACTTGGAGTGCACGTCAGGGAATCAATGAGGAGGGCACGAGGCAGGGGGCACGCCCACCCCCCTGGGCGCACCCTCCACCCTCGTGGGCCCCTCGTGGCTCCCTGACATATTTCTTCCTCCTATATATACCAATATACCCTAAAACCATCGGAGAACAGAATAGATTGGGAGTTCCGCCGCCGCAAGCCTCTGTAGCCACCAAAAACCAATCGGGACCCTGTTCCGGCAACCTGCTGGAGGGGGGATCCCTCACCGGTGGCCATCTTCATCATCCCGACGCTCTCCATGATGAGGAGGCAGTAGTTCACCCTCGGGCTGAGGGTATGTACCAGTAGCTATGTGTTTGATCTCTCTCTCTCGTGTTCTTGATTTGGCACGATCTTGATGTATCGCGAGCTTTGCTATTATAGTTGGATCTTATGATGTTTCTCCCCCTCTACTCTCTTGTAATGGATTGAGTTTTCCCTTTGAAGTTATCTTATCGGATTGAGTCTTTAATGATTTGAGAACACTTGATGTATGTCTTGCATGGGATAACCGTGGTGACAATGGGTTATTCTATTGATTCACTTGATGTATGTTTTGGTGATCAACTTGCGGGTTCCGCCCATGAACCTATGCATAGGGGTTGGCACACGTTTTCGTCTTGACTCTCTGGTAGAAACTTTGGGGCACTCTTTGAGGTTCTATGTGTTGGTTGAATAGATGAATCTGAGATTGTGTGATGCATATCGTATAATCATACCCACGGATACTTGAGGTGACATTGGAGTATCTAGGTGACATTAGGATTTTGGTTGATGTGTGTCTTAAGGTGTTATTTTACTACGAACTCTAGGGTTGTTTGTGACACTTATAGGAATAGCCCAATGGATTGATCGGAAAGAATAACTTTGAGGTGGTTCTGTACCCTACCATAATCTCTTTGTTTGTTCTCCGCTATTAGTGACTTTGGAGTGACTCTTTGTTGCATGTTGAGGGATAGTTATATGATCCAATTATGTTATTATTGTTGAGAGAACTTGCACTAGTGAAAGTATGAACCCTAGGCCTTGTTTCCTAGCATTGCAATACCGTTTACGCTCACTTTTATCGCTTGCTACCTTGCTGTTTTTATATTTTCAGACTACAAAAACCTATATCTACCATCCATATTGCACTTGTATCACCATCTCTTCGCCGAACTAGTGCACCTATACAATTTACCATTGTATTGGGTGTGTTGGGGACACAAGAGACTCTTTGTTATTTGGTTGCAGGGTTGTTTAAGAGAGACCATCTTCATCCTACGCCTCCCATGGATTGATAAACCTTAGGTCATCCACTTGAGGGAAATTTGCTACTGTCCTACAAACCTCTGCACTTGGAGGCCCAACAACGTCTACAAGAAGAAGGTTGCGTAGTAGACATCAATATCGTGTGAGGTTAAGTCTATGAGCGGATCCAACGCTGGGGAATCTGTGGCCTCTGTGGTGGGGTTGAGCCTCCGGTCCTTGCATGGCGCAGTATGCTTCGGATCTAAGGCTAGAGCAGTTATAGGAGCTATCTCCTGGATGCGGTCTGATGACAGATTTAGGTCATGTTCATCGAGGTGACCAGGAGTGGTCGCCGCGGTCTCGAATCCGACGAAGATCAAATATCCACGGATGTTCGTGACGTAGTTCAAGCTCCCAAACCTGACCTGATGGCCAGGGGCGTAGCTATCGATCTGCTCCAGATGGCCAAACGAGTTGGCCCGCAGTGCGAAGCCGCCGAACACAAAGATCTGTCCGGGGAGGAAAGTTTCTCCTTGGACAGTGTCATTGTTGACGATTGAAGGGGCCATCAAACCTTTTGGGGACAGCACAGTGGAACTCTCAATGAAAGCACCAACGTTGGTGTCAAAACCGACGGATCTCGGGTAGGGGGTCCCAAACTGTGCGTCTAAGGTTGATGGTAATAGGAGACAGGGGCACGATGTTTACCCAGGTTCGGGTCCTCTCTATGGAAGTAATACCCTACTTCCTGCTTGATTGATCTTGATGAATATGAGTATTACAAGAGTTGATCTACCACGAGATCGTAATGGCTAAACCCTAGAGGTCTAGCTTGTATGACTATGGTAATGAATGTCCCCCCTCCGGACTAAGTCCTCCGGTTTATATAGATACCGGGAGGATCTAGGGTTACACAAGGTCGGTTACAAAGAAAGGAATCTACATATTTGATCGCCAAGCTTGCCTTCCACGCCAAGGAGAGTCCCATCCGGACACGGGTGCAGTCTTCGGTCTTCATATCTTCGCAGCCCTTCAGTCCGGCCCATGGCTAACAGGCCGGACACCTGAGTACCCTTAGTCCAGGACTCCCTCAGGGGTCGAATCCTACTTGGATTAGGAGTTCAAGTAGGACTCCCCCCTTGGCGCGCCCTTCTTGGCCGCCGGCCTCCTCCTCCCCCTCCTTTATATACGTGGCCAGGGGGCACCCCAAAGCACAACAGACAATCTCTTAGCCGTGTGCGGTGCCCCCCTCCACAGTTTAACACATCGGTCATATCGTCGTGGTGCTTAGGGGAAGCCCTGCGCCGGTAACTTCATCATCACCGTCACCACGCCGTCGTGCTGACGAAACTCTCCCTCGTCCTCAACTGGATCAAGAGCTCGGGGGATGTCATCGTGTTGAACGTGTGCTGAACACGGAGGTTCCATACGTTCGGTGCTTGGATCGGTTGGATCGTGAAGACGTTCGACTACATCAACCGCATTACTAAACGCTTCCGCTTTCGATCTACGAGGGTACGTGGACACACTCTCCCGTCTTGTTGCTATGAATCTCCTAGATAGATCTTGCGTGATCGTAGATTTTTTTTTTGAAATACTGTGTTACCCAACAGAAATGTGGTTTCCCAATATAAGAAGTAGGTACAACTGGATCAACATTATAGAGTATAGTTTCCTCTTTAACTAGTTCTGGTTCTTTTATTTCTTCTTTAATAGGTGGGTGATATTTAAACCACTTCTCTTTAGGGAGATCAACATGAGTAGCAAATGATTCACAAAAGGAGGCTATGATAACCCACAAGTGTAGGGGATCGCAACAGCTTTCGAGGGTAAAGTATTCAACCCAAATTTATTGATTTGACACAAGGGGAGCCAAAGAATATTCTTGAGTATTAGCAGTTGAGTTGTCAATTCAACCACACCTAGATAACTTAGTATCTGCAGCAAAGTATTTAGTAGCAAAAGTGGTATGATAATAAAGGTAACGGTGGCAAAAGTAAAGATAATTGTTTTGGGGTTTTTGTACTAGTTGTAACAGTAGCAACGGAAAAGTAAATAAGCGAAGAACAATATGTGAAAAGCTCGTAGGCAATGGATCAGTGATGGATAATTATGTCGGATGTGATTCCTCATGTAATAGCTATAACATAGGGTGACACAGAACTAGCTCCAGTTCATCAATGTAATGTAGGCATGTATTCTGTAAATAGTCATACGTGCTCATGGAAAAGAACTTGCATGACATCTTTTGTCCTACCCTCCCGTGGCAGCGGGGTCCTAGTGGAAACTAAGGGATATTAAGGCCTCCTTTTAATAGAGAACCGGAACAAAGCATTAGCACATAGTGAATACATGAACTCCTCAAACTACAGTCATCACCGAGAAGTATCCTGATTATTATCACTTCGGGGTTGTCGGATCATAACACATAATAGGTGACTATAGACTTGCAAGATAGGATCAAGAACACACATATATTCATCAAAACATAATAGGTTCAGATCTGAAATCATGGCACTCGGGCCCTAGTGACAAGCATTAAGCATAGCAAAGTCATGGCAACATCAATCTCCGAACATAGTGGATACTAGGGATCAAACCCTAACAAAACTAACTTGATTACATGGTAAATCTCATCCAACCCATCACCGTCCAGCAAGCCTATGATGGAATTACTCACGCACGGCGGTGAGCATCATGAAATTGGTGATGGAGGATGGTTGATGATGACGACGGCAACGAATCCCCCTCTCCGGAGCCCCGAACGGACTCCAGATCAGCCCTCGCGAGAGAGATTAGGGCTTGGCGGCGGCTCCATGTCGTAAAACGCGATGAAAGTTTCTCTCTGATTTTTTTCTCCCCGAACGTGAGTATATGGAGTTGGAGTTGAGGTCGGTGGAGGTCTAGGGGGGCCACGAGATAGGGGGGCACGCCCTACAGGGGGGGTGCCCCCCTATCTCGTGGACAGGCCCTAGGCCCCCTGATGTATTTCTTTCGCCCAGAAATTCTTATTAATTCCAAAAAGTGCCTCCGTGGATTTTTAGGACATTCCGAGAACTTTTCTTTTGTACACATAAAACAACATCATGGCAGTTCTGCTGAAAACAGCGTTAGTATGGGTTAGTTTCATTCAAATCATGCAAATTAGAGTCCAAAACAAGGGCAAAAGTGTTTGGAAAAGTAGATACGTTGGAGACGTATCAACTCCCCCAAGCTTAAACCTTTGCTTGTCCTCAAGCAACTCAGTTGATAAACTGAAAGTGATAAAGAAAAACTTTTACAAACTCTGTTTGCTCTTGTTGTTGTAAACATGAAGAGCCAGCATTCAAGTTTCAGCAAATATTATGAACTAACCATACTCACAATAACACTTAGGTCTCACAATTACTCATATCAATAGCATAATCAGCTAGCGAGCCATAATAATAAAACTCGGATGACAACACTTTCTCAAAATAATCATAACATGATATAACAAAATGGTATCTCGCTAGCCCTTTCTGAGACCGCAAAACATAAATGCAGAGCATCTTTAAAGATCAAGGACTGACTAAACATTGTAATTCATGGTAAAAGAGATCCAGTCAAGTCATACCCAATATAAACCAATAGTAATGAATGCAAATGACAGTGTGCTCTCCAGCGGGTGATTTTAATAAGAAGGGTGATGACTCAACATAAATGTAAATAGATAGGCCCTTCGCAAAGGGAAGCATGCATTTGTAGAGGTGCCAGAGCTCGATTTTGAAATAGAGATTGAATAAAATTTTGAGCGGCATACTTTCGCTGTCAACGCAACAACTATGAGATGGTTGTATCTTCCATACTACATGCATTATAGGCAGTTCCCAAACAGAATGGTAAAGGTTTATACTCCCCCAACCACCAACAAGCATCAATCCATGGCTTGCTCGAAACAACGAGTGCCTCCAACTAACAACAGCCCTGGGGGAGTTTTGTTTAATTATTTTGATTTGCTTTGATCTTTTTGGATCATGGGACTGGGCATCCTGGTTACCGGCCCTTTCTCGTGAATGAGGAGCGGAGTCCACTCCTCTTGAGAATAACCCACCTAGCATGAAATATATAGGCAGCCCTAGTTGTAACATGAGCTGCTCGAGCATACAAAATAGAATTTCATTTGAAGGTTTGGAGTTTGGCACATACAAGTTTACTTGGAACGGCAGGTAAATACCGCATATAGGAAGGTATAGTGGACTCATATGGAACAACTTCGGGGTTTAAGGAATTTGGATGCACAAGCAGTATTCCTGCTTAGTATAGGTGAAGGCTAGCAAAAGACTGGGAAGCGACCAACTGAGAGAGCGACAACAGTCATAAACATGCATTAAAAATAATTCACACCGAATACAAGCATGAGTAGGATATAATCTACCATGAACATAAATATCGTGAAGTCTATGTTGATTTGATTCAACTACATGCGTGAACATGTGCCAAGTCGAGTCACTCAATTCATTCAAAGGAGGATACCATCCCATCATACCACATCATAATCATTCTAATAGCATGTTGGTACGCAAGGTAAACCATTATAACTCATAGCTAATCAAGCATGGCACAAGCAACTATAATCTCTAAATGTCATTGCAAATATGTTTACTTCATAATAAGCTGACTCGGAAACGATGAACTCATCATATTTACAAAAACAAGAGCGGTCGAGTTCATACCAGCTTTTCTCATCTCAATAAGTCCATCATATATCGCCAGTATTGCCTTTCACTTGCACAACCGAACGATGTGTATAATAATAAGAGTGCACGTGCATTGGACTAAGCTGGAATCTGCAAGCATTCAACTCAAGAGAGAAGACAAGTAATATGGGCTCTAAGTTAAATAAACAATCATGCATATGAGAGCCACTAAACATTTTCAATATGGTCTTCTCGACCCCCAAAAGAAAGAAAAGAAAATAAAACTATTTACACGGGAAAGCTCCCAACAAGTAAGAAGAAGAATCTAGAAATCTTTTTGGGTTTTCATTTTAATTTCTACTACAAGCATGGAAATTAAACTAACTAATTTTTTGGGTTTTTCTCAAGGTTTATCAAACACACAAGAAGAACGCTAGAAAAAGAAAATTAAACTAACATGGATAATACAATGAAAGAGTATGAGCACCGACAACTAGTGTGTGAACATGAATGTAAAGTCGGTGAGAAATACGTACTCCCCCAAGCTTAGGCTTTTGGCCTAAGTTGGTCTAGTACCAAGGACCGCCACTACTCTCCCCGGTGTAATTGGAGGTGTAATCAGGATACCACTGGCTGGTCATCTCCGAATCCCACTGGACAGATGATGCACGATAAGGGTCCAGTTCAGGTTCCGGCTCAGGTTCAGGTTCTGGAGTAAAAGCTTGAGCTCGATGATTCTTCACCGCTTCCGGTGTGACAAGAAGATTTTCTGCAAGCAAATCAAACAACAGAGGCGCCGGCAAAATAATAATCTCAAAGTGTTTCTTATTGAATCTAAGTTTATACAAGAGCATCTTTTCTTCATTGTCAACAATAAACTTGTGTGCTACCATGCTCTTGTAATCTAAAATGTGAGGATGCAATTTTATCTCCTCCTTCTCATGGTGCCTAATGGGCATCTGAAAATGTCTAGCAAGACGTGCAACATAGATACCTCCAAATATGGGGCCTTTTGTACGATTCAGGGCTAGCCGTTTAGCAACGACGGCACCCATACTAAAATTATTGTCTCCAAGCAAAGCATGTTGAAGAATGATAATATCAGGAACACTCAAGTTTCCACTATTTCCATGACCAATCAAGCATCTACTAGCAAATATGGCAAAGTAGCGTAAAACAGGATAGTGAATGCTAGAGACTTTTGCCTCGGAGCCCTTCTTTGGCTCCTCTACAGCTATAGTGTTAACAAAGCCACCCACATCTTCACGATGGGGTTCATCTAATTCTCCCTCATAAGGTATCCTACACACCGCGCAAAAATTACGTAAAGACATTTCTCTAAATTCATCATATAAATGAAATGATACTGCACGCAGTGACTTCTTAGGATAATAATAAAAATTTTGCACGAAAGTATTGGTGAGTAAGAGATACTGATCGATTCGGTCATTCATGAAACCGGTGAGGCCTGCAGTCTCGATCAAAGAATAAAAATCTTCATGAATTCCAGCTTCTTTCAAGAAATCCTCACATGGCCATTCACACGACCGTACTTCCGCTAAGAGAGGAAGATTATACTTGGCTTTTTCCTTCTCTTTGGCTTGTTTTTCCTGAGAGCTTTGGCTAGAAGAGCCCCTCAAAAGTTTCCTCAACATTTTCTGAAATTTTAGTACTTCAAAATAAAAGTGAATAAAACTAAACAAGATTGGTAGCAACTACTCCTACAAGTGTCTAGAGCCTATATCATGCATTGGAATTGCTTGGGACCTCAAAATTTTAACATGCAAGCTCAAGAACATGGTCACCTATGCAGCAAAAATTTGCAATGAATAAAGCACTAGAAAAAAACTAATTGGACCAATGGAGGAGTCACATACCAAGCAACAATCACCCAAAGCAGTTTTGTGAATGGAGCTTTGAGCAAGGAGATCGAAAATCGTAGCAAAATGAGCTAGAACTCGTGCTTGAGCTGGATGGGGATTTTTTGGGTAGAAGATGAAGTGTGTGGGTGCTGGCATAAGTGGAGGGGGCCACCAGGGGCCCACGAGACAGGGGGGCGCGCCCTCCACTCTCTTGGCCTGGTGCTTGCCCCTCCTGCAGTGATTTCAATGCCTAAAATCCTCAAATATTCCAAAAAAATCATACTAAATTTGCAGGGCATTTGGAGCACTTTTATTTTCGGGATATTTTTTAATGCACGGATAATTCAGAAAACAGACGGATAATACTATTTTTGCTTTATTTATTCTAAATAACAGAAAATAAAAAGAGGGTACAGAAGGTTGTGCCTTCTAGTTTCATCCATCTCATGATCATCAAAATGAATCCACCAACAAGGTTGATCAAGTCTTGTTAACAAACTCATTCTGAATAACATGGAACCGGAGAAATTTCGAATAACACTAAGTTACCTCAACGGGGATATGAAAATCCCCAACAATAAGATTATCATACTTTTCCTTGACAGTAGGGAGAGGAAATTCAAAACCTCCAATAATAATAGTTGGAACTTTTCCAATAGAATTGATGCTACGAACTTGAGATTGTTTCCTTGGAAAGTGTACCGTATGCTCATTACCATTAACATGAAAAGTGACATTGCCTTTGTTGCAATCAATAATAGTCCCTGTAGTATTCAAAAAAGGTCTACCAAGGATAATAGACATACTATCGTCCTCGGGAATATCAAGTATAACAAAGTCCGTTAAGATAGTGACATTTGCAACCACAACAGGCACATCCTCACAAATACCGACAGGTATAGCAGTTGATTTATCAGCCATTTGCAAGATATTTCAGTAGGTGTCAACTTATTCAATTCAAGTCTATGATATAAAGAGAGAGGCATAACACTAACACCGGCTCCAAGATCACATAAAGCAGTTCTAACATAATTTCTTTTAATGGAGCATGGTATAGTTGGTACCCCGGGATCTCCAAGTTTCTTTGGTATTCCACCCTTAAAAGTGTAATTAGCAAGCATGGTGGAAATTTCAGCTTCCGGTATCTTTCTTTTATTTGTAATGATATCCTTCATATACTTAGCATAAGGATTTACTTTGAGCATATCAGTTAAGAGCATACGTAAGAAAATAGGTCTAATCATTTCAGCAAAGCGCTCAAAATCCTCATCATCCTTTG
The DNA here is from genome assembly GCA_963921465.1 of Triticum timopheevii. Taxonomy (NCBI): domain Eukaryota; kingdom Viridiplantae; phylum Streptophyta; class Magnoliopsida; order Poales; family Poaceae; genus Triticum; species Triticum timopheevii. The sequence continues at coordinate 104,719,104 of OY997266.1, forward strand.
TCTTGGATGGTTTAGGAGGAAAGGGCATGGGTTTCTGAACCCATGGTTCTCTTTCTCTATCGTGCTTCCTAGAAACAAAATCTCTCTTATCATAACGTTGATTCTTTGATTGTGGGTTATCAAGAGCAACAACAGGTTCAATCTCTACATCATTGTTTTTGCTAGGTTGAGCATCAACATGAACATTATCATTAACATTATCACTAGGTTCATGTTCATCACCTGATTGTGTTTCAGCATCAGAAATAGAAATATCATTGGGATTCTCAGCTGCGTCTATAGTAGGTTCACTAGAAGCATGCAAAGTCCTATCATTTTTCTTCTTCTTTTTAGAAGAACTAGGTGCCTCTAAATTATTTCTCTAAGAATCTTGCTCGATTCTCTTGGGGTGGCCTTCAGGATACAAAGGTTCCTGAGTCGTTCTACCAGTTCTAGTAGCCACTCTAACAGCAAAGTCATTTTTATTATTTAATTCATCAAGCAAATCATTTTGAGCCTTGAGTACTTGCTCAGCTTGAGTAGCAACCATAGAAGCATATTTGCTAACGAGTTTGAGTTCATCTTTAACTCTAGCCAGATTATCGCTTACACGTCATATCTCGAAAGCATTATTCTTTAACTCTCTACCAACATAAGCATTAAAACTTTCTTGTATAGCCATAAAGTCATCAAATTCATCTAGGCATGGGCTATGGAATTTAGTAGAGGGAATTTCAACTTTAGCATATCTATAGAGAGAATTTACTTTTACTACCTGTGTCGGGTTATCAAGACAATGTGGTTCTTCAACAGGCGGTATATTAAGACCATGTATTTCTTCAATAGGGGGTAAATTCTTAACATCTTCAGCTTTAATACCTTTTTCTTTCATTGATTTCTTTGCCTCTTGCATATCTTCAGGACTGAGAAATAAAACACCTCTCTTCTTCGGAGTGGGTTTAGGAATAGGCTCAGGAGTTGGCTCAATTGGTTCAGGAATTGCCTCATGAATTGGCTCAGGAAGAGTCCAATTATTTTCATGAGTCAACATATTATTCAATAATATTTCAGCTTCGTCGACTGTTCTTTCCCTGAAAACACAACCAGCACAACTATCCAAGTAGTCCTTGGAAGCATCGGTTAGTCCATTATAAAAGATATCAAGTATTTCATTGTTCTTGAGAGGATGATCAGGCAAAGCATTAAGTAATCGGAGAAGCCTCCCCCAAGCTTGTGGGAGACTCTCTTCTTTGATTTGCACAAAATTGTATATTTCCCGCAAGGTAGCTTGTTTCTTATGAGCAGGGAAATATTGAGCAGAGAAGTAATAAATCATATCCTGGGGACTACGCACACAACTAGGAGTAAGAGAATTATACCAAGTCTTAGCATCACCCTTTAATGAGAACAGAAATATCTTAAGGATATAAAAATAGCGAGACTTCTCATCATTGGTAAACAGGGTAGCTATATCATTCAACTTGGTAAGATGTGCCACAACAGTTTCAGATTCAAGGCCATAAAAAGGATCAGATTCAACTAAAGTAATAATTTCAGGATCAACAGAGAATTCATAATCCTTATTAGTAACACAAATAGGTGAAGTAGCAAAAGCAGGGTCAGGTTTCATTCTAGCATTAAGAGACTGTTGCTTCCATTTAGCTAATAATTTCTTAAGATCATATCTATCATTGCAAGCAAAGATCTCCCTAGCAGCTTCTTCATTCATAACATAACCCTTAGGAATAACAGGTAATACATAATCATTGGGATAACCTTCATCATCACTATCATCAATAATAGGTTCTTCAGTAATTTCATTCCCCCTAACTCTAGCAAGTTGTTCATCAAGAAATTCACCTAATGGCAAAGTAGTATCAAGCACAGAAGTAGTTTCATCATGCATAGCAGAAGTGGCATCATCAATAACATGCGACATATCAGAATTCATAGCAGTAGCAGGTTTAGGTGTCGCAAGCTTACTAATAACGGAAGGAGAATCTAGTGCAGAGCTAGATGGCAGTTCCTTACCTCCCCTCGTAGTTAAGGGCAAAATAGTAGTTCGATCATCTTTCAAGTTCTTCATAGTGATCAACAGATATAAATCCCAAGTGACTCAGAAAATAGAGCTATGCTCCCCGGCAACGGCACCAGAAATTAGTCTTGATAACCCACAAGTGTAGGGGATCGCAACAACTTTCAAGGGTAAAGTATTCAACCCAAATTTATTGATTCGACACAAGGGGAGCCAAAGAATATTCTTGAGTATTAGCAGTTGAGTTGTCAATTCAACCACACCTGGATAACTTAGTATCTGCAGCAAAGTATTTAGTAGCAAAAGTGGTATGATAATAAAGGTAACGGTGGCAAAAGTAAAGATAATTGTTTTGGGATTTTTGTAGTAGTTGTAACAGTAGCAACGGAAAAGTAAATAAGCGAAGAACAATATGTGAAAAGCTCGTAGGTAATGGATCAGTGATGGATAATTATGTCGGATGCAATTCCTCATGTAATAGCTATAACATAGGGTGACACAGAACTAGCTCCAGTTCATCAATGTAATGTAGGCATGTATTCCGTAAATAGTCATACGTGCTTATGGAAAAGAACTTGCATGACATCTTTTGTCCTGCCCTCCCGTGGCAGTGGGGTCCTAGTGGAAACTAAGGGATATTAAGGCCTCCTTTTAATAGAGAACCGGAACAAAGCATTAGCACATAGTGAATACATGAACTCCTCAAACTACGGTCATCACCGAGAAGTATCCCGATTATTGTCACTTCGGGGTTGTCGGATCATAACACATAATAGGTGACTATAGACTTGCAAGATAGGATCAAGAACACACATATATTCATGAAAACATAATAGGTTCAGATCCGAAATCATGGCACTCGGGCCCTAATGACAAGCATTAAGCATAGCAAAGTCATAGCAACATCAATCTCAGAACATAGTGGATACTAGGGATCAAACCCTAACAAAACTAACTTGATTACATGGTAAATCTCATCCAACCCATCACCGTCCAGCAAGCCTACGATGGAATTACTCACGCACGGTGGTGAGCATCATAAAATTGGTGATGGAGGATGGTTGATGATGACGACAGCGACGAATCCCCCTCTCCGGAGCCCCGAACGGACTCCAGATCAGCCCTCCCGAGAGAGATTAGGGCTTGGCGGCGGCTCTGTGTCATAAAACGCGATGAAACTTTCTCTTTGATTTTTTTCTCCCCGAACGTGAATATATGGAGTTGGAGTTAAGGTCGGTGGAGGTCCAGGGGGCCCACGAGATAGGGGGCGCGCCCTATAGGGGGGGCGCCCACTGTCTTGTGGAGAGGCCCTAGGCCCCTGATGTATTTCTTTCGCCCAGAAATTCTTTCCAAAAAGTGCCTCCGTGGATTTTCAGGACATCCCGAAAACTTTTCTTTTCAACACATAAAACAACATCATGGCAGTTCTGCTGAAAACAGCGTCAGTCCAGGTTAGTTTCTTTCAAATCATGCAAATTAGAGTCCAAAATAAGGGCAAAAGTGTTTGTAAAAGTAGATACGTTGGAGACGTATCAGGCTACTATCTCAAAGTCAAGTCCATATTTAGTGCTAAACTTTTGAAAAGCATCGGTATTCATAAAAGATTTAACACAATCATACTTAAACTCAATACCTGACTCTTTACCTTCGTCGAGTTCCCAATCTTCAGAGTTGCGTTTAATTCTTTCCAAAAGATGCCACTGGAATTCAATTGTCTTCTTCATAAAAGAACCAGCACAAGAAGTATCAAGCATGGATCGATCATTATGAGAAAGCTGAGCATAAAAATTCTAGATAATAATTTCTCTTAAGATCTCATGATTGGGGCCTGAATATAACATTGACTTAAGCCTCCCCCAACCTAGAGCGATACTTTCTCCTTCACGAGGCCAAAAATGATATATGTAATTCCGATCACGATGAACTAGATGCATGGGATAAATTTTTTGGCAGAACTCCAATTTCAATCGATTCCAATTCCAAGATCCAATATCATCGCATAGCCTATACCATGCATGCCAATGCTTTTCCCTTCAAAGATAAAGGAAAAACCTTCTTCTTAACTTCATCTCCGGGTAAACCTACAAGCTTAAACAATCCACAAATTTGTTCCACATATATCAAGTGCATATCAGGATGTTCGGTTCCATCTCCTGCATAAGGATTAGCTAGCAGTTGTTCTATCATACCCGAAGGAATTTCATATATATTCAATATTTTCAGTAGGTGTCGTAGGTTGAGGGGTAGCTAATTGTGGTTCCGATCGAGGTGAAGATACCGCGAACAAACCCCTCAAAGGATTGTTTTACATAGTAACAAGTGACAGTAAATTTCAGCACACTATATAAATGTTTCCTTACCAAATCCCACTTACCAAAGGCGCTTCACTCCCCGGCAACGGCGCCAGAAAATAGCCTTGATGACAAACAAGTATATGGGATAAATTGTAGCTCTTTTCAATAAGTAAGAGTGTCGGACCCAACGAGGAGCAGAAGGAAATGATAAGTGGTTTTCAGCAAGGTAATGTCTGCAAGTGCTGAAATTGTAAGTAACAGAGAAGTTTGATAGCAAGATAATTTGTAACGATCAAGTAACGATAATAGTAACAAAAGTGCAGCAAGGTAGCCCAATCCTTTTGAGGCAAATGACAAGCCAAAACGGTCGCTTATAATAGGCAAAGCGTTCGTGAGGGTACACGGGAATTTCATCTAGTCATTTTCATCATGTTGATTCGATTCGTGTTCGCTATTTTGATAATTTAATATGTTAGTGGACCGGTGCTTAGGTGTTTTTCTTACTTGAACAAACCTCCTACTTATGATTAACCCCCTCGCAAGCATCCACAACTACGAGAAAAGTTTTAAGAATAAATTCTAACCATAGCATTAAACTTTTGGATCCAATCGGTCCCTTATGGAATAGCGCATAAACTAGGGTTTAAGCTTCTGTCATTTTCGCAATCCATCATCTCATAACTACTCCACAATGCATTCCCTTAGGCCCAAATATGGTGAAGTGTCATGTAGTCGATGTTCACATGACACCACTAAGGGAATCACAACATACATACTATCAAAATATCGAACACATATCAAGTTCACATGATTACTTGCAACATGATTTCTCCCGTGACCTCAAGAACAAAAGTAACCACTCACAAATGATAATCATGCTCAAGATCATAGGGGTATTAAATAGCATATTGGATCTGAACATATAATCTTCCACCAAATAAATCATATAGTAATAAACTACAAGATGTAATCAACACTACTAGTCACCCACAAGCATTAATCTATAGTTCTGGTACAAAGACTGAACACAAGAGATGAACTAGGGTTTGAGAGGAGATGGTGATGTTGAAGATGTTGATGGAGATGGCCCTCCCCAAGATGGGAGAGTTGTTCATGATGACGACGACGATGATTTCCCCCTCCGAGAGGGAAGTTCCCCTGGTGGAATCGCTCAACTGGAGGGCAAAAGTGCTCCTGCCCAAGTTCCGCCTCGAGACAGCGGCGCTCCATCCCGAAAGTCCTCTCCTTATTTTTGTGTGTACCTTGCATATTATGAGAGAAAAGGCATTAGAATTACTCCAAAAAGTATTATTATGCATAAAAACATCATAAATAACAGTAGGAAAACATGATGCAAAATGGACGTATCAATGGTACTTATGAAGGTTGTCTTAGAGTAAACAGAGGCTTGAGGGGCCCACAACCTCACAGACGCTTTGGAGTTGGCGCCCCCCTGAGCTTCTGGGAACTTGGAGAATGTTTGTTGCCTTGTTATTGTTGGAAATATGCCCTAGAGGCAATAATAAAATGGTTATTATTGTATTTCCTTGTTCATGATAATTGTCTATTGTTCATGCTATAATTGTATTAATGGGAAACTATAATACATGTGTGAATACATAGACCACAACATGTCCCTAGTAATCCTCTAGTTGACTAGCTCATTGATCAATAGATGGTTATGGTTTCCTGACCATGGACATTGGATGTCATTGATAACGGGATCACATCATTAGGAGAATGATGTGATGGACAAGACCCAATCCTAAGCATAGCACAAGATCGTGTAGTCCGTTTGCTAAGAGCTTTTCTAATGTCAAGTATCATTTCCTTAGACCATGAGATTGTGCAACTCCTGGATACCGTAGGAATGCTTTGGGTGTACCAAATGTCACAACATAATTAGGTGGCTATAAAGGTGCACTACAGGTATCTCCGAAAGTGTCTGTTGGGTTGGCATGAATCAAGACTGGGATTTGTCACTCCATATGACGGAGAGGTATCTCTGGGCCCACTCGGTAATGCATCATCATAATGACCTCAATCTGACTAAGGAGTTAGTCACGGGATCATGCGTTACGGAACGAGTAAAGAGACTTTCCCGTAATGAGATTGAACGAGGTATTGGGATACCGACGATCGAATCTCGGGCAAGTGACATACCGGTGGACAAAGGGAATTGTATACGAGATTGATTGAATCACCGACATCGTGGTTCATCCGATGAGATCATCGTGGAACATGTTGGAGCCAACATGGGTATCCAGATCCCGCTGTTGGTTATTGGCTGGAGAACGTCTCGGTCATGTCTGCATGGTTCCCGAACCCGTAGGGTCTACACACTTAAGGTTCGGTGATGCTAGAGTTGTTATGGGAAATAGTATGTGGTTACCGAAGGTTGTTCGGAGTCCCGGATGAGATCCCGGACGTGACGAGGAACTCTGGAATGGTCCGGAGGTGAAGATCGATATATTGGACAAAGGGTATAGGAATCCGGAATTGTTCCGGGGGTACCGGGTGACGACCAGCGTGTCCGAAAGGGGTTTCGGAGGCCCCGGCAAGCGTTGGGGGGCCTTATGGGCCAAGGGGAGGGGGCACATCAGACCACTAAGGGGCTGAGAGCCCCTCCCACCCCATCTCATGTAACTTGGAGAGGTGGGGGCACCTCCCCTAGGGCAGCCACCCCTCCCGGCTTGGGGGGCAAGTTTCCTAGGGGTGGGGGCGCCCAAACCCATCTAGGGTTTCCCCTATGGCCTCCACCCCTCCCCTAGGGAACCCTAGGGTGCCTCCTCCACCCCCTTCCCCCTATATATAGTGAGGGAGAGAGAGGGCAGTCGCACCCCTTCCCCTGGGGCAGCCCCTCCCTCCTCCAACTCTTCCTCCTCCTCCGTAGTGCTTGGCGAAGCCCTGCAGGAATACCACAAGCTCCACCACCACGCCGTCGTGCTGCCGGAGCTCTCCCTCAACTTCCCCTCTCCCCTTGCTGGATCAAGAAGGAGGAGACGTCCCCGGGCTGTACGTGTGTTGAACGCAGAGGCGCCGTCTGTTCAGCGCTAGATCTGATCTTCCGCGATTTGAATCGCCGTGAGCACGAATCCATCAACCGCGTTCTAGTAACGCTTCCGCATTGCGATCTTCAAGGGTATGAAGATACACTCCCCTCTCTCTTGTTGCTAGAATCTCCATAGATTGATCCTGGTGATGCGTAGAAAATTTTGAATTTCTGCTACATTCCCCAACAGTGGCATCATGAGCTAGGTCTATGCGTAGATTCTATGCACGAGTAGAACACAAGTTGTTATGGGCGTCGATTTTGTCAATTTACTTGTTGTTACTAGTCTTATCTTGATTCGGCGGCATCATGAGATGAAGCGGCCCGGACCGACCTTACATGTACGCTTACGTGAGACAGGTTCCACCAACTGACATGCACTAGTTGCATAAGGTGGCTAGCGGGTGTCTGTCTCTCCCACTTTAGTCGGATCGGATTCGATGAAAAGGGTCCTTATGAAGGGTAAAGAGCAATTGGCATATCACGTTGTGGTTTTGGCGTAGGTAAGAAACGTTCTTGCTAGAAACCTATAGCAGCCACGTAAAAACTTGCAACAACAATTAGAGGACGTCTAACTTGTTCTTGTAGCATATGTCGTGTGATGTGATATGGCCAAAAGGATGTGATGAATGATATATATATGTGATGTATGAGATTGATCATGTTATTGTAATAGGAATCACGACTTGCATGTCAATGAGTATGACAACTGGCAGGAGCCATAGGAGTTGTCTTAATTTATTGTATGACCTGCGTGTCATTGAATAACACCATGTAATTACTTTACTTTATTGCTAAACCGTTAGCCATAGTAGTAGAAATAATAGTTGGCGAGACAACTTCATGAAGACACGATGATGGAGATCATGATGATGGAGATCATGGTGTCATGTCGGTGACGATGATGATCATGGCGCCCCGAAGATGGAGATCAAAAGGAGCAAAATGATATTGGCCATATCATGTCACTATTTGATTGCATGTGATGTTTATCATGTTTTTACATCTTATTTGCTTAGGACGACGGTAGCATAAATAAGATGATCCCTCGCTAAAATTTCAAGAAAGTGTTCCCTCTAATTGTGCACCGTTGCGAAAGTTCATTGTTTCGAAGCACCACGTGATGATCGGGTGTGATAGATTCTAACGTTCACATACAACGGGTGTAAGCCAGATTTACACATGCAAAACACTTAGGTTGACTTGACGAGCCTAGCATGTACAGACATGGCATCGGAACACAAGAGACCGAAAGGTCGAACATGAGTCGTACAGTAGATACGATCAACATGAAGATGTTCAACGATGACTACTAGTCTGTCTCACGTGATGATCAGACACGGCCTAGTTGACTCGGATCATGTATCACTTAGATGACTAGAGGGATGTCTATCTAAGTGGGAGTTCATTAAATAATCAGATGAACTTAATTATCATGAACATAGTCAAAAGGTCTTTGCAAATTATGTCGTAGCTTACGCTTTAGTTCTACTATTTAAGATATGTTCCTAGAGAAAATTTAGTTGAAAGTTGATAGTAGCAATTATGAGGACTGGGTCCATAAACTGAGGATTATCCTCATTGCTGCGTGGAAGGCTTATGTTCTTAATGCACCGCTCGGTGTGCTGAACCTCGAGCGTCGTCTGTGGATGTTGCGAACATCTGACATACACGTTTTGATGACTACGTGATAGTTCAGTGCTTAATGTTAAACGGTTTAGAATTGAGGCACCGAAGACATTTTGAAACGTCACGGAACATATGAGATGTTCCAAGAGCTGAAATTGGGATTTCAGGCTCGTGCCCACGTCAAGAGGTGTGAGACCTCCGACAAGTTTCTTAAGCCTACAAATTAAGGGAGAAAAGCTCAACCGTTGAGCATGTGCTCAGATTGTCTGAGTACTACAATCGCTTGAATCGAGTGGGAGTTTTCTTCCAGATGAGATAGTGATGGTTCTACAAAGTCACTGCCACCAAGCTACTAGAGCTTCGTGATGAACTATAACATATCAGGGATAGATATGATGATCCTTGAGCTATTCGCGATGTTTGACACCGCAAAAGTAGAAATCAAGTAGGAGCATCAATTGTTGATGGTTAGTAAAACCACTAGTTTCAAGAAGGGCAAGGGCAAGAAGGGATATTTCATGAAATGGCAAATCAGTTGCTGCTCTAGTGAAGAAACCAAAGGTTGAACCCAAACCCGAGACTAAGTGCTTCTGAAATGAGGGGAATGGTCACTGAAGCAGAACTACCCTAGATACTTCGTAGATGAGAAGGCTGGCAAGGTCGACAGAAGTATATTGGATATACATTATATTAATGTGTACTCTACTAGTACTCCTAGTAGCACCAGGGTATTAGATACCGGTTCGGTTGCTAAATGTAAGTAACTCGAAATAAAAGCTGCAGAATAAACGGAGACTAGCTAAAGGTGAGATGACGATATGTGTTGGAGGTGTTTCCAAGGTTGATGTGATCAAGAATCGCATGCTCCCTCTACCATCGAGATTGGTGTTAAACCTAAATAATTGTTATTTGGTGTTTACGTTGAGCATAGACATGATTGGATTATGTTTATCTCAATACGGTTATTCATTTAAGGAGAATAATGGTTACTCTGCTTATTTTAATATTACATTCAATGGTCTTGGACCTAAAATAAATGGTTTATTGAATCTCGATCGTAGTGATACACATGTTCACGCCAAAAGATATAAGATAGTAATGATAGTACCACATACTTGTGGCACTGCCATTTGAGTGATTGGTATAAAAACGCATGAAGAAGCTCCATGTTGATGGATCTTTGGACTCAATCATTTTTGAAAAGTTTGAGACATGCGAACCATGTCTATTGGTATATACACATGAAGAAACTCCATGCGGATGGATCGTTTGGACTCACTTGATTTTCAATCACTTGAGACATGCAAATCATACCACATGGGCAAGATGACTGAAAGGCCTCGGTTTCAGTGAGATGGAACAAGAAAGCAACCTGTTGGAAGTAATACATTTTGATGTGTGCAGTCCAATGAGTGCTAAGGCACGTAGTGGATATCGTTATGTTCTTACTTCACAGATGATTTGAGTAGATGCTGAGTATATTTACTTGATAAAACACAAGTCTGAAATATTGAAAGGTTCAAGTGATTTCAGAGTGAAGTTGAAGATCATCATGACAAGAGGATAAAATGTCTATGATATGATCATAGAGATAAATATCTGAGTTACGAGTTTGGTACACAATTAAGACATTGTGGAAATTGTTTCACAACTAATACTGCCTGGAACACCATAATGTGATGGTGTGTCCGAACATCATAGCTGCACCCTATTGGATATGGTGCATACCATGATGTCTCTTATCGAATTACCACTATCGTTTATGGGTTAGGCATTAGAGACAACCGCGTTCACTTTAAATAGGGCACCACATAATTCCGTTGAGATGACACTGTATGAACTATGGTTTAGAGAAACCTAAGTTGTCGTTTCTTAAAAGTTTGGGGCTGCGACGCTTATCTGAAAAGTTTTTGCCTGATAAGCTCGAACCCAAAGGATAAATGCATCTTCATAGGACACCCAAAACAGTTGGGTATACCTCCTATTTCAGATCCGGAAGCAAAAGTGATTGTTTCTATAAACGGGTCATTTCTCGAGGAAAAGTTTCTCTCGAAAGAATTGAGTGGGAGGATGGTGGAGACTTGATGAGGTTATTGAACCGTCACTTCAACTAGTGTGCAGCAGGGCACAGGAAGTTGTTCCTGTGGCGCCTACATCAATTGAAGTGGAAGCTGATGATAGTGATCATGAAACTTCAGATCAAGTCACTACCAAACCTCGTAGGTCGACAAGGATGCGTACTACTTCATAGTGGTACGGTAATCCTGTCTTGGAAGTCATGTTGTTGGACAACGATGAACCTATGAGCTATGGAGAAGCGATGGTGGGCCCAGATTCCGACGAATGGCTCGAGGCCATAAAATCCGAGAGGATCCATGTATGAAAACAAAGTATAGACTTTGGGAGAACTACTTGATGGTCGTAAGGCTGTCGGGTACAGATGGATTTTAAAAGGGAAGACGGACAATGATGGTAAGTATCACCATTAAGAGAGCTCGACTTGTCGATAAGATGTTTTCCGACAAGTTCAAGGAGTTGACTATGATGAGACTTTCTCACTCATAGCGATGCTAAGAGTCTATTGGAATTATATTAGCAGTTACTGCATTATTTATGAAATCTTGCAGATAGGATGTCAAAACATTGTTTCCTCGATGATTTTCTTGAGGAAAGGTTGTATGTGATACAACCAGAAGGTTTTGTCAATCCTGAAAGATGCTAACAAGTATGCAAAGCTCCAGCAATCCTTCTAAGGACTGGAGTAAGCATCTCGGAGTTGGAATATACGCTTTGATGAGATGATCAAAGATTTTGGGTTTATACAAAGTTTATGAGAAACTTGTATTTCCAAAGAAGTGAGTGGGAGCACTATAGAATTTTTGATGAGTATATGTTGTTAACATATTGTTGATCAGAAATGATGTAGAATTTCTGGAAAGCATATAGGGTTATTTGAAAAGTGTTTTTCAATGGAAAACCTGGATTAAGCTACTTGAACATTGAGCATCAAGATCTATAAGGATAGATAAAAAACGCTTAATAGTACTTTCAAATGAACACATGCCGTGACAAGATTTTGAAGGAGTTCAAAATAGATAGGAAAAGAAGGAGTTATTGGTTGTGTTATAAGGTGTGAGTATTGAGTAAGGCTCAAGACCTGACCACGGCAGAAGAGAGAGAAAGGACGAAGGTCGTCCCCTATGCTTTAGACGTAGGCTCTACAGTATGCTATGATGTGTACCGCACCTGAAGTATGCCTTGCCATGAGTCAGTCAAGGGGTACAAGAGTGATCCAGGAATGGATCACAGAACATCGGTCAAATTTATCCTTAGTAACTAGTGGACTGAGGAATTTTCTCGATTATGGAGGTGGTGAAAGAGTTCGTTGTAAAGGGTTACGTCGATGCAAACTTTGACACTAATCTGGATGACTCTGAGTAGTAAACCGGATTAATATAGTAGAGCAGTTATTTTGAATAGCTTCAAATAGCGCGTGGTAGCTGCATTTGCAAGATGACATAGAGATTTGTAAAGCACACACGGATCTGAAAGGTTCAGACCCGTTGACTAATAACCTCTCTCACAAGCGAGATATGATCAAACACCATGGGTGTTGGATTCATTACAATCACATAGTGATGTGAACTAGATTATTGACTCTAGTGCAAGTGGGAGACTGTTGGAAATATGCCCTAGAGGCAATAATAAAATGGTTATTATTGTATTTCTTTGTTCGTGATAATTGTCTATTGTTCATGCTATAATTGTATTAACTGGAAACCATAATACATGTGTGAATACATAGACCACAACATGTCCCTAGTAAGTCTCTAGTTGACTAGCTCGTTGATCAATAGATGGTTATGGTTTCCTGACCATGGACATTGGATGTCATTGATAACGGGATCACATCATTAGGAGAATGATGTGATGGACAAGACCCAATCCTAAGCATAGCACAAGATAGTGTAGTTCGTTTGCTAAGAGCTTTTCTAATGTCAAGTATCATTTCCTTAGACCATGAGATTGTGCAACTCCCGGATACCATAGGAATGCTTTGGGTGTACCAAACGTCACAACGTAATTAGGTGGCTATAAAGGTGCACTATAGGTATCTCCGAAAGTGTCTGTTGGGTTGGCACGAATCGAGACTCGGATTTGTCACTCTATATGACAGAGAGGTATCTCTGGGCCCACTCGGTAATGCATCATCATAATGAGCTCAATGTGACTAAGGAGTTAGTCACGGGATCATGCGTTACGGAACGAGTAAAGAGACTTGCCGGTAATGAGATTGAACGAGGTATTGGGATACCGACGATCGAATCTCGGGCAAGTAACATACCGGTGGACAAAGGGAATTGTATACGAGATTGATTGAATCCCCGACTTCGTGGTTCATCCGATGAGATCATCGTGGAACATGTGGGAGCCAACATGGGTATCCAGATCCCGTTGTTGGTTATTGGCCGAAGAACATCTCGGTCATGTCTGCATGGTTCCTGAACCCGTAGGGTCTACACACTTAAGGTTCGGTGACGCTAGAGTTGTTATGGGAAATAGTATGTGGTTACCGAAGGTTGTTCAGAGTCCCGGGTGAGATCCCGGACGTGACGAGGAACTCCGGAATGGTCCGGAGATGAAGATCAATATATTGGATGAAGGGTATTGGAATCCGGAATTGTTCCGGGGGTACCGGGTGACGACCAGCGTGTCCAAAAGGGGTTTCGGAGGCCCCGACAAGCGTTGGGGGCCTTATGGGCCAAGGGGAGGGGGCACATTAGCCCACTAAGGGGCTGAGCACCCCTCCCACCCCATCTCACGTAACTTGGAGAGGTGGGGGCGCGTCCCCTAGGGCAGCCACCCCTCCCGGCTTGGGGGGCAAATTTCCTAGGGGTGGGGGCGCCCAAACCCATCTAGGGTTTCCCCTATGGCCGCCACCCCTCCCCTAGGGAACCCTAGGGCGCCTCCTCCACCCCCCTTCACCCTATATATAGTGAGGGAGAGAGAGGGCAGCCGCACCCCTTCCCCTGGCGCAGCCCCTCCCTCCTCCAACTCTTCCTCCTCCTTCGTAGTGCTTGGCGAAGCCCTGCAGGAATACCACAAGCTCCACCACGACGCCTCGTGTTGCCGGAGCTCTCCCTCAACTTCTCCTCTCCCCTTGCTGGATCAAGAAGGAGGAGACGTCCCCGGGCTGTACGTGTGTTGAACGCAGAGGCACCGTCCGTTCGGCGCTAGATCGGATCTTCCGCGATTTGAATCGTCGCGAGCACTACTCCATCAACCGCGTTTTAGTAACGCTTCTGCATCGCGATTTTCAAGGGTATGAAGATACACTCCCCCCTCTCTTGTTGCTAGAATCTCCATAGATTGATCTTGGTGATGCGTAGAAAATTTTGAATTTCTGCTACGTTCCCCAATAGTTATCGTGATTTTAGAGCATCTATAGTCGGACCTCTCAAACTCGCCTCATACGCCCGGGCGGGCCGCCCGGTCACTGCCCGGTCATGATTTTTTGACCAAGACGGGCCCTCAAACGCCCTGGCTGACCGACACCCCCCATATATAGCCCAAATATGGGCCGAATAAGGTGGCGCCCGGGCACGCCAGCCACGTCGGCCTGACGGCGTAGCCCCACATGGAAACACCCTGAAAGTCGGCGGTCCGACGGGCGCCACATCCGTCGTCGCGGTGTGAACGTTGCGTGGTGCCGCTTCGGCTACGAAATCCAGCTATTTAAGTCGGCCGGCGTCTCACAACCCTAACCCACCCACCCCTCTCCGCACCGTCAGTCCGAGCCCATCCACCTCCTCCTTCTCCCGATCAGGCGCTCTGCCCACGGTCGGACACTGCGCCCACGCTCCGGCACTCCGCCATGGTCCGGAGCAAGATCACCTACTATGCCATGCCAACGCCAGAGCGCCGTTACGAGATCCAGCAGCAGATCCGGGCAAGGAAAGTTGTGTGCAGCGCGCACATCGCTGTCGGGCTGCCTCCGGACTCGCTAGAGCCGGAAGAGGAGGAGCAGCCGGGGGAAGAGGAGGAGGAGATGGCTCCAGTGAAGGTGAAGGAGGCGGACAAGCCAGACCAGCAGGTGTCAGCCTTCGACATGGAGTAGGTGGAGACGGAGTTCGTCGTCGTCCAGTCCGACGAGATGGCCGGGCAGCAGGCCATCCTGGAGTCCATCCAGGATGAGGCCTATGTGAAGGCCAACCGGGTGTTCCTCCGGCGGGAGCAGGCGGAGTCCGACGTGCTCTTCGTTGAGCTCGACGCGGAGATAGAGGCGAAGAAGGCCGGAGCTGCAGCTGCCGCCCATGCTGCCGAAGCCGGGCACGGAGATCGTCGTGATTTTCGACGTGGAGTAGCTAGGATCGAGCATAGTACGTAGGTTCTACTTCTTTTTGCATGTCTTTGTATGGATATAAAAATTGAGTATGAGAAGTCCGGATGCAACAAGTGAAATTTGAGGTGTGTCTGGTCATTACCCGCGGACGCACCGGCGTTTGAGAGGCCGAATTTGCCGTATGTGGCTGCAGATGCTCTCACTGACAAGCCAACCCCGCTCCGCTTCGGAGGTGACCTGCATTCCCCAATCCCCTGTCCGTCTCCCTCTCCCCACCCACTCCTACACAGACATCCGTCGTCTCGAGGAAGTCGCCATTCTAAACCCCTACCGCAAAAACCCCAGCTCCGAACACATGGCCAAGGGCAAGAAGAGGTCCGACTCCCCTCCTCGCCCTCGGTGGACTCCACCAAGGGTGTGTGATTCGTCTTCTCCCGGTTTCCACATTCCGTGTATTAGTAAAAAGAATCCCGATTCCCCCCCTGTTTTTTTAGGAAAGATTTGTTTTCCTTTTTTGGGTTCTTATTACTCGCCCGATTGCGGTCGTTTCCCGGATTTTCCGCTATTTTTAGGAAAGATTTGTTTTGGGGTGCTTACTTGCCCGATTCTGCCCAATGTGTGGCCGATGTGAGGCATTTCCTTGAAAAAGATGCATCTTTCCTAGTTTCGCGGGTTCTCCTTTGTGCGGAGAATTTGTTCGACGGCGAGCACGCGCCCCCGCGCGTCTAGGTCGCCACAGCATCCCCCGCCGACTCGGGTCGCGTGCGCGCGAGCCCGACTCGTCAGCGACCGCCACTTCGCGCTGCGATTGTCGGCACCCCAAACCAACCGCGCCGCAAGGCCGCGGCCGCCCCCCGCCGCGTCTCCCCTGCCGACTTCGGCCTCGCACGCAGACTGCGCGGTGAATGTGGAGTCAAGATCCCGCCGGGTCGACCTGCGCATTTTCATGTTTTTTATCAGAAATTAAACCTTTGCTCATACCTAAAATTGAAAATTTCCAGTACTTAATGCTGTTATTCATTTTCTTTTGTGAGGGAATCATTCATGTTGTTAACTTTCCAGAAATCTTTTTATGCAGAATACGGTGACATTTTCTCTAGATGGCAGCGAAAATGATGTGTTGGCTAGTTCTCAGTCAGCTCAAAGATACTTTCGGTACTGGTTGTTTTGTACCGCTGCACACAGGTATAGAGTGTCAAACCGACTGGTTTTCACAACTCCCCTGCATGGCACGTTTTACTACATGATACAACATGAGGGACGATATACAGTTTTTGTCATTGCTGCTCGTCAGTATTGGCTGGTTGGATTCCTGAACGAGCATGGTTTTTGGGAAAGTGAATGGGATGATGTGGTAGGTTTTTATATGAACAGTTCCCGCACAAGATCAACACGGATCGGATTTAATCACAATGACGTGTCTGATGACAAGGGAGGAGGAGTTGAGATGACTAGGATGGGGGTGTTTAATTTGAGGGATGCACTGCTCCCTATGGCAACATATCAAGGTCCGGAATTTGACGAACCAAAAGGATTCCGGGAAGGATTTGGAAGATGGATTGTGTACATCATGGAGAGCAAGTTCAAGGAGGTGCTTTATCGATGTTCTGATTCGATGATAAGCTATGAGTACTCGAGGTTGGGTCCTGGCACAAAATGGCTCATCACCAATTGGAGCTCTGAATGTGAATTTGTGATGGTAGGCATAGAGGAAGGGTTTGACTCAGAGGAGCAGCTTGCAAAAGCAAAAGAAATCTTGGAAGAAATACTCATTCTTTATGCTGATTCATGTGAAGGAAAAGAAGAATTCAAGCATCTTCCTTTACCTCTGAAACCGAGATACGATACCTGGGAACCGGTGGATCAAGGCGATGGTGACCTGCAGATACCAAATCCAGATGCTGCCACCTCACAGCCAAAGACACGGCCACGCTATGAAAGGAGCAAGGCAGGACGCAAAAGGGGGTTGGTTCCCGCTGTGGAGGAAGAGAGAATTCAGAAGAGGGTGAGAACTGCAGGCTTAAGAGGAGGAGGAGTTGGGGGCTCTGCACTTGTTCCAGATTGGTTTCTTAATTGGGATAAGAACAAGAATAATGAGGTGAGTTTTTGGTGACCTCTTCTGAACCTTTGGGTGTGCACTTCTGGTGCCTTTCTAAATTCTCTCTTTTTATTTCTAATTTGCAGGGACTGTTGGAGGAATTGATTCGTAGGTCGAGTGCACTGGGTATTTCAATTGGTGAGGCGCATCTTCGTCTGAAGACACAAAGCATCAATCAGCAGCAGCCTGCTCCCGACAAGCAAGACAACAAGATGCCCAGTATGGTCATGCAAAGAAATCAGAGCAGTGCCGCCAAGCAGGGTAGCATCCCCACTCCTCTCATCCCACAACAACCTCTACCAGGCACTACTGTACTACCTTCTGACATAGAGGACCTGCGACAGAAACAATTTGTCAATGATACTGTGATATCTAGTTATTTTGATCGCCTTGCTGACAGCATGCCAGATGACAGTTTATATTTGGTCCCGCCTGCTACATCAAATGCATTATCTTGGGACCCGGCAGGAAACACCATGAACATTCCCTACCTGGCCTCGCGTCGCCTAGCCGTTTTTCCTGTGAACAATGGGGCCCCTCACGGTGCAGACAGCGGACTGCATTGGTCAGTGGTTTTACTGGACCTAACCGATGTAGCTTCTCCGAGGTTGATCCACCATGACAGCAGCTCACAAGCAATTAATCATGCCGCTGCTGAACGCCTGGGGAATGCACTCCGCCGGGTGCTCCCCTTCCAACCAGGAAACCTCATCCATGCGCATACCCCAGTGCAAGGGAATGGTTATGACTGCGCCATTTATGTTTCAGCCATAACAACCATGATTGCTGACTGGTGGAATAATAGAGATGGCGAGCCCACTTGGATACCCCATGTGACAAGGCACGTTACTTCAGCAAGCGTGGCTCAGATGCGGCAACTGCTACCAGAGTTTTTCATTGATGGAATGAGCATCCAAGATTTGGTTAAGAACTGTTTTGTGCAAGAGGAAGAAGACCAATCCATGGTTGATGCTGATAAGTGAAGACAATGACAATAGGTATGAGAATGCCTTTTAATTCCTGTTGTGGTATGCTACCGTGAGGCAAAAAATGAAATATTTGAAATATCAGGTTCACTCTTTTTGTAAGTTCCAAAGGTGTCTAAAAATCTTATAACATTGGAACCTGGAGTACTTACAGGAAACAGCTTAGAATAAGTCCCCTAAAAGGAACATTTCCCTCATCCTGCATTAATTATTTTTTCTAAGGCTGTCATTGCATCAAATATGTAGAGCATGATGCAGCTAATAACCTTTTGTATCATCAACCATGCGAATTGGCTCCTTTATCACTTTATGTTTAGCAGATGAGGGATCATCCATTCATTAATCACTAATCCTTTCACAACTGGGCTAGACAATATATCTGACATGACATGAGGCCAGATTGCTTACGGTAGTAAGTGGATGTTTGAATATTTTGTGTGTTGTTATACTTTGATACACACTCCCTGTTTGTTGGGATAAATGTCAAACATACTGTTGTTTCTTGATTTCCTTTTCCTCTGTATCTTGTTTGCTGTAGAACCTGTACCTGCTTGATTTGCTATTGGTGGGAGAACTGTCGCGATGGGGAGGAGGGTTGTGGCAGAGGAATGTAGGGGTAGGCTACGCTCCGGTGATGGATGGGCTGCGGTGGTGGGATCACCGGAGAGGAGAGCGTTTTCGAAAAATTGTCACTGTAAAATTTTGCAGTGACAATTTTTGTCCGTTTCTTTCCTGTGTTGGTCCAGTGATCCCTAAACCGTTTCCGTCTTTGTATACTTGTTCCTCAGGAGGGAGGGCTTTACTCTCTGTTCTTATTGGCAATAAAATGGCAGTTGTCATGCTGATTTCGTTACAATAAAGTTGTTCTCCCCCAGTTATGCACTTATTCTTTCACTTATCATCATAGAAGCAGTGGGTGTTCCTGAATAATACAGCTGAAATTGAAAAAATAAAAGCAAGGTAGCTAGTAGCCTAGTACACATATTTCTTCAGCGGTGCATTACTGTTTATTTCTCTGCTCTACCAATACAGTACCTATCTGATGGTTGGGTTTCAGATCCAACCATTTTTATTCGCCTTCTCTGCATGAATGTTTAGGACACTTGAGATGGAGAAAACTAAAGCAGTGAATCCCAATACAGTTCCTATGATTTGTCGCATTGTTTTTATGGACATCTACCTGCTCAGTCTTACAGACTTGCAAGTTAGAGTTGAAGTGCATAATTTCAGAATCATGCGAATGTCAATTATGCTGGGTTTGACTTGATATGATCCTCTTGATAACCTATTTACTTGCAATTGTGTTTTCTGCTGCTGTTTGTTAACTCCCACTCTTGCTCACTGATATACCAAGAATCTTTATTCTTGAAGGATTTATTCTTGGACTCATTATCTCCTTTTCATCCTCAAGTAATGAAGGAACTTCTGCTCGATTCTATGTTTGGTATAGATGCCGCAATTAACTCCAGAAGATAAAAAGGGATCATGTCACAGTGTAACGAAGGTTAGAGATTCATTTCCATGTAACTCTTCTCTCCTCTACCTATAGGTGCTCTTACAAGCTTGCTGGATATATAGTACTGTGTTACCATATAGTTGAGATAGTTGGTGTAACAAGTATATTAATATGTGGTGAAGGCAAGAAGGTAAGGGTGTGGATCTAATGGTGCATCCAAAGTAATCATAATATGAACAAATGGAGTTGTGTGGGGAATGCTATTGCTTTCAAACTGGTAACATGACTGAAGAAAAAGATGTGCTCCTATCTTACTTTGCCTATATCATGAATAAACATAAAATGATTATAAATTTGAAGGTTGCTCTTACTGGAACCTTAAAACAATAGTTCTTCGATGTGCTGGGACTTAACAAAGTATGATTCACAAGTTTATATCAGACATCTTTGGCTACACTCTAGGGCCGCTATATGTCTTCGTGATCTTCAATGGACAAAACAGATAACAAAAAGAAGGGAAGGGGGAAAAAAGTAGTTCTTGTAAGATGATATATGTCATCAATTGATCCATTCCTCATGTAAGCGAGATCTTGGAATTTAAGTTGATTACCTAATATGTCTTTTGTTTTTCAATACCGCCTGCCAATGATTGATTGAACAAACACTATTTTTACCCAGTTTACTTTCGGTGATACTCTATCCTGGTGAGAGGAATCATAGTATAAATGGAGACTTTTGCTAAAATTACAAAGACGGCATTATGAAGGTACTCACCCCGCTACATAATTCTAGAATTATGGAACGGAGGGAGTAATGATATACCAAAAATGAAATGAAGGAACGTGTTATCCAGTATTATAGGTGTACTTCAATGTCGAAGGATATAGATGAAAATGTCAAGATAAATAAATGAATTCCTGTGCACAGAAAGGAATGAATGCCTCCTATTCTTCAAGTAACTTGTGGGTGTGGTACTTCTCACTTAAATAAGTTGTTTCCTCGGGGATTGGAGTTAATGATTAGAGTCAATGCCTTCTTAATTGGACAGATTAAGTTCATAATCAAAATGTGCTCATGGAGATTAGATTTGATGGAGCACTGCTACACACACGATAAATTCATGCACGATCTGCGCACGACAACACATCTACACCCTTGGGTTGCCTCGTTTCGTAAATCTCTGTGGTCCAAATCATGTCGTGTGTGGATCGTGCATGCACGGATCGTGTGCACAGCACTTCCGGATTTGATGTGATCTTCCATCAGTAATGAGTTAACAAAATAAAATCTAACTAATCACAATGATGATGCTCAGTTTTGACTATGATTTTCTTTCTGACACAAACATCTCTTGTTGTTTATTCTTCGTTGCAGTTGCAGTATCTATGTCTTCTTGACGAGTTGACTTTTTTCACAGGGCAAATGGTGAGGTGGCAAACTTTGTGTATAAAAATGATGGTCGCACCTGCAAATTATGCACATTTGGAGTTTTAAAAACTTCAGTCATCCGGGGAACCGCACCCGCTCGAACGAATGAAATGAAGGGGCTGACTAGATGTAATTAAGCACTAATTAAGCGCACCTGCTCTGGTGCATGAATGTCCCCACATTACCCCATGAAGAAAAAAACAGTTCCTTCCAACTTCAGGCGCAGGCCATGGCCGGCCAAACAAAGCCATTGTTCATTGAGCAGAGGTTGATGTCTTTCGTGTTTACTGAAACAAATACTTGAGTTGTTGGTGGTTGTAAGGTGTAAACTAAATCGTTTGTAATGTTTACTTCTAGAGGTCGCAGTCATGAAGTGAAACTTGAGTGGTCTCCTAGTACAAAAAAATTAAGGAAACTGGGAACCAACCTCCTACATTGAAAAAAATTGATTTGGCAAAACCACGAGTACTCTCGCTGGAGCCATTCAGCAATTATGAGATGAAAGAATTACGTACGTACTCTCGTTGGTATCTTGGAGACGATAGACTTTGGTCCAATAACCGTTGCTTCTGAAGATGGAGCCGTCACCATGCTTCAAGTGGCGAATGAGGCTGGCGCGCATCACGCCGTCGAGCGGACGGCCGTCCGCACCCAAGGGCACCCTGCTCTGCGGAGCCCCCGCCGACGCGACGGCTCGCGCGCTGCCGCTCTCCATCTTTCTTCTCTTCTCTTCGATTGAATCTTCGTCGCCGAAGGTTACTCTCCTATCGGAGGACTTGGACGACGGGACGCCGCGCGCGCTGCCGCTCTCCATCCCGGCCTCTTTTCTTTTCTTCGATCGGATTGTCCTCGCCCCAATTCATTCTACGTTTTTACTCCGCAGACACCAATCGACGACGCCGCTTGTACGCCGCAGCTCCCCATCACTTTTTCCCCCCTAGTTTGGATTTGTTTGGTTAGGGTTTGGCTGCGTGTTTTGCTGCCGGTCGACCGGCTAACGATTCGGCCGGTCGCCATCCCATACGTAAATTTATTAAATCCATTAAGATTGGTGCAATTGATCACGTATGAACAACAGAATTCTTTGGAAAGCAATGCTTGGGAATATGACCCTTTTTTTTCATGGTAATACGTGTCTCATTCATACAATAAAGAACAAAGTACAAGTCATGCAAAGACCGACATGACAAAACTGAAAAGATAGCATAACATCTCTGAGCTTGACACCAACGTCCGTCACCTGCCTCCGGCACCACCACAGGAACCACCGAAGAAAAGAATGACGGATCACCTCCTCACCCGAGCTCGACGTGGCTCCATTGCTGATATGCAGCTTTGCGTACAATGTTTAAAATTTATGTGAATATTTCGTAAAACAAATTTGTAATTGTGTTTTGTATTATTTAAATCCACAAATATTTTTAGGTTCATGTATCTTTTATCTTTTAATATTAAAAATTTCCTAAGAAAATACCAACCGAAACAAAAAAGAGGTGGATGAAAAACCAACTGAAATAAAAATCACTGAAAACCATACGCACACGAAGCCCTAGATGGGCTGCTAGCCCACAACGTATTATAGGGATTACTAGCAAAAATGCACGTGCGTTGCAACGGGAGGATATCACAAACTCTAACCCAATATGCATGGCTCAAAATCCCCACATATTCAAATCATCCATTGCGAGATGACACCTATTTTAAAAATATAGTAGTTAGTTTGAAGTTATTCAGTCAGATACTGACTCGTTAATTCCTCTACAAAGAAATTAAAGATGAATTCTTCATCCCTTTGAATACTATATTGTTCACCTTTTGTGATGCTTTTATTGGATGTTGTACTTCAGAAACTCGCACCATTTATCCATCTTCTTAACGTATAAAAGAGCCCATTCTTGGTAACAGGAAACAAAAATATTGAAATATTTATGTTATTGTGATAAACACCAACATCTTGTTCATGTCCCTTTTCTTCATCGATCCGACAACACCACACAAATAGATTACTTTTCTCTATATGGGATATGTCTCCATCTTAACCCTCATAAGAATACTACTCATGCAACAATAATTATTTTTTAATATTTGTAAAATTCAACAATGAAGCAATGAATTAATCCAAACGATCAAAGTATGTTCCGTAAACAGGGTCAGTAGTCCTATTGAGCCCGCATGACCTGAGAGATATGATCAGGTCGTCCTGCAGGCACACCGAGCACGGGCGTTTGCTTTGCTTTTCTTAGTTGTGATGGTCTCTTTCCCACGGATACGAACGTGAGTCTTCCTACTTTTTTTGGGTTTAAATCTTCCATGCCTCAAGTTCTCACATATGTATCTCTCCCTCTCTCTTACGTATCTTTTTATGCCTCTATCTCTCATGTTTCACTCACTTCTCATGTACCCTTCTCTCTCATGCGTCTCTCTCAAACTCCCAGATCTCTCTCTCCCCCCCCCCCCCCCCCCCTCTCTCTCCTCTATATGGCTAACCCATACGACATACTAAAAAGCCTAGATGACCAAAAAACTATGAACATTTTCAGAAAATCATTTGAGCCTTCCTTCTATTTTACTTAATTGCCTTTTCAAATTCCTTTTGAGCCTTTCAAAAATACCATGGCTTTTTCTACTTCAAGGTAGACTCCCAAACTTTGGCGACATTTCTTCTGTCTTTTTCCCAAGTTCCACAAAAAAATCTCAATATTTTTTGACACTTCTAAAACCTAGTCCTAGAGTTTGAATTTAAACTTTCCATCATGGCCATTTATATTTTATGGATCAAGATCATTTCTGTGAGTCCACAGAAAATAACCCCATGCCCAAACTCTTTTCCGAGACCTCCTTTTCTTTCTCCAAATCTCATATTTTTTTCAGAAATAGAAAAAATAAAAAACTGAAGGAAGAGAGAGAGAGCGCCAGCCGACCCTTTTGGCCCAAGGCCCAGCCGCACCTCGTCAACCCTAAGCCACCAGGGGAGAGCCTCGGCCGATCCCGATCCCCACTCTTCCGAGCCCCCTCATCCTCCTCTCGATCCCCAGCCACCAGAGACAGGCACATGAGAGAGAGAGGTTCGCCCGCCGACGCCACTCGCATGCTTGCCTCCTGCCGAAAACGCCGCCGCCCAATGCCATGTCTCCGGCGAGCTCCGCCTCTCCTCCTCCGTTTTCCCTCCTCGCGCCGTCCTGCTCGAAGCAACCATGCTCTGCCGCGGTCCACGGCGAGCATCTCTAACCCCGCGCCTTCCATGCCACTCCCCTCCTCCCATGGTGCGCCCCTACCCCGTTGAGGACGAGGTTGGCGAGTCCTGCCATCGTCCCGAGGTAATCCGCTGCCATCCCTCTCCTCGTTCCCTTTCTCTTCTCTGCCATGGCCACCCGCAGGAGCTCGAGCTCGCCCTGCACCTCCTTCATGTCGTCCTGCTCGCCGTTGCCTGGATCCACGCCTCCCCTTACCCTGCAAGTCCCGCCACACCACCCTCCTCTGCAACGAGACGCGTCGCCGCCTCAAGTGCCTGCCTCGCCTCCCCATGCGTGGATCCGGTCGCCCTCGAACCATTCCCGTCGGAATCCAGCATGATCCGGCCAGAGAATGAATGTTGCCATGTCGCTAGTCTTCTTCCACTACGATGTGGCCTGGAACCTCCCCTCCCTACATCTTCGTCGCTGCGCGCCGGCGCGGCCTGGAACCTCCCTGCTTGCATCTTCATCGCTGCACGCCCCATGTTTTTTTAGTATAATCGGAACTTTTTTGTTAGTTTAAAAGAGGACTGCGGGTTAGATGACTAAAACAGCAGGGGCTTTTGTGTAAAAACACCGTGACGGTGAACCCGGAGACCCAATTCGTGCTTTATTATTAGGGAGAGATTCGCTCATAAAATACTAAGCGTGCTGTCGTGGGCCGTGTTGTCCCATGTCTACTCGCAACCGTCTCCCATCTCCTCATCGAAAAATAAAGGACCTCGATAAGGACCGAACGTTCGGCCTCGGCAGGCCCCAGACCAAACGAAACGTTCGATCTGGAAGCGCACTCTACCGAACAGAATCGTTCGGAGCAGAAACGCTACAGCCCGAACCCCTCCTTCACGAGCCACTTGCAGGTAATAGAAAGCGAGCCAAAAAACTGGGCCTGGCATAGGCACACATAGACCGAAGTATTAAAAGCTAGCAATTGCACACTAGGAAATCAAAAGCACAAAAATTCCCATGGCAAAATTTACACGATTCTTCCATGGCAAAAATACTTGTATTTACATGGCAAATTTTAGTTTAATTTGCCATTGCAGAATTTACTCTAGTTTTGCCCTTGCAAAATTTACATGGCAAAAGTACTTTTATTCACATGGCAAGTTTTGGTTTAAATTGCCATCGCAAAAATACTTTTATTCACATGGCAGTTTTAGTTTAATTTGCCATGGCAAAATTTACTCTATTTTTGCCACGGTAAAAATACTTTTATTCACATGGCAAGTTTTAGTTTAATTTGCCATGGCAAAATTTACTCTATTTTTTCCATGGTAAAATACTTTTATTCACATGGCAAGTTTTAGTTTAATTTGCCATGGCAAAAAATAATTTTATTCACGTGCAACTTTTAGTTTAATTTGCCATGACAAAACTTGCTCTATTTTTGCAATATTACATTACATGGCAAAAAAAATACTTTTATTCACATGGCAAATTTTAGTTTAATTTGCCATTGCAGAATTCACTCTATTTTTGCCCTTGCAAAATTTACATGGTGAAAGTACTTTTATTCACATGGCAAGTTTTGGTTTAATTTGCCACGGCAAAATTTTATCCATTTTTGCCATGGCAAAAATACTTTTATTCACATGGCAGTTTTAGTTTAATTTGCCGTGGCAAAATTTACTCTATTTTTGCCACGACAAAAATACTTTTATTCACATGGCAAGTTTTAGTTTAATTTGCCATTCAAAATTTACTCTATTTTTTCCATGGTAAAAATACTTTTATTCACATGGCAAGTTTTAGTTTAATTTGCCATGGCAAAAAATAAATTTATTCAGATGGCAACTTTTAGTTTAATTTTCCATGACAAAAATTGCTCTATTTTTTGCGATATTACATTACATGGCAAAAAAAATACTTTATTCACATGGCAAATTTTAGTTTAATTTGCCATGAAAAAATTTACTATGATTTTTCCATGGCAAAAAAGATACTTTTATTCACATGGCAAATTTTAGTTTAATTTGAGATGGCAAAGTTTACTCTATTTTGCCATGGCAAAATTTACACTATTTTTTCCATGGTGAAACTATTTAATAAACGCAGATGGTATCTACTCTCTCCGTTCCTAAATATAAGTCTTTGTAAAATTTCAGTATGGACCACATACGGATGTATATAGATGCATTTTAGAGTACAGTTCATTCATTTTACTCCGTATGTGGTCCATAGTGGAATGTCTCCAAAGACTTATATTTAGAAACGGAGGGAGTATAAAAGAATGTGAATGCATGCAAGTATATGGAGCGCAGCCTACTTCTTTGGTTGAAGAAGCTGCTGCCATGCATAGAAGCACAAGAAACATGAGCTGATTGGAAAGCTACCGACATATGCTCTTTCCATGTTGTAGAACAAGGTTGTTTTCCAACTTCTGATTGCCGAAACAATGCAAAAAACACAAAAATCAAACAAGCTGCCATGTTCTAGCTAACACAAATCCCAGAAAATTGCCATGTCAATGAAGGTGAATTTGCTATGGCAAAAAAAATCATCAAAAAAATAAAAAGTATAAATTGCCATGGCCATAAAAGTTAAAATTTTCCATGGCGATTTATGTAAATTTGCCATGTCAAAGAAGTTAAATCTGCCATGGCAAAAATAGAAACAGAAATTTTGCCATGCCAATATACTAAAAAATTGCCATTCTACAAACTAAAAGTAGCCTTGTTCCTAAAAAAAGGTAAACTGTTGATGATCAATTTTGTTGTGTACAGATACATGGAAGTTTAGACAAAGTTTGTAATCTAAAAGTGATGGCAACTGTACATATCATGGGTATGAATTTTTTGGGGTACTAGTCACAAAGGCAACTTTATGGAACTCATTCATAGCATGGCAAGTGTGACGCCCCCGATTCAATCGTACACTAATCATCCACGTAAATGTGTACGACCAAGATCAGGGACTCACGGGAAGATATCACAACACAACTCTAAAACATAAATAAGTCATACAAGCATCATAATACAAGCCATGGGCCTCGAGGGCTCGAATACAAGTGCTCGATCATAGACGAGTCAGCGGAAGCAACAATATCTGAGTACAGACATAAGTTAAACAAGTTTGCCTTAAGAAGGCTAGCACAAACTGGGATACAGATCGAAAGAGGCGCAGGCCTCCTGCCTGGGATCCTCCTAACTACTCCTGGTCGTCGTCAGCGGCCTGTACGTAGTAGTAGGCACCTCCAGTGTAGTAGTCGTCATCGACGGTGGCGTCTGGCTCCTGGGCTCCAGCATCTGGTTGCGCCAACCAGGTAGAAGGGAAAGGGGGGAAAAGGGGGAAGAAAGCAACCGTGAGTACTCATCCAAAGTACTCGCAAGCAAGGAACTACACTACATATGCATGGGTATATGTGTAAGGAGGCCATATCAGTGGACTGAACTGCAGAATGCCAGAATAAGAGGGGGGATAGCTAGTCCTATCGAAGACTACGCTTCTGGCAGCCTTCGTCTTGCAGCATGTAGAAGAGAGTAGATTGAAGTCCTCCAAGTAGCATCTCCAAGTAGCATCTCCAAGTAGCATCTCTAGTAGCATCGCATAGCATAATCCTACCCGGCGATCCTCTCCTCGTCGCCCTGTTAGAGAGCGATCACCGGGTTGTATCTGGCACTTGGAAGGGTGTGTTTTATTAAGTATCCGGTTCTAGTTGTCATAAGGTCAAGGTACAACTCCGGGTCGTCCTTTTACCGAGGGACACGGCTATTCGAATAGATAAACTTCCCTGCAGGGGTGCACCACATAACCCAACACGCTCGATCCCATTTGGCCGGACACACTTTCCTGGGTCATACCCGGCCTCGGAAGATCAACACGTCGCAGCCCCACCTAGGCACAACAGAGAGGTCAACACGCCGGTCTAAATCCTATGCACGCAGGGGTCCGGGCCCATCGCCCATTGCACACCTGCACGTTGCGAGGGCGGCCGGAAGCAGACCTAGCCTCCCTTATACAAGATTAGGCGTTCCAGTCCAATCCGGCGCGCGCCGCTCCGTCGCTGACGTCAAGAAGGCTTCGGCTGATACCACGATGTCGGGATACCCATAACTACTCCCGCGTAGATGGTTAGTGTGTATAGACCAAATGGCCAGACTCAGATCAAATACCAAGATCTCGTTAAGCGTGTTATTATGAAGCAACCGCGGACGCCGACCAGGGCCAGGCCCACCTCTCGCCTAGGTAGTCTCAACCTGCCCTGTCGCTCCGCCACAAAGATCCACACAGAGGGCCGTCGGGACAAAGGTCCTTTCAGCCCCCAATCCGTGAATCACTCGCGGGTACTCTTCGAGCGGACCCGACTTTAGTCACCATCTGTATAGTATGTATGTATGTATAGTATATACCCGTGATCACCTCTCGAGTGATCACGGCCCAATAGTATAGCAAGGCAGACTGACAAGAATGTAGGGCCAATGGTGATAAACTAGCATCCTATACTAAGCATTTAGGATTGCGGGTAAGGTATCAATGACTGTAGCAACAATGACAGGCTATGCAACAGAATAGGAGTAACCGAACAGTAACATGCTACACTACTATAATGCAAGCAGTATAGAGGAGAATAGGCGATATCTGGTGATCAAGGGGGGGCTTGCCTGGTTGCTCTGGCAAGAGAGAGGGGTCCTCAACTCCGTAGTCGAACTAGGCAGCAGCAACGTCGGTCTCGTAGTCTATCAGAGAGAAGAGGGGGGAAGAAACAATGAATACCATGCAAAAAGATGCATATCGATGCATCACAAGACAAGTAACGATGCTATGTGTGCCCAATCGCGGTAGTAGGTGATACCGACGAAGGGGGAAAACATCTGAGAAAGTATTCCCGGTGTTCCGCGTTTTCGGACCGGTGGACGAACGGGCTGCGTAACCGGGTTCATCTCGTCGTTCTGAGCAACTTTCATGTACAAAGTTTTTCCATCCGAGTTACGGTTTATTTTATATGATTTTCTAAAGTTTTAATCATTTTCTGATTTTAATTATTTATTTAAATTCAACATTATCTAGAATAGTGTCTGCTGACGTCAGCATGGCGCAATGCTGAGGTCATCAGTCAACAGCGCGGTTGACTAAGTCAAATCTGACCTGTGGGTCCAGTGGGACCCACCTGTCATTGGGTCAGAGTTGAAATAGGATTTGTTTTAAACTAATTATGATTAGTTAAGTATGGGGCCCTTTGGACAGTGACAGATTAGTCTATATTAATTAAATTAACCCATGTAATTATTTTATAGGGTGGGGGCCACTGGTCAGCTTCTGGGACCGGCCCAGTCAACAAGTTGACCATGGTCAACTAGGCCAGCCGGGCCCCTGGGGCCACCAGGCAGTGACCCTGATGGACCCCAGCAGCAGGCCATGTCGGCAGGCGGCGGAGGTTCACCGCTGGCGAATGAAAACGCGGCGGAGGGGCGCGGACCTCGCCGGAATCGCGCCCGATGCATGTAAGGGGACGCGGGTGGGCTCTTTCAAACGCCCGTGTCGTGGCGCATTGAATGGAGGCGGGGGCTTGGCCGGAGGAGGGGCGCAGCTTCACCAGCGACGAGCGGGGCGGACGCCGGCGTTCGGCCGCGAGAGGGAACGGCGATGCGGCGTGTTGGCAAGCACTCAAAATGGCCAGAAGGCCTCTACTTGCACGTGCGAGCACAACGGCCACGAGCCCGGGACCAAATGGTCACCGGACGGCTACCGGCGACGAGCGCGTGCGGCGATGCGCTCGGGCAAGTTGGGGGCGGCGCATCCAACTAGCGAACGGCGTCGAGAGAGAGAGAGGGGGAAGGGAGCGGGGGCTCACCGAGCGGCACACACGGTGGCCCTTGGCGGCTTAGTAGCTGCAGAGGGCGTCACCGGAGTTGGGGATGAGCGGCGGCGAGGCGGAGGAAGAAGACGACCTCGTCCACGATGCTGCGACGGCGCGGAGCTCGAATCAACGGTCGGGGACGACGAGGCGGGGGACGAGGGAGACCGGTGACACGTTGGCGCGGTGCGGGGAGGACGTCGGCCACGGCTACATGACGGCCACGGCCATGGGAGCGCTCGGACGGGGGCGGATCTGAGGAGCGAGCGGGGGGCGGAGATCTGGGAGGAGAGCAGGGGGAGGTGAGTGGGAAAGGGAACCGAGGCGGTGGGGGCGTGGCGGCCTTATCCCGTCGGCGGGGACGGCGAGGTGGTGCGATGGGGACGCGCCATGTTCATGGCACGGTCGGAGGAACAGCGCGCCAGGAAGGAGGCGACAAGGGGGAACGGGGGAGTGGGCTTGGCCCGGATGGGCCGGTTGGGCTGGCCGACTGTCGGCTAGCTGGGCCAATTGGCCCGGGGGGGTTTGGGGGCTTTCTTTTTCTCTTTAGTAGTTTGTTAGGTTTGTTTTTCTTTATTCCTTTTATTTTATTTATTTCCTTTTCTGTTTAATTCAACTTAAAATATTTATGCATTTTCTAAAAATGTGTTTACTTCACCATAATTATCTATGCACTATTTGACACAGTCTGAACATTTTTGTTTTAAGTTTGAAAACTTTGGTTGTTTGCCAAAAATTCAAATTTGAATTCGAATCATTTCGAACTAACGCGAGATTAGCGACAGTAATGGAGGTGACATGGCGTCATTAGCAGAGGTTACTGTAGCTTGATTATCCGGGCATCACAATTCTCCTCCACTACAAGAAATCTCGTCCCGAGATTTAAGAGGGGGACTAAGGGGGGAGGGATTAGGTTACAAAAATTCTAATGAGTGTTCTCGGTCTTGGTTGCTCTTCCTTAAGTAATTGATCCTCATCGTTGATGTCTTTATTTCTCTGCTTCAGGTCATCATGGTGAAGTCGGCATCCTTTTCTTTGGGAACTCCAACGTACTTACAAATAGGTAAGGGGCAGCTTGGCTATGACAGAATGCTTAGGAGGGAAACAATCTGGGTTAACCCATGAATGAGCCTAAGATTATCTCTCGAGTTGAACATATAAAATACATCGGGAGTAAGGTACGAAGGTACAATAAGAGGTTCCAAGCGGATAGATAGTTGCTCGAAGTCTGAGCCAGAGTGAGAAAGGGGTTCAGAGCAGCGAGAGTAATTATTGAGTCTGGTACCAGAATAGAGCACTAGGAAGGTGGCCCGTAAATTAAATATGAAGCCAAGCGTGGGGAATAACCATTAGAAACGGGGTTGTACAGGAGAGTCGGGTTTCGATCCTGTGGAACTGTGGGTTATGGGCCCACAATGTGGGTTAAAAGCAGGAAGGGTGTTGACATCTTGCACGGTCATGATAGCAAGACATGTCAGAGGGTAGCCTATCAGTTATGTCGACAACAATGTCGGTACCAAGGGAGAGGGACGAAGAGAACCATTTTCCGTCTCGTTGAACGAGGCGAACCAATAGGCAAAGTTCTCGTCCATCGGTGGTTACCAGAATGTCATCAACAATAGTAACAGGGTCTTGCTGACAGAAATGTACACCGAGGTGTTTACATAAGCAGGAGAATATTTCTGCTTGGATCATATAGATCACAAGAAGGTTTAAACAAATCAATGGAAAGGAAAAGTGATTATCAGGTTTAAACAGAACAATGGAAAGGAAAAATGTGTTTAAACACATATTTCGGGGGTATATCCTTCCCAAGGACAAGCAGAGCATGATATCCTTGACAGGATATAAGGTAGAAAAGCCTCTAGGTGAGGGGAGAGAAATTTTCATGACATTATCCATACAGCGGTGTTTGCATAATTGAGCAAGAAACATTTAGTATTGGGCTCCAAATGTTCCTGTTGAAAATCGGAGTGCCATAGACAGGCTTCGAGACAGTATTGACATGGTCTTCAAGCAAAGGTCAGGCTTTGGGTACAAAGGATCCATCGAAAACAACTTATAGAATAAGTCTTACAATTTCCTCATGGAAGAATGGATAACCTTGTTAAAAAGGAAACTATAACACTCGGTCCTCCGGTCAGGTGTGCTAGGCATGACATCACCTTACGGCGTTATATAAAGATCAATGCTAAGACTCTTGGAAAATGTTCTAACCATCATATTTGACAAGCTTCAAATCTGAATGGTGTCAGGACACCATAAACTCAGGATGCCTGAGAAGAAGAGGTGCAACACAATTGACAAGACAACATTATATGATTCTTGGGAAATGAACTATGGAAGCGAGTTCCGAATAGGGGTTCACCATTAAATCAAGGAGAGGTGAGGAGATGACTGATTGACTCAGCGACAATCCATCGAGGTTAACTAAAGATGGATTTCCACCATTATGTGAACAAGGAGATAACATTTGTCAGATCAACTGGTAAAATGATGTATGCTCGAGGAAAACATACACAGTTAAACATTGGTTGAAACGTGCGCCCGAAATATGGGCTTAGGTAGCATGATCAATATTAGAATGGTGATTCGATAACCAATGGTCTAAGAATGAATTATCGACCATTAACTTCAAAGCAATATGGTTGCTTGAAGTTTTAAAGTCGCACATCACAACTCAATTATCGATTTTCCGGTTAGAAACAACACGCGAACCAAGGAATGAACGAAGATGGCAAGAAGTATTACTAGTATCAAGAATTCTTAAAGAGGTGGCAAAATTCTCACGACTTTCTTGACGTAAAAGATGGTAATACTTCCAAGGTAAAGAAGAAAAATTGCTGGGTAGCAAGGATCTCAAGGTATAACACAAAACACGAACAAGTTTGTGTTGAACGGAAGACAATAAAGTGGTCGATGATAACACGAATCATCGAGGGGCAAGGATGGTATTACCCATCAAGAATTTGATATATATCTTGGAAGAGCTTAGGATGTTGATGATGATCACGACACAGTTGTCGAGAGATTTCATGAAGATGTAATCGGTCGGCGATGACATCAAGTCAATAGGAATGATGAAGCGAACAGTCCACACAAACTCGAAATCTAGCTTGTTGTTCAAGGCGAAATGATATGACGAGGAAGAGCGACGTAAGCTTAGCTCATCATCGAAAATTGTGCTACGGAAAGAAGGACCAGGTAGCACAGTTAAGGTTTAGCATGATAATGATATAGCCGATCAGGCTAGGAGTTACGTGATGGAGTATTAAACTTCTCAACAACAAAGTACTGAGAGTAATGAATCTCAGTATTGATTCGATTCACCAATTGGTGTTCTCGGTTGACGACAACCCAGAACCCGTGGAGTGACTATGATGGGAAAAGGTACTACTTCGTCAGAATTCCATAGATGAAGTGCAATGGGTGGATATTCTCGAGATACCAGGGGGTAATACTCGAAGGTAGAACATAATACAGGTTGGGAAGGCGTACTGATCTGCAGAAGGCAAGTAATTTAACTTGTCCGAGAAATAAAATCAAAGGAGAACAAACATGGTCGGAACCACGGTTGCAAAGGATCAATTCACAGCTACCAGATGATATTTATCAAGGAAATATTTATTATTACAAAAAGTTTCCATGATAGGATCTACATCATGTCCATGGGCATGAACACAAAGTTCAAGGTCGACTCCCACTTCTTCAATGCATAACCTTTCATTCACTTCCCGTCTTCGAAGAAGTTGCAGTGTTGAAATTTTATCTGGCGAAGCACCAGAAGAGTATGACTCGTGAAAACTTTCAGGTTCACACGGTTTAGAGAAGGCATATGTTCAACCCATAGGGGCTTCTTAGAAACATATACCACAAGTTTCAAGAGTAAATATCACAAGCTCGAAAGTAGAGCAAGGTTGAGAAAGTAGATGATACAATTTAACAAAGGCATTATGTATCCGAGGGAAGGCTCACAAGGCGATTAAATATGAAGGACGTTGCCGAATAATAATCCAACAAAGGATCTGACCGTCGATAGCGGAGCTGATGTGAGCATCGGTACGCAACCAGTTGAAGAAAGAATGCAAAGGCATTGGATTACAGAAGCAACTGGCTAATTCAAAGCTCACATGTAAAAGAAGTATGATTTCCAAATCAAAGGATCAGAAGCAAAGTTCTAATTAGGGATGGATAAGTTGAATAGCCTTAGGGGTACAACCGACGGCAATTGGATTGGTTAAGAACCAGCTCATATCCAAATGACTTCTGAGCTAGAAGGATGAATTCTAGGATCTGATTGAGGATTGCGAGCATTCGCAACATATTGAATCGACGGACTCAAAATGATAATGACAAGGTATGCCATTAAGATTACGAGACTTATGGGATTAACCATAATGCAAGCAAGCAAGAATTTCAAGAGCAATAGGCTGCTCAGGATTTTCGGAAGATCGGGTAGTATTTGAATGTATTTTTGTGAAACACATGAACAACTTTGGACGGACGGATACTCGGCAAGCGCAAGTAATTATCCGTAGGGGTATTCATGCAGCAAGAAACTGCAGGGCAGTAAGCGTAAAGAATTCTCAGAATATCAAGGAGTATTCCAAGACATCTTGTAATAACAAGAGCAACTGGGGATGACAATATGAATGATAGGTGTAAGTAGTTATCCAGAGGGATTTATCGATGGAAGTGAATTGCAAAAGCGATGACACATAGTCTCGAGAGCACATCGTAGAGTATCTTCGGAATCTTCTGGTGCAGCAGGCGGTCATCGGTAACAAGGGGCTCTCCGGGAGAAGTACTTGCAAGAACCTAAAGTTAGTTTTGTTTTTAGCAAAATCATTTAACCCGAATAGAAGTGAGCTCAGAGTCCCAGAGTAAAGATCGAGGAGTAAAAGATCCTAATACCACCCAATGGCGACGTGGGCCCGTAAGGCACACAGCCATGTTAGTAGAAGTGTTGCAATGACTAGACTCGACTTCCACCAAGGAGTATGGAAGGGGGATTCCTACAGGCAGTCGGCTCTGATACCAACTTGTGACGCCCCCGATTCAATCGTACACTAATCATGCATGCAAATGTGTAGGATCAAGATCATGGACTCACGGGAAGATATCACAACACAACTCTAAAACATAAATAAGTCATACAAGCATCATAATACAAGCCATGGGCCTCGAGGGCTCGAATACAAGTGCTCGATCATAGACGAGTCAGCGAAAGCAACAATATTTGAGTACAGACATAAGTTAAACAAGTTTGCCTTAAGAAGGCTAGCACAAACTGGGATACAGATCGAAAGAGGCGCAGGCCTCCTGCCTGGGATCCTCCTAACTACTCCTGGTCGTCGTCAGCGGCCTGCACGTAGTAGTAGGCACCTCCAGTGTAGTAGTCGTCGTCGACGATGGCGTCTGGCTCCTGGGCTCCAGCATCTGGTTGCGCCAACCAGGTAGAAGGTAAAGGGGGGAAAAGGGGGAAGAAAGCAACCGTGAGTACTCATCCAAAGTACTCGCAAGCAAGGAACTACACTACATATGCATGGGTATATGTGTAAGGAGGCCATATCAGTGGACTTAACTGCAGAATGCCAAAATAAGAGGGGGGATAGCTAGTCCTATCGAAGACTACGCTTCTGGCAGCCTTCGTCTTGCAGCATGTAGAAGAGAGTAGATTGAAGTCCTCCAAGTAGCATCTCCAAGTAGCATCTCCAAGTAGCATCTCCAGTAGCATCGCATAGCATAATCCTACCCGGCGATCCTCTCCTCGTCGCCCTGTTAGAGAGCGATCACCGGGTTGTATCTAGCACTTGGAAGGGTGTGTTTTATTAAGTATCCGGTTCTAGTTGTCATAAGGTCAAGGTACAACTCTGGGTCATCCTTTTACCGAGGGACACGGCTATTCGAATAGATAAACTTCCCTGCAGGGGTGCACCACATAACCCAACACGCTCGATCCCATTTGGCCGGACACACTTTCCTGGGTCATACCCGGCCTCGGAAGATCAACACGTCGCAGCCCCACCTAGGCACAACAGAGAGGTCAACACGCCGGTCTAAATCCTATGCGCGCAGGGGTCCGGGCCCATCGCCCATTGCACACCTGCACGTTGCGAGGGCGGCCGGAAGCAGACCTAGCCTCCCTTATACAAGAGTAGGCGTTCCAGTCCAATCCGGCGCGTGCCGCTCCGTCGCTGACGTCAAGAAGGCTTCGACTGATACCACGACGCCGGGATACCCATAACTACTCCCGCGTAGATGGTTAGTGCGTATAGACCAAATGGCCAGACTCAGATCAAATACCAAGATCTCGTTAAGCGTGTTATTATGAAGCAACCGCGGACGCCGACCAGGGCCAGGCCCACCTCTCGCCTAGTAGTCTCAACCTGCCCTGTCGCTCCGCCACAAAGATCCACACAGAGGGCCGTCGGGACAAAGGTCCTTTCAGCCCCCAATCCGTGAATCACTCGCGGGTACTCTTCGAGCGGACCCGACTTTAGTCACCATCTGTATAGTATGTATGTATGTATAGTATATACCCGTGATCACCTCCCGAGTGATCATGGCCCAATAGTATAGCAAGGCAGACTGACAAGAATGTAGGGCCAATGGTGATAAACTAGCATCCTATACTAAGCATTTAGGATTGCGGGTAAGGTATCAATGACTGTAGCAACAATGACAGGCTATGCAACAGAATAGGAGTAACCGAACAGTAACATGCTACACTACTCTAATGCAAGCAGTATAGAGGAGAATAGGCGATATCTGGTGATCAATGGGGGGGGGGCTTGCCTGGTTGCTCTGGCAAGAGAGAGGGGTCCTCAACTCCGTAGTCGAACTAGGCAGCAGCAACGTCGGTCTCGTAGTCTATCGGAGAGAAGAGGCGGGAAGAAACAATGAATACCATGCAAACAGATGCATATCGATGCATGACAAGACAAGTAACGATGCTATGTGTGCCCAATCGCGGTAGTAGGTGATACCGACGAAGGGGGAAAACATCCGGGAAAGTATTCCCGGTGTTCCGCGTTTTCGGACCAGTGAACCGGAGGGGGAAAGTTGCGTGTTCGGTATGCTAGGGGTGTGTGGCGGACGAACAGGCTGTGTAACCGGATTCGTCTCGTCGTTCTGAGCAACTTTCATGTACAAAGTTTTTCCATCCGAGTTACGGATTATTTTATATGATTTTCTAAAGTTTTAATCATTTTCTGATTTTAATTATTTATTTAAATCCAACATTGTCCAGAATAGTGTCTGCTGACGTCAGCATGGCGCAATGCTGAGGTCATCAGTCAACAGCGCGGTTGACTGAGTCAAATCTGACCTGTGGGTCCAGTGGGACCCACCTGTCATTGGGTCAGAGTTGAAATAGGATTTGTTTTAAACTAATTATGATTAGTTAAGTATGGGGCCCTTTGGACAGTGACAGATTAGTCTATATTAATTAAATTAACCCATGTAATTAGTTTATAGGGTGGGGGCCACTGGTCAGCTTCTGGGACCGGCCCAGTCAACAAGTTGACCATGGTCAACTAGGCCAGCCGGGCCCCTGGGGCCACCAGGCAGTGACCCTGATGGACCCCAGCAGCAGGCCACGTCGGCGGGCGGCGGAGGTTCACCGCCGGCGAATGAAAACGCGGCGGAGGGGCGCGGACCTCGCCGGAATCGCGCCGCGATGCATGTAAGGGGGCGCGGGTGGGCTCTTTTGAACGCCCGCGCCGTGGCGAATTGAATGGAGGCGGGGGCTTGGCCGGAGGAGGGGCGCAGCTTCACCGGCGACGACCGGGGCGGACGCCAGCGTTCGGCCGCGAGAGGGAACGGCGATGCGGCGTGTTGGCAAGCACTCAAAATGGCCGGGAGGCCTCTACTTGCGCGTGCGAGCACAACGGCCACGAGCCCGGGACCAAATGGTCACCGGACGTCTACCGGCGACGAGCGCGTGCGGCGATGCGCTCGGGCAAGTTGGGGGCGGCGCATCCAGCTAGCGAACAGCGTCGAGAGAGAGAGAGAGGGAAGGGAGCGGGGGCTCACCGAGCGGCACACACGGTGGCCCTTGGCGGCTTAGTAGCTGCAGAGGGCGTCACCGGAGTTGGGGATGAGCGGCGGCGAGGCGGAGGAAGAAGACGACCTCGTCCACGATGCTGCGACGGCGCGGAGCTCGAATCAACGGTCGGGGACGACGAGGCGGGGGACGAGGGAGACCGGTGACACGTTGGCGCAGTGCGGGGAGGACGTCGGCCACGGCTACATGACGGCCACGGCCATGGGAGCGCTCGGACGGGGGCGGATCTGAGGAGCGAGCGGGGGGCGGAGATCTGGGAGGAGAGCAGGGGGAGGTGAGTGGGAAAGGGAACCGAGGCGGTGGGGGCGTGGCGGCCTTATCCCGTCGGCGGGGACGGCGAGGTGGTGCGATGGGGACGCGCCATGTTCATGGCACGGTCGGAGGAACAGCGCGCCAGGAAGGAGGCGACAAGGGGGAACGGGGGAGTGGGCTTGGCCCGGATGGGCCGGTTGGGCTGGCCGACTGTCGGCTAGCTGGGCCAATTGGCCCGGGGGGGTTTGGGGGCTTTCTTTTTCTCTTTAGTAGTTTGTTAGGTTTGTTTTTCTTTATTCCTTTTATTTTATTTATTTCCTTTTCTGTTTAATTCAACTTAAAATATTTATGCATTTTCTAAAAATGTGTTTACTTCACCATAATTATCTATGCACTATTTGACACAGTCTGAACATTTTTGTTTTAAGTTTGAAAACTTTGGTTGTTTGCCAAAAATTCAAATTTGAATTCGAATCGTTTTGAACTAATGCGAGATTAGCGACTGTAATGGAGGTGACATGGCGTCATTAGCAGAGGTTACTGTAGCTTGATTATCCGGGCGTCACAGCAAGTTTCATATCGGATCACATGGCAAAAATCATAAAGATCATTTTTTCTCACCATGACATCATGGACCAGCAGCAAAAAAACGACACTAAATGGAAGCAGAAGGAGAACATGGTGAAGCATCATGGTCCCATTTCATTCTACAGTTTAAAAAATGAGGAGGCATTCGTTTGCTTAGAGGTACAATTTATTGAACCTATTGAGGCGCCATCTTGAGTGGCTAGCAACAAAGAAGAGAAAACACTACTGGTTATTGTTACCTAGACTGCAATGTGACAAAAGGTTGGACGTTCATAATTTGGCAGTGTGACTAAATGTGAAATTCCGATGGCAAAATTCAACAAAAGGGTGGCTAACAACACAAACAATTGCCACATGATGTACCTCTGTTTTTTGTGTCTTACCAGGGTGGATTGATACAAATCTAAAATAGACATATAAGTTAAAGAATTGCCATCAATAATGTATAACGATTTGCCATCATCTCTAATCTCAATCAGAGCACATATACTCTTTATGAACAACACCAGATCATTTGTACAGATGCTCAATTAATCATGAAGAAGAAGACCATCCCGATATAGCTGGAGGAAAGTGGACCATTTTGGTGTTGGGGAACGTAGCAGAAATTCAAAATTTTCTACGCAACACCAAGATCAATCTATGGAGTAATCTATCAACAAGGGGAAGGGGAGTGCATCTACATACCCTTGTAGATCGCTAAGCGGAAGCGTTCAAGTGAACGGGGTTGATGGAGTCGTACTCGTCGTGATCCAAATCACCGATGATCCTAGTGCCGAACGGACAGCACCTCCGCGTTCAACACACATGCAGCCCGGTGACGTCTCCCATGCCTTGATCCAGCAAGGAGAGAGGGAGAGGTTGGGGAAGACTCTGCCCAGCAGCAGCACGACGGCGTGGTGGTGGTGGAGGAGCGTGGCAATCCTGCAGGGCTTCACCAAGCAATGCGGGAGAGGAGGAGGACTTGGGAGAGGGGGAGGGCTGCGCCAGAACTTGGGTGCGGCTGCCCTCCCACCCCCCACATATATATAGGGGCAAGGGATAGGGGGGCCGGCCCCCTCAGATCCAATCCGAGGAGGGGGCGGCGGCCAGGGGGGTTGCCTTGCCCCCCAAGGCAAGGGGGGGCGCCCCCTTTTAGGGTTCCCCCAAACCCTAGGCGCCTTGGGCCCTGGTGGGGGGCGCACCAACCCACATCGGGCTGGTCCTCTCCCACACTTGGCCCACGCAGCCTTCTGGGGCTGGTGGCCCCACCTGGTGGACCCCCGGGACCCTCCCGGTGGTCCCGGTACGTTACCGATAGCACCCAAAACTTTTCCGGTGACCAAAGCAGGACTTCCCATATATAAATCTTTACCTCCGGACCATTTCCGAACTCCTTGTGACGTCCGGGATCTCATCCGGGACTCCGAACAACATACGGTAACCACGTACATCTATTCCCTATAACCCTAGCGTCATCGAACCTTAAGTGTGTAGACCCTACGGGTTCGGGAGACACGTAGACATGACCGAGACAACTCTCCGGCCAATAACCAGGATCTGGATACCCATGTTGGCTCCCACATGTTCCACGATGATCTCATCGGATGAACCACGATGTCGAGGATTCAATCAATCCCGTATTGAATTCCCTTTGTCTACCGGTATAGTACTTGCCCGAGATTCGATCGTCGGTATCCCGATACCTTGTTCAATCTCGTTACCGGAAAGTCTCTTTACTCGTTTCGTAACACATCATCCCGTGATCAACCCCTTGGTCACATTGTGCACATTATGATGATGTCCTACCGAGTGGGCCCATAGATACCTCTCTATCACACGGAGTGACAAATCCCAGTCTCGATTCGTGTCAACCAACAGACACTTTCGGAGATACCCGTAGTGCACCTTTATAGCCACCCAGTTACGTTGTGACGTTTGGTACACCCAAAGCATTCCTACGGTATCTGAGAGTTGCACAATCTCATGGTCTAAGGAAATGATACTTGACATTAGAAAAGCTTTAGCATACGAACTACACGATCTTTGTGCTAGGCTTAGGATTGGGTCTTGTCCATCACATCTTTCTCCTAATGATGTGATCCCGTTATCAACGACATGCAATGTCCATGCTCAGGAAACCGTAACCATCTATTGATCAACGAGCTAGTCAACTAGAGGCTTACTAGGGACATGGTGTTGTCTATGTGTCCACACATGTATCTGAGTTTCCTATCAATACAATTATAGCATGGATAATAAACGATTATCATGAACAAGGAAATATAATAATAACTAATTTGTTATTGCCTCTAGGGCATATTTCCAACAGTCTCCCACTTGCACTAGAGTCAATAATCTAGTTCACATCGCCATGTGATTAACACTCACAGGTCACATCGCCATGTGACCAACATCCAAAGAATTTACTAGTGTCACTAAACTAGTTCACATCATCATGTGATTAAGACTCAATGAGTTCTGGGGTTTGATCATGTTTTGCTTGTGAGTGAGGTTTTAGTCAACGGGTCTGCAACATTCAGATCCGTATGTACTTCGCAGATCTCTAGGTCATATTGTAAATGCTGCTTCCACGCTCCACTTGGAGCTATTCTAAATGGTTGCTCCACTATGCGTATCCGGTTTGCTACTCAGAGTCATTCGGATAGGTGTTAAAGCTTGCATCGACGTAACCCTTTATGCCGAACTATTTATCACCTCCATAATCGAGAAACATGTCCTTATTACTCTAAGGACTATTTTGACCGCTATCTGGTGATCCACTCCTTGATCACCTTTGTACCCTCTTGCCAGACATGTGGCAAGGCACACATCAGGTGCGATACTCAGCATGGCATACCGTATAGAGCCTATGACAAAAGCATAGGGGACGACCTTCGTCCTTCCTCTTTCTTCTGCCGTGGTCGAGCTTTAAGTCTTAACTTCATACCTTACAACTCAGGCAAGAACTCCTTCTTTGACTGATCCATCTTGAACACCTTCAAGATCATGTCAAGGTATGTGCTCATTTGAAAGTACTATCAAGCGATTTTGATCTATCCTCATAGATCATGATGCTTAATGTTCAAGCAGCTTAATCCAGGTTTTCATTGAAAAACACTTTTCAAATAACCCTATATGCTTTTTAGAAATTCTACATTATTTCTAATCAACAATATGTTTACAACATATACTTATCAGAAATTCTATAGTGCTCCCACTCACTTCTTTGGAAATACAAGTTTCTCATAAACTTTGTATAAACCCAAATCTTTGATCATGTCATCAAAGTGTATATTCCATCTCCGAGATTCTTACTCCAGTCCTTAGAAGGACTACTGGAGCTTTGCATACTTGTTCGCATCTTTCAGGATTGACAAAACCTTCTGGTTGTATCTCATACAAACTTTCCTCAAGAAAATCGTCGAGGAAACAATGTTTTGACATCCTATCTGCAAGATTTCAT
This sequence comes from Triticum timopheevii, assembly GCA_963921465.1. Classification (NCBI taxonomy): domain Eukaryota; kingdom Viridiplantae; phylum Streptophyta; class Magnoliopsida; order Poales; family Poaceae; genus Triticum; species Triticum timopheevii. The sequence continues at coordinate 104,761,787 of OY997266.1, forward strand.
AAATAATGCATTAACTGCTAATACAATTCCAACATACTCTTAGCATCGCTACGAGTGAGAAAGTCTCACTGTAGTCAACTCCTTGAACTTGTCGGAAAACATCTTAGCGACAAATCGAGCTTTCTTAGTGGTGACACATACCATCATTGTCTGTCTTCCCTTTTAGAATCCATCTGTACTCAACAGCCTTACGACCATCGAGTAGTTCTTCCAAAGTCTACACTTTGTTTTTACACATGGATCCTTTCGGATTTTATGGCCTCGAGCCATTCGTCGAAATCCGGGCCCACCATCGCTTCTCCATAGCTCGTAGGTTCATTGTTAACTAGCAACATGACCTCCAAGACAGGATTAAGTACCACTCTGAAGTAGTACGCATCCTTGTCGACCTACGAGGTTTGGTAGTGACTTGATCTGAAGTTTCATGATCACTATCACAAGCTTCCACTTCAGTTGGTGTAGGCACCATAGGAACAACTTCCTGTGCCCTGCTACACACTAGTTGAAGTGATGGTTCAATAACCTCATCAAGTTTCCACCATCCTCCCACTCAATTCTTTCAAGAGAAACTTTTTCTCGAGAAAGGACCCGATTCCAGAAACAATCCCTTTTGCTTCCGGAACTGAGACAGCAGGTATACCCAACTGTTTTGGGTGTCCTATGAAGATGCATTTGTCCGCTTTGGGTTCGAGCTTATCAGGCTAAAACTTTTCACATAAGCGTCACAGCCCCAAACTTCTAAGAAATGACAGCTTAGGTTTCTCTAAACCATAGTTCATACGGTATCATCTCAACGGAATTACGCGGTGCCCTATTTAAAGTGAATGTGGTTTTCTCTAATGCCTAACCCATGAACGATAGTGGTAATTCGATAAGAGACATCATGGTATGCCCCATATCCAATGGGGTGCAGCTATGATGTTCGGACACACATCACACTATGGTGTTCTAGACGGTGTTAGTTGTGAAACAATTTCCACAATGTCTCAATTGTATGCCAAACTCGTAACTCAGATACTCATCTCTATGATCATATCATAGACATTTTTATCCTCCTGTCACGACAATCTCCAACTTCACTCTGAAATTACTTGAACCTTTCAACAATTCAGATTTGTGTTTCATCAAGTAAATATACTCAGTATCTACTCAAATCATTTGTGAAGTAAGAACATAACGATATCCACTGCGTGCCTCAGCACTCATTGGACTGCGCACATCAAAATGTATTACTTCCAACAAGTTGCTTTCTTGTTCCATTTTACTGAGAACGAGGCTTTTAGTCATCTTGCCCATGTGGTATGATTTGCATGTCTCAAGTGATTCAAAATCAAGTGAGTCCAAACGATCCATCTGCATGGGGTTTCTTTATGCGTATACACCAATAGACATGGTTCGCATGTCTCAATCTTTTCAAAAATGAGTGAGTCCAAAGATCCAATAACATGGAGCTTCTTCATGCGTTTTATACCAATGTGAGTCAAATTGCAGTGCCACAAGTATGTGGTACTATCATTATTATCTTATATCTTTTGGCACGAACATGTGTATCACTACGATCGAGATTCAATAAACCATTCATTTTAGGTGCAAGACCGTTGAAGGTATTATTCAAATAAACAGAGTAACCATTATTCTCCTTAAATGAATAACCGTATTGCGACAAACATAATCCAATCATGTTTATGCTCAACGCAAACACCAAATAACAATTATTTAGGTTTAACATCAATCTCGATGGTAGAGGGAGCATGCGATGCTTGATCACATCAACCTTGGAAACACTTCCAACACACATCATCATCTCACCTTTAGCTAGTCTCCGTTTATTCTGTAGCCTTTTATTTCGAGTTACTAACACTTAGCAACCGAACCGGTATCTAATACCCTGCTGCTACTATGATACTAGTAAAGTACACATTTAATACAATGTGTATCCAATATACTTCTATCGACCTTGCCAGCCTTCTCATCTACCAAGTATCTAGGGTAGTCCTGCTTCAATGACCGTTCTGTAGGACCTTGAGAAGAGGTGTCTAGAGGGGGGGGGGTGATTAGACACTAAGTACCAAAGTTGCAGTTTTTAAGTTTCTTTAAGTTTAAGTGGAGTTTTAGGCACAAGTTTAACATTCACAATACATATCAAGCTAGCATGCAAAGAGTGTATGAGCAGCGGAAAGTAAAGCATGCAATTTGCAAGAAAGTAAAGGGAAGGGTTTGGAGGATTCAAACGCAATTGGAGACACGGATGTTTTTGGCGTGGTTCTGATAGGTGGTGCTATAGTACATCCACGTTGATGGAGACTTCAACCCACGAAGGGTAACGGTTGCGCGAGTCCACGGAGGGCTCCACCCACGAAGGGTCCACGAAGAAGCAACCTTGTCTATCCCACCATGGTCGTCGCCCACGAAGGACTTGCCTCACTAGCGCTAGATCTTCACGAAGTAGGCGATCTCCTTGCCCTTACAAACTCCTTGGTTCAACTCCACAATCTTGTCGGAGGCTCCCAAGTGACACCTAGCCAATCTAGGAGATACCACTCTCCAAGAAGTAACAAATGGTGTGTTGATGATGAACTCCTTGCTCTTGTGCTTCAAATGATAGTCTCCCAACACTCAACTCTCTCTCATAGGTTTTGGATCTGGTGGAAAGAAGATTTGAGTGGAAAGCAACTTGGGGAAGGCTAGAGATCAAGATTCATATGGTAGGAATGAAATATCTTGGCCTCAACACATGAGTAGGTGGTTCTCTCTCAGAAATGGTAGGTTGGAAGTGTAGGTTCGGTCTGATGGCTCTCTCCATGAATGAAGAGGAGGTGGAGGGGTATATATAGCCTCCACACAAAATCTAACCGTTACACACAATCTACCAAACTCGGTGGGACCGAATCGTTAAACTCGGTCAGACCGATTTAGCAAATAATGTGACCGTTAGGGTTTTCATTGGGACCGAAATACAACTCGGTGAGACCGATATGGTTAGGGTTAGAGCATAACGTAATCTCGGTAAGATCGATTACACAAACTCGGTGAGACCGATTTTGGTAATAAGCTTTCCAGAGAGTTGGTCAGGCAAACTCGGTTTGACCGATTACACAAACTCGGTGAGACCAATTTGGTAATAAGTTTTCCAGAGATTTTGCATTGTAATCTCGGTAGTACCGATTACTCAAACTCGGCGAGACCGATTTTGGTAATGGACATACACAGAGAGATTACAATCCCATCTCGGTGAGACCGAGATCCCTATCGGTAAGACCGATTTGCTTAGGGTTTGTGGCAGTGGCTATGACTTTTGGAATCAGTGGCGCCGGATAGAAAGAATCGGTGTGACCGACTTTGACTTTAGGTTTAGGTCATTTGTGGAAGTGGGAAAGTAGCTGAGGGTTTTGGAGCATATCACAAAGCACATGAAGCAAGAGGCTCATTAAGCAACACCTCATCCCTCCTTGATAGTATTGGTTTTTCCTATAGACTCAATGTGATCTTGGACCACTAAAATATAAAATGAAGAGTCTTGAGCTTGGAGCTTGAGCCAATCCTTTGTCCTTAGCATCTTGAAGGAGTTCCCACATCCTTTAGTCCATGCCACTCCAATGTTGAACTTATCTGAAACATACTAGATAAAAGTGTTAGTCCAACAAGAGATATGTTGACATTAATTACCAAAACCACCTAGGGAGCACTTGTGCTTTCAATCTCCCCCTTTTTGGTAATTGATGGCAACATACATCAAAGCTTTAGATAAGAATATAAAGAGTAGTAAGTAAAGCTTTGGAAAGACATGTAACAAACATAGGCTCCCCCTACATGTATGCAATCATGTGAATATGGAATATAGAAGCATGTGAGAGCATAAACATGATAGAGCAGGCAATGTGTTACATGTATCTTGGCCATATGCATCAGAGCAAAGAATATTAAGGAAAATACCTTCATGCCCATGAGTTCTTCTTGCAAACAATATGTACATCAGCAAGAATTCCTCATACACATGATTGTGATGCATATACTTACCTTGTAGTCTTGAGTTGGCTTAGGATGGAATGAACCTGCGTAAACAAGGTTAGATAACACAGATACATCTACTAGCCAGAGCAAACAAAAGAAACCACAAGAATACCAAGACTGGGATGACATGTAGAGAGTGAGTACTAAGTACCACATTGAATTTGACATGTCCCCAAGAGTAAAGATATGCAATGAATTTAAATGATTTCTTTCCCTTAGATGTCTTGCTCCCCCTGAATCTAGCATGGGATACTGGGAGAAGATAGGGAATACAAAATCAGAGCTTAAAGATATGAATGATGATCAGAGCTAATGTATGCTAAAGCAAATAAGCACAACAGATCATATGAACATGTCTCTCTCCTCAAGAAGACATGTGGGCATCTCTCCTCTTGAACACCAAGCATCTGGGATCCTTGAGAAATACTTACTACTTTTAGTATTATCTCCCCCTGGAGATTTCTCCCTTCCCTTTGAGGGTCTCTCCCCTTAGAAGATCTGTCTCCCCCTTAAGGATCTCTTTCTAAATGATAAGCTTTTGATGTTCTCTCTCTCTCCAAATGATAAGCTTTGATGTTCTCTCTCTCCCCCTTTGACATCAATTTCCAAGAAGGGTCTTCTGGAATCCGTCGAATGGGTTTGGTCCTTGAGACACAGCACAAAGCAATGATAAAAATGTGATGCTTGTAGAGGACAAGATTCATTGAGTGGAGCTGGAACAGAAGAAACATAGAATATGTGGCAAACTGTTTTTCCTGATGTGAAATCGGTGGCACCGAATGGTATGCTTTGGTTGTACCAAAAGGATTCAGTTGGACCGAAGATAACAGATCGGTGAAACCGAGTTCATCACAGAGAAAACACTTGTCACCTCAGCTCACTAGACTTGTAAGGTCTCACAAAGATTTGCAAGGAATTTACTGAAAGATGTGCAAGGAATTGGAATGCAGAAAATGCGGAGCAAACATAAAGAAATCTAGATGAAGTTTTTTTTGAAAGGGGAAACAAATTACAAATATGCATGAGACAAATGCAAAAACACAGAAAAGAACAAAAGAGAACTTCATCTAGAGATGGTCGGCGACAAAGTCACCTATGCTAGAGTATATTGACTTAGGAGTCAAGTGAGATCACTTGATCATAGGTCATACTCATCGTTTAAGCTCAAAATGGGGTTGCCATTTTTCGTTTAAGCATCTTGATGTATTCACATCTTGTTGAGTTGCTTTAGCTCATGACTTGGAGTAAAGCTTCTCTAAGATGGAATGACATACCTTGGATGGTGGTGTACTCCATGTAGTTGAACTTGTGTGGGTTGCTCAAGGTTGATGTAGCTCATCAAGAATTTGGAGCACCACTTGGAATTTTAGTTCATCTACCTACATGGGTTAGTTCTTGCAAGGAAGAGCACTTGTGTATCCAAAAATGACAATCATGAAGCTCAACATAGAATTTGTCAAAGGATATGTTTAAGAGGTTCCGTGCTTCCTTGTCTTCAACCACCATAGCGTAGAGACTTGGTGATGTAGAGATTGCTCAAGATGTGAGTAGATTACAATCTCATGGAATTTGATTCCACCAAGTACCTACATGGGTTAGATAGCATGCAAGATACAAATATATCCAAGACATAATATTTTCATCATAAGAGAAACATCAAGGATTAGTCATAAGCTCAAGTCTTGCATGTATCCAATGGAGTTTCTACTCCAAGTTTGAAGCATTAATGATGTTCAATTCTCCTCTTAACCTGCAAAACACTTTCTCATCAAGAGGTTTAGTAAATATATCTGCTAATTGCTTTTCGGTGCGAACATGCTTAAGATCAATGTCACCCTTAGCAACATGATCTCGAATGAAATGATGACGAACTTCAATATGCTTAGTTCGAGAATGTTGCACAGGATTATGACCAATTTTGATAGCACTTTCATTGTCACAAAGCAATGGAACATGTCTCACATATATCCCATAATCTTTAAGAGTTTGGGTCATCCAAAGTAATTGAGCACAACATGAACCAGCGGCAATATATTTAGCTTCGGCGGTGGATAAGGATACCGAGTTTTGTTTCTTGGAGGACCGAGACACAAGAGATCTACCAAGAAATTGACAAGTACCTGAAGTGGACTTTCTATCAACCTTGTCTCCGGCATAGTCCGAGTCGGAATAGCCAACAAGATCGAAAGAGGTCCTCTTAGGATACCAAATGCCAAAATTTGGTGTATGGATTAAGTATCTCACTATCCTTTTCACGGCCTTAAGATGACATTCTTTAGGAGCGGCTTGATATCGTGCACACATGCGCACACTTAGCATGATATCGGGACGTGAAGCACAGAGATATAACAATGAACCAATCATAGAGCGATAAACCTTTTGATCAACCGGTTCACCATCTTTGGTCAAGTCATTGTGTCCACTAGTAGGCATGGGTGTAGACATACCTTTGCATTCTTGCATATTGAACTTCTTGAATAAGTCCTTGGTGTACTTCGTTTGAGAAACAAAGGTACCTTCCTTTGTTTGCTTGATTTGCAACCCAAGGAAGAATTTGAGTTCACTCATCATAGACATCTCAAACTTCTCCGACATTAGCTTTCCAAACTTTTCACTAAAATGAGGGTTAGTCGAACCAAATATAATATCATCAACATAGATTTGGCACACAAATAGTTCTCCATTAACCCTTTTAGTAAAAAGAGTAGAATCAATTTTCCCAATTTCAAAGCCTTTTTCAGTAAGGAACTTGGTCAAGCATTTATACCATGCTCTAGGAGCTTGTTTAAGACCATAAAGAGCTTTGTGAAGTTTGTAAACATGATTGGGTTTCTTAGGATTGACAAAACCGGGAGGTTGCTTAACATAAACTTCCTCCTCTATTTCACCATTTAGAAAAGCACTTTTAATGTCCATTTGGTACAAGGTGATATCATGATGATTAGCATAGGCAAGTAAGATGCGAATGGACTCAAGTCTAGCAATGGGAGCATAAGTCTCACCATAGTCCATACCTTCGACTTGTGTGTAGCCTTGGGCGACGAGACGTGCTTTGTTGCGAACTACTTGTCCATCTTCATCTTGCTTGTTGTGAAACACCCATTTGGTACCGATGACGTTGTGGTTGTTGTCGGGCTTCTCAACCAATGTCCAAACTTGGTTCCTCTCAAAGTTATGTAGCTCTTCATGCATGGCATTTATCCAATCCGGAACTTCCAAAGCTTCTTCAACCTTCATAGGTTCAATGCTAGAGATGAAAGAATAGTTTTCAAAAAAGTTAGCTAAACGAGTTTTAGAGCGAGTGATTCTCCCAGTTTGAATGTCATTGTAGATTTGCTCGACGGGATGATCTTTAGCAATTCTTGCTCGAACTCGTGAAAGCTTTTGCTTGGGTCTTCATTGAACATCTTCTTCATCTTGTTCTTCTTCTTGGCCTTCATCATTGTTGGCGTTGTCGTTCTCTTGTCGTGGTGGAGAAGGAGGTTGTTGACGTTCATCTTGATGCACTTCCTAGTTTTCTTCATCTTGATGTGTCCCACTTGTGGATGCTTCCGTATCAACTCTTGGTTCACCTTGTCGTGAAGTAGAAGCTTCCACTTGGACGGACGAGCTACTCTCCTTCACCTCCGTTGGACGAACCTTGCCAATAGCCAAGTCTTGAATTGCTTCCGAAGGATCTTTGTCACCTACATCAATTGGCAATTGCTCTACTTGCGAGCCATTAGATTCATCAAACTTCACATCTACCGTCTCTTCAACCTTTTGGGTGAAATTGTTGTAGACACGGTAAGTGTGAGAGTTTGAGCCATAACCTAGTAGGAAACCTTCATGTGATTTAGGAGCAAATTTAGAGCGACGATGCTTATCAAGAATGTAGCACTTTGAGCCGAATACTTGAAAGTATCCAACTTGGGGTTTGTTACCGGTGAGGAGCTCGTATGCCGTCTTGCCGAGTAGCTTGTGAAGATATAAGCGATTTGTTGCATGACAAGCTGTCTCAACCGCTTCCGCCCAAAAGTGCTTTGGCGTCTTGTACTCATCAAGCATCGTTCTCGCCATTTCGATGAGCGTCCGGTTCTTCCTCTCAACAACTCCATTTTGTTGAGGTGTGTACGTAGCTGAGAACTCATGTGAAATCCCTTCTTCATCAAGAAAGGTGTCCACATTTGCATTCTTGAACTCCGTTCCGTTGTTGCTGCAAACCTTCTTGATCTTCACTTCAAATTGATTTTGAACCTTCCTTGCGAAGTTTTTGAAGATCTTTTGGACCTGTGATTTATCATCGAGAAAGAACACCCACGTAAATCTTGAAAAATCATCAACTATAACTAGACCAAAAGAATTTCCACCGAGACTCTTGTAAGAGTTGGGACCAAAGAGATCCATGTGAAGTAGCTCGAGTGGCCTCCTTGTAGTCATGATGTTCTTCACGGGATGCCTTCCTCCAACCTGTTTACCTGCCTGACAAGTGCTGCAAAGTCTATCCTTATCAAATATGACATCGTTAATACCAAGGATATGATTTCCTTTAATAAGCTTGTCAAGGTTTAGCATACCAACATGACCTAGTCGTCTATGCCATAACCAGCCTTTTGAGGATTTAGCAATGAAGCAAGTTTTAGGTTGAGCCTTTTTAGTGAAATCAACAATGTATAGATCACCTCTACGCACACCGGTAAAGACCATTTTATGATTGTCTCGACGAAACACTTGGCAATCTACTTCAGTAAATAAGACACTGAAACCGAAATCAGCAAGTCTAGATACTGAAAGTAAGTTGTATCCAAGAGATTCAACGAGCATGGCATTTTGTATGGAGCTATCATGTGATATGGCCACCTTACCGAGGCCAACCACCTTACCTTTTGAGTTGTCACCGAAAGTGACATACTTTCGAGGACTATCATTATCAACAAGCTCACGAAACATGTCTTTATCTCCGGTCATGTGATCGGTACATCCACTATCAAGAACCCATTCCTTTCCTCCTGACATATATCCCCGAAGATTTGCCATAATACCAAAATGTCTCACTGCATCATCAAGATCGAAGTCACTATCATCATCCTCATCATAGTATCCATGTTCAACATCGTCATGTGGTGGATCAAGTCCTAGAGAGGGTGATTCATTAGAATGCGTTTGACAATGGTCTTGCTTATGAATTTTTATAGCTTCGGAAATAATATCACTAATAATACCAACATTTCCTTTGGCACGCATAAGGTTTGTAAGTTCAAATAGACGATCACCAAACATAGGATCACTAGTATTCATCTTACTCAAAGCAATAGACTTATGGAGAATTTCATCAAGATTTTTCAAGGAATAATCTGGAAATCATTCCTCAAGAAATTTCCATATAGTGTAGGCACACTTAAAAGTAGGCAAGCATCCAATCAAGTTTCTAGGCAATCCTCTAATGATAAGTTCGGCAGTTCTAAGATTCCTAATCATGTCAATTGACTCATCATGGGTAGGATGCATAGGATCAATATAAGGAGCACAAGGGCTAGCAATGTACTTGTTCAAATGATATTGATTGAAAATAACAAGCATCTCATTTTTCCACTCATGAAAATACTCTCCATCAAGAATAGGTACTCTATGTCTAAGAATCCCAATAGTAGACTCATCCATCTTCCTCCAATGGTGATTAAACCAAAGCAATGGAGACCAATGCTCTGATACCACTTGTAGGACCTTGAGAAGAGGTGTCTAGAGGGGGGGTGATTAGACACTAAGTACCAAAGTTGCAATTTTTAAGTTTCTTTAAGTTTAAGTGGAGTTTTAGGCACAAGTTTAACATTCACAATACATATCAAGCAAGCATGCAAAGAGTGTATGAGCAGCGGAAAGTAAAGCATGCAATTTGCAAGAAAGTAAAGGGAAGGGTTTGGAGGATTCAAACGCAATTGGAGACACGAATGTTTTTGGCGTGGTTCCGATAGGTGGTGCTATCGTACATCTACGTTGATGGAGACTTCAACCCACGAAGGGTAACGGTTGCGCGGGTCCACGGAGGGCTCCACCCACGAAGGGTCCACGAAGAAGCAACCTTGTCTATCCCACCATGGCCGTCGCCCATGAAGGACTTGCCTCACTAGCGCTAGATCTTCACGAAGTAGGCGATCTCCTTGCCCTTACAAACTCCTTGGTTCAAGTCCACAATCTTGTCGGAGGATCCCAAGTGACACCTAGCCAATCTAGGAGACACCACTCTCCAAGAAGTAACAAATGGTGCGTTGATGATGAACTCCTTGCTCTTGTGCTTCAAATGATAGTCTCCCCAACACTCAACTCTCTCTCATAGGTTTTGGATCTGGTGGAAAGAAGATTTGAGTGGAAAGCAACTTGGGGAAGGCTAGAGATCAAGATTCATATGGTAGGAATGGAATATCTTGGCCTCAACACATGAGTTGGTGGTTCTCTCTCAGAAATGGTAAGTTGGAAGTGTAGGTTCGGTCTGATGGCTCTCTCCACGAATGAAGAGGAGGTGGAGGGGTATATATAGCCTCCACACAAAATCTAACATTACACACAATCTACCAAACTCGGTGGGACCGAATCGTTAAACTCGGTCAGACCGATTTAGCAAATAATGTGACCGTTAGGGTTTTCGGTGGGACCGAAATACAACTCGGTGAGACCGATATGGTTAGGGTTAGAGCATAACGTAATCTCGGTAAGACCGATTACACAAACTCGGTGAGACCGATTTTGGTAATAAGCTTTCCAGAGAGTTGGTCAGGCAAACTCGGTTTGACCGATTACACAAACTCGGTGAGACCGATTTGGTAATAAGTTTTCCAGAGAGTTTGCATTGTAATCTCGGTAGTACCGATTACTCAAACTCGGTGAGACCGATTTTGGTAATGGACATACACAGAGAGATTACAATCCCATCTCGGTGAGACCGAGATCCCTATCGGTAAGACCGATTTGCTTAGGGTTTGTGGCAGTGGCTATGACTTTTGGAATCGGTGGCGCCGGATAGAAAGAATCGGTGTGACCGACTTTGACTTTAGGTTTAGGTCATTTGTGGAAGTGGGAAAGTAGCTAAGGGTTTTGGAGCATATCACAAAGCACATGAAGCAAGAGGCTCATTAAGCAACACCTCATCCCTCCTTGATAGTATTGGCTTTTCCTATAGACTCAATGTGATCTTGGACCACTAAAATATAAAATGAAGAGTCTTGAGCTTGGAGCTTGAGCCAATCCTTTAGCATCTTGAAGGAGTTCCCACATCCTTTAGTCCATGCCACTCCAATGTTGAACTTATCTGAAACATACTAGATAAAAGTGTTAGTCCAACAAGAGATATCTTGACATTAATTACCAAAACCACCTAGGGAGCACTTGTGCTTTCACGTTCCCCTCATTACAGAAGCACTTAGTCTCGGGTTTGGATTCAACCTTGGGTTTCTTAACTAGGGCAGCAACTGATTTGCCGTTTCATGAAGTATCCCTTCTTGCCCTTGCCCTTCTTGAAACTAGTGGTTTTAACTAACCATCAACAATTGATGCTCCTTCTTGATTTCTACTTTCGCGGTGTCAAACATCGCGAACATTTCAAGGATCATCATATCTATCCCTGATATGTTATAGTTCATCAGGAAGCTCTAGTAGCTTGGTGGCAATGACTTTGGAGAAACATCACTATCTCATCTGGAAGGTTAACTCCCACTCGATTCAAGTGATTGTTGTACTTAGACAATCTGAGCACAAGCTCAACGATTGAGCCTTTCTCCCTTAGTTTGCAGGCTAAGAGACTCGTCGGAGGTCTTATACCTCTTGACGTGGGCACGAGCCTGAAATCCCAATTTCAGCCCTCGAAACATCTCATGTGTTTCGCGGCGTTTCGAAATCGTCTTCGGTGCCTCAACTCTAAACCGTTTAACATTACTGAACTATCACGTAGTTATCAGAACGTGTATGTCATATGTTCGCAACATCCACAGACGACGTTCGAGGTTCAGCACACCGAGCGGTGCATTAAGGACATAAGCCTTCTACGAAGCAATGAGGACAATCCTCAGTTTACGGACCTAGTCCGCATAATTGCTACTATCAACTTTCAACTGAATTTTTCTCTAGGAACGTATCTAAAACAGTAGAACTAAAGCGCGAGCTATGACATAATTTGCAAAAACCTTTTGACTATGTTCAGGATAATTAAGTTCATCTTATGAAGTCCCACTCAGATAGACATCCCTCTAGTCATCTAAGTGATACATGATCCGAATCAACTAGGCTGTGTCCGATCATCACGTGAGACGGACTAGTCATCATCAGTGAACATCTTCATGTTGATCGTATCTACCATACGACTCATGCTCGACCTTTTGGTCTCTTGTGTTCCGAGGCCATGTCTATACATGCTAGGCTCGTCAAGTCAACCGAAGTGTTTCGCGTGTGTAAATCTGGCTTACACCCGTTGTATGTGAACGTTAGAATCTATCACACCTGATCATCACGTGGTGCTTCGAAACAATGAACTTTCGCAACAGTGCACAGTTAGGGGGAACACTTTCTTGAAATTTTAATGAGGGATCATCTTATTTACTACCGTCGTTCTAAGCAAATAAGATGCATAAACATGATAAACATCACATGCAATCAAAAAGTGACATGATATGGCCAATATCATTTTGCTCCTTTTGATCTCCATCTTCGGGGCTCCATGATCACCATCGTCACCGGCATGACACCATGATCTCCATCATCGTGTCTCCATGAAGTTGTCTCGCCAACTATTACTTCTACTACTATGGCTAACGGTTTAGCAATAAAGTAAAGTAATTGCATGGCGTTGTTCATTGACACGCAGGTCATACAATAAATTAAGACAACTCCTATGGCTCCTGCCGGTTGTCATACTCATCGACATGCAAGTCGTGATTCCTATTACAAGAACATGATCAATCTCATACATCGCATATATTATTCATCACAATCTTTTGGCCATATCACATCACATAGCATACCCTGCAAAAACAAGTTAGACGTCCTCTAATTGTTGTTTGCATGTTTTACGTGGCTGCTATGGGTTTGTAGCAAGAACGTTTCTTACCTACGCAAAACCACAACGTGATATGTCAATTGTTATTTACCCTTCATAAGGACCCTTTTCATCGAATCCGATCCGACTAAAGTGGGAGAGACTGGCACCCGCTAGCCACCTTATGCAACAAGTGCATGTCAGTCGGTGGAACCTGTCTCACGTAAGTGTACGTGTAAGGTCGGTCCGGGCCACTTCATCCCACAATACCGTCGAAACAAGATTGGACTAGTAACGGTAAGCATATTGAACAAAAATCAACGCCCACAACAACTTGTGTTCTACTCGTGCATAGAAACTACACATAGACCTAGCTCATGATGCCATTGTTGGGGAACGTAGCAGAAATTCAAAATTTTCTACACAACACCAAGATCAATCTATGGAGTAATCTATCAACGAGGAAAAGGGGAGTGCATCTACATACCCTTGTAGATCGCTAAGTGAAAGCGTTCAAGTGAACGGGGTTGATGGAGTCGTACTCGTCGTGATCCAAATCACCAATGATCCTAGTGCCGAACGGACGGCACCTCCGCGTTCAATACACATGCATCCCGGTGACGTCTCCCATGCCTTGATCCAGCAAGGAGAGAGGGAGAGGTTGGGGAAGACTCCGTCCAGCAGCAGCACGACGGCGTGGTGGTGGTGGAGGAGCGTGGCAATCCTGCAGGGCTTCGCCAAGCACTGCGGGAGAGGAGGAGGAGTTGAGAGAGGGGGAGGGCTGCACCAAAACTTGGGTGCGGCTGCCCTCCCACCCCCCCCCATATATATAGGGGCAAGGGAGAGGGGGGCCGTCCCCCTCAAATCCAATCTGAGGAGGGGGCGGCGGCCAGGGGGGTTGCCTTGCCCCCCAAGGCAAGGGGGCGCCCCCTTTTAGGGTTTCCCCAAACCCTAGGCGCCTTGGGCCCTGGTGGGGGGCGCACCACCCCACCTGGGGATGGTCCCCTCCCACACTTGGCCCACGCAGCCTTCTGGGGCTGGTGGCCCCACCTGGTGGACCCCCGGGACCCTCCCGGTGGTCCCAGTACGTTACCGATAGCACCCGAAACTATTCCGGTGACCAAAGCAGGACTTCCCATATATAAATCTTTACCTCTGGACCATTCCGGAACTCCTCGTGACGTCCGGGATCTCATCCGGGACTCCGAACAACATTCGGTAACCACGTACATCTATTCCCTATAACCCTAGCGTCATCGAACCTTAAGTGTGTAGACCCTACGGGTTCGGGAGACACATAGACATGACCGAGACATCTCTCCGGCCAATAACCAACAGCGGGATCTGGATACCCATGTTGGCTCCCACATGTTCCACGATGATCTCATCGGATGAACCACGATGTCGAGGATTCAATCAATCCCGTATTCAGTTCCCTTTGTCTACCGGTATAGTACTTGCCCGAGATTCGATCGTCGGTATCCCGATACCTTGTTCAATCTCGTTACCGGCAAGTCTCTTTACTCGTTCCATAACACATCATCGCATGATCAACCCCTTGGTCACATTGTGCACATTATGATGATGTCCTACCGACTGGGCCCAGAGATACCTCTCCGTCACACGGAGTGACAAATCCCAGTCTCGATTCGTGCCAACCCAACAGACACTTTCGGAGATACCCGTAGTGTACCTTTATAGCCACCCAGTTATGTTGTGACGTTTGGTACACCCAAAGCATTCCTACGGTATCCGGAAGTTGCACAATCTCATGGTTTAAGGAAATGATACTTGACATTAGAAAAGCTTTAGCATACGAACTACACGATCTTTGTGCTAGGCTTAGGTTTGGGTCTTGTCCATCACATCATTCTCCTAATGATGTGATCCCGTTATCAACGACATCCAGTGTCCATGGTCAGGAAACCGTAACCATCTATTGATCAACGAGCTAGTCAACTAGAGGCTTACTAGGGACATGGTGTTGTCTATGTATCCACACATGTATCTGAGTTTCCTATCAATACAATTATAGCATGGATAATAAACGATTATCATGACCAAGGAAATATAATAATAACTAATTTGTTATTGCCTCTAGGGCATATTTCCAACATTTGGGACCTGCATCGAGAGGGGACGGGTCGAGGACCCGCGGGAGTAGGCCCAACCAAACCACGATGGGCTTCGCCGATGTTCGCGACGGCCGAACTTGATCTAGGCAATGGGCAAATCCGGCACACCGCCGGAAGGAGAGCGCCGCCCCACTGCAATTGTGTTGTCGCTGATGGCTACTGCACTGTGCACCGACGACTTCCAACCCTTCCTCCCGGTCCACCGCGATGGGCAGCAGCGGCGCTTAAGTCTACACTGCCCGCGGCCGTTGTGTACGCTCCCCTGGACGACACACCAGCACCAGCGAAATTGCTGTCGTCGCCCAATCCCTCCGCAAGCCACCTCTCCCCCTCGGTCCAGAGCAACTACACCGCACACCCCCTGAATTCAGACGAAAATTCGGAAGAAAATAGGACTTATCGAAGGCCGAGTTCCGCGCCTGCGCCGCCCACGGTGCTGGAGCCCGTTGCCCACGGGGATGGCGCCGCCGTAGGGCAGGACGCCAGGACACGTAGCTCCACACCTCCGCTGCCTACGACGCTAGAGTCCGCCGTCCACGGCGCAGCCAGAGACGCTCGTGCCGCCACATCGTCGATCACGACCACCCGTGACATCCCTTACCGTAGGTCATCATCAGCACCCACAGCTCCTCCGTCACACCTCCTCACCGCCGCCACCACCTCGAGCTCCCCGTGCTCGCGCTCGAGCTCCCGCCGGCATACATGCCGCGAACATCGGTCGTAGCATAGCCCAGCGGCCTCCTCCGCCTCCTCCCCCATCCCCGAAGTCCAGCCTCGCTGGTCGCCTCCATCGAAGCCGCGACGTGATAGCTCGGCTCCACTTGTCCTCCTCGAACGGCCGTCGTGGACGCACTCCTCCTCAAGCGGTGGATAAGGAGGAAGCCACGTACAGCAGCGAAAGAGGTTGGGCGCCGATAGCCGTGACCAGAGGAGGGGAGCTGATAGAGACATCAGAGCGACGAGCGGCGCTGCATGGTGGAGCGGGGGGGGGGGGGGTGAACACGCCGCCGGGGGAGAAGAATCCCGCGCGGGGAGGTGGGCGGTCGGCATTGGAAGTGAGTGGGGATAGACAGGTAATAGCAACTCTAGCAGACCCCGCAAAAATTCGACCCGCAAAACGCGTTTGCGGTTTCAGTAGAAGTTGTGTTTGCGGGTCGAAAACATGTGCGGCCGATCAGATACCGTATCTAAACCTGCATAATTTGAAAAAACACTTTCGCGGGAGAAATTGCACAAACATAGTTCATCACATCACATACTATAGAGTTCATACACACTACATGATCAACAAATTAAGTATAGATCATACTACATGCTACGTTAACTAGTAGTAGAGGGGGTCGGATCTGACGATGGCGAGGTCGAGGCAAAATGGGCGACACCGTGGAGGCCGAGCGACGCTCAATCCTCCTCGCCGGAGCTGCACAAGGTCGACCACTCCCTCTTCACGGGGAGAAAGCCCGCGTCGGAGGACGAGAAAGATCCGGTGTAGGAAGATCTTGCGGAGGAGAAGGACGCGCGCCAGCAGTTGTACTCCTCCGTCTCGCGGCGGTTGAAGCTCGCCGGCGGCGACATCCCGTGGTTGGTCCACCTCTGGGCGCCGCGCTTCCTCGCGACGTCCGCCCGGACGCGCCGCTCGCGCTCCGGGTCCCTCTCACGGTCGGATCTGCTGCCGGAGCCGCGTCCGGAGCTTCACATTCGGCCCCACATGGCGGGTGAAGGCGGGGCGGGTGGTTGCCGGCGACGAGAAATGTGAGGGGAAAGGGGAATCGGGTGGCTCGCGGCTGCGGGGATAGGGTTTGGACCCGCAAAATGATCGCGGAACCGCAGTTATAGTGCTCGGGGCGTGCGGTTTACGGGCTGCGGTAAAAAAATTTGCGGGCCGGGCGAGTATGCGGGCTCTGTTCTGGCCAGAAAATTGGACCGAGCCCGCATACTCGCCGGAATTTTTACGGGCCGGACATTCTGCACGGTCTGCTAGAGTTGCTAAGGGAGCTGGGATCGTTCGCGATGGGCGGGGAAAACGCCGAACGCCCCGGCAATCTCACGTGGCACACCAGGACGCATTAAGATCTGTGCAGCAAATCGGACGATAATCAACGCGTTCGGCGGAATCCTTAAAAATCAGACGTTCGGGAGTTATTGATCCCGAAAATAAAATGTTCGCAACCGCCCCGGTGCCACTTCTCGCTCCTTTCCGGCCACGATACGTCGCGCAGACGCGATCACCGCCTCCCCGCACCACCGCGATACCTAGCACCGCCTTGCCTCCGCGAGACGGGACCCCGCCATGCCGGTCTCATCCTCCCTCTCCGCGCGCCTCGGCCCCGGTCCCGCGCCCGCGCCCGCACGGTGGAGCCCCTACGCCCGCCCCTCCGAACCCCGCAGGGGCGGCGCTGGAAGCGGCTGCGCCAAGGCCTCCCGCCCGCCCCTCCGCCTCGAACCCGCGACGGCGAGACTCCTCGGCCCCGCGCGGAGGGCCAAATCCCGCGGATCGAGTCGCGGCGCCGCGTTCGGCGCCGCAGCCCCTACACCTGTACGACGGCGGCTTGGAGACCTGAAGAAGTCGGATTCGAAGACGGGTCCCAAGCCGGCGGGGACGAATCCAGAGCCGATCCAGGAGCCGCGCGTCGAGGAGAGCCGTGGCTGCGGCGGTTTCGCTTTCCTCTGCGCCCTCGCTGGAACAAAGGAGGTGCGTGACTGTTTACCTGCCCCTCTGCCAAATCGCTTATCGTAACACCGCGCTGTTCTGATTGAATACCCAGATCGTCAAATTAGCAAGCCCTTATTTACTTTGTAATTGCTTGGATAATTAGCAAGCCCGACTTTATAATTGCAAATAATTTGTACGTAATTGCTTGGATAATTAGCAACCCTGTTGTTACTTTGTATAACTGTTAAGAATCTGTTTTGCTGCGAGTAATTGTGAAATGCTACGGGCTCTTACGGTTTTTATCGGATGCTGCAGGCTATTACTGGAATCTCTATGCCTTCGGGGTCCGACAAGCTCTACTCTGGCAGTGCCGATGGCTCTGTTCGCGCATGGGACGGCAACTCTGGCAAGGTAGCTGGGCTATCCGCTCTCTGGATTCCCCTCAGACTCTTTATGCTCGGTTCACCTTTGGGGTCGTGTCTGCGTTGATTCCTGCATTGCCTCTGGTGGTTGATTTCTGCTGCCTGATCAATTGGGGAGTAACTTTGGTTGCTTGAGGTGGTCGATGTGCCGACGGGCTCAGATAGTGCATCGCCTATGATGGTTGATGTGTGCTGACTGCTTGATCAATTGGGGAGCTCTCTCATTCCTCAGTGCGTCTGATGTACCTGTTGATTCAGATCAGGTTGTCATTTGGCACGCCTGGGGTTGACGACATGTCAGATTGATTTGCCTTGGAGGCTTTTCGCCTGTTTGTGGTAATCAGTGTCCACCGGATCAGTCTCAGGAGGTGATCAGGCTGGTTGACTGACAAGCAAAGCTCTCTGGGGTTAAAGTTGTACTCTCATTGCCAGATGGCCATGCATTTAATAGCAAGAAAGAAAAAGAGTAAAAAAATATGAAAAGAGAGATGAGCTTTAAGGAGAGAAGGTTCTTCAAGAAAAAGGAGAAACTTTATGAAAAGATTGCTGTGTAGTAGAGAAAAAAAAGGAGAGAGTTTCTAATCTACTATGTTGCCCTTTCTATTCTTAATGTTTCTGCAATAGTGCGTTGATGTCATCAAGATGGGAGGGAAGATTGGCTGTATGATCACTCATGACAAGTGGGTATTTATTGGAATCCCAAAATCCGTGGAGGTATTCTCAATTTTACTATGAGTGCAGGTCAATTTTATGCTATATATTGAAGCGCTATTGGGTGTTGAACTATTGTTCTTCGTTGTTCCGATGGCTTCTAGGCATGGAACATACAGACAGGGATGAAGCTAAGTCTTCAGGGACCTTCTGGGCTTGTTTGTTCCATGACTATCAAGGATGAGATGCTGTTTGCTGGCACGGCGGACGGCCGCATCATAGCTTGGAAATTTCCTGCTAAGGAGATCAACACGGAACCGGTGGCAATCCTCGCTGGCCACGACCGTCATGTGATTTCACTTGCTGGCTCAGCAAATAGGCTTTACTCTGGTTCACTTGACAAGACAATCAGAGTACGAAAATGCTGCAGACCTGCTGATTTCTGTTGGCTGCTAAACATTATGTTTGTGTCTGATATATTCTTGGTATTTATCAGGTATGGGACCTTAAAAATCTTCAGTGTGTCCAAACACTCTCTGAGCATAAAGCTGCTGTTACTTCTGTGCTTTGTTGGGATCAGAAGTTACTATCTTGCTCTCTGGATAAGACCGTAAAGGTTTGGGCTGCTTCAGAATCTGGAAACCTTCAACTCATGCATACCCATTCCGAGGAGCATGTAAGTTCTGCAGACTTAATCTACTCCCTCTGTCCGGAAATACTTGTCCAAGAAATGGATGTATCTAGATATATTTCAACTCATGTTCGAATTTATCAGTGGTAGTATGATATTGTCCTTAACTAGTCTGATTGAACAGTGTAAACTGTATGTGTTGAATATTTATGGCTTATGTATTTCTTCAGGGGCAGTAACATAGATGATATTAAGGCTAATTTTAGTGCTAGGTTAGGTAAATACGTATTTCGTGGTGAATGAGTAGGCTAATCTTTAGCCAGAGAAGATGCACGTTTATGTGTAAAATCATGGGTGTAGCTTAGGTATCAGTCGACTGAGATATAATCAAGTCTCAGTCAAGTGACATAACATGCAAGAGGGAAAAAGAAAAAAACTGAAAAGAAAATTTTGCACGGATCTTAATGTAGTAGCTCACGGATATAGCATCGACTAACGAAGTCTCAGTCGACTGAGACTTAGCAAGACTGTTACTGAATTGCACTTGCTACATATAACTATGTTGTCGTACTTCTGTTTTTCTTTATTTTCTTTAATTTTTTCCTTGATATGTGCTAGTGGATTGAGCAGCTTCTATCTGTTCTCACTGATCCCACAATTCAACCTAGTCACAATTACTTGTCTAAAATCAAGTGGAAGATCTTTGCAGCTACTTGATATGTGCTACTGGATTAAGCAGCTTCTATCTGTTGTCAAGTGATCCCACAATTCCACTGTAGTCGCAGTTACTTGTCTAAAATCAAATTGGAGATCTTTTCTCATAGTTAATTATCGCTAGATCAATCTTCTGATGTTATTGCTGTCAGTGCATGAAAGTCTCCATTTCTGGAAGTTGTGACTCCATCTGCATTCGGTCAAGCATTATAGTTTTGCACAGTATGGCCTTTGTAGTAGGTGTTCTTCCTAGTATGGTGGGAATTTATCTTGTGCTATCGAGCAGCATATAAAGGGTCTGAGCCTAATAGAAGCTCTCTCTCTCTCTTGGGAACTTTAGATGGTTGCCATCAGCCCATCAGTCTGCTGAGCTCATCTGTTTCTCTGAAGAGTTAGTATGGGAGTATCAAATAGACATGTATCAGCAACGTCATCAGTCTGCTGAGCTCATCTCTTTCCCTGACTGAAGAGTTAGCAAGGGAGTACTCCGTACCAAATAAAAATGTACGGGCAACGGCAGAATTGTTAGGAACCTTAATACAGCAGGAACTAGATGCAGTACCAGATCAACGTGTTCTTCGAATGTCTGAATGTCCTGATGTCCGGTTATTGGCTTTCTCAATATTTCCCTTCCTGGAAGCATGTTTGTCCGTGTACGTTTGTAAGCTCTGTTGAGATGTAGTGCATGATGCTATTGTCCTTGATAAACTTTCTGCTTTGGTATGGTGCTTGGGCAATGGTTTGTTCCTGAACTTCCTTTCCAACAGTGTTAATCAGTTGTTGCTTTCTTGTGTTGCTAAACCTGCATCCACCCTCCGTTGCAGGGACTACGCACCCTCTTTGGCATGCATCGTCCGGGAAAGACGCCGGTTCTGCTCTGCTCCCTCCACAAGAGCAGCTGCGTCCGCCTGCTGGGCCTGCCATCGTGAGTGCCATTCAGAACACGATGTCAGTTTTCTCTGCTTCCTCCTTACCAGTAACCTGCAATTACTTGTTCCCGTCTTTCAGGTTCGAGGAGATTGGCACGCTCTCCTCCAAAACAGAAGTGAAGACCATCGAACTCGCCCAAGGGCCATCGAGGCTGCTCTTCACTGGAGATGGCGCGGGCGAGCTCAAGGTGTGGATGTGGGCGCCCCGGGACGAGGATATGGAGTCCCCCAACACCGGCGCTGCCATAAACGTCAGCTAGACATGGCATAGTAGATCATGCTCATGCATGCGCTGAGCTGAGCTAGCTCCACCGCTGTAATGTCTGTAAATTATTATGCCATCCAAGTAAAATAACAAGTCGTCATTTCCCCATGTATGGTCTTGAAAGCCTGACGAGCAGTAATCCATCGATCCATTTCCCAACGCAGCGCCATAAACTACTCCCGCCCGCCCGCTTGAGTTGCGTGCCATCCATGACGTCAACCCGCAAACCTCTTTTTACCGGAGCCGGTATGTACCGGTGCTAAATCCACCCTTCAATTCTTGGAGATTGGTGCACACTGTCTATAAGCATACTAGTATTCCTTTGTATTCTGTTAAACATCATCATGTATGAAATGTCTTGTCAACTCTTGTCAGCACTTTTTGCCAGTACCGTGCATGCATGTCTCAGACATACTCTCTTCCTCTAGCTCCCATAACAAAGGTACCATTTAAATTTCATTTGACATTTTTAACCGTTTATATCTTTAAAATCAAAATTACATATGTGAAATATTTTATATATTTGATTTCCGGGTGGCAAGACCTTTAGAACAAGATCAATTTCGGATACATTTCAAATACATTTAATTTTCAACATTTCAATTAACTTATTTCACTCTATATATTATGTGTGAAACTGCTTATTTCACTGTTCGAAACTTATTTCACTCTATATATGGAACATATGAAACATGTTATTTCACTCTATATATTTTAAACACCTTTTAATTTCAATGTTTCAAATATATGAAACATGTTATTTCACTCTATATATTTTAAACACCTTTTAATTTCAATGTTTCAAATATGTGAAACATAGTTTGAAAATATAATTTTTTGTGATGTGTGAAATCAGTTTTTTTAAACGAGTGGAATATAGTACTTCAAATGAGTGAATCTAATGTTTTCTCTCAAATGAGTGAAATAAGTTTTTTCAACTGAGTGAAATCAGTTGTTTCAAATAAATGATATATTGTTTTGAAATAATAAAATCAATTTGTGAATGAGTGAAATATGTATTTCAGAGAAGTAATTTCATATATTTCAATACATATCTCACTGAAATAACAAGTTATAAATATATGAAATAGCAGTTTCATATATTTCAGAGAAGTAATTCATATATTTTCACAAAAATTAGTTTCACAACTCGCAACACCACATTGAAATATATTTCAGGAAGTAATTTCATATTTTTCAATACATATCTCACTGAAATAACAAGTTACAAATATGAGAAATATCAGTTTCATATATTTCAGAGAAGTGATTTCATATTTTTTCACAGAAATTAGTTTGACAACGTGCAACAACACATTGAAATATCGGTTTCACATATTTTACACAGCTCAACTACACATAGCTATTTCAATTAATATCTCACCGAAAATCATTCAATCGTTTTGAGAAATATGTAACACTTCCAGTAGTGTTTAAGAATGAGTGAAATTAGTTCTTTTAAATGAGTGAAATCATTTTTATGAAATTAGTGAACTTGATTTTGAATATTAGTGAAATATGCATTTTTAAATAAGTGAAACCAGTGTTTAAAAATGTTTGAAATTAGTTTTTTTAACAAGTGAAATCATATTTTTTTTGGAAATTAGTGAAACAGTCGAAATCATTTTTGTGAAATACCGAAATAATCTTATATTTTTCTGAAAGTGATTTCAAAGATAATTGAAATATACAAAATAAAAGTAGTTGAAATATATCCTAGATTGATCTTGATTTGAAGGTCTTGTCGGCGCGAATTCTAATATATAAAAAGTTTAAAAAGTGAACATTTGTTTGAAAATATATCAATCATTTAAAATATGAGGATGAAAATTAATGCATGTTAGATGTATGGGAGAGAGAATGCATGCATGCACGGTTATTTTTCTCCTCCCTATCTCTCTCTTCTCTGTAAAAGGCTGCCACCATGCACCTTTTGTCAGGCTGTGTCACTAGTATTCACAATGTATAGAGCAAGATATAATATACGTTATCAGATCACACGAATCTTGATGAAATGCATGTGTGGTGGATGTCACACCGGTAGGTACCGGTTCCGGTAGAAAAACTTAGTCGGACGTCAACCTATATATGGCATGGTGTGGCCTCCAAACAAGCGATTGCTCCATTTACGTACCCGAACACAACGGTATGGCAAGCATCTCATCTACACTAGCTTTACAAAGAGGCCTGAAGCATCGCTGCCTAATAATTCTAGTTCGTGCGATCCAATGATAGGCGCTAGCATGGGCTTGCGTATGTGCGATGGTCACCGATGCTAATCCAGTCCCGTATGGCCAACCGCCTTTCGTACGTTCAGGTCAGCAGTGCTGTTTACCTTTGCTGGAGTAGTTGGCTTCCTGAATCTACGCACACAACGTGGTTTAGTCAGCGGCCCGGTGCATGCATCTGGCAAGTGCTTGCGAAAACAAGCAAAAGTTCTGGCCGAACCGCTCTCTACTTATAGCGGCCGGCCAGTAGCTGGAGTTTCATAGAACCTGAGCATGCACGCACCTCCCCCCCAATACATCCATGCCGATCCCGCGGTGCTCCACTGTTGACAAATTGGCCCGGCTGTCCGCGCGCGGATAGTGGTGTCAGTAAACTCATTCGCACCGATGGTAACGTGCGGCCAATTCCCGGCCGACAGGGTTACATCTCTGTCGACTCAACTTAGCGCGGCGTCAAGCTGAAGCTGCAGTCTCAAGTTGTGTGCGATTTTAGCAGGAACCTATCTTTCTTTTTTCCTTTTTTCTTGTTTGAGTTGGAGGAGCCTTTCTTGCTATCGGCGTCGAATGATAGTTAATCGTGTGCTGGTATTTTAAGGAGGTGCCAGTGCAGTTTTAGGAAACACGTCTCAATCTGTGCTAAATCTCGAAGCAAAAGAGACAGTTGGAGCTTTTTTTTTTCAGTAAAAACGAAACGTCCATTGCAAATGCCGGTGCCCGGCTTTTTCAAGCAAACCAACGTGGCGTGAGTTGTCGCCTTGCATGTTCTTTCCATCACACGCCCACTTTTTTTTCCATGAAATTTTCGATCTATTCATTATGCCATGGCGGTATGACAAAGAAATAACAAAATATACATTTATGTCCGTAAACCACCTAGCGATTACTACAAGCACTGGAGCGAGTCGAAGGCGCGCCGCCGTCATCGTCTTCCCTTACCGGAGCCAGGCCAAACTTGTTTTAGTAGACAGTTGAAAGTCGTCATGCTAAGACCCCACAGAACTAGCGCATGAGAACAACAACCATTGCCGATGAAAAGAAGTATACATCGAAAGAAACCAACCTGTAGACACACAAACGAAGATGAAAAAATACTTGATCCAAGCAGATCCACCGAAGACCAGCATCGACCGAATCTCGCGAGATTCGTCGAAGACACGCCTGCACACACCCTTTGACAAAGCTATACTCATCACTAAAACGGGGGCTAGGCTGGGAGAACCTTATTTCATTTTTAGGAAGCCGCCACTGCCTGTCTTCCTGAGCAGGAAACAAACCCTAGATGAACTTATAAAAACATAGTAAGATTCCTCCCGCCAGCAAAGGCCAGGGCCCACTACGTCTCCATGGCCCTAGGGCCACCGAAGACGAGGCGGACCGCCAGCGGGTGGCAGAGAAACCCTAAGCTTTTTTGTTGTTGGAGAGGAGGTCGTGGCTCGCACGCCTACTTTTCTCCGCTACTTTGGTACACAGGAGGAACTATGCATTTTAGGCTCTCAAATTTTAACATGGTCCCTCTTACCTTCTCTTTTCAGATGAGAGATAAGAGTATATAATTGATCTGAGATGTCGGTTTCATGAAGTAGTGGGTGTAAGTAACTCTTACCGTCTCACCTCACATGGTCTCTCTTACCTCCTTTTTTCACATAAAAGGTAAGAGTATATAATAAATTTGGGTCGTTGATTTCATTTAGTGGGTCTGAGTAACTCACAAGGTCTCTCTTATCTTCTCTTTTCACATGTGAGGTAAGAGTATATAATACCTTCTCACCTTCCATGTGAAAAGATGAGGTGTCAGGGACCATGTTTAAATTGTTTGCGTTGTCGACAGAGATTTTGTAATAGCGAGCTTAGCCACCTGATTTGCCATGGGATTCATATTTTGTTTGATTTTATCATTGCTTCAAAACAAATTTGTTTTTCTATTGTGACAGGGATCCGACGGCTCAATGGCCAACTGGTATTTCATCCTAATTCTTATCCTAAAATAATTCTAATTTCCAATCTTAGTTCCTAATTCTAAGTTAATTCTTATTTCTAACACACATTTTCAAAATGATATGCAATTTTAGATATCGAGGATGATGTTTTAGATTTAGAGATGTGTTACATATTTCCACGTGTAACAGTTGCCTTGAGAATCAATTATTCTTAAATGTCTGCATGGTGTCTTTTCTTTAACCACAGACTGAGATATTTTAACACACACCCTTATAGCATCTCCAACAGCCGCGTCTTTTACGCGCGCGCGGTAAAATGCTTATTTAGCACGCGCGGCAAGTTTTCGCGCGCTCCAGCAGCGGCGGGAAATAACCGCGCGCGGGGGAGAAAGCTGTCGGTCGCGCGGTAGATTTGGCGCGCCACTTCGGACGCGCCTATAAAATGCGGCGCTCGCCATGCGGTGCACCACACTGCCATGCACGCATTTCCCCGCCTCCTCGCCGCTTCACTGCTTTCTCGCCGCTTCCTCGCCGCTTCAGCGCCCCGCCACCACCGCGCCACCGGGGATCATCTGGCTACCGCGGCATCCGTCTGCGCCCCTCCTACGCCGAGATCCGGTCCGGCGACGTCAGCCTCGGCACATTCGAGACCGCACACGAGGCCCCCCGAGCGTACGACGTGGCGGCGTGGCGCCTAGGGAGGCCTCGCGCACAGTTGAACTTTCATGACGTCTACACGCGTGAGCAGGCGCAGCGCGTCGCCCCTCTGCCTCGTCTGATTACAAACCAGGACCGTGATAACCACCGTCGGCTGCAGCGCCGCCTCCTCATCGCCGAGGAGGACGAGCGAGCCATGGCAGAGTGGCGCCGGTGCCACCCGGAGGACGTCGCCGTCGAGAACGCCTTCTGGGCGGAGAGGACGGCAAGGCGCCGCGCGGAGTGTGCGGACAGGCGTCGGCGCAAGGCACTGGCCATATCGCAGTGCGATCTCGTCGAGGCAGGCGGGGCGTCGTTCTTCTCCCCCGACGATGACCGTTGGGAAGACATCTGGCTCGATACCTCGGACAACACCGCCGAGGATGATGATGATGATGATGATGATGATGAGGACGACTGGGAGTAGTTCTAGTTGCACCGCAGTTTAATTATGTAGTTGCAACGTAGTTCTTTTTATCTATCTATGCTATAAACTATGTAAAATATCTTTGTATCTTTTTTTATCTATGCTATGAACTATGTGTCGTTTTTATCTATGAACAAAATATCTATGCACCATAGTCCGAAGTGTTTGTGCGAGAGCGCGCACGCTGCATTTTAGCGCGCCTGCTGCATTTTACCGCGCCTGCTGGAGCCAGCGCTTCCCGCCACGCCAAACCAGACGATCAGCGCGCTGCAAACTGAATTTTAGCGCGCCGCTTGTTGGGCGGCTGTTGGAGATGCTCTTACATCATGTTTGGTAAGAATGTGTCAACGACCGTTAAGGTTAATATCGACTCCCCATTGTGGAACAATACATTACATCATTAAGGATGATGGCGACGAGTGAGAAAATAAGAGAGGCTAATTAAGGGAAACTAATTCTGTTATGATCTTTTATTTCTTGCTACCAACTCCGTGCATGAATATGTGCTACTAGACTATATGTTGAAAGTAGTTCACATGTCATTAGTAAAACATTCATAAAATTTGTGAATTTTCAAAAAATACTAGTTTGCTATGAATAGGACACATCAGAATATGTAGAATTTCTTTTCATGTATCTACTTTTCGTGTTTGACTTTGAGTAGTGAGCTTGACGGGGTAGACATGTCACATGGACGTGCTAGACGTCATGTACACAATTCATCTCAAATAGGATGTGTTGGAACATGAGATGCTTTGAGTACCAATCCCTGGTTTGGATGGATGTCATATGAGACTACAAACATTATCAAACACGATATCTTAGCTTCTCTCTCTAGCTTTGGAGGCTGCACAACAAAAGGCACAAAGATACTTCTAGCTGCCACGATACGTTCATGGTATGAAATAAAGTGCGATGGTGTTTTACCATCATATATGGGAGATCTCTAATAGTATATTATAGTAGAAAATGACAATTACTACCTCTGTCCTGGTTTATTGGTCCCCTTGGTATTTTATGTCAATCTTTGACCATAGATTTAACTTAGAAATAATAATGCATGTCATAAAAAATTATATCATTGGATTCATATTTGAACATAGTTTTCAATGATATTATTTTTGGTTACATGTATTAACTTTTTGTTAGTTATCTAAGGTCAAAAATTAGCAGAAAATGCGAAGCGGGCCAATAAACCAGGACAGAGGTAGTAGTCAGCTAAAAATCTTCCATTTTTAGCACATCAAAATAACTTGCCTTAAGTGGATGCTCATTTTTTTGCAGTGAAAGTGGATACTCATTTAGCCAAAACTACCCTGATCAGTCATTGATAGCTCAGATTAAACACTTTTACCCCCTAGGATTTTCTCGTGTAATGATGGAATTAGATTGAGATTGTTCAAGCATGCAAAGGGGACACTGACATCCGAGCTCCATACTCAACGATCTTGGTGGATTGTTTTGATTTAGCACATGGAATATCGCTGCAGCAATTTCAACATTGCACTAGGGAAGCAAATAGGTTGGCACACGTACTAGCTAGACATGCTTATGATTCCCACTTGTCTTATTTATGGGATGATGAACCTCCATACTTCCTTTTACCGCATATACTCAATGATGTAACTCTTGAGTCCTTGGAATAAAATGCCAACAGGTTTTCCCTAAAAAAAAAAGTTGGAGCAGTCTTAAAAGAGCTGAAACAAATAAAGGAACAAGACATGCCAAAGTCCACTTCTGCTCCCGAGCTCACATGGAACATTTATTTGACAAAGTGTACATCGGTGGAGCTTTGTTCACACTTTTGCTTACAGTGCTACTACTACTCCCTCCTTCCGGAAATACTTGTCGGGGCAATGGATGTATCTAGATATATTTTAGTTCTAGATACATCCATTTTTATGCATTTCTACGACAAGTATTTTGGCCGGAGGGAGTACTAATTAGTAACGGATACACGTGGAGACTTAAGCTCGACAGAGCATATTATTACCGTACCACCACTATCAAATTTGCTATTGCATGAGTAAAAACGAGAAATTAAAGTTAAACTGCTGTGTTACTGTCCACACGTTAATCCACAAGTAGTAACAACTAATTGCATCTACTCAAAGGAGTAGGTTGAAGATGTCTTGGCCAGGGGAGAGCAGCCTCTTGGGGTCGTACTTGTCCTTCATCTCCACGAAGCGCTGCCACTTGCCGCCGAAGTGCCGGACCCAGTCGCCGTGGGCCGTGTAGTGTCCTAGGTACTCCTTGTACCCTATCCCGGCGAGGTCGCAGAACCGCAGTATCTTCTGGTTCTGCGCCTCCAGTCGCTTCAGGTCGTTGGCCACCGACGAGAAGAGCAGCGACACCGCGTAGAACACCTCCTCCGCCGGCGTCACCGCCGACATGCCGTCGTCCCACCTGAAACGACGACCGAGCCAGTGTCAGTTAATTAAGTGCGTGATGTATACTATGCAGGATCGCATGCATGCATGCACGATGGACGCGTACGTACTTGGATTTGTTGAGCGGGTAGACGACGAGAGGCCCGGCGATGTCGGTGCCCTGGAGGATGCCCTTGAAGACGCCGCTGTCGAAGTCGGCGATGCGGGAGCGGGGCACGAGCACGATGAGCCAGGGGTGCGGGACGTGCCACAGCCCGATCTTGTCCAGCGCCACCTCCTCGCCGTGCACCCGGTCCAGGAACTCGACGTACGACGCGTCCCGCACGAACGCGAGCCCCTCCTCGTGCCTCAGCTTCGCCAGCACCGAGCTGAGCTCCTGGTCCACGGACGCGGCCGTGGCGCTGTCGTAGTTGAGCGTCGCCTCGATGACGTACACGGTGGTGGCGTTCCTCGCCGCGGCGACGGCCACGATCCTGGCGACGTCGGCGTCGGTGAAGAACCCGCCCGAGTTCTTCAGCCCCGCGGCCAGGCTGTGGTTCACGTATACCGCGCCCTCGAGGTAGCTCATCGGCCCGAACGCGCCGTCGGGCCCGGGCGCGACGAGCCGCTCCTGGTCGGCGGAGAAGGTGGCGAAGTCGGTGTAGACGAGCCGCGCCCACCGCGCCCGCGTCGGCGCCTGCTCGAGCGCGATCCGGGCGCGCACGATGACGCCGAACTGGCCCAGCCCGCCCAGCACCGCGTCGAACAGGTCCGCGTTGAGCGACTTGGAGCACGTCACCATCTCGCCGTAGCCTGCACGCGCGTTAATTGCACCGTGTCAACGCAAAGGTGCATGCGGCCGGGCCGGGTAGAGTAACGGAGTAATTTAACACGGAGGGGAAATGTCAAAGTCAACGTGTTGTTGGCCGCCGGCAAATCTATTGAAATTTGAAAGACGTCGACGCCGGCCGGCTGCCCGGCCGGCCCAGCAGCCGCCAGCTGGTCAGCTGTAGTGTAACTACCACTATCAATTTACACTGTATTAGCCATCCATTAATTAGTACTCACTGCCATTTTTTTACCGGCACCTTTTGAGACTGCCGTGTGTGGAGAAGATGAACGAGTTGCGAGTTGCACCGAAACAAGTTAGCCATTTTTGCAACATTGCAGTGTGGGGTACGTAACTACTTTGCGAGAGGGAGTTGCTTGTGAGCGTGGTGCATGCTGGCGGTGCGTGGTGCCCATATCGTGCGCGCGTACGTACCGGTGATGACGTCCAGCTCCAGGACGTTGGAAATCTGGGGGCCGTGTCGGTAGGTCTGGCCGCTGATGCCGGCGTTCGAGAGCGTGCCGCCCACGGTGAGGTGGAGGTAGTCCGTCCACGACCGCGGCGCCACGCCGCGCTCCAGCGTTGCCCGCAGCACGTCGATCCACATCTGCTCGCCGCCGGCGTCCACGTACTGGCCGTCCGCCGACACGTTGATGCGCGCCACGGAGGACGGGCCGCCCAGGGACGGCATGTCGACGACCACGCCGCCCGGGGCCAAGGCCTGCCCCATCACGGAGTGGCCGCGGCCGCGGAAGGAGATGGTGTACGGCCACGCCACGGTGGTGTGCGCGGCGCGGAGGAGCGCGGCCACGTCCGCTGGGGACGACGGGAACAGCACGGCCGCCGGGAGCGCCGCCGTGATGTTGCCGAAGTCCGTGGAGGCTGCCAGGGTGGCGTTGGGGTCGCTGCGGAGCTTGCCGGCCGCGGCGAGCGCGGCGAGGTCGCCGTGCCACGTCTGGCCTTGCGCGCCGTGCGGCGCATGAGACGCCGCGGTGATCAACGCCACCAGAAGCACGTAAACGATCGCCATTAGCGCTTCGTGTTTAGCTAGCTAGGCGCGTTAATGTGATGATGATGATGATCTGCTGGTAATTATCCTGTGGTGTTTTGCTCTTCGCAGTTGCACCCCGTATATATAGCCTCGGGGGGAGAGACGGATCGGCCGGTGCAACATAAACGTATGCGGAGATGCTGCTACGGTGGAAGCTCAGGCCTACTTCCTTCGTAGAATAGGAATATCATAGAATCATACATATAGGAAATAAAATGTCATGTTTCTCTGGTTCACAGCATAGATTTTTTTTTGTTTGGCAAGGTATAAGCTACATTTTTTTCTTCTGAAATGTGAAGGATAGAAGCAAATCCCACATAGAAATAAAAAAAATCCAATACTTCCCCGCGAAAAAAATCCAATACGCCAAATCAGAGAACTTCAAAGGAAAATTTTATATAGGAATCATAGAATTCCTACATAATTCTGTATTGCCTTCTTTATTGTTTGACCAGAGAGGGGAAAATACGTGTTTGTTTGTGACCTACGTGTGCTCGTGTAGTTGTGTGCATAGCACTGATCAGACTGGATTTTTTTTTGTGTGTGTGTAACCGGTGCTGCTGGCCTACAGTCTAAACATTTGGCCACCATGGACAGCAAGCTCTTGCCACGCGGTGAGTTTTTTTTTTTGAAATCAACCTCGTCTCTATTTATTCATGAAAGGCAGGAATTTCTGCCGAAATAATGTGAAGAATACAATGTGGTGGTGCTTGCACCCAAACTTTGCTAAGATTATTTGGTACCCCCTCCTTGGCTAGCCCGTGCGCGGAGCCGTTCGCCGTCCTCCTTGCCCAGGTCACCTTCCATCTTTCTCTTGTCGCCAGCATGTTTTTCACCTCTTTGATCATGGGTCCCAGCACAGAGAAGTCGACTTCCTCGCTTTGAAGTTTGCGCACCACCTCTTGGCAATCCATCTCGATGTGCAAGCTAGTGATGTTGAGATCGTCCTCCAGTTCCACTGCCCTTTTGCATGCCTGGATCTCCATCTTTACTGGATCACCTCCCGTTGGATAGTAGTGGCACACACCTCCGATGAACGCTCCTGCATTGTTTCTGAAGACCACACCAACGGCCCCTTTATCCCCTCTCTTAGTGCTCGCACCATCAACATTAGCTTTGACCCATCCTTCATTTGGAGTGCTCCACCTCTGAGGTAGAACCACTCGAGGGATTTTACTCATCTTGCCATGGACTGTCTGCCACCGCTCCATTAGCCTTCGAACCATCCCTGCCGTGTATGCCGCCTCTTCGATCTTCTTACCATCTCGCGCTCTATTTCATGCCAGCCATAAGGCATATAACCCCTGGACCATAATAGCTCGCTCGTCCTCCGACGCATCAGCAAACCAGCTCAGGAGCCATTGAGAGAGTGCACTCTGGAAGCAGATTGTCTCCGGCAGGATCGCCGCCGGTACTCCCAATTCCGAGTACAGAACTTTCCAAAATTTTGCCGAATGGGAACAACTCCAAAACCTATGTAAATTCGTTCCTTCTCTTCCACGGACCGCACAAAACACTCCTGCTTTGATCTTTCTTCGATGTAGCTCAAAACCTACCGCAAGTCCATTGCGTATGAGTCGCCAGGTATGAATCTTAACTCTGCCCGGAGCCACTGTGTCCCACAAATTCAACCAAGCTCTATGGTTCACAACCGAAGATGATGAACCCGACATGCCCCTTCTTGCCTGCTTCCGATCCATGCAAAGGTGGTAAGCCGACCTGACTGTAAAAACTCCATTCTTCGTATGATTCCATGCACGATAGTCCTCTATCGTCGCCCCCCACAGGTATTTGCAAAATCTCAGATGCTTCCGCTGGCGGGAACATGTTTTCCACCTTTGCTTGATCCCAACCAGTGTTAGAATCATTTAGTAAATGTATCACTCTTGTCGTACCCGGAACAAACACCTGGCCCAGTGGCTTCAGGCTTCCCTTGCGGGGTATCCAATTATCATGGTGAATGCCAACTTGGGATCCATCTCCTATGCGCCAAACCAGCCCCTCTAGGAGGAGGTCTCGGCCATGCAGAATACTTCTGAATGTGAACGAACCTCCGTCGGGGCAGGTGGCATTAAGAATGGATCCTTCTGGGTAATACCTCGCCTGAAGCACTCTTGCACACAAGGAATTCGGTTCCTGCAGCAGTCTCCAGTCTTGTTTGGCAAGCAAGGCTTGGTTAAACGCTTCTGGATCCCTGAATCCCAGCCCGCCTTCTTGCTTTCTCATGCACATTTTACTCTTTTCTCACCATTTGCTTCACCCCACCAAAAGTTTGAAGATATAGATGCCACGCAGTGAGTTGGATATTTAGATTCGATGTCGCTTCTTCCTCGTCTTGACCTATTTATAAACAGCGTTTGATGGAAATGGCAACAAATTGGACCAAAAAAGGTCAAGTTTTCATTACCTCACCTACTATCTTTGAAAGTTGCTTAGCACTTGGCTAAAATGCTAGAATTTAATTTGGCAAATTGCCATAGATTTCATGTCATTTTAATCAGATTTTCAATATTTAAAGCATTGCTTGAGAAAATATCAATAATAAACTTTAGTTGATTGTGACATACTCTCTCCATTATAAGGTGTATTAATTTTTCCATAAGTCAAATATTTCTAGGTCCGACCTGTTGGGGAACGTTGCAGAAAATTAAAATTTTTCCTACGGCTTCACCAAGATCCATCTATGAGTTCATCTAAGCAACGAGTCATGGGAGAGAGCTTGCATCTACATACCACTTGTAGATCGCGTGCGGAAGCTTGCAAGGTGATGATGGAGTCGTACTCGAACGTGATTCAGATCACCGATGCCAAGTGCTGAACGGACAGCACCTCCGTGTTCAACACACGTACGGGACGAGCGACGTCTCCTCCTTCTTGATCCAGCAAGGGGGAAGGAGAGGTTGAGGAAGACAGCTCCACCGGCAGCACGACGGCGTGGTGATGGTGGAGAAGCAGTACTCCGACAGGGCTTCGCCGAGCACACAACGAAGGAGGAGAGGTGTTGGGGAGGGAGAAGGAGGCAACCAAAGGCCAAGGACTCAAGGTATGAAGTCCCTCCTCTCCCCCACTATATATAGGAGGGCCAAGGGGGGGGTGGCCGGCCCTAGGAGATCCAATCTCCTAGGGGGGCGGCGGCCAAGGGGGGTTTCCCTCCCCCCCAAGGCACCTAGGAGGTGCCTTCCCCTCCTAGGACTCTTGCCCCCTTGAACCCTAGGCGCATGGGCCTATGTGGGGCTGGTGCCCTTGGCCCATGCAGGCCAAGGCGCACCCCCTACAGCCCATGTGGCCCCCCGGGGCAGGTGGCCCCACCCGGTGGGCCCCCGGGACCCCTCCGGTGGTCCCGGTACAATACCGATAACCCCGAAACTTGTCCCGATGCCCGAAACAGGACTTCCCATATATGAATCTTTACCTCCGGACCATTCCGGAACTCCTCGTGACGTCCGGGATCTCATCCGGGACTCCGAACATCATTCGGTAGTCACATACTTGACTTCCTACTAACCCTAGCGTCACCGAACCTTAAGTGTGTAGACCCTACGGGTTCGGGAGACACGCAGACATGACCGAGACGACTCTCGGGCAATAACCAACAGCGGGGTCTGGATATCCATGTTGGCTCCCACATGCTCCTCGATGATTTCATCGGTTGAACCACGATGTCGAGGATTCGATCAAACCCTGTATACAATTCCCTTTGTCAATCGGTACGTTACTTGCCCGAGACTCGATCGTCGGTATCCCAATACCTTGTTCAGTCTCGTTACCCGGCAAGTCACTTTACTCGTACCGTAATGCATGATCCCGTGGCCAACACCTTGGTCACATTGAGCTCATTATGATGATGCATTACCGAGTGGGCCCAGAGATACCTCTCCGTTATACGGAGTGACAAATCCCAGTCTCGATCCGTGTCAACCCAACAGATACTTTCGGAGATACCTGTAATGCACCTTTATAGTCACCCAGTTACGTTGTGACGTTTGATACACCCAAGGCACTCCTACGGTAACCGGGAGTTACACGATCTCATGGTCGAAGGAATAGATACTTGACATTGGCAAAGCTTCTAGCAAACGAACTATACGATCTTTTATGCTATGCTTATGATTGGGTCTTGTCCATCACATCATTCTCCTAATGATGTGATCCCGTTATCAACGACATCCTATGTCCATAGTCAGGAAACCATGACTATCTATTGATCATAACGAGCTAGTCAACTAGAGGCTCACTAGGGACTCATTGGGTCTAAGTGTTCACACGTGTATTACGATTTCCGGATAATACAGTTATAGCATGAACAAAAGACAATTATCATGAACATTGAAATATAATAATCCTTTTATTATTGCCTCTAGGGCATATTTCCAACAGTCTCCCACTTGCACTAGAGTCACCAATCTAGTTACATTGTGATGAATCGAACACCCATAGAGTTCTGGTGTTGATCATGTTTTGCACGCGAGAGAGGTTTAGTCAACGGATCTGCGACATTCAGATCCGTGTGCACTTTGCAAATCTCTATGTCTCCATCTTGAACATTTTCACGGATGGAGTTGAAACGACGCTTGATGTGCCTGGTCTTCTTGTGAAACCTGGGCTCCTTGGCAAGGGCAATAGCTCCAGTGTTGTCACAGAAGAGTTTGATCGGCCCCGACGCATTGGGTATGACTCCTAGGTCGGTGATGAACTCCTTCATCCAAATCGCTTCATGCGCTGCCTCCGAGGCTGCCATGTACTCCGCTTCACATGTAGATCCCGCCACGACGCTCTGCTTGCAGCTGCACCAGCTTACTGCTCCACCATTCAACATATACACGTATCCGGTTTGTGACTTAGAGTCATCCAGATCTGAGTCGAAGCTAGCGTCGACGTAACCCTTTACGACGAGCTCTTCATCTCCTCCATAAACGAGAAACATGTCCTTTGTCCTTTTCAGGTACTTCAGGATATTCTTGACCGCTGTCCAGTGTTCCTTGCCGGGGTTACTTTGGTATCTTGCAACCAAACTTACGGCAAGGTTTACATCGGGTCTGGTACACAGCATGGCATACATAATAGATCCTATGGCTGAAGCATAGGGGATGACACTCATCTCTTCTTTATCTTTTGCCGTGGTCGGTGACTGAGCCAAGCTCAATCTCACACCTTGTAACATAGGCAAGAACCCCTTCTTGGACTGATCCATTTTGAACCTCTTCAAAATCTTATCAAGGTATGTGCTTTGTGAAAGACCTATGAGGCGTCTCGATCTATCTCTATAGATCTTGATGCCTAATATATAAGCAGCTTCTCCAAGGTCCTTCATTGAAAAACACTTGTTCAAGTAGGCCTTAATGCTGTCCAGGAGTTTCGTATCATTTCCCATCAAGAGTATGTCATCTACATATAATAGGAGAAATGCTACAGAGCTCCCACTCACTTTCTTGTAAACGCAGGCTTCTCCATAAGTCTGCGTAAACCCAAACGCTTTGATCATCTCATCAAAGCGAATGTTCCAACTCCGAGATGCTTGCACCAGTCCATAAATGGATCGCTGGAGCTTGCATACTTTGTTAGCGTTCTGAGGAACGACAAAACCTTCCGGCTGCATCATATACAGCTCTTCCTTAAGATGTCCATTAAGGAATGCCGTTTTGACGTCCATCTGCCATATCTCATAATCATAGTATGCGGCAATTGCTAACATGATTCGGACGGACTTAAGCTTCGCCACGGGAGAGAATGTCTCGTCGTAGTCAATCCCTTGAACTTGTCGATAACCCTTAGCGACAAGTCGAGCTTTATAGATGGTAACATTACCATCCGCGTCCGTCTTCTTCTTAAAAATCCATTTATTTTCTATCGCTCGCCGATCATCGGGCAAGTCTGTCAAAGTCCATACTTTGTTTTCATACATGGATCCTATCTCGGATTTCATGGCCTCAAGCCATTTGTTGGAATCCGGGCCCGCCATTGCTTCTTCATAGTTCGAAGGTTCATTGTTGTCCAGCAACATGATTTCCATGACAGGGTTGCCGTACCACTCTGGTGCAGAACGTGTCCTTGTGGACCTTCGAAATTCAGTAGCAACTAGATCTGAAGTACCTTGATCATCATCAACATTTTCCTCTTCAGTTGGTGTGGGCATTACAGGAATGGTTTCCTGCGCTGCACCACTTTCCCGTTCGAGAGGTAGTACTTCATCGAGTTCTACTTTCCTCCCACTTACTTCTTTCGAGAGAAACTCTTTCTCCAGAAAGCATCCGTTCTTGGCAACAAAGATCTTGCCTTCGGATCTTAAGTAGAAG
The DNA here is from genome assembly GCA_963921465.1 of Triticum timopheevii. Taxonomy (NCBI): domain Eukaryota; kingdom Viridiplantae; phylum Streptophyta; class Magnoliopsida; order Poales; family Poaceae; genus Triticum; species Triticum timopheevii. The sequence goes on from OY997266.1 coordinate 104,799,029, forward strand.
GTATACCCGACAGTTTCCTTAGGGTATCCTATGAATACGCATTTTTCCGACTTGGGTTCGAGCTTTTCAGGTTGAAGTTTCTTGACATAAGCATCGCATCCCCAAACTTTTAGAAACGACAGCTTAGGTTTCTTCCCAAACCATAATTCATACGGTGTCGTCTCAACGGATTTAGACGGTGCCCTATTTAAAGTGAATGTAGCTGTCTCTAGAGCGTATCCCCAAAATGATAGCGGTAAATCGGTAAGAGACATCATAGACCGCACCATATCCAATAGAGTGCGATTACGACGTTCGGACACACCGTTTCGCTGAGGTGTTCCAGGCGGCGTGAGTTGTGAAACGATTCCACATTTTCTTAAGTGTGTACCAAATTCGTGACTTAAGTATTCGCCCCCACGATCTGATCGTAGGAACTTTATCTTACGGTCATGTTGATTCTCTACCTCACTCTGAAATTCCTTGAACTTTTCAAAGGTCTCAGACTTGTGTTTCATTAAGTAGACATACCCATATCTACTCAAGTCGTCAGTGAGAGTGAGAACATAACGATATCCTCCGCGAGCCTCAACGCTCATTGGACCGCACACATCGGTATGTATGATTTCCAACAAGTTGGTTGCTCGCTCCATTGTTCCGGAGAACGGAGTCTTGGTCATTTTGCCTAAGAGGCAAGGTTCGCATGTGTCAAATGATTCATAATCAAGAGACTCTAAAAGTCCATCAGCATGGAGCTTCTTCATGCGCTTGACACCAATGTGACCAAGGCGGCAGTGCCACAAGTATGTGGGACTATCGTTATCAACTTTACATCTTTTGGCATCCACACTATGAACATGTGTAATATTACGCTCGAGATTCATCAAGAATAAACCATTGACCATCGGAGCATGACCATAAAACATATCTCTCATATAAATCGAACAACCATTATTCTCAGACTTAAATGAGTAGCCATCTCGTATTAAACGAGATCCAGATACAATGTTCATGCTCAAACTTGGCACTAAATAACAATTATTGAGGTTTAAAACTAATCCCGTAGGTAAATGTAGAGGCAGCGTGCCGACGGCGATCACATCGACCCTGGAGCCATTCCCGACGCGCATCGTCACCTCGTCCTTCGCCAGTCTCCGTTTATTCCGCAGCTCCTGCTGTGAGTTACATATGTGAGCAACGGCACCGGTATCAAATACCCAGGAGTTACTTCGAGTACTGGTAAGGTACACATCAATTACATGTATATCAAATATACCTTTGGTGTTGCCGGCCTTCTTATCCGCTAAGTATTTGGGGCAGTTCCGCTTCCAGTGCCCCTTCCCCTTGCAATAAAAGCACTCAGTCTCAGGCTTGGGTCCATTCTTTGACTTCTTCCCGGCAACAGGCTTACCGGGCGCGGCAACATCTTTGCCGTCCTTCTTGAAGTTCTTCTTACCCTTGCCCTTCTTGAACTTAGTGGTCTTATTGACCATCAACACTTGATGTTCTTTCTTGATTTCAGCCTCTGCTGACTTCAGCATCGAGAACACTTCAGGAATGGTCTTTACCATCCCCTGCATGTTGTAGTTCATCACAAAGCTCTTGTAGCTTGGTGGGAGCGACTGGAGGATTCTGTCAATGACCGCCTCATCTGGGAGGTTAATGTTCAACTGGGTCATACGTGCGTGCAACCCAGACATCTTCAGGATGTGTTCACTGACAGAACTGTTCTCCTCCATCTTACAACTGTAGAACTTGTCGGAGACATCATATCTCTCGACCCGGGCATGAGCTTGGAAAACTAGTTTCAGCTCTTCGAACATCTCATATGCTCCGTGATGCTCAAAACGCTTTTGGAGCCCCGGTTCTAAGCTGTAAAGCATGCCGCACTGAACGAGGGAGTAATCATCAGCACGAGTTTGCCAAGCGTTCATAACGTCTTGGTTCTCTGGGACGGGAGCGGCACCTAGCGGTCCTTCTAGGACATATTGCTTCCTGGCAGCTATGAGGATGATCCTCAGGTTTCGGACCCAGTCCGTATAGTTGCTGCCATCATCTTTCAGCTTGGTTTTCTCTAGGAACGCGTTGAAGTTCATGTTGACATGAGCGTTGGCCATTGATCTACAATACATATTTGCAAAGGTTTTAGACTAAGTTCATGATAATAAAGTTCTTAATCAAAATTATGAACTCCCACTTAGATTAGACATCCCTCTAGTCATCTAAGTGTTACACGATCCGAGTCGACTAGCCCGTGTCCGATCATCACGTGAGACGGACTAGTCATCGTCGGTGAACATCTTTATGTTGATCGTATCTTCCATACGACTCGTGTTCGACCTTTCGGTCTCCGTGTTCCGAGGCCATGTCTGCACATGCTAGGCTCGTCAAGTTAACCCTAAGTGTTTTCGCTGTGTAAAACTGTCTTACACCCGTTGTATGTGAACGTAAGGATCCATCACACCCGATCATCACGTGGTGCTTAGAAACGACGAACTGTAGCAACGGTGCACAGTTAGGGGAGAACACTTCTTGAAATTTTGTAAGGGATCATCTTATTTACTACCGTCGTCCTAAGTAAACAAGATGCATAAACATAATAAACATCACATGCAATTATATGGTTGTGACATGATATGGCCAATATCATCAAGCTCCATTGATCTCCATCTTCGGGGCTCCATGATCATCTTGTCACCGGCTTGACACCATGATCTCCATCATCATGATCTCCATCATCGTGTCTTCATGAAGTTGTCACGCCAACGACTACTTCTACTTCTATGACTAACGCGTTTAGTAATGAAGTAAAGTAGTTTACATGGCGTTCTTCAATGACACGCAGGTCATACAAAAAAATAAAGACAACTCCTATGGCTCCTGCCGGTTGTCATACTCATCGACATGCAAGTCGTGAATCCTATTACAAGAACATGATCTCATACATCACAATTCAACATTCATCACAACTTCTGGCCATATCACATCACATGATCAATCGCTGCAAAAACAAGTTAGACGTTCTCTAGTTGTTGTTGCATCTTTTACGTGGCTGCGATTGGGTTCTAGCAAGAACGTTTTCTTACCTACGAATCACCACAACGTGATTTTGTCAACTTCTATTTACCCTTCATAAGGGCCTTGTTCATCGATTCCGCTCCAACTAAAGTGGGAGAGACAGACACCCGCCAGCCACCTTATGCAACTAGTGCATGTCAGTCGGTGGAACCGGTCTCACGTAAGCGTACGTGTAAGGTTGGTCCGGGCCGCTTCATCCCACAATACCGTTGAGCAAGAAAAGACTAGTAGAGGCAAGTAAGATGACAAGATCAACGCCCACAACAAATTGTGTTCTACTCGTGCATTAGAGAACTACGCATAGACCTAGCTCATGATGCCACTGTTGGGGAACGTTGCAGAAAATTAAAATTTTTCCTACGGCTTCACCAAGATCCATCTATGAGTTCATCTAAGCAACGAGTCATGGGAGAGAGCTTGCATCTACATACCACTTGTAGATCGCGTGCGGAAGCTTGCAAGGTGATGATGGAGTCGTACTCGAACGTGATTCAGATCACCGATGCCAAGTGCTGAACGGACAGCACCTCCGTGTTCAACACACGTACGGGACGAGCGACGTCTCCTCCTTCTTGATCCAGCAAGGGGGAAGGAGAGGTTGAGGAAGACAGCTCCACCGGCAGCACGACGGCGTGGTGATGGTGGAGAAGCAGTACTCCGACAGGGCTTCGCCGAGCACACAACGAAGGAGGAGAGGTGTTGGGGAGGGAGAAGGAGGCAACCAAAGGCCAAGGACTCAAGGTATGAAGTCCCTCCTCTCCCCCACTATATATAGGAGGGCCAAGGGGGGGGTGGCCGGCCCTAGGAGATCCAATCTCCTAGGGGGGCGGCGGCCAAGGGGGGTTTCCCTCCCCCCCAAGGCACCTAGGAGGTGCCTTCCCCTCCTAGGACTCTTGCCCCCTTGAACCCTAGGCGCATGGGCCTATGTGGGGCTGGTGCCCTTGGCCCATGCAGGCCAAGGCGCACCCCCTACAGCCCATGTGGCCCCCCGGGGCAGGTGGCCCCACCCGGTGGGCCCCCGGGACCCCTCCGGTGGTCCCGGTACAATACCGATAACCCCGAAACTTGTCCCGATGCCCGAAACAGGACTTCCCATATATGAATCTTTACCTCCGGACCATTCCGGAACTCCTCGTGACGTCCGGGATCTCATCCGGGACTCCGAACATCATTCGGTAGTCACATACTTGACTTCCTACTAACCCTAGCGTCACCGAACCTTAAGTGTGTAGACCCTACGGGTTCGGGAGACACGCAGACATGACCGAGACGACTCTCGGGCAATAACCAACAGCGGGGTCTGGATATCCATGTTGGCTCCCACATGCTCCTCGATGATTTCATCGGTTGAACCACGATGTCGAGGATTCGATCAAACCCTGTATACAATTCCCTTTGTCAATCGGTACGTTACTTGCCCGAGACTCGATCGTCGGTATCCCAATACCTTGTTCAGTCTCGTTACCCGGCAAGTCACTTTACTCGTACCGTAATGCATGATCCCGTGGCCAACACCTTGGTCACATTGAGCTCATTATGATGATGCATTACCGAGTGGGCCCAGAGATACCTCTCCGTTATACGGAGTGACAAATCCCAGTCTCGATCCGTGTCAACCCAACAGATACTTTCGGAGATACCTGTAATGCACCTTTATAGTCACCCAGTTACGTTGTGACGTTTGATACACCCAAGGCACTCCTACGGTAACCGGGAGTTACACGATCTCATGGTCGAAGGAATAGATACTTGACATTGGCAAAGCTTCTAGCAAACGAACTATACGATCTTTTATGCTATGCTTATGATTGGGTCTTGTCCATCACATCATTCTCCTAATGATGTGATCCCGTTATCAACGACATCCTATGTCCATAGTCAGGAAACCATGACTATCTATTGATCATAACGAGCTAGTCAACTAGAGGCTCACTAGGGACTCATTGGGTCTAAGTGTTCACACGTGTATTACGATTTCCGGATAATACAGTTATAGCATGAACAAAAGACAATTATCATGAACATTGAAATATAATAATCCTTTTATTATTGCCTCTAGGGCATATTTCCAACACGACCCATTTTATAGAGAGAAATATCAACATGTACGATACCAAATAAACAAAATATGAAAATATATTTTATTGTGTGTTTTTAACACAGTACAATCGTAGTTGCCCACAGACACGCACATACACTCACCTATGAACGTAAGCGCGCACACCTATCCATATAGGCACCTCCGAGATACTGAAATTGATGAAGTCACCATATAGGCGTGTTGTAGTCGATGAGAATGTCTCCTCCCACTGAACAAACATCATCGAAAAGCCTGAAATAAATCCAGAAAAATGTAACCTAACCATCTGAGCTACGCTCCGTTTACTATTTTTATGGTGAATTTAATGGTACTAATTTGGTATTGAAGATATTATTATTTTTCTCTATAACCTTGCTTAGAGACAAAGAGATTTGACTTTAAAAAAACCTAATGCACATGGTATTTTAAAACGGAGGGAGTACTGATTTTCTTTGACATGCCTAGTTTTTTTTAAAATTTATTGTTAGCTCATGACTATAATAACCTAGAAGTTACTGCCACAATGAGGCACCACAAGTTCTAAAACGGATAATATATATTGGATGTGATCGAACTATGTTATAAAATTTAAACTTTCAAAATTTCATAAAATGTATGACCATCGCAAGCATTATGGCAAAACTTATATTTTTATAATAAATATAAACGGGCCTTCCCTATTTCTATCAATAGAAACCAAAAGCTGCAAGTTCTCACCTCGACAACACATCAACCACTGAGTGGCATCCTTTCAGAAACTTATATGCCATACTGTAGTGCATGTATGAATGTTTCTTTTTCAGCCACAAATGGTCATATTGTTTGAATTATACTTTGACATGCTCACACATTATATACTACAACATGTGCACTACGTGCGTCCACAATCTCTCAGAGCTTCAGGCACTGTCAAATGTGTTGTCTCGATCGATGGATTCAGCATGCGACAAAGGCATCTTTCCAACAAGTTCAGAGGCATCCATAGCATGCACGTATACGTACCACATCTAATCTGAAGAGGCCATTTAATTAGTTACGCATAACGTTGCAGTCCGCTGGATCGAACGTATCATTGACCATTTCCAGGTCACAACCACACAATCTATGCATCTATGCCTACAGCGATCGATCTGTCTTGGGAGCATGCGCCTCTCACACGCACCGAAGCAAGCAGTAGCGTGTCAGGCTCTTCTTAATGCTATTTCTGGCCTGGCAGCCCAAGCTAGCTAAGCTATAATTCCACGAGTATCTAATTCCACGAGTATCTGCCAACGCTACTTACAACCATATAGGATACTTTGGTGTAGAGGCAAAATCGAAGCTGACACGAATACAAATTGATATTATTCATCTTGTATCTTATAACATTTTTCTTAGAATTATATTAGAGTGGAATAGTACTTTTATTTCCTTCTCTTGGAAATTCTGAAATAAATCCAGGAACAAATGCGAGCACCAGGATTTGAACCATGGTGGGCTGGGGATACCACAATCCTTCTAACCATCCAACCATAGGTGGCAAAATTTTGTGTTTTGACCCTTTTGTCAAACAAAATCGGGATTTGACCCCCCTTTGAATTTTTTTTGACATTTGACCCTTTTTGCTACCACCAGGAGGCCCGGCGGTAGGGTTACCTAGGCTACCGCCTGACACTGCGGCGGTAGGATATTTATCCACGTCAGCAGCGTTGACGGCCTTCATCCCCCCCTCCGTCCCACCCTACCGCCGCCGGTCATGGCGGTAGCCTGTCCGATCCTACCGCCGGGGTACCTGGCGGTAGGGTGCGGGCAGTTATAAGCCCGCCGGCCGCCCCACCCCTCCCCTTCCCCCCAACCACCCGCCCCAAGAACAGAGGAGTTCTTCCTCTCGCCCCTCTCTCTTCTCCTCCACTCCCCCCCTCGGATCTTCGTCGTTTCTTCACCATTTTTGCGGATCGAGATGGCCCCGAAGAAAAAAAAATAAGCTCCTTCGATCCCTCCAATTAGTTTTAGTCAAATAGCTTCCGATTCGTCACATTATTTGATTCAAATCACCCCCTTCTTGAACTAGATTTAAATATTTTGAACCCTAGGATTGATTTAGGTTGATTATAGATGTTATATTGTGTTAGATATGAACTCTAGTCACTAGTTGGTATGATTATGTGAAGATGAACCCTAGTTCATATTATTTTTGGAGGAATTTTTTTGATATGATGCATGTTGGAGGAATATATTGTGATATGATGATGCATGTTGATATGCTATGATGCAAGTAGTGGATATAGTTGGAGAGCAAATGTTGAACCCTCAAGATGAACCTAGTTCATAATTTTTTGTGTTAAATTTTTTTATATATGATGAATATTGGAAATATTTGTTTTGATATAGGATGCATGTGGATCTTATATGATGCAAGTAGTGGATTTTGTTGGAGTAAACATGGTTAATCCCTCAAGATGAACCCTAGTTCATGGTTTTTGTTTTTGATATATGTATTGTATTTAGTTCATGTTCATGGTAATCTAGATATATGATTATTCAAAGATTGAACTCATAGGTTTTTTTGGATGTGATGAACCTTTGTTATGCATCGATATCATTTGATATGCTTATGCAATTCTTTTAGGAGGCCACCTCTTGCGGACGACATCGGCACGAAGTACACCATGCTTGACCCTAGGTTTGACAAGCGTCACCGTGCCCGTTTCATTGAGAATGGAGTGGTAATTACCATTTCAAACCAAATCTTTCGAATTGATGAAAACAAGTTGCTAACTATTATGTCCATGCTAATTATGCTTTGGTTATTGATTTTCACACATGCTGCCACCACTGCGGATGAGGGCTCACAAGACGACGGTTAAGATGGAGTACGACGAGCGGTACACACCGTTCTTCAGGAGAGCCCGACTATTGGGTTTCGTCCTGCAGTTCAAGCGTAAGCCGCCAACGCTCGTCCACTCAGCTCTCACGGCTTTGATCGACCAGTGGCGGCCAGAGAGGCACATCTTTCATCTTCCATGTGGGGAGATGACCGTGACCCTCGAGGATTGGGCGATGATTACGGCACTAACACTCGAGGGTCGTGCTCTCACAGGAAGAGTGGAGAGGGCGAACTGGCACGAGAGGGTTGTCAGCCTCATCGGTGACTGCCCCCCCCCCCCCGCTAAGAGCAACCGGACTCTGGCATACCGCTGTCATGGCTCCTCGAGCACCAGAGGAAGTGCCCGGAAGATGCCGAGCCCCGGGTGGTGGAGCAGTACGCTAGGGCCTACCTGTGGTACATTCTCACGGAGGTAGTGTTTCCGGACTGCTCCGGGAACTCTGCCCTATGGATGTATCTCGACTTCCTAAAGGACTGGGAAGCGGGGTACAGCTGGTGGGCCGCCGGACTCGCCTACCTATACCGTTCGATAAGTGAATATCACTTTCTTTCAAATATCAGACGTGTGCTGCTTTACATTTTGACATCTTATCATCTGAACATGGTTTGTAGCTTGACGACGCGACCCAGAGAGCGGAAGTCACGTCCGGTATGTGTGGATGTGTATGGGGCCTCTCCATTTGGATGTGGGAGCGAATCCCGGTGGGCCGTCCGGAGAGGCTGCGCTCGCGTGCATGGACGGACTATGGCGGAGATGACGAAGATGATCGGAACCCGACCGTCGCATACGCTTGGGACGTGGTGCGTGTCTACAGGGCGAATCGAAGGCCTTGTACAAGGTCTTCAGCAACGAGCTTGATGCTCTCACGCCTTTCCAGGTATAAGAACTACATTTTCACTTGAGCTTACCATTGTTTCGATAACACTTTCACTTGATCCTAACATTGTTTGGTTATAGGTTACTTGGCGGCCGTATAGTGATGATCGAGAGTGGGAGTTCGAGCTGAACAGCATGTGCAAGCAGGACCGGCTTCTCTTCCGGTGCATCGTGCCCATGATTTGTGTCTATGCCGTGGAGTACCACTTGCCACAGCGCGTTGCCGCACAATTTGGTAAGGTGCAACACACACCACCAGCCGGCCACCATAAGAGTGGGAGTTCGAGCTGAACAGCATGTGCAAGCAGGACCGGCTTCTCTTCCGGTGCATCGTGCCCATGACTTGTGTCTATGCCGTGGAGTACCACTTGCCACAGCGCATTGCCGCACAATTTGGTATGGCGCAACACACACCACCAGCCAGCCACGATACCGGTGGCTACGACCTACACCAGTGAGTACCACAAGCCGTCTTCATCGATTCTAAGTTCTTGTTTTGATGTTTTACATTCATACAAAAAGGACGTTTTACATTCTTTCTTATGCATTACAGGATGAGCAGGCAGAAGAATCAATCAATCACGGATTGGGAAGGCGAACATGCGAAATACGTGCAGGAATGGAACGAGTGGAAAGGACGCAAAGACACGGAGAGGAGAGTGATTGACTGGGACAACTACAAGGATCACATGCTGTGGTACGACGATGGCATCAAGCATCGTCTGCGTCTGAGGCCCCAATGGACGACAGCAGATGCCGAAGACCTGTTCGATGATGCCTCAGAGAATGAAGCCTACAACGAGAGCATCAGACAGCTTCAAGGCGGGTTTAGGGAGTACGGACCCCTCATGAACAGAGTGGTATGTTGTTTTTACCTCTTTCGAACCACAGCATGTGAAATTAGCTTTTCGTGCTATTGACTCATTTTATTACTTTGCAGTTTTCGGAGCTGAACAAAAGCATTTTTCATGCCTCTGATGCGCTTAGTGCTGTCCCTGGGACTCGAGCTAGTGAGAACAAGTTGAGGGAAACGGTGAAGGTAACACGGAGTTCATTTTCGTTATCATTGGACATTCGAGAAGTTAACATATTCTACCGTTATCATTGCAGAAATACGTCAACAAAGCACGCCGGCTTGTGGGCCTGCTTGGGTGCGCTACAAACACCGAGGATGTTTTTCCTCCTGCACCGATGCGTAGCCTCGCTTCATCGAGCCATGCAGCCTCGTCGTCTAGGGCGGCTCAAGATGACGAAGAGGAGAATGACGACGATGATGATGATGCAGAGGAAGAGGAAGAAGAGGGCACAGAAGAAGAGGGCGCCAAAGAAGAACATGGTGAGGAAGAGGAAGAGCACGATGAGGATGATGATGATGATGATGAGGAGTACGATGATGACGATGGACCTCCACCAACTCAGCCAACCCAGCGTGAGAAGAGGAATGTGCCGAAGAAGGACTGGAAGAGTCCATCCCCGTTTCAGAAAGCATGTCCTGCTGCCCGCAAGAAGACGGCGTCCGAGAAGCGATGCAAGGATAACGAGGACCGAAAGTCGAAGAGGGGAAGGAAGGGCTAAAGTTGCTGCCGTGTCGACGAACTAAAAACTTGCATATTTGCTTCGTGAACCATATGAATTTGCTCGTGAAACTGTTTCGTTAAATTGCTATGTACCGAACCTACCTTATTTATAGACTTGTGGTGTGTGCATCATATATCATACATTGTGTGCTTTATATGTCATACATATGCTGTTTAAATGTTGTATGCCAAAAATTGAAGACAAAAGAAGTTAGAAGTTGCAAAAAATGCACACAAAGGCACCCTACCGCCATACAGGACGGGGGTAGCAGACCACAGCCTACCGCCATCAGACCCGGCGGTAGGTGCCTCCCCCCCCCATGCCGATCTCCTGTGACCAGAAAATCGAGCAGCGCAACCCTACCGCTGCGCTGCTCGATTTTCTGGTCACAGGAGATTGGCGTGGGGGGGGGGGGGGGGGAGGCGCCTACCGCCGGGTCTGATGGCGGTAGGCTGTGGTCTGCTACCGCCGTCTTGTATGGCGGCAGGGTCTGGGCATTTATAAACCCAGCCGCCCGCCCACCCCACCACAACCCCTAATCCCCACCCACCCAGCCGCCTTCTTCTTCCTCTCGCCCATTTTCTCATCTCCTCCACTTCCCCACTCTGATCTTCTTCGTCGATTCACGGATTTTGCGTATCGAGATGGCTACGAAAAGAGGAAGGTAAGCTCCTCCAATCCCCCAATTAGTTTGAGTCAATAAATCCGCTTTCTTATAGCCATATGAGGAACCCTCTCTAGTTGATATGATGAACCCTAAACCTAGATGATTGCAATGTGATGAACCTAGTTGATGAACCCTAGGTTTAGTCTTTCTTATAGCCATACGAGGAACCCTCTCTAGTTGATATGATGAACCCTAGAACCTAGATGAATCCTAGAACCTAGATGAACCCTAGAACCTAGATGAACCCTAGGTTTAGTCTTTCTTATAGCCATATGTGATGATTTATTGTGTGAATATTGTAGATATTTGTTTTGCTTGCATTAGAACAAATATTGATGTTTAATTAACTTTATCCAATCAATGCTTATATAAGGAACATGGCGCCACCACCACCACTTGATGAGGATGATGACTATGAAGACCCACTTGAGGAAGCCACACTACTAGGGAAAACCTTATACACAGAAATTTAGCAACAGCACGGGTCAAAAAAGCGCGCTAGTGCTATATAGCAGTAGTGATTGAAGAAAAACCACGCTACAGATACAACCTTAGCAGTAGCGCGTGTAGTTGCAAAAGCGCTACTACTAATATTCCCATTAGCAAAATGATAGGCTACGCATAGCAGTAGCGGGCTTCCAAAAAACGCGCTACCGCTAGGGCATAATTAGCAGCGCGTTTCCTAAGAAGAGCGCTACTACTAACGGAAATAAAATAAGATGAAAAACAAATAAAAAAGTAAATGAAAATGAAAGAAATAGAAAAAGGAGAAAGGAAAAAATAAAATGTAAAGCAAAATAAACGAAAAAGCGAAAAAATGGAGGAAGGCATAGCAGCAGCGTGTGTTTGTAAGAGGCGCTATAGCTAACGTAGCTGCAGCGCGTGTCCTAGACCCCCGCTATAGAAACAGAAAAGGAAATTAAAAAAGGAAGAAATTTACATAGCTATAGCAGCAGCGCGTTTTGCAAAAACCGCTATAGCTATCTTAGCTATAGCGGGTTTTGCGAAACGCGCTACCGCTAAGTTTGACTTAACCAAAAAACCGTTTTCCCCCGGCCACCACTTCTCCCCCAAATCCCTCAACCCACCCCGCGCGCCGCCGTCTCCCTGATTCACCGTCGCCCCACTTCGCCGCCGACGTCGACGCCACCAGAGTCGTGCGCCGTCGACGACACCGGAGCCGCCCCCAACGCCACGGAGCCGCGCGGCCTCGTCAACGCCACCGGAGCCGCCGTCGACGCCACCGGATCCTTCCTCGCCGTCACCGGAGACGCCCCTGACTCCCTCGCCACCACTGCCTCCGCCGCCACCATCGGAGCCATCATCTGTAAGCCCCCATCCCTCCTCTCTCTGTCATGCATAGGTTAGCTAGTTTAATTAGGTTAATTATCTAGGTTAGGGCAAAAATTTAGTTAGAGCTTTGACAAAGAAGTAGTTAGGTTAACTAGTTTAATTAGGTTAATTATCTAGGTTAGTGCAAAAACTTAGTTAGGGCTTTGACAGAGAACTAGTCAGGTTAACTAGTTTAATTAGGTTAATTATCCAGGTTAATTAGTGCAAAAATTTATTTTAGGCTTTGACAGAGAACTAGCTGCGTTAACTAGTTTAATTAGGGTTAATTATCTAGGTAAACTAGATTAACTAACTAGGTTAAATAGGTAGGTTAATTAGGTTCGTTGGATTAACAAGCTAGGTTAAGTAGATTGGCTAGGTTAGAGGAAAATTTTATTTTAGAGCATTAGGTCAGAAGGGTTAGAGAAATGGAGTTCCTTTGCAATTTAATTGGGTTCTGTGTTTAGTGAGGTCATTTTGCAAAGGTTTTTAATTTTTGAAAAGACCACTATTTTTCAAGGAAAAGAATTTAGGCAAATTTTATTTTTCATTGAAGTGGTCATGTTATATCTTTTCATTAAAGTTGTTCGATTGTGCCCCAGTGGCTTTGTTGTTTCCAGGGAATGATGCTGAGTGGCCTATGTTTTGCCGGAATGTTGATTCATTTCTGTTCCGGCAAATTTCAGGTTCTCGATTTGTCCACTTTTTAGCAAAGGTCATGCCGAAATTTTCCATGAATTTCGGCATGACTTGTGCTACAAACTAGGACATATCGAGTGCCCGGGATTTGCCGCACCAGGAAGGAGTCAACATTCCTGCAAAACAATAGTCCTTTTTTATGTCATTATTCATTTTATTAGGTCTAGAATTAATTGACTAGATTTAATCATAGAAAACATGGCTAGCAACGATGAAGGACAAGGTTCTGGTGATTGCGACGACGTCTACCGGGCGGCAGACGAATTTTTTAGCCTTACCGACGATCAACAGATGTCGTTGCTGGGCCCACCGGTGGCATCGGGGACTGAGACCGACACGCAGACCGGTGCTGAGACCAACACGCAGACCGGTGCTGAGACTGAGACTGGCGCTGAGTTTCAGACCGGCATCGAGACCGGCGCTGAGACCGGTGCTGCCTCGGGGAGCGGAGCCGGTGTAGAACCGAAAGCAAAGAGGCAACGGCTTCCTAACAAACTCAGGACTACTAGACTGGTGGTCACGGAGGTGGACGACGGCAATTTTGAGCCAAAGGCGCCCGAGGAAGCGCGCGCGTGCTACGACAATCAAATAGGCTGCATCATACGGACAACCGCCACCATCAACGATGAGAATCTAAAGAAGATAGAAAATATGAGGAGCTCCCTCCTAAAGAAGTTTCACCAGATATTCTTGTTCCCGGGCCAGAATGAGAAGGATTATGAAGATCCAGACAAGGACCCGGCAATGAAGAAGATAAACAAACACGCCATGACCAAGTTTAGCAACGCGTTGGCCGCCTGGAAAAATCGAGTGAAAGCAAAGATCAACGACGGGGAACCCTACTCCGAGATTGTAAAGGATAGTCCGACAATCACGGAAGAGCAGTTTCAAATATTCAAGGAGGCTTGCGAGGCCGAAGCTGCCAAACAAAAGTCTAAGTACATGAAGGGGCTTCAAAAGAGGAACATTGGGACCCACCACCTCGGAAGTCGTGGTTACGGCGGAAAGAGGTCCAAATGGGCCAAGGAGGACGCGGAAGCCGCGAGTGTGGGCATCCCAGACCCCTTGGCGGATTTCACCGTCTCGCAGGAGCGTGACGTCCTGAGGGCCCGGCACCGTTGGGACCCAGTGAAGAAGGTTTACGAGACAACACCGATCATTACGGAGTTCATGAGACTGCTGGTAATTTTAGTTTCTGATCAATTCGACTGCACACATTAGTCATATTTGTAAACGATCCTTGTGCCTTTTGCAGAGAGAGTAACACCGGATTGCGGCCGAAAGCGACTCGCCGTCTGAGGCATTGGCGAGGCCCAAGTAGGACACTCCATTCAACCGGGTGTTGAACATATTGAAACAACAACCGGTGGATACTCGACCGTCGTATGGACGCGTGCACGGCGTCGGAGACGGCGCCACGTGGAAGAAGTACTACCGTGAGACCACGGAGGAGAAAAAGGAAAGACAGAGGTTAACTGAAGAAAGCATCGACAAGAAGGTTGAGATTACGGTTGAGAAGAAATCATCTCAGACAGTCGCAACAGCGGTAGCTGCCGCAAAACAGGCGATTGCAGATATATCTACTTCCTTGGTGACGGGCGTTTACACTTGGACAAGGCAAAATTCAGAAAAAAATGCAGAGGACTTTCCCCTTGCTGACTTCTTGGGAGCACCTGCTCCCGCACCGGCTCCCGTACCTGCTCCCGCACCGGCTCCCGCACCTGCTCCCGCACCGGCTCCCGCACCGGACGTGCTCGGTGGTGCCTCCTCTTTGGCTGAGCTCGACGCCCTCACGGTATCTGCCACACCGGCCCCCTTCAATATAAATGTATAATCTCCCGTTTTCGTTCCCTTTCGGATATCTCACGTCGCAGACTTTTCTTTGCAGGCCGACAAAACCTCGTGCACCATATTGTACACCATCGGCGAATAGAAGGTGGACATGGGGAAGGGGACGATAATGGAGCCGAAGGAACCATTGTTCCACAGCCGGTCGATCCCCCCGAACGTCTTCAAGGTTCCCGTGGCCAGTGTCAAACCGGGCCACGAGAATTTGCCTCCTCTAATACTAGTGGGGGATGACGACGAGACCCCGCGGCGGCTTGGTGATTGTTGCAATGGGTGGGTCCTGTTGTGGCCAAAGAGTCTGCTTCGTCTGGAGGCGGCCGGGAGCACACCCACGAGCACGCAGCCTCAGCAAGGTATGAACATCAACACCCCACCTACCCAATTAGCGTCGGGTGTCGGGTTGGGTGATAGCGGACGGGGTAAGCAGGTGGCTCCATTAGTCGCTGATGACGTCGCCATGGATGAGGATGAGGATGACGATGGCGCTGAACAGTATGTCTATACTGGCGCCTCCTCAGGGTTTGAGCATCATGAGTCGGTGCCTGAATTACCGTCTCAACGTATTATTGACGACCATCCGGTGGTAAAGAAGTCTAGGAAGAGAGCGAGGAAAGGCAAAAAAGCTGATTCTATGATCCAGCCGCCTCAGCAGCCTCGGCTTCAGGACCGTGTAGATATCCCTGATGCGGATAAATGGCATATCCCCGGTCGACCAATCCTACCTGAAACAACGCTACGGGCCAGATTCGGCGATCTAAGGAGACTTCATGATGATGTGCTGCGGGTAGAGAAACGCCTCATCGCCTCGAAAGATCCAGGATACCCACTCTACGTGGTTAACGTTCCACGACAAATATCGTACGTCGACGGCTTCCCCGCGGATAAGTTCTTCCTCCGATTCGATTACATATTCGACATGTTTCACGTGAAGAAGCTGGATTTTACGTTTGTCCGCCTTTATGCCTTGCACATGAACTACATCATTGGGGTTGAGCAGATACGTTTTATCTGTGTCGCTGACCCGTACTACATGCACGAGGGCTTCTTGGGAGTCTGTGCACAGCATCGTGAATACGCGAGGGATTACATCGTCAGTTTCATGCTCGCCAATAAGGACAAGGAGGCGATTCTCGTGCCTTATCATCCCGTGTAAGTCATTCGCGCTGCTATCCTTCCTTCGATTTCAATAATTCATTTGCACGGTGGAGGATAATTAATTTGAGGTGTACTTATTTTGCGTAGCGGCGGGCGCGCCGTCCTCATCATCCTCTACCCCGATTCTCCCATGCTCTTTACTTGGACTCGTCGAAGAACATTCACAAAAAGGATCACACCCACATCAAAGATGTTCTCGACAGTGCTATGTTTTACTACCAAGCAAGGGGTGGAGAGGTTAGGGACAAGAAGAGAAGGGGCGGCAGGGCCGCCTTCAGCCATAAGACCGATTTCTGCTGCATCCAGCAACCGAACGATTCTCTTAATGATGGATTCTATGTCCTACACCACATGCTGGAGTACAGACGGGATCACCAGAACCTTCACATGGCACCTAGATCTGGCGATGCCCATATTCTGCAATGGGCAAAGGACATAGGAGATATCGAGAATCATCGACTTCGAGCTGAGTTCTATAACATCCAGCGCGAACTTGCCCAAATCATCATGAATGAGGTCATCGGAAAAACAGGGATGTTCCATGCAGAAGGACAAATGTCACGGGAAGACGTCCGAACATGGATAGCCTCTTAGCGTCTCGACATGAAGCCTTTCACTAAGCTCGATGACTATCTCCCTGACATGGATGGATGGCACGACATGATGGAGTGATTGTCGATATATGACAATGTGTCCGTTTAGTCCATACTTTCTTTTATGACAAAACTTTGAGTTATGCACGGTGAAACTTTATTTGTGATGTAATTAAACCGTCCTCCTCCTCGACTAGCGAAAATCACTCTAGTTAGGTCATTTTGGGTACGATGAACTTTGTTATTTATGCTTATGATATGTTGTTTCTATTTTTGCCAAGTCTGTCTCTTTCTGTTGCTCAACTATATATGTTGCATATCATCGACTCATGTGACGATGCAGGTGCATAGATCATAGATGGCGAAGAAGTGCTACGCCAGGAGTATATATAGGACAAGTGGCCGGAGTGTCAGGCCCAGGTGTACCGGTTTTTGGTTTCCGAGCGACACACAGTACTTAGTTTAGGTTCACGCTAATGCGAGAGAGGGATACGAACTCATTTACTCAAAGTGATAGCTATTCTCGCGTATATCATTGTTTAGATGGATGATGATGTATTTGCAAGTAATCGAGACTTGTATCGCTATTTTCGAGATTGATGACGAGAGACCACTTTGTGTTGGATGATGATTATGATGATGACATGATTTGATGAGACTAATTGTATGTATATGCTATGATTACATTTGTATGTGGATGATATGCTAAAGATTATTGTATAAAGCCTATTCAAATACAAAACAAATAAAAAACAAATATGCAGGAAAAAAACTAATAAAACTAGTAGTAGCGAGGGGGGGGGGGGAAATTTAGCAGTAGCGCTGACTTACCAGTAGCGCTTCTTGCTGAAAAGCGCTGCAGATAATATCAGTAGCGCCCTTTTCGAAAGAGCGCTACAGCTATTCATCAGTAGCAGTAGCGTGGGTCAACAGGCGCTACTGCTATATGTTAGCTGTAGCGCCTTATTAGTAGCGCCGGTACCCGCTACTGAGAGGGCCAAAACCCGCGCTGCTGCTAGGCTTTTCCCTAGTAGTGCCATCTGTGCTCAAAGAGTGAGGCTGAGCGAACATGAGGTGTGCAACCTATGGGACAACTTTCTGCCACGTGCTGAGTTGATCGGGGCGCCATTCGTGACCCGTCTGACAAGTACCATGATCGATCAACATGTCATGGTATGTTATTAGTGTAGAATCCAAAGAATTGTTAATAGTTTAGATAATCCATACTTATTAATTGATATGTTTTTCTTATTTAGAAATTGCCAAAGAGCCTATCTGAGTGTTGTGGCATCGAGGCTGATGAAGAAGGCTATGCTGGAATACGCCTGACCTCAAGGGGCCCCGTCACTACTTGTGCGTACGGCGTGAAAACGGATGGTCGCACACATTTAAGCACAGATGGGTGGAAGAGTTTCCTCGTTGACAAGAATCTTCATGTTGGACAGGCAATCCTTATTACTATCAGGAACACCAACCGTCAAGGCTTGAAGATGATGATCGTCATCGATATCATCTAAACTATATATGCGTGTGGCTGCTGATGATCGTCATGTTTGATTGCTACCTATGGATGAAACCTTTTATGCGGTCGATGACCGATGAACTTGTTAAACTTCTTATGTTGCCTTCGAACTATGTTATGTTATTTGGTTAAACTATGTTATGTGATCAAACTATGTTATTTGGTACTTGTTTCTTAGTCCGTAATGGCAAAACTTTTTGGATGTGATCAAACTATGTTATGTCTATGAAATTGTGCTTATTGTTTCTTATGTCTATGGCAAAAAAACTGAAGACAAAATCAAAGTAGTTAAGTTCCTGCGGACTATGATAACCTACCGCCAGGGCACTTGGCGGTAGGTTTGTGTGGGCTACCGCCGTGGACTTTGGCGGTAGGTACGTAAGCAGCCGTTAACCGTTTGACGGCCGTCACGCACACCTACCGCCGGAACCTACGGCGATAGACTGTGCAACCCTACCGCCCGAGGGTCTGGCGGTAGCAAAAGGGTCAGATCTCGAAATGTTTTCAAACTGGGATCAGATCTCGAATTTGTTTGACAAAAGGGTCAAAACACGAAATTTTGCCACCATAGGTTGGTTCGCTGGGGTCCACTTTCTTGTTGAAGGTGTTTGCTCGAAGTTCGGCTTATGGGGTGATAGCCCTACATTTAGATTTCGGTTGGACCAGCCAACATCATCATGCGAGCAATGATTTCCTTTTGATGGCTTTGTCTTGGAGTCTTGCATCTTTTTTTGTCACACGTTGCTTGAGCGATGAATTAATGTCCACAATCATAGAATTGGTGGTAGGATTGTGGAGGTGCTACCGCGAGGCTCATCCAATATGGATGGCCGCCGGTTTTCCTTTTTCTTGTTTAAGCCGGTTTGTTCAGTATCAATGCTTGAAATTACATAATATTCTTTAAAATCCATGTCACATGTCCGATGTCCCATCGCACTGACATATTATTTAGTGATTCCTCCTTGTTGAAAAGATACCATCTACCCCGTCGCATGTCCTATTTACAAGAATTAAAATGAGACATCTCAATTTTCCAAATCATATATGTTCATAATCTACACTCTGCTTTAACCTATATTTAGAGCCTATTTGGTTGTTTTATAGAGAGAAAAGTATACTTTTCGTCCCTCAACTCTTTGTTGAGTTTAGTTTTCGTCCTCAACTCTAAAACCGGACAGAGTGCACCCTGAACTCTCGAAACCGGTCATTTTTCGTCCCTGCGACTGAGTCAACCCGGTTTTGACCTCGTGTGAACTGTACATCCGATGAATAGTAAATTCCGAAAAAATAGCAACAAAAATAAAAAATCTAAAATTTTATGACATCGAAGATACTTAGGTACGCCATGTGCGTGCAAATTTTTGTACACAATTGACTAAGAAGATTGGAAGGTGGTATGAAAATACTCATCGGGTCTTTCGTTCCAGCAGTCATGATATAGCTTCTAGCTTTGACCGCTCTTAAAGTGCCCGCACTCTTGGCTTGAATCACCGACTTGTGTTTCCGTTTAACCGAAAGCAGAATCTGTCATGTTTGGAAGTTCGAGGAGCTCGCAGCAAAAAAAGCAAAAGTAAATCTACTCTGAAGTGAATAGTAAATTCAAAAAAAAAAGTCAAATTTTTTTAAATTTTTTTCAGGTATGCAAGGTGGGCAAGGTGCGTGCAAATTTTCGTGGTAAAATAAGATCCGAGGGTTTGGAAACCACCCGAAGCGGCACGCACATGTACGCTATTTTGTTTTTATTGGCACGACCTTCTCGGATGTCATTTGACCGCGAAAATATGTACGCACCTTGCATACCTGAGCATCTTTGATACCAAAATTTTTAGACTTTTTTGATTTTATTGCTATTTTTTTGAATTTACTGTTCACTTCAGAGTAGATTTACTTTTTTTTTTGCTACGAGCTCCTCGAACTTCGAAACATGACGAAAATTTGCACGCATGTGCCGCACCTGAGTATCTTTGATGTCATAAAATTTCAATTGTTTTGATTCTTGTTGCTATTTTTTTCGAATTTACTGTTCATCGGATGTACTGTTCACACGTGGTCAACACCGGGTTGACTCAGTTGCAGGGACGAAAAATGACCGGTTTCGAGAGTTCGGAGTGCATTCTGACTGGTTTTAGAGTTGAAGGACGAAAACTAAACTCAACGAAGAGTTGAGGGAGGTATACTTTCCTCTAATGTCCCGCTTGAACCCAAGAAGCCTGCTAGATTTCTAGCCATAGTCTAGCATGGTTATATTTATACCACAACATCAATACAATACCAATCCGGAAAAGTGTTGCGAAATTCTTTTACTCTAGACGATTTTCATGACCCTAGAATTTGGCACGACTAGCAAAGTGTTGTCCAACATCCATGTCTTCATAGTCTGCCGATCAAATACTCAGAATCAAAATACTTGTATATCATATCTGCCGGCTTAGTATATCGAAGGTGTTCATAAGAAAGATGTGCATGCGTACGTTCATACGGATAAGTGTACGTTTTTTTCTACGGGAAACTTAGAGCCTTACTCAATCATCAACAACTCTAGCACGATAAGCCAAAACACTGGTTCATCCAACAACTCATCATCTCGAGTGTGCAAGCATGTTTAGCACACAAGTGGGCCAAAGTGTTGGCATTTCTCATTACATGTTGAATAACAAATAAAGTAAACTATAAAACTAGCTCTTGGATTGTATTTGAACATCGGCGATTGTACCGTGTTTAGAAAAAAAAACATACCTGCCGGGGCTTCTACCCTAGCCTATTGTGAGTCTGCAGTGACACAAGTGTGTACTCAGTTCTTCTGTACATTTTTGTGTGTGGGGAACTTCACTTCCTTAGGCCAGCTCCAACCCAAGACCTCAAACGGGCGTTCATTTTATCCGTATTTTCGTCCATTTGGGGGTGGCAATGGGGCGGCGTCTGACCCTTTTTGCTCGATGCGCTGGTCGTGCGTCCAACGCATACCTCATCTTGGCCGCATTTTGTCTGCATACATATTTTTTGAGCCGCATTTCTTATTATTTTATCAATGTTTTTTTGGATGCATTGAAGTACATTCACCAATTCTTGACTAGAATAGCAAGACCAAATAAAGCAAGAACCACAAGTAGATGTTTAAAAAAATATCCAACTTCCATAACTTCTCTCACAAGTTGGATTAGTATCTTCTCGATGCCTTCAATGTTGATCCGCGGGCGATCTTGCACACTTCTTTCTTCTTCGATTCTAAAAAACTAGACGTTACTTCGCATCTAGTCTCATCTCTAGCCTCTATTCTAGCAACGAGTGCACGAACATCTATCATATTTCGTTCTATCAATAGATCGATGTATTCTTCTTCCCAATACCAAAACTTGCATCCATCCTACACAAATAGTTTGAGTGTAAGCAAAGAGCTATCGAAAATGAGCCGAATCCGGGAGCACATGCAAGCAAAATAAGCACATACCCCATCGTTTTTGCACTTGATGAACACCCATCCGGGATGTTCCGGCATTGTAGACACGTGGCGCACAACCTTCCGTGGGCAGTCGTCGCACTTTATAAGAGGAAACAGTGCGCGGACGAGCCTTTGGGCCAACACCGAGCCCATACGACGGCTGTGTCTTTGCCTGCGAACCACCGACGAGATAGAACCGAGAAGCTAGAGGCGAAGTCTATACCTGCATGCGTACCGGGGGCTTTGTCGGAGCTGTGCGGTCTGGTACCTGGCCAATCCATGGCAAGGCGCGGCCTCCGGTGGCCGGGTGCACTCAAGTCCGGTCGGATCCGCTCCAAATCCAGCGGAAGCACTGAAATCAGGCAGGCAGAGTTGGACAGCTCGGGGCCCGAGAAATGGGGTTGTGTCGAGTCTACGGGCGCGCGGGGGGGGGGGGGGGGGGGTGCTGAACTGCGACGCGGCGGCGGCTAGGGCGGGAGGGAGAAGAAAAAGGAGCGACTCTGTCCTCGACGGGTGGGCCATGGGAGGACAAAGGGCACGCGTCACACTCGACCGCCCGTGTCCGCTTTGATGCAAACATGGCCCAAATTTAGGTTAGAAATTGATCGAAAGCGGATCGAAACAAACATTTGTTCGTTTGCTCCCGTGCGTTGGGGCCGTTTTTTCTGTCCGTTTATCTTCAAAAGGACGCGGCCGGACCATTTGGGGTTTGGAGTTGGCCTAACATACTTGTCCCGTGCTAGGCTGCAAGAGACACTCCTTCCTAGGTGATCTTCTAGGTGATATTGCCGTATCTTCGCAAGATCTTCGAGGATCATATGGCATGTCATCCGAAGACCAAGAATTGTCTCTGTCCTGAATGACCGTCTCCTGGTTATGTGTATGCACATGCACAGTTCTTGATCTTTTTCTAGGATAGTTCTTGATCTTTTTTACATGAGCACGTTTGGGTTGCGTATACACAATTTTCATCAAGGCTTGGTTTCGGTCAGCAGCACGACTGCTGGCCTGATTTTGGCGCCGTAACCAAGTCTTGCCAGTCGTTGACAGGGCAAATCAATTGATTGTTGAGATATCGTTCATATCCATGTGGCTTCTTCTGTATTAAAAAGACCAAGAGGTGTTTGTTTCGCTTGGTTTTTAGTGACTAACTTCGAGGGCGTTCGTTCTTACGCTCGTGGATGACGCCTAAGATCTGCTTCACAGTCACAGATGGCCTGGCTAATCGATCAGGGTCTATTTCTATAGCGCGGTCAGTGGACAACTTGGACCAACAGATCTAGAACCATTGTTTTGAAAAACTCAATCACTGCTAGGATCTCTTTGATTCATAGGACTCCAAAGACGCATGACATACAAAATACTTCCTCTGATCCAAAATAAGTGTTGTGGTTTTAGTTCAAATCCCCCCTGCCCCCCTCCCCCGCGCGCAAAAAAAAGTTCAAATTCATAACATGGGTTTGGGGTTCCGAGATCCAAACGCAAGCTTTGTTTCCAACCGTAGATAGAGCTGGCGATAATGACGCTCTCAAGAGTTGTTCCCTTCTTAACATAGAGGTGATGCTTTCCACCCTCCACCTTTGCAGCTCCAAGGGAACCCCTAGATATGTGTGACCGAACGATGGCGGTACTTTTGTGTAGCCTCCATCTTCTGGGCATCGTTTTTGGAGCTGGTCGTTGGCAAGAGGGATTTGTGAAATGCAACGAGGGCGGGGGTGAGAGATGTCGGAGTCGCGGTAGAGGTTATGTTAGTTGGCACTTCACGTGTTCATAGGTTCATTTTGGGTTCCTTGCTCCTGTGAAGTGAGAGTTGCAGCGACGGAGTTTGCATAGTAACGATGATGGTCGGCACCAGCCTCTTATGTCATATCCCGCGACACAACCTTGCTAATTTTCTTCGTAGCTCATTGTCATAATAAAAAATGCGTCCGGCACATGTGACTGATTGCTTGGCATGGATCTTCGTGTGGCTTATCACATCCTCTAAGGTGTGGGCTTGGTCGGCGGTCCTTTTGCGGCAAAGTCGGGAGTCACTTTCTTGGGGACAAGTGATGACAATGAACCCTTGTGCAACCCCGACGAGGTTTTCTTTGCATTATTGCGTGTGATATATCTTGTGTGTGCCTGAGTAGCGAGTTGTTACTGCTTTCGCTTGTTTTTTCATTAATTAACTAGGCACCTCTCTTCTTAATTAATGGATTAGGCCCTAGGGGCTCCTATTTAAAAAATAAGTCAAAATGTACATAAATCAACATCATTTGAATAGCATCAAGACAAAACCTAGGAACTTCTTCAAGGATTAGGTGTGTGTCATATAGTTGTCATATGAACATAGAGACAATTTTGTGAAGTTTGAGTCAACTGTAATTCTCCTATAAAATGAAGTGCAACGGATCCTTAGCAAAAAAAAATACTAATGGATTCCGTCTTGCAAATCAAAGAATCGTCATATGTAAAGTGAGGATTCAAATCATCTGAAATTTATATGAAAAATCCAATAAATCAAAGAGGCTAATTTTGTGCAGTTGCAAAAATGTTGAGGATTTGAGGGGCCAAGGTGCCCCGCTCACTACCACAAGTTGCAAACTCAAAACCTTTTTGTGAAATGTTTGATGATATGCATTCATATGCATCACCTATGTATGGGAGTCGGATCCTCTGACTTGTATAAGGCAAGTCAGAAGGCTACAGTGCTTCTATATGTAAAATGGCGAAGGGAAGTCAGGGATCTTACACTGTTCTACAAATCACTGTAGATGCATTAATGTTGTTCACAAATCATTGCTGACTATTACTGTGTACAAATCGCAGGATTAGATCGTTGTTTGTGAAAACCTGTCAAAGGGATGTCAGGGCATTGTAGCATCCCCTGACTTCCCTCCCAATGTCAGAGGATCTCAATGGTTGAATTCATTATAAATGTACATATGCTATTTGTCCTTCCACCACTCTATGATAACATTTATGTGTAAAAAATATTGAAAGCATAATTATGTTGAACAAGAAGTTCTGAATTCCAATTTAATTAAAAAAATTCTGATGGTATCGAGTGTTATTCTCCTGTAACGACTGCAACCATAAATATCGCTACCCCTTGCCAAAATTTCATTTTGGTAGCCAAACACTTATATGATATATAGTTGAGAGATAAGCACATTACGAGGCAGGCCAACTGTTTTGTCTGTCTAACATGGGTTAAAACATTCTCACATATTTATATTGAATATTTTTACTTCATCATAACTTATTTTGTCGCTAAATGTATGCTATTTTTTATTTGTATACATCATTCGTTATACTATATTGAATACTAATTTTAGTTATAATTAATAGAACTATAAATGTAAACATACTCATTATATCAACTTGCATATTTTTCACACTGTTCTGATAATGATCATCAAATATATTTTCTGTTGCCAAACTAAATCTCATATTCTGGTTGCAAAACTGGTTTCTATTTAGTTTGGAATATTTAAGAAATTATGTTGTTTAGTGGAGTTCATGAAATTATGTGTTTGATGTATGAATGTATCCTTTTATAGTATCCTTCAAATATCAACAAGATTTGGTAGCGAATGAGTAGTAAGTAACTTGGCGGGGGTTTCTGTTGGGGAACATAGTAATTTCAAAAAATTTCCTACGCACACGCAAGATCATGGTGATGCATAGCAACAAGAAGGGAAAGTGTTGTCTACGTACCCTCGTAGACCGAAGCGGAAGCGTTGACGCAACGTAGAGGAAGTAGTCGTACGTCTTCCCGGTCCAACCGATCCAAGCACCGTTACTCCGGCACCTCCGAGTTCTTGACACACGTACAGCTCGATGACGCAACCCGAACTCCGATCCAGCAGAGGTACGGGGAGGAGTTCCGTCAGCACGACGACGTGGTGACGATCTTGATGTTCAACTGTCGCAGGGCTTCGCCTAAGCACCGCTACAATATGACCGAGGTGTAATATCGTGGAGGGGGGCACCGCACACGGCTAAGAAACGATCACGATGATCAACTTGTGTGTCCATGGGGTGCCCCCTGCCCCCGTATATAAAGGAGTGGAGGAGGGGAGGGCCGGCCCTCTCTATGGCACGCCCTCGGGGAGTCCTACTCCCACCAGGAGTAGGATTCCCCCTTTCCTAGTCCAACTAGGAGACCTTCCAAGTAGTAGGAGTAGGAGACAAGGAAGGGGAAGAGAGAAGGGAAGGAAGGAGGGGGTGCGGCCCCTCCCCTTAGTCCAATTCGGACTGGGCCATGGGGGGGCGCGTGGCCTGCCCTAGGCAGCCCCTCTCTCTTTCCCGTATGGCCCAATAAGGCCCAATACTTCTCCCCGGCGAATTCCCGTAACTCTCCGGTACTCCGATAAATACCCGAATCACTCGGAACCTTTCTGAACTCCGAATATAGTCGTCCAATATATCGATCTTTACATCTCAACCATTTCGAGACTCCTCGTCATGTCCCCGATCTCATCCGGGACTCCGAACTCCTTCGGTACATCAAAACTCATAAACTCACAATAAAACTGTCATCGAAACCTTAAGCGTGCGGACCCTACGGTTCGAGAACAATGTAGACATGACCGAGACACGTCTCCGGTCAATAACCAATAGCGGGACCTGGATGCCCATATTGGTTCCTACATATTCTACGAAGATCTTTATCGGTCAGATCGCATAACAACATACGTTGTTCCCTTTGTCATCGGTATGTTACTTGCCCGAGATTCGATCGTCGGTATCCAATACCTGGTTCAATCTCGTTACCGGCAAGTCTCTTTACTCGTTCCGTAATACATCATCTCGCAACTAACTCATTAGTTGCAATGCTTGCAAGGCTTAAGTGATGTGCATTACCGAGAGGGCCCAAAGATACCTCTCCGACATTCGGAGTGACAAATCCTAATCTCAAAATACGCCAACCCAACAAGTACCTTTGGAGACACCTGTAGAGCACCTTTATAATCACCCAGTTACGTTGTGACGTTTGGTAGCACACAAAGTGTTCCTCCGGTAAACGGGAGTTGCATAATCTCATAGTCATAGGAACATGTATAAGTCATGAAGAAAGCAATAGCAACATACTAAACGATCGGGTGCTAAGCTAACGAACTGGGTCATGTCAATCAGATCATTCAACTAATGATGTGATCCCGTTAATCAAATAACAACTCTTTGTCCATGGTTAGGAAACATAACCATCTTTGATTAATCAGCTAGTCAAGTAGATGCATACTAGTGACACTCTGTTTGTCTATATATTCACACATGTATTATGTTTCCGGTTAATACAATTTATCATGAATAATAAACATTTATCATGATATAAGGAAATAAATAATAACTTTATTATTGCCTCTAGGGCATATTTCCTTCAGTCTCCCACTTGCACTAGTGTCAATAATCTAGTTCACATCACCATGTGATTAATACCCATAGTTCACATCGTCATGTGATCAACACCCAAAGGGTTTACTAGAGTCAATAATCTAGTTCACATCGTCATGTGATTAATACCCATAGTTCACATCGTCATGTGATTAACACCCAAAGAGTACTAAGGTATGATCATGTTTTGCTTGTGAGAGAAGTTTAGTCAACGGGTCTGTCACATTCAGAGCCGTATGTATTTTGCAAATATTCTATGTCTACAATGCTCTGCACGGAGCTACTCTAGCTAATTGCTTCCACTTTCAATATGTATCCAGATTAAGACTTAGGGTCATCTGGATCAGTGCCAAAACTTGTATCGATGTAACCCTTTACGACGAACCTTTTTTTTTTCACCTCCATAATCGAGAAACATATCCTTATTCCACTAAGGATAATTTTGACCAATGTCCAGTGATCTACTCCTAGATCACTATTGTACTCCCTTGCCAAACCAGGGCAGAGTATACAATAGGTCTGGTCCATAGCATGGCATACTTTTATAGAACCTATGACTGAAGCATAGGGAATGACTTTCATTCTCTTTCTATTTTCTGCTGTGGTCAGGATTTGATTCTTACTCAATTTCACACCTTGTAACACAGGCAAGAAACTCTTTCTTTGACTGTTCCATTTTGAACTACTTCAAAATCTTGTCAAGGTATGTACTCATTGAAAAAACTTATCAAGCGTCTTGATCTATCTCTATAGATCTTGATGCTCAATATGTAAGCAGCTTCACCGAGGTCTTTCATTGAAAAACTTTTATTCAAGTATCCCTTTATGCTATCCAGAAATTCTATATCATTTCCAGTCAATAATATGTCATCCACATATAATATTAGAAATGCTACAGAGCTCCCACTCACTTTCTTGTAAATACAGGCTTCTCCAAAAGTCTGTATAAACCCAAATGCTTTGATCACACTATCAAAACGTTTATTCCAACTCCGAGAGGCTTGCACCAGTCCATAAATGGATCGCTGGAGCTTGCACACTTTGTTAGCTCCCTTTGGATCGATAAAACCTTCTGGTTGCATCATATACAACTCTTCCTCCAGAAATCCATTCAGGGATGCAGTTTTTACATCCATTTGCCAAATTTCATAATCATAAAATGCGGCAATTGCTAACATGATTCGGACAGACTTGGGCATCACTACGGGTGAGAAGGTCTCATCGTAGTCAACCCCTTGAACTTGTCGAAAACCTTTTGCAACAAGTCGAGCTTTGTAGACAGTAACATTACCGTCAGCGTCAGTCTTCTTCTTGAAGATCCATTTATTCTCAATTGCTTGCCGACCATCGGGCAAGTCAACCAAAGTCCATACTTTGTTCTCATACATGGATCCCATCTCAGATTTCATGGCTTCAAGCCATTTTGCGGAATCTGGGCTCACCATCGCTTCTTCATAGTTCGTAGGTTCATCATGATCTAGTAGCATGACTTCCAAAATAGGATTACCGTACCACTCTGGTGCGGATCTTACTCTGTTTGACCTACGAGGTTCTGTATTAACTTGATCTGAAGTTCTATGATCATCATCATCAACTTCCTCACTAGTTGGTATTGACGTCACAGAAACCGGTTCCTGCGATGTATTATTTTCCAACAAGGGAGTAGGTACAGTTACCTCATCAAGTTCTACTTTCCTCCCACTCACTTCTTTCGAGAGAAACTCCTTCTCTAGAAAGGATCCGTTCTTAGCAACGAATGTCTTGCCTTCGGATCTGTGATAGAAGGTGTACCCAACTGTCTCCTTTGGGTATCCTATGAAGACACATTTCTCCGATTTGGGTTCGAGCTTATCAGGTTGAAGCTTTTTCACATAAGCATCGCAGCCCCAGACTTTAAGAAACGACAACTTTGGTTTCTTGCCAAACCACATTTCAGATTGTGTCGTCTCAACGGACTTAGATGGTGCCCTTTTTAAGGTGAATGCAGCTGTCTCGAATGCATAACGCCAAAACGACAATGGTAAATCAATAAGTGACATCATAAATCGCACCATATCCAATAAAGTGCGGTTACGACGTTCGGACACACCATAACGTTGTGGTGTTCCAGGTGGCGTGAGATGTGAAACTATTCCACATTGTTTTAATTGAAGACCAAACTCGTAACTCAAATATTCATCTCCACGATCAGATCGCAGAAACTTTATTTTCTTGTTACGATGATTTTCCACTTCACTCTGAAATTCTTTGAACCTTTCAACTATTTCAGACTTATGTTTCATCAAGTAGATATACCCATATCTGCTCAAATCATCTTGTGAAGGTCAGAAAATAACGATACTTGCCACGAGCATCAACACTCATTGGATCGCATACATCGGTATGTATTATTTCCAACAGGTTTGTTGCTCGTTCCATTGTTCCGAAGAACGGAGTTTTAGTCATCTTGCCCAAAAGGCACGGTTCGCAGGCATCAAATGATTCATAACCAAGTGATTCCGAAAATCCATCTTTATGGAGTTTCTTCATGCGCTTTACACCGATATGACCCAAATGGCAGTGCCACAAATAAGTTGCACTATCATTATTAACTTTGCATCTTTTGGCATCAATATTATGAATATGTGTATCACTACGATCGAGATCCAATAAACTATTTTCATTGGGTGTATGACCATTGAAGGTTTTATTCATGTAAACAGAACAACAATTATTCTCTGACTTTAAATGAATAACCGTATTGCAATAAACATGATCAAATCAAATTCATGCTCAACGCAAACGCTAAATAACATTTATTTAGGTTTAACACTTATCCCGAAAGTTTAGGGAGTGTGCGATGATGATCATATCAATCTTGGAACTACTTCCAACACTCATCGTCACTTCCCCTTCAACTAGTCTCTGTTTATTCTGTAACTCCTGTTTCGAGTTACTAATCTTAGCAACCGAACAATTATCAAATACTCAGGGGCTACTATAAACACTAGTAATGTACACATCAATAACCTGTATATCAAATATACCCTTGTTCACTTTGCCATTCTTCTTATCCACCAAATATTCAGGGCATTTCCGCTTCCAGTGACCATTCCCTTTGCAGTGTAAGCACTCAGTTTCAGGCTTTGGTCCAGCTTTGGTCTTCTTCATGGGAGTGACAACTTGTTTGCCATTCTACTTGAAGTTTCCCTTTCTTTCCCTTTGCCCTTTTCTTGAAACTAGTGATCTTTGTCAATCATCAACACTTGATGCTCTTTCTTGATTTCTACCTTCGTCGATTTCAACATCACGAAGAACTCGGGAATCGTTTTCGTCATCCCTTGCATACTATAGTTCATCACGAAGTTCTACTAACTTGGTGATGGTGACTAGAGAACTCTGTCAATCACTATCTTATCTGGAAGATTAACTCCCACTTGATTCAAGCGATTGTAGTACCCAGACAATCTGAGCACTTGCTCACTAGTTGAGCGATTCTCCTCCATCTTTTAGCTATAGAACTTGTTGGAGACTTCATATCTCTCAACTCGGGTATTTCCTTGAAATATTAACTTCAATTCCTGGAACATCTCATATGGTCCATGATGTTCAAAACGTCTTTGAATTCCCGATTCTAAGCCATAAAGCATGGTGCACAAAACTATCAAGTAGTTATCATATTGAGCTAGCCAAACATTCATAACGTCTGCATCTGCTCCTGCAATAGGTCTGTCACCTAGCGGTGCATTAAGGACATAATTTTTCTGTGCAGCAATGAGGATAAACCTCAGATCGCGGATCCAATCCGCATCATTGCTACTAACATTTTTCAACACAATTTTCTCTAGGAACATATCAAAATAAACATATGAAACCAACAACGCAAGCTATTGATCTTACAACATAATTTGCAAAATACTACCAGGACTAAGTTCATGATAAATTTAAGTTCAGTTAATCATATTACTTAAGAACTCCCACTTAGACAGACATCTCTCTAGTCATCTAAGTGATCACGTGATCCAAATCAACTAAACCATAACCGATCATCACGTGAGATGGAGTAGTTTTCAATGGTGAACATCACTATGTTGATCATATCTACTATATGATTCAAGCTCGACCTTTCGGTCTCCGTGCTCCGAGGCCATATCTGCATATGCTAGGCTCGTCAAGTTTAACCTGAGTATTCCGCGTGTGCAAAACTGGCTTGCACCCGTTGTAGATGGACGTAGAGCTTATCACACCCGATCATCACGTGGTGTCTGGGCACGACGAACTTTGGCAACGGTGCATACTCAGGGAGAACACTTCTTGATAATTAGTGAGAGATCATCTTAAAATGCTACCGCCAATCAAAGCAAGAATAAGATGTGTAATAGATAAACATCATATGCAATCAAAATATGTGACATGATATGGCCATGATCATCTTGCGCCTTTGATCTCCATCTCCAAAGTACTGTCATGATCTCTATCGTCACCGGCACGACACCATGATCTTCATCATCTTGATCTATATCAATGTGTCATCACATGGTTGTCTCACCAACTATTGCTCTTGCAACTATTGCTATCGTATAGCGATAAAGTAAAGCAATTATTTGACACTTGCATCTTATGCAACAAAGAGACATCCATAGGGCTTCTGCCAGTTGCTGATAACTTCAACAAAACATGATCATCTCATACAACAACTTATATCTTATCATGTCTTGACCATATCACATCACAACATGCCCTGCAAAAACAAGTTAGACGTCCTCTACTTTGTTGTTGCAAATTTTACGTGGCTGCTACAGGCTTAAGCAAGAACCAATCTCACCTACGCATCAAAACCACAACGATAGTTTGTCAAGTTGGTGCTGTTTTAACCTTCGCAAGGACCGGGCGTAGCCACACTCGGTTCAACTAAAGTAGGAGAAACTGACACCCGCTAGCCACCTATGTGCAAAGCACGGCGGTAGAACCAGTCTCGCGTAAGCGTACGCGTAATGTCGGTTCGGGCCGCTTCATCCAACAATACCACCGAACCAAAGTA
Organism: Triticum timopheevii; assembly: GCA_963921465.1. Lineage (NCBI taxonomy): Eukaryota > Viridiplantae > Streptophyta > Magnoliopsida > Poales > Poaceae > Triticum > Triticum timopheevii. The sequence goes on from OY997266.1 coordinate 104,831,144, forward strand.
TGACATGCTGGTAAGCAGTATGACTTATATCGCCCACAACTCACTTGTGTTCTACTCGTGCATATAACATCAAACCATAAAACCTAGGCTCGGATGCCACTGTTGGGGAACGTAGTAATTTCAAAAAATTTCCTAGGCACACGCAAGATCATGGTGATGCATAGCAACGAGAGGGGAGAGTGTTGTCTACGTACCCTCGTAGACCGAAGCGAAAGCGCTGACGCAACATAGAGGAAGTAGTCGTACGTCTTCCCGGTCCAACCGATCCAAGCACCGTCACTCCGGCACCTCCGAGTTCTTGACACACGTACAGCTCGATGACGCACCCCGAACTCCGATCCAGTAGAGGTACGGGGAGGAGTTCCATCAGCACGACGACGTGGTGACGATCTTGATGTTCAACTGTCGCAGGGCTTCGCCTAAGCACCGCTACAATATGACCGAGGTGTAATATCGTGGAGGGGGGCACCGCACACGGCTAAGAAACGATCACGATGATCAACTTGTGTGTCTATGGGGTGCCCCCTGCCCCCGTATATAAAGGAGTGGAGGAGGGGAGGGCCGGCCCTCTCTATGGCGCGCCCTAGGGGAGTCCTGCTCCCACCGAGAGTAGGATTTCCCCTTTCCTAGTCCAACTAGGAGACCTTCCAAGTAGTAGGAGTAGGAGACAAGGAAGGGGAAGAGAGAAGGGAAGGAAGGAGGGGGTGCGGCCCCTCCCCTTAGTCCAATTCGGACTGGGCCATGGGGGGGCGCGCGGCCTGCCCTAGGCAGCCCCACTCTCTTTCCCGTATGGCCCAATAAGGCCCAATACTTCTCCCCGGCGAATTCCCGTAACTCTCCGGTACTCCGATAAATACCCAAATCACTCGGAACCTTTCCGAACTCCGAATATAGTCGTCCAATATATCGATCTTTACATCTCGACCATTTTGAGACTCCTCGTCATGTCCCCAATCTCATCCGGGACTCCGAACTCCTTCGGTACATCAAAACTCATAAACTCATAATAAAACTGTCATCGAAACCTTAAGCGTGCGGACCCTACGGTTCGAGAAGAATGTAGACATGACCAAGACACGTCTCCGGTCAATAACCAATAGCGGGACCTGGATGCCCATATTGGTTCCTACATATTTTACGAAGATCTTTATCGGTCAGACCGCATAACAACATACGTTGTTCCCTTTGTCATCGGTATGTTACTTGCCCGAGATTCGATCGTCGGTATCCAATACCTGGTTCAATCTCGTTACTGGCAAGTCTCTTTACTCGTTCCGTAATACATCATCTCGCAACTAACTCATTAGTTGCAATGCTTGCAAGGCTTAAGTGATGTGCATTACCGAGAGGGCCCAAAGATACCTCTCCGACATTCGGAGTGACAAATCCTAATCTCGAAATACGCCAACCCAACAAGTACCTTTGGAGACACCTATAGAGCACCTTTATAATCACCCAGTTACGTTGTGACGTTTGGTAGCACACAAAGTGTTCCTCCGGTAAACGGGAGTTGCATAATCTCATAGTCATAGGAACATGTATAAGTCATGAAGAAAGCAATAGCAACATACTAAACGATCGGGTGCTAAGCTAACGAAATGGGTCATGTCAATCAGATCATTCAACTAATGATGTGATCCCGTTAATCAAATAACAACTCTTTTTCCATGGTTAGGAAACATAACCATCTTTGATTAACAAGCTAGTCAAGTAGATGCATACTAGTGACACTCTGTTTGTCTATATATTCACACATGTATTATGTTTCCGGTTAATACAATTCTAGCATGAATAATAAATATTTATCATGATATAAGGAAATAAATAATAACTTTATTATTGCCTCTAGGGCATATTTCCTTCAGTTTCTAGAGTATAGGAGTATCAAGCTTAGGTTAAATTAAATAGGATAGTTCTAGATTGCACAAAGTGTCAACTAGCAAATTGTCCTCAAATCCTGTCTTCCCCTCTTGCTCAGTGGGGCCATTGGCACATGCCTTTTACTCCCTCTGTATGGATTTATTGCCCCTCGTATTTTGAGTTAAAGTTTGACCAATTATATAACAAACAAATTATAAATATATGCTACAAAAAATACATTGTTAGATTTGTATTCAAAAGAGATTACACAGTATAGTTTTAATAATATATTGTTGACATTTTATTGTTTTAATCCATGCTTAAATGTTTACCCAAAATAAGAGGGGGACTAATAAATCCAGATGGAGAGAGTATGCACTTGTATCAACGTCATGATGTTAAGTAATACACATCAGTATGAGGAAATTGAACTTCTAGGATTTGTAGTGTTGTTCACTTTATTTATACGTTGATTATCTATAGAAAAATATATTATAACATGCATAAATTGTGTACCCATACTTGACCTCTCTTGATCACGTTTAAAAGAAGTTCAGATTGTCTGCCAAATATTTATGGGTTGTTTTTTAAAAGTAGATTTTACTGTTTGATATTTATGTGTTGTTTTGTTTTGATAAATAATGGATTTTATTAACTTGAATGAAGCATCAATGGATGCAAACACAATGAGCAGACAACCAGCCTCTGCATGACTAGGATGCATGCACCCAACCCTGCTGGCGCACACACACAAAATTACGCAGGAAAATAGCAAAGTTATACAAGATATACACCTAGATGAAGGGAAAAAAGAAATAGAAACACCGACGGGATCAAAATGGCGATCGATGAACTACAACAACCATACCACACCAACCATCTCATAACATCACAAGACAATGAGAATGATTATTCGCAATGCCTCCAGGAAGGAACGATGCTCAAGCGCCATCATCGCTGAATCCAACCACCAATGGGCAGATCTAGATTTTCACTCTGAAGATAAAGTTTGAGCAATAAATGCCTTCAACAAGATAACATCGCAAAAGCACTGTCATTGCCATGCATAAACAACTAGGATCAAATCTAGGGGTTTCATTCAGGAGCTCGTGACTGGGTACTCGAGAAGCACCACCAAATCAAAGTCATCATGTCGTCACCACTTTCCAAGATCCCAGAAGGTACATGCGTAGCACGATCTTGAGGTTAGATGCCTCACAAATGAAGACCATGCTTGTACAACCAGATAGTCAAGCTGCAACAAGTGCCAGTCACCCCCAAAGGCTCAGACCGACGTGAGTTGCCATCACACATGAGATTGGTGAAGGAGGAAGGTCACCGGCATTGTGAAAATTCCAATTCAGAACAATCTGGCAGTACCGCACCGTCCTCATGCTCCTTCATCCTCGCCTATGCTATAGAATTGCAAGACCACCTAGCAGCGCAGGACCATGGCGCCATCTACGCGCTCTAGCGGAAGACTGGCTCATTGGGACACAGAGGGGTGCCTCCGCTGCATGCGCACCTATGGATGGGATCGCGACCACCGATGCCTCGCCAGTAGAGACATACGGTCAGGTTGGAAACATCACCGCCACTGCTGCACAGCCATAGCATCTGTCTCAAATCATTATTTGTATCACATCTCATTGCTGAAGGCTACCAGAGGAGAGACCTCCCTGCTCCACCTTCATCGAACCATCCTAGGACTTAGCTCGACCACTTGTTTCTAGCGGCGACGAGGGTAAGGGAGGATAGTGAGGTAGGAGGCTGTGATTGCAGGGAAGGAAGGAGATGCGACTATGAGAATGGAGGAGGAGGCGGTGACAGCAACTGGTTCGATGTTATACGCGGCTAGGTTTTGCAAGAGTACCAACATGCTTAGCCGTGTAATGAAGGTCATCAAATAAAAATGAAGGTCTGCCATCCACCATCATATTTATGGGTTGCGCCTCTTAAGATCAAGGTCTTTGGATGGGTGTCCTTATCGCCCTAGCTTAGGACAACTCTAACATGGATCACGAAATCATCCGTAAATGTTTGAATCGGACGGTTCAGATACATTTTGCCATCCAGTAGAAGTCATAAAATATCTGCACATAGTGGACCAAACAGTCCGAACATCCGAAATCCCACAAAACAGTACCAAATATAGAGGAGGTCTGGGACATACCGCGGGCACGCCAACTCAGCCTTGAATCCCAAAACAAACCCACTTTCCCCCCTCCCTCACTTCTCTCCCCTCTTTCCGTTGGACAACAGACAGACATTTGGTGAATATGGTCGAATGATTGGCGCCCGCTCAGCTGTTTGTGGACACTTTCGGATGTGTCCGCGGATATTTGGTGATGTCCGTTTTGGTGAACCACGCTGGAGTTGCCCTTAGGACTTGTCGTCGCTTATCTCTACCAAATAATAAAGCAAGGAGTGTTTTTGCCCATCTATCACTAAAATTATCCCTAGACTTGTAAATAATTACCCACCATGCCACCGATAAGTGAAAAAAATTTGTTCGCCTTTTCCCTTCTAAAATCGCCGACGACATCACTGCTCCACACCTGAGACCTTGGTTTGATCCCTGGTTCTCTCTTTTTCTCCTTTTCTCTCCTACTTATGATGGTAGGCGTAGGATATTACTGCCTTGCCAGAGCGTCACTTAGCAGATGAGCTGCACAATGTTCAAGGTTTGACCTAGTCACACTATTTTTATTCTTTCTATTTTTGGGCAGATTCAAATTTTTTTTAACTCACACTTTCAAATCCTAACTCCAAATCATGTTATATATGTAAATCCCTCAAAAAAGGTGTAGATTTCAAATATGCAATTATATTAATCATTTCTAAAATTCCATTTACGATGCAACATTATCTAATATCTTCTTTATATGGGGTATTTTGAAAATGCCGCCTTAGCGTTGATATTTCTGTTGTTTGATAAATTGGAAAAATCTTGAGAACACTTCAAAAATCATCCAACCTTATGCTTTTTGCGCAGCACCACTTATAATGTTGTTTGTCATGTGACATCGTGAAAGATTTCAAGGAATTCGCCGATGTTGTCACATGTGAGTATGAGGGATGGAATTTTTTCCGTTGCAACACACGAGCATGTTTTGCTAGTTTGTCACCTGAAGATAAACATGAAGGGCCAAACACCTATTTATATGTACCATAATATTCTTTTTGATTAAAGGTATGAAAAGGTACCATTTTATATTAATTACTGATGCACATAATACTTGGTATTGCACGTCCGTCTTGTTTCTGCAACATTTTGAAGCACGAGCATTAATATATTGGACATCCGGACTCATACAAACTGAGAGAAAATCCTGTGAAAACCATATTTTAAATGCTCAAAAAATTCTAACAAAAAAAAAACACAGCGTCACATGTTTCACAAACATGCAAATGTCATATTCGAATTCAGTTTCACTTGGGAGCTTTTCGCAAAAATAAAAATCACTTGGGAGTTACAAGAATACAAATTCAGCATCAATTTTATTAAGTTCACATTTTTCACATGTTTCAATCTTTTGGTTGCTTAATTTTGTTATTTTCATAGCCACAAGTGATTTGTTTTTGCGAGCGAGCCCCGAGGTGAAATTGAGTTTGAAAGTGAAAATTTTCATGTCTGCAAATGTCACCTCTCCAGCACTCTGTATTTTTTTTTCACAATTTTTAATATATTACTCCTACTTGCTTTTGACCGGTTTCCACTAAAATTTGGCTGAACCCAGAACGGTGTGCACTTCCTAGTTATACTGGTACCGGCTCTTGGTGCCCCTGTAGGGGAGCTAAACAAGGGGATGGAACTGAATGAAAATGGCGAAATGTCACCCTCCCCGTTTTTTAACGGCAAGAAGCAGTCCAGCCGCCAGCAGGGACTGACCGCCGATAGATTATACTAAATGTCGGACGCATCCGGAATTCCACCAAGATTTCGTGCTCAGAAACTTGCCGCAAAGGATGGATGAAACGACGCAAACCGTGCGAGACAGATCTCGTTAGGTGTCCCAGATCATGCGTGAGTGACACCGATCGATTAGTTAGCCAATGAAACCTGTCCGTTTCGATCCTCTGACTCCTAATCCACGGAAAAAAACGACGGTCTAATCGTGTAAGCCGATTCTGTGTTGACGAGCAGCAGTTCGTCTTCCATATTCTACTGTAGATTTAGACGAGCTGTAGTTCGATCTCACCATCCGCAGATCCAACAAGATCTAGTGTCTGATCAGATCAAATCCCGCGCGATCACGACGATGACGACAAGAAACATTTCAGTTGATACGGACAAGTTCTCTCTTTTGAATTTATGACCAATGCGTGTAGAAAATATTGATTAGGGATTCACTGGTAGTTTGGCACACGTTTCCTCTGGCACCACGTACGCACCATCAGTGATCAGTGTATGCATCGCATTGGCAAGATGGACCACGTTCTGTTCATCAGTGACCAGGAAAATATACCTTTGATTGGTTATCAAGTTGACAATTGCTGCCTTCCTCGATGAACAATGGCTTTTGTTTTGCCGGCCATGGCCTGCACCTGAATTCGAAAGGAACTGTTTCTTTCATGGAGTAATGGGGGGACATTCATGCACCAGAGAAGGTGTGCTTATTAGTGCTTAATTACATCTAGTCAGGCCCTTCATTTCATTCGTTCGAGTGGAGCTAGATGACTGAAGTTTTTTAAAGCTCCAAATGTGCATAATTTGCAGGTGCGACCATCATTTTATACACAAAGTTTGCCAGCTCGCCATCTGCCCAGTGAAAGAAGTCAACTCGTCAGGCAGGCATATATACTGCAACGAGGAATGAACAACAAGAGATGTTTGTGTCAGAAAGAGAATCATAGTCAACAAATGAGCAACAATATGGTGATTGGCTAAATTTTTTTTTTTGAAAGATCCAGGAATTCCTGGCGTTCCATTGATTTAGCAGAGAGCAGTGGTTAAAGCATACAAGGCGGGGGGCTGACCCGAGGGTCAAAAGGAATAAGGCAAAAGAAAACAGAGAGGAAAGAAAAAACTAGGGTTAATCGAGCTAGATATCTCCCAATGTGTCCCCGAAAGGGGTCTCTAGGCATGTTGCGCCCGCGGCGCGCCATAGCTCGATGGCTCTCCTAATGGATGCCAGCACCTCAGAGGCAGATGCCACCTTTCCCCTGAAAGTGCAGCTGTTTCGTTCTTTCCATATTTCCCAGAGCACCAGAAGAATAAGGGAGTTGACGCCTTTTCTGAAAGCGGGGCAAGTTTCGCTTGTCATCTTGGTGGCTATCAGTGTTGAGCTTGGCAGCTGATGCCATCTTGCCGGGTCGACGGCACCGCATCCGTTCCACTCCGCCAGCTTCTGCCAAACCGCGACAGCAAAATTGCATTCCCAGAAGAGGTGTGTGGTTGTTTCAAGATTTCTGAGGCATAACTGACAGAAATATCCGTTCGGCCATCCTCTTCTTTGTAATCTGTCATTGCACCAGATTCGTTCCTTGAACAGCAACCAGCAAAAGATCTTGATTTTTCCAGGGGCCCAGGTGCTCCAAATTAGCTTGTGCGCGGGTGATTTGATTCTGCCCATGAGCTGCGTGTTGTAAGCTGAGGCAGCAGTGTATGCTCCTGACGCTGTGAATTTCCAAGTGATTTCGTCAGGGATCCCAGGCTGCAGCTGCACATTTGCAAGGTGGATGTGCCTGGCCAAACGAACAAAGTCCTGTAGTATAGCATCCGTATTTCCATGGGCCAGGTCACGGATCCAGGTGCCTGCTGACAGTGCCTCTTTCACTGTTCTGTTCTTTCTCCTGGCGTGGGCGAACAAGGCCGGGAAGGATGCTCGCAGTGTCGATGATCCCAACCATGCGCAGTTCCAGAACGATGCAACTTCCCCATTCCCGATGGCGACTCTTGTTGCAGCAGCGAAGAGCTCCATGTCTGCATCATCACAGGGCAGCTCCGAGCCCGCCCATGGCCGATCAGGGTTTTTCCAGTTGAACCAAAGCCACCTGAGCCTGAGCGCGCGAGAGAACTGCTGCAAATCAAGGACGCCGAGGCCTCCGTAGTCCATCGGAGAACAGACAGTGGGCCAGTTAACCTTGCATTTGCCACCAGAGAGCTCTTCGTCTTGAGCCCAGAGGAAGCGACGCCTGCATTTGTCAATGTCTTTGAGCAGCCTTTTTGGAGCTCGCAGAACCGTCAGAGCGAAGATTGGCAACGCCGTTAGAACAGAGCGGACAAGCACCCTACGTCCTGCTATTGACATGAGGCGTCCTTTCCATGCCGCCAGTCTAGCTCTTATGCGATCAAGGATGAATTGCAGGTGGACTAAGCGGACGCGGGAGATGGTGATGGGTAGCCCTAAGTAGCGCAACGGGAACGGGAGATGGTGATTGGCTAAATTGTTTTTTTGTTAATTGAACATTACTGATGGAAGATCATATCAAATCTAATCTCCATGAGCACATTCTGATTATGAGCTTAATCTGTCAAATTAAGAAGCCATTGACTCTAATCATTCAACTCCAAATCCTGAGGAAACAACATTTTTTTTTTGTGAAATCTTGAGGAAATAACTTATTCAAGTGAGGAGTACCACGCCCACAAGTTACTTGGAGCTGGAATAGTAATTCATTTCTTTCTGTACACAGGAATTCATTAATTTAGCTTAACATTTTCATCTATATCCTTCGACATTCAAGTACACGTATAATACTGGGGAACACGTTCGTTCATTTGATTTTTTGTATATCATACCTTCTGTATGCAGTTCAGAAATTTTAGGAAGGTCTCCGTTTATAATATGATTTCTCCCAGCAGGATAGAGTATCACTGAGAGTAAAATAGTTTTTTGTTCAATCAATGATGGGCATGCAGTATTTAAAAACAAGAGACATATCAGGTAATCAACTTAAATTCGAATATCTCGCTGACGTACGACTTATGGACCAATTGATGATATACACATCTTACGACAACTACTATTTTCCCTTCCCCCTTTTTTTATTATCTGTTTTGTCCATTGAAGATCATGAAGACGTATAATAGCCCTAGGGTGTAGCCAAAGAAGATATGTGAAAAAAAAATGTGAATCATACTTTTTTAACTCCCAGCACCTTGACAAAACCATTGTTTCAGGGTCTCTAGTAAGAGCAACCTCCAAATTCATAATCATTTTATGTATGTCAATCATATAGGCATACTAGTCGTTTATGGAGCACCAGAGTCGAGGCGGACGACCCAGCGGAACTTGAGCTACCACCGGTGTTAATTCCGGCCCGCGAGGAGACGGAGGCACTTGAGGTTTCCAATACCCCACAACAGGCATCACAGGGTCTACGACACGCTGACAGCGGCCCAGACAGGATGGACTCCACACCCGGTGGGCAGGGGGACACTTCCGGGTTGGCCGCGAGTGGGTGGGGCCATGGGCAGGAGGCCCATAGCGCCCGCCTACACGTGCCCGGCTCGCCTTCTTTGGGAGGGGTGCCTGGACATGAGGTCCGTGGTGCTCTTTCTACCCCGGCTACCCGGGGCGAGCTGGGAGTGAGGTGCGGGCAGGAGCCCCGTGCCGTAACCCCTCCGCAGGACCGCGCCGTGCAGAATGGACAGGGGACGAGATGCTCTGGTGGGGAGGGGGGAGCGGGACTAGTGAGCAGGCGGCTCCACGGTCTTCTTCCCCCTTGACCACCGCGGCCGATTTCCACTCGACCACGCCTTACCCTCCTTCACCGACGCTAGGGGAAGGGCGTGCGAGTCGGGAACATACCCCTCAGGAGAGGACAACGGAGGAGCTTATCGCTTTCGGCGGGATTGCGGATCCGGTGACGGCTGGCAGGCGTGTCAGCAACCGGATCCAGGGACAGCCAGATGCGGACGACCTGCAGCTAGCGCGTGCCAAGAGGGCAGCCATGCTTCGTCATGCTGAGGCTTCTACATGTGCGTCTTTTGATAAAAGTTGTTCAATTTTGCACTTCTTAGAGAATGAAATAGTGGATAAGGCAAATGACTTAGGAATTTCTTTGGGATCAAATGAAACCGACGTCGTCAAATCCGTCAATGATCTTTTAGATTTGGAAGCGGAGAGGGCTTCCGAAATTATTCGTAATCTTGCATCTATCAAACCCATGAATGACAATGAATTGAACAATTTAGGAATGGTTGATCTAGCAAATATATGTAACAATCTTTTGCCTAGTGCGGAGGCCGAGGATGAGGAGGGATCGGAGACTACAGATACGGTAGAGCCTCTCCTGATGGAGGGTGCAGTTTCTGTCGTCACCAATCCTACTCTCCCGCAGGGTGTTGAGGAGAAGCCCAAACGACCCTAGAAGCGGAAAATTTATCCTACTTTGGCAGTACGCAGAAGTGCTAGAGTTAAGCTTAAGAAAAAAAAATTCATGATGACTTATGAAAGGACTCTTTTGAAATAGCAGAGGTCTAGCAGACTTGGCTAAGCGAAGGTTCATAGTGGAGACAACGATAGAACAACATTTAGACTTTATTGCACTTTTGGAAACTGGATGAGATAATTTCACATCACAGTTTCTTCAAACTCTCTCCAGTGGTATCGATTTGACTGGCACATCTTACCTCCTAGAGGAAGATCCGGTGGGATTTTACTAGGAGTGCGGTGTGAGACGCTAGAGGTGCTTAATGTGGTTTAGGGAGGCTTTTCGGTTAAATTCAAGGTGCAATCAAAACTGGATGGGTTCCGGTGGTCTCTTGTAGCTGTATATGGGGCAGCACAACCTGAATTCAAACCAGACTTTTTGGCCAATTTGGTCCGGATTTGTGGAGATGAAAATCTGCCAATACTAGTCGGCGGGGATTTTAATATAATCAGGAGGAGAGATGAAAAGAACAATGACAATTTTGATGGGCGTTGGTCTATGATGTTTAACATGATTATCGAGAGTCTTAATTTGAGAGAAATAGAACTCATCGGTAGACAATTTACATGGGCCAACTCGTTACCCACTCCGACTTATGAAAAGCTGGATAGGGTTCTTGCTAGTGTGGAGTGGGAACAAAAATATCCGTTGGTGTCGGTCCATGTGATGCAGAGAGCGATCTCAGATCACACACCACTTCTATTAGACTCGGGTGAGGCTACCCATGTGGCAAATAAAAATACCTTCTCCTTCAAACAAAGCTGGTTTGAGCGAGAAGGATTTTTGGAGATCATTGCACGCGAATGGGCTAAGCCAGTTAGTGGAAGGGCGCATGTTGAGAGATGGAAAAATAAAATTAGACATCTCCAACTGTTTCTGAGAGGCTGGGCAAGAAATGAGAGTGGGATTTACAAACAAGAAAAAGAGCATCTTACTCAATTGATTGAGGCACTAGACTTAATGGCTGAAGCCACTCTTCTTTCTGTTAATGAGCAATGAACCATGTCCGACGCTGAGCAAGATCTACGAGCTCTCTTGAGAGAGGAGGAGCTTAAGTGGGCATTGCGTGCGAAAACGCTTAAGGTTGTCCAAGGGGACGACAATACATAATTCTTCCATATGGTTGCAAATGGTAAACATAGGAAGAAGAAAATCATACAGCTTGAACAGGACGATGGGATAATAGTGGGGCATGAAAAATCTGAAAGCATATATCTCTAATTATTATAAGAAACTTTTTGGACCCCCGAATACAAGTATGGTGTCACTTGATGAATCTGTGATTGATGATATACCTCAATTACAGGCAGCAGAGAATGATACTCTCTCCGCACCGTTTACTGAAAAAGAGGTTCTTCAGGCAATATCACAAATGAAGCCGAATAAGGCACCGGGACTAGATGAGTTTCCAGCTGAATTCTATAAGAAATGTTGGCACATTATTAAAGATGATCTTATGCCTATGTTTCATGATTTTTTCAACGGCCATTTAGAGCTGTTTCATCTTAACTTTGGTACGATAACGCTGCTACCCAAGAAAGATGAGGCAGTTCGGATCGAACAATTCCGGCCCATATGTCTACTGAATGTGAGTTTCAAAATTTTCACAAAGGTTGGAACCAATAGATTGAGTGATCCAACCAAGCCAGACAACGTTCATGTCGGGGCGACACATACTGGAAGGGGTGGTCGTTCTGCATGAAACGCTTCATGAGATCCACTCGAAGAAACTGGATGTGGTTACCTTTAAAGTGGATTTTGAGAAGGTGTATGATAAAGTAAAGTGGCCTTTTCTTCCGCAGGCAATGCGCATGAAAAGTTTTAGTGAAGCCTGGAGGAACCAAGTGGATACCCAAGTCCAGAAGGGTAGTGGCAGCATCAAGCTGAATGATGACATCGGTCACTATTTTCAGACACATAAGGGGTTGAGACAAGGGGATTCCATGTCTCCTCTTCTGTTCAATATTGTGGCAGATATGCTGGCTGTCATTATTGGCAGGCCAAGCAGCATGGTCATGTAGTGGTCTAGTTCCTCATCTAGTCGATGGAGGGGTATCCATTCTACAGTATGCTGATGAAACTATCCTATTCATGGAACATGACATGGCTAAGGCACGTAATATGAAACTTATCTTGTGTCTCTTCGAACAATTGTTTGGCTTAAAAATTAATTTTCATAAGAGCGAGTTGTTCTGCTTTGAGAAGGCCAAAGACGAGGAACACACTTATAGACAATTGTTCGGATGTGAATTAGGTGCTTTACCATTCAGTTACTTGGGTGTACCGATCCATCACCGTAAGCTATCCAATAAAGAGTGAAAGTGTATTGAAGAACGAATTGAAAAAAACTTAGCTGCTGGAAGGGCAAGCTTATGTCATATGGAGGTTGGCTAGTCCTGATTAACTCAGTACTAACTAGTATGCCGATGTTTCTACTTCCATTCTTCAAAATTCTGAAAGGGGTTCGGAAACGACTTGATTTCTTTAGATCTCGTTTCTTTTGGCAATCTGATGAGGCCAAGAGGAAATACCGTCTCGCGCGATGGGACATCCTTTGCCGGCCTAAAGACCAAGGGGGTCTCGGTATTGAGAACTTAGAAATTAAGAATAAATGTCTTATGAGTAAATGGTTATACAAGTTAGAGACAGAGCCGGAGGGTATGTGGTCTCAAATCCTGCGCAATAAGTATTTGCACTCGAAAACACTAGCCTAGGTTACCATGAGACCGACTAACTCACCATTCTGGAAGGGACTTATGCGAACGAAGGACTTGTTCTTTCGTAGGGTCAAATTCTTGGTTGGCAATGGGATGTCAACAAGATTTTGGGTGGATGCATGGTTAGGAGAGACGGCCCTGGCCGTCCAATATCCTACCCTTTATAATATTGTGCAACGTAAGGAGGATTACGTAGGCACATTCCTTCAGACTATTCCCTTGAACATCCAGTTCAGACGTGTGTTAGTTGGTGAGAGATGGAACGCCTGGATGCACTTGGTTCGGAGATTGATAGAAGTTCAGCTCTCCGACCAGCCGGATTCGACACAATGGAAGTTAACTAAGAATGGGATGTTTACGGTGAAATCATTCTATATGGATTTGATTAATTCTGGCCCCACTCTCAAGGTCGTTGCACATTTGGAAGGTTAAGGTTTCTTTGCGTATTAAAATCTTTATGTGGTTTGTCCACAAGCAAGTGATACTCACAAAGGACAACTTAATGAAAAGGCGATGGGTAGGAAGTTCGCAGTGCTGTTTTTGTGATCATGATGAAACAATACAACACTTATTTCTTGAATGCCCACTTGCTAAGCTACTTTGGAGAACGATTCATATATCTTTCAACATTAATCCTCCAGTCGATATTGCGTCATTGTTTGGGACGTGGTTAGCTGGGGTTGAACAGATTACTGCGGCTCGTATTCGAAATTGGAATATGTGCACTACTATGGGCTATATGGAACTGCAGGAATGATATGATTTTTAACAGACAACACACTTTAACTTTCTTGCAGGTTATCTTCAGAGCTACAGCTTGGATCCGTACATGGTCCTTACTCACTCCTATAGACTCCAGGGAGCCTCTGGTTACTGGGTGCAACCAATGGGATATGGTAGCTCGGGTTATATTCAACTGGTTCGGATGGCGCTCGCATAATAGGATAGGAGTCTAGGGAGCTTATCCTTCTTATTACCGTATCAGTTGTCTTTTTCATCATGTAATTTGCTTTTTTTTACTTTGTTCTGCTCCGTTTGCGAGCTGTAAGACTATTACGACTATACTTTGTGGATTGTTAATAAGATGACTGCATGCATCATCATGATGCAGAGGCCGGGGGCATATGCCTCCATTTCCAAAAAAAATGCCAATCATATAGGCATGCAAAGAAAGACAAACCTTTCAGCCATGTTAGCAGTTGGAAAATGTTAGCATTTCCCACAGAACTCCATTTGTTCATATTATGATATTAGTCCACCATTAGATCCACTGCCAAGTCTTCTTTAATTCATCATATATATACACTTGTCACACTAACTATCTGAGCAATATGGTAACACAATATTAAACTTTACCTGAAAATAAGTGTTTAACATATGTTGCACTGCGGAATGATCCTCTTAAATCTTCTGGAGTGCCCTGTGGCATCCATAGCAAACATCGAATGGAGCAGAAGTTCCTTCATTTCTTGTGTAAGGGCAAGTGCTAATTAATGTATGGCCTTTGACCTTTATAAATAAAAAATACTCTAAAATTTGTATGAAAACATATTGGCCAATTTTGTGCGGTTGCAAAAAATGTTGAGGATTTGAAGGGCCAAAGTGCCCCACTTTGGCCCTACAGGTTACCATCAAACTCGTAACTTTTTTTTTTGACTTGTTTGATGATAAGCATTCATATGTATCACCTTATATATGATAGCAAAGCTAACTCCACTTTAAACCAAATAACTATACACTTATGACATGTTAATCAATATTGTGTATTCTTCACCTCTTTGCACCACATTTACAATTACAATAATCTGGCAACACATTCCACCATTCAGGCTTATGTGCCAGGTATGATTGTGGTCGTCAAAGGCGTAACTCTTCCGATGTGGTGCCATTGAACCGAACTAGTCAAATCTATCTCATATTGTGTCATTCCCGTGTTCTCTCCCACCATGAGAGAAGAGTAGTGGCATGTAGAAATGATTTTCTACTCAAGAACACACATGCTTTGTTTATTTTCTAAAATAAATTCAACGGTTATTTTTGAAGTCACAAAGGAATTCAAGAAACAATTTGCACGTAGATGGTAGAATAAGGGTTTTGGTTGGGTAGTAATTCCGTTTTTTGTATGGTAAGCAAAATTTCAAAACGTTCCCCTCGCCCCCCCTCCACACGAAGAAGCTTGCCGAGAAAACACAACACCATTTTGAACATTTTACAGCAAAAGCTTCATGTCTAGAAAAAGGACTACCTCTTCAAGCTAGTCAAAACAAACATTAACACATAGTGTCACATAGTTGAGTGTATTATACTACGAGGAGTTGATGGTTTAAACCTCTTGTAACTTCCTTTTAGAAATCAATCCCTATCATCATAATACGAGACGCGGTACAAAAATTATTACAAAAAAATAAAGAAATTAAAATGGATGTGATGCAAAAGTAATTTTAAAAAGAGAGAATAGGGTTGGATGGAAAACAAAAGATGTTAATTCGTGATTAAGGTGAGTATGCATTATATGATATATATATATATATATATATATATATATATATATATATATATATATATATATATATATACTTTCATCACTATATCATAATATTTATGCATAAAAATGTTTAAACCATAAGTATGTTGAACATGAAAAACAATCTTAATTCCTTTGGAAATTTCTGAAGTCATGTAAGGATATTTCCAGCAATAGTGGTTGACATAAATGTCGCTTCCTACTTCCTAATTTTGTTTTGGTTTGACCATTTCATGCGCCCAACACTAATTAAAACTTGCCAATTATGGGCACAATTTTTTACTACTTACATAATATATTTGAGACACAAGTGTATTATGGAACAGACCAGTCATTTTGTGGGCCAAACACAAGTTTAAACTGATTTTTTTTTACTTCTTCATAACCCATTTTGTCGCTAAATATGTGCTATTTCTATTTGTGTACATCGTTCATTATGTTGTGTTGCATATTTGTGGTTTCTACAAACATGTTTACGTTGATAATTCTAGATTATGTATCCTTCTATAATATTGTGTGTTCTTATGTATCCTTTTATGTAGTATCTGATTCTAGAGTATAGGACTATCCATCTTAGGTGGAATTAAATAGATAATTCTAGATTGCACGAGATATCAACTAGCAATTTGCCCTCAAATCCCGTTGTACGCTCTTGCTTGGTGGTCCCATCGGCTCTTTGTGTAAATGTCATATTAATATACAGTAGTATGTAGAATTCAAAACTCAATGAATTGTAGTGTAACATGCCTAAATTGTGTACCCATTAAGAGATGCCAACAACTTGGCATTTCTCTATCTAGTTTAAAGCCAATTCAGATCGCCCTTTGAAACCCACCCAATCATGTAAAATTTATATTCTCATATGCTATTTTCAAGATAAATAATTAGTACAACTCTACCAAATTGCTTGGGTATGCAACCGTGGTACATCATACTCTTTTACTGTTTGACATTTATGGCTTGTGGCTCTTAATATAAAGATATCTGGATGGGTCTCCTTAATGTGTTGTCTTAGGACTAGTCATCACCTATTTGTCACTCGATGTAAAAGATAAAAAAGGGACCAAACCACATTTGTATTTTATTCGTCTGGGTGAATTTTATTGACTCAAAATGAATCATCAAGGGCATACAAAAATAATGAGTACACACCCTGTCTTTGCATAATTAAGGTTCACACAGCCAACACTAATAGACGAACATAAAGAATTACACTGTAAAGAGAAAAATCATACAAGAACGAAGTTATGCCTAGATGGATGAAAAAGAAAAACCTACAAAGCGATCACAATAACAATCACTGGTTGAACTACAACAACGACCATCACGTATCAACTATCTCATGACATAACAAAGACAACAAGATAAGTATTGCACTAGTAATACCTCCAGGAAGGTAACGACGCTCAATCGTTGTCGTTGCCAGATCGAACATAGCGGGCCAAATCCTTAGTTTTCATCCTAACGAGCAAGTCTGAGCAAATATGAGCAATATCTTCAACAAGGTAACAACGCAAAAACACCGACATTTCTAGGTAACAAATTAGGGTCAGATTTAGGTTCACCCCCAGGACTCAAGACCGGGTACTTGAGAAGCACCACTAAATTGAAGTCATATTTTGTTATCACCACCATTTTCCACGATACCAGCAACTATATGTGTACCATGGTCTTAATGTGAACCACGCAAGTGAAGACCATGCTCACACATGCTGGTCGTCAAGCCACGACAAGAGGTGGACACGACCAGTGGCTCTGAACAGGAAGGTCGTCATCGCACACGCTACAAAGATTGCCGAGGGAGGAAGGTGCACCACCAAAATTCTAATTTGGGATGCTCTGGCAGTCTGCACCATCCTCTTGCTCCGCCGTCCTCGCCTGTGCTGACAAAATCAACCAGCAAGCATACTCGTTGTTGCGGCCGTATCAGAATGTCCAAGACCCTCGGCCCATCAACGGCCTAGTAGCGCAAGACCACAATGCCACACCCGCACGCCCGATCGGAGGGCTGCCTCGGTGGGGCGCATAAGTCATGCCGTTGCCGTCCATGTACCCGCAGACGGGGTTGTGGTCAGTGACACCTCGCCACCAGAGACCACCAGTCTAGGCAAAAATGTAGCCGCAGTCGCTGCACAACCGTATTCTCTGCCTAAAGCCACCACACGTAGACCGCATCTCGCCGCCAAAGGCTATGGGGACAAAGACCTCCCCACTACCACCTTCATCGACCGATGCCCCGGCTTAGCCCGACCACTACTCTCTAGCACGGCGAGGGGAAGGGACGGCGAACCTTGGTTGGTGGCTACTGAATGCTAGATGCGTTTGTAAAAGTTATAAAAATGTACCCCCTTTGTATCAAAATATAAGATGTTTTAGACACTATAATAGTGCAAAAAAAGTCCTATATTTTGATACTGAGGGAGTACCATTTTATATCAATCACACACACATAATACTGAATGGTGCACCTGCCTTTTGTTTCCAAAGATTTTTGACTGAAAATCCGGTGGAAACCAAGTTCTGGTGAAAACAAAGTAAAAATCATGTTTAAAAAATCCCGACAAAAAAAAAACAATCTCACGATGCTTCAGAAACATGTCAAACGTCAAATTCAAATTCAGCCCCCCTTGGGAGCTAGAGAAAAACACAAATTCGGCATCAATTTTGCATTTTCACATGTTTCAGTTTTTGGTTGCTGAATTTGTTTTCTTCATAGCTTCCAAGTGAGATTGAATTTGAAACTGTATTTTTTTAACATGTTTGTAGAACGTCACCTCTCCAGCACACTATGTTTTCTTAGAATTGCTGAAACACTGTTTCCACTGAAACCTGATTTCCACCTGTTACTTTCACGAACCGCAAGCAGTGTGCACATCGTAGTAATAGAGTGGTGGTGTCGTTAGTGTCGCTTGGTACCCCCGGACGGGAGCTAAAGAGGAGCGATGGAACTGGAAATGGCGAAATGTCACCCTCCGTTTTTTAACGGCAAGAACCAGTCCAGCCGCAAGCAGGGACTGACCAGCGATAGATTACATTACATGTCGGACACATCCGAGATTCCATCCAGATATTGTGCTAAGAAACTTGCTGCGAGAGGATCAATGGAACTGTGCGAGAGAGATCTCGTTAGGTGTCAAGGATCATTCCTGAGTGACACTGATCGATTAATTAGCCATTGAAACCTGCTTGTTTCGATCCTCTGACTCCCAATCCACGGAAAACAACGACGGTCTAATCGTGTAAGCCGATCCTGTGTTGACAGGCACCAGTTCGTCCTCCATATTATACTGTAGATTTAGACTAGCTGTAGCTTGCCCTCATCATCGGCAGATCCAGCAAGATCTAGTATCTGATCATATCAAATCCCGCGCGATCACGACGATGACGACGAGAAACATTTCGCTTGGTACGCACAAGTTTTCTCTTTGGAATTTATGACCAATGCATGTAGAAAAGATTGACTAGGGATTCACTGGCAGTTTGGCACACGTTTCCTGTGGTTAGGAACGATGGCACTAGGTCCACTAGGTACGTACCATCAGTGATCAGTGTATATAGCACATTGGCAGCCACGTTCTGCTCATCGAAAGAGAGGAGATTGTCAATGCCCATCCAATATCTTTGATTGGTCACCAGGTTGACAATTGCTGCCTCCCTCGATGAACAATGGCTTATGTTTGGCCGGCCATGGCCTGCGCCTGAAGTTGAAAGGAACTGTTTATTTCATGGGGTAATGGGGGCACATTCATGCACCAGAGCAGGTGCGCTTAATTAGTGCCTAATTAGGTCTAGTCAGCGCCTTCATTTCATTCGTCCGAGTGGCGCGGTTCTCCGGATGACTGAAGTTTTTAAAACTCCAAATGTGCATAATTTGAAGGTGCGACCAACATTTTATATATACACAACGTCTGCCAGCTCGCCATTTGCCCTGTGAAAGAAGTCAACTCGTCAAGAAGACATATATACGAAGAATAAACAACAAGAGATGTTTGTGTCAGAAAGAGAATCATATAGTCAACAACTGAGCATCAACATGTGTGATTGGTTCAAAAAAAAATTGTTAACTGAACATTACTAACAGAAGATCATATCAAATCTGATCTCCATGAGAACATTTTGATTATGAACTTAATCTGTCCAATTAAGAAGGCATTGACTCTAATCATTCAACTCCAGTTCTTGAGGAAACAGCTTATTCAAGTGAGAAGTACCACACCCACAAGTTACTTGGAGGATAGGAATTCATTTCTTTCTGTACACAGGAATTCATTAATTTATCTGAACATTTTCATCTATATGCTTTGACATTCAAGTACACCTATAATACTGGAGAGCACGTTCCTTCATTTGATTTTTGGTATATCAATACTTTTTTTATATTGTTTGGAAATTTTAGCAAAAGTCTCCATGTATACTATGATTTCCCTCACCAGGATAGAGTATCACTGAATGTAAAATTTTTTTGTTCAATCAATCATTGGCATACAGTATTTAAAAACAAGAGACATATCAGGTAATCGACTTAAATTCCAAGATCTTGCTGACATACGAAGCATGGACCAATTGATGATATACACATCTTACGAGAACTACTATTTTCCCTTCCTCACTTTTTATTATCTGTTTTGTCCATTGAAGATCACGAAGACATATACGAGCACTAGAGTGTAGCCAAAGAAGATGTGTGAAAAAAATTGTATATCATACTTTGTTATTTCCCAGCACTTTGACAAAACCATTGTTTCAAGGTTCTAGTAAGAGCAACCTCCAGATTCATAATTATTTTGTGTGCATTCATCATATAGGCAAAGTAAGACAAATCTTTCAGTCATGTTGGCAGTTGGAAAACGTTAGCATTTCCCACAAAGTTCTATTTGTTCACATTATGGTATTATTAGGACACCATTAGATACACTTCGAGACCTTCTAGCATTCACCATATACATTTGTCACATTAACTTTCAAGACTAGCTAGCTAAAACTGAGCAGATTAGATGTTTCATAGAAACAATGTGACGAACAAAAGAAATGTGGTTTGGTCCTTTTTTATCGTTTACATCAGCTGACAAATAGGCGATGACTAGTCCATAGCTAAGGCATCCAGGAGACCCATCCAGACATCTTTATATTAACAGCCACAAGCCATAAACGTCAAAGTGTACACGAGTAGGATGTCCCACGATTGCATACCGAAGCAATTTGGTAGAGTTGGACTACTTTTTAATTTTGAAATTAGCCAATGAGAATATAAATTTTACCGGGTTGGGTGGGTTTCAAAGGGCAATCTGAATTGGCTTTAAACTAGATAGGGAAACGCAAAATTGTTGGCATCTCTTAAAGGGTACACAACTAGGCATGTAACATTACAATCCATTGAAGTTTGAATTCTACATACTATTGTATATTAACATGACATTTATAAAAATACATAAGAGGCATGAGCCCATGGAACCACCAAACAAGAGCATACTACGAGATTTGAGGGCAAATAGCTACTTGATATCTCGTACAATCTAGAATTATCTATTTAATTCCACCTAAGATGGATAATCCTATACTCTAGAATCAGATACTACATAAAAGGATACATAAGAACACATAATATCATAAAAGGATACATAATCTAGAATTATCAATGTACACATGTTTGTAGAATCACAAATATGTAACATAGCATAATGAACGATATACACAAATAAAAAATAGCACATATTTAGCTACAAAATGGGTTATGAAGAAGTTAAAAAATAGTATAAATAATTGGAAGTTTTTAAACTTGTGTTTGGCCCACAAAATGGTTGTTCTATTCCGTAATGCACTTATGCCTCAAATATATTTTGTAAGAGTAGTAAAAAATTGTGCCTATAATTAGCAAGTTTTAAGTCGTGGTGGCCGCATGAAATGGTTAAACCAAAACAAAATTATGAAAGGGGAAGTGATATTTACGTCAACCACTATTGCCGGAAATACCCTTCAATGTCATCAAAATTTACCAAACGAATTAAGATATTTTTTTCCTGTTGAACATACTTATGCTTTAAACCTTTTTATGCATGAATATTATGATAGACTGACGAAAGTATGTATCATATATTGCATACCCACCTTAATCACAAACTAACATCTTTTGTATTCCATCCAAACTAACATTTTTTATCACATACACTGTAATTTCTTTATTTTTGTAATAATTTTTATATCCCATCTCGTATGATGATGATGGGGTGTTATTTCGAAAAGGAAGTTACGAGAGGTTTAAACCATGAACTCCTCGTAGTATAATGCACTCAGCTATGTGATGGTATGTGTTAATGTTTGTTTTAACTAGCTTGAAGAGATAGTTTTTTTCTAGACATGAAGCTTTGCAGTAAAATTTTCAAAATGATCTTGTATTTGCTCGGCAAGCTTCTGTGCACACGTGTGTGTGTGTGTGTGTGTGCGGGGGGGGGGGGGGGGGGGGGTCGTTTTGAGATTTTGCTTACCGTACAGCAAACCAAATTACTACCCAACCAAAACCCTTATTCTACCATCTATGTGCAAATTGTTTCTTGAATTACTTTGTGACTTCAAAAACAGTCGTTGAATTTTAGTTTATATAAAGTAAACAAAGCATGTGTGTTCTTCAGTAGAAAATCATTTCTAGATGTCACTACTATTCTCTCATGGTGGGAGAGAACACGGGAATGACACAATATGAGATAGATTTGATTGGTTCAGTTTGATGGCACCACATCAGAAGAGTTACGCCTTTGATGACCTCAATCATACCGGGCACATAAGCTTGAATGGTGGGATGTGTTGCCGGATTATTGCAAATGCTAAATGTGTTGCAAAGAGGTGAAGAATACACAATATTGGTTAACATGTCATAAGTGCATAGTTACTTGATTAATAGTGGAGTTAGCTTTACTATTATATCTAAGGTGATACATATGAATGCATATCATCAAACAAGTCAAAAAAAGACATGAGTTTGATGGTAACCAGTAGGGCCAAAGTGGGGCACCTTGGCCCTTCAAACCCTTAACTATTTTTGCAACAGCACAAAATTAGCCATTGATTTAAATATTTTCGTACAAATTTTAGAATATATTTTTCTAAAGGTCAAAGGCCATACATTAATTAAGTAGCACTTGCCCTTGCACAAGAAATGAAGAAACTTCTGGTCCATTCGATGTTTGTTATGGATGCCACAGGTCACTCCAGAAGATTTAAGAGGATCATGTTGTAGTGCAACATAGGTTAGACACTTATTCTCAGGTAAAGTTTTATACTATGTTACCATATTGCTAAGACAGTTAGTGTGACAAGTGTATATGGTGAATTCAAGAAGACCTGGGAGTGGATCTAATGGTGTCCTAATATCATAATATGAACAAATGGAGTTCGGGGAAATGCTAACATTTTCGAACTGCCAACATGACTGAAAGATTTGTCTTTCTTTGTCTATATGATTAACATACATAAAATGATCATGAATTTGGAGGTTGCTCTTACTAGAACCTTGAAATAATGGTTTTGTCAAGGTGCTGGGAGTTAAAAAAGTATGATTCACTTTTTTTTCATACATCTTCTTTGGCTACATCCTAGGGCTGTTATACGTCTTCCTGATCTTCAATGGACAAAACATGTAATAAAAAAAGGGGAAGGGAAAATAGTAGTTCTCATAAGATGTGTATATCATCAATTGGTCTATGCCTCGTATGTCAACGAGATATTGGAATTTAAGTTGATTACCTTATATATGTATCTTGTTTTTAAATACTCCATGCCCATGATTGATTGAACAAAAACTATTTTACTTTCAGTGATACTCTATCCCGCTGGGAGAAATCATAGTATAAATGGAGACCTTGCTAGCATCTCGGAACTGCATAAAAAAGGTATGATATACCAAAAATCAAATGAAGGAGCGTGTTCTTGAGTATTATACATGTACTTGAATGTCGAAGGCTATAGATGAAAATGTTAAGATAACTTAATGAATTCCTGTGTACATAATGAAATGAGTTACTATTCTCCAAGTAACTTGTGGGTGTGGTACTCCTCACTTGAATAAGTTATTTCCTCAAGATTTCGAAAAAAGAAGTTGTTTCCTCTGGAATTGGAGTTCAATGATTAGAGTCAATGGCTTCATAATTTGACAGATTAAGCTCATAATCAGAATGTGCTCATGGAGATTAGATTTGATATGATCTTCCATCAGTAATGTTCAGTTAACAAAAAAACAATTTAGCCAATCACCATACTGTTGCTCATTTGTTGACTACGATTTTCTTTCTGACACAAACATCTCTTGTTGTTTATTCCTCGTTGCAGTATATATGCCTTCCTGACGAGTTGACTTCTTTCACAGGGCAGATGGCGAGCTGGCAAACGTTGTGTATAAAATGATGGTCGCACCTGCAAATTATGCACATTTGGAGCTTTAAGAAACTTCAGTCATCCGGACTCCGGAGAACCGCACCACTCGAACGAATGAAATGAAGGAGCTGACTAGATGTAATTAAGCACTAATAATTAAGCACACCTTCTCTGGTGCATGAATGTCCACCCATTACTCCATGAAAGAAACAGTTCCTTTCAAATTCAGGTACAGGCCATGGCCGGCAAAACAAAAGCCATTGTTCATCGAGAGAGGCAGCAAATGTCAACCTGATAACCAATCGTAGGTATATTTGCCTGGTCACTGATGAACAGAACGTGGTACATGTTGCCAATGTGATACATACACTGATCACTGATGGTACGTACCAAGTGCTATCGTTCCTAACCAGAGGAAACGTGTGCCAAACCACCAGTGAATCCCTAGTCAATCTTTTCTACATGCATTGGTCATAAATTCAAAAGAGAGAACTTGTCCGTACCAAGTGAAATGTTTCTCGTCGTCATCATCGTGATCGCGCGGGATTTTATCAGACAGTAGATCTTATTGGATCTGCGGATGATGAGGTCGAGCTACAGCTCGTCTAAATCTACAGTAGAATATGGAGGACGAACTGCTGCTCGTCAACGCAGAATCGGCTTACACGATTAGACCGTCGTTGTTTTCCGTGGATCGGGAGTCAGCGGATGGAAACGGGCAGGTTTCATTGGCTAACTAATAGATCGGTGTCACTCACGCATGATCCTTGACACCTAACGAGATCTCTCTCGCACAGTTTGCGTCGTTTCATCCATGCTTTGCGGCAAGTTTCTTAGCACGAAATCTTGGTGGGATCTCGGATGCGTCCGACATTTAGTGTAATCTGGCGGTGGTCAGTCCCTGCTGGCGGCTGGACAGCTTCTTGCTGTTAAAAAACGGAAGAGACCATTTTCAGTTCCCTCGCCCCCTGTTTAGCTCCTCTACAGGGGCACCAAGAGCCGGTACCACTATAACTAGGAAGTGCACACAGTTCTCGGTTCAGCAACCAAATTTTAGTGGAAACCGGTCAAAACCAAGTAGGAATAATATTTTAAAAATTGTGAAAAAAAATACAGAGTGCTGGAGAGGTGACATTTACAAACATGAAAATTTTCAGTTTCAAACTCAATTTCACCTCGGGGCTCACTCGCAAAAACAAATAACTTGGGGCTATGAAAATAACAAAATTAAGCAACCAAAAGATTGAAACATGTGAAAAATGTGAACTTAATAAAATTGATGCTGAATTTGTTTTCTTGTAGCTCCCAAGTGATTTTTTTTGCGAAAAGCTCCCAAGTGAAATTGAATTCGAATATGACATTTGCATGTTTGTGAAACATGTGACGCTGTGTTTTTTTGTCAGAATTTTTTGAGCATTTGAAATATGGTTTTCACAGGATTTTCTCTCAGTTTGTATGAGTCCGAATGTCCAATATATTAATGCTCGTGCTTTAAAATGTTGCGGAAACAAGACGGACGTGCAATACCACGTACTATGTGCATGCGTAATTAATATAAAATGGTACCTTTTCATACCTTTAACCAAAAAGAATATTACGGTGTATATAAATAGGTGCTTGGTCCTTCATGTCTATCTTCAGGTGACAAATAAGCGCCGACAAGTCCTAAGAGCATCTACAGCCCGACTCAGCAAATCCGGCCCTTCAAACGCCTGCGGACACGCCCGGGCATCAGTGGTGTAGCCAGCCCAATAAGTCAGGATGGTCCATCGATAAAAATATTTACATAAGTTTGTTTATTTTAAAAAATATCTTTTTACTACACTATATACTCCCTCCGTTCCTAAATATAAGTCTTTTTAGACATTTCAAATGGAATACAACATACGGATGCACGTAGACATATTTCAGAGTGCAGATTCATTCATTTTACTCCGTATGTAGTCACCTGGTGGAATGTCTATAAAGACTTATATTTGGGCACGGAGGGAGTACAAGCTATGGGGAAATTCCAGGGTGGTCCATGGCCACCCGCTAGCTACGCCACTGTCGGGCACGTCCGCGGACACTGACCGGGCACTCCCTGTATCTGCGTCTTCACACCCACATATCTCATATTCCGTCCCCTATATTCATACTAAACCATGCAATGTTGATAAAAACTAGTAGATCATGAGCGGACATACAAATGCACAATCGGTTCATCAAAAGATGACAGCCGGATCATCGAAAGATAGCCAAAGTTCACATAATACACATAATACGACGGACAAGTTCAGACTACAACTAAAAACTTGAAATAAAGACGGATCTTCACCGCTTCCTGGCCGGCCCCTTGCCCTTAGGACCCGGCGCCGGCGGCTGGACTGCGCAGACCCGTTGGACCTGCCCGCCATCTCCCTTGCCCTATGCCTCTTGCGGCGGGCAGCTTGTGCCTCCGACTTCGGAGTCCGCATCCGCAGCGTCGGCTGAGTGGGCAGTAGAACCCAGCGCTGCCCGCACGGAGAAGCGACCGGAGGTGGAGGAGGCCGTCGGGCGGGAGGAGCAGATCGGGCAGGCCTCGCAGATCCGCATGTGGGGCGGGAAGGGTCGGCGCTGCCACGATGGCGACAGGGGGCGTCGCACCAGACCCGGAGCTGCCGCCCGTATCGACCCACGAGCACTCGAGTGCGATACGGAGCGCCAGCTCCTCCTCATCTCCGGACCTTCCGTCGGAGTGGCTGACGGTGCTGGACATGCTCGCCGGCGCTAGGGATTTGTCGGACTGGGGAAATGGGAGCATCGGTAAGGGGAGGGGAGCGTGATAACCCACAAGTATAGGGGATCGTTTGTAGCCTTCTTCGATAAATAAGAGTGTCGAACCCAATGAGGAGCTAAAGGCAGAACAAATATTCCCGCAAGTTCTATCGACCACCAATACAAATCTACGCACATTTGACGTTTGCTTTACCTAAAACAAGTATGAAACTATTTTGCAAGAATAAAACTATGAGTACTTTGCGAGAAAAAAACTACGAATAAAATTGCAAGGTAGTAAAAGTGGATAGCTTTTGTCAACAAGAAAGTCATTTGTCCCTAGGCAATCGATAACAAGTACCGGTAATCATTCTTGTAATTTTATATGAGGGAGAGGCATGAGCTAACATAATTTCTCTACTTGGATCATATGCACTTACGATTGGAACTCTAGCAAGCATCCGCAACTACTAGACATCATTAAGGTCGTGAAACCCAACCATAGCATTAAGTACCAAGTCCTCTTTACTCCCATATGTCATACCCCACTTACTCGGGTTTAAGCTTCTTTCACTCTCGCAACCCACCATAAGCGTGTTGGGGAACGTTGCAGAAAATTAAAATTTTTCTTACGGCTTCACCAAGATCCATCTATGAGTTCATCTAAGCAACGAGTCATGGGAGAGAGCTTGCATCTACATACCACTTGTAGATCGCGTGCGGAAGCTTGCAAGGTGATGATGGAGTCGTACTCGAACGTGATTCAGATCACCGATGCCAAGTGCTGAACGGACAGCACCTCCGTGTTCAACACACGTACGGGACGAGCGACGTCTCCTCCTTCTTGATCCAGCAAGGGGGAAGGAGAGGTTGAGGAAGACAGCTCCACCGGCAGCACGACGGCGTGGTGATGGTGGAGAAGCAGTACTCCGACATGGCTTCGCCGAGCACACAACGAAGGAGGAGAGGTGTTGGGGAGGGAGAAGGAGGCAACCAAAGGCCAAGGACTCAGGGTATGAAGTCCCTCCTCTCCCCCACTATATATAGGAGGGCCAAGGGGGGGGTGGCCGGCCCTAGGAGATCCAATCTCCTAGGGGGCGGCGGCCAAGGGGGGTTTCCCTCCCCCCCAAGGCACCTAGGAGGTGCCTTCCCCTCCTAGGACTCTTGCCCCCTTGAACCCTAGGCGCATGGGCCTATGTGGGGCTGGTGCCCTTGGCCCATGCAGGCCAAGGCGCACCCCCTACAGCCCATGTGGCCCCCCGGGGCAGGTGGCCCCACCCGGTGGGCCCCCGGGACCCCTCCGGTGGTCCCGGTACAATACCGATAACCCCGAAACTTGTCCCGATGCCCGAAACAGGACTTCCCATATATAAATCTTTACCTCCGGACCATTCCGGAACTCCTCGTGACGTCCGGGATCTCATCCGGGACTCCGAACATCATTCGGTAGTCACATACTTGACTTCCTACTAACCCTAGCGTCACCGAACCTTAAGTGTGTAGACCCTACGGGTTCGGGAGACACGCAGACATGACCGAGACGACTCTCGGGCAATAACCAACAGCGGGGTCTGGATATCCATGTTGGCTCCCACATGCTCCTCGATGATTTCATCGGTTGAACCACGATGTCGAGGATTCGATCAAACCCTGTATACAATTCCCTTTGTCAATCGGTACGTTACTTGCCCGAGACTCGATCGTCGGTATCCCAATACCTTGTTCAGTCTCGTTACCCGGCAAGTCACTTTACTCGTACCGTAATGCATGATCCCGTGGCCAACACCTTGGTCACATTGAGCTCATTATGATGATGCATTACCGAGTGGGCCCAGAGATACCTCTCCGTTATACGGAGTGACAAATCCCAGTCTCGATCCGTGTCAACCCAACAGATACTTTCGGAGATACCTGTAATGCACCTTTATAGTCACCCAGTTACGTTGTGACGTTTGATACACCCAAGGCACTCCTACGGTAACCGGGAGTTACACGATCTCATGGTCGAAGGAATAGATACTTGACATTGGCAAAGCTTCTAGCAAACGAACTATACGATCTTTTATGCTATGCTTATGATTGGGTCTTGTCCATCACATCATTCTCCTAATGATGTGATCCCGTTATCAACGACATCCTATGTCCATAGTCAGGAAACCATGACTATCTATTGATCATAACGAGCTAGTCAACTAGAGGCTCACTAGGGACTCATTGGGTCTAAGTGTTCACACGTGTATTACGATTTCCGGATAATACAGTTATAGCATGAACAAAAGACAATTATCATGAACATTGAAATATAATAATCCTTTTATTATTGCCTCTAGGGCATATTTCCAACAGTCTCCCACTTGCACTAGAGTCACCAATCTAGTTACATTGTGATGAATCGAACACCCATAGAGTTCTGGTGTTGATCATGTTTTGCACGCGAGAGAGGTTTAGTCAACGGATCTGCGACATTCAGATCCGTGTGCACTTTGCAAATCTCTATGTCTCCATCTTGAACATTTTCACGGATGGAGTTGAAACGACGCTTGATGTGCCTGGTCTTCTTGTGAAACCTGGGCTCCTTGGCAAGGGCAATAGCTCCAGTGTTGTCACAGAAGAGTTTGATCGGCCCCGACGCATTGGGTATGACTCCTAGGTCGGTGATGAACTCCTTCATCCAAATCGCTTCATGCGCTGCCTCCGAGGCTGCCATGTACTCCGCTTCACATGTAGATCCCGCCACGACGCTCTGCTTGCAGCTGCACCAGCTTACTGCTCCACCATTCAACATATACACGTATCCGGTTTGTGACTTAGAGTCATCCAGATCTGAGTCGAAGCTAGCGTCGACGTAACCCTTTACGACGAGCTCTTCATCTCCTCCATAAACGAGAAACATGTCCTTTGTCCTTTTCAGGTACTTCAGGATATTCTTGACCGCTGTCCAGTGTTCCTTGCCGGGGTTACTTTGGTATCTTGCAACCAAACTTACGGCAAGGTTTACATCGGGTCTGGTACACAGCATGGCATACATAATAGATCCTATGGCTGAAGCATAGGGGATGACACTCATCTCTTCTTTATCTTTTGCCGTGGTCGGTGACTGAGCCAAGCTCAATCTCACACCTTGTAACATAGGCAAGAACCCCTTCTTGGACTGATCCATTTTGAACCTCTTCAAAATCTTATCAAGGTATGTGCTTTGTGAAAGACCTATGAGGCGTCTCGATCTATCTCTATAGATCTTGATGCCTAATATATAAGCAGCTTCTCCAAGGTCCTTCATTGAAAAACACTTGTTCAAGTAGGCCTTAATGCTGTCCAGGAGTTTCGTATCATTTCCCATCAAGAGTATGTCATCTACATATAATAGGAGAAATGCTACAGAGCTCCCACTCACTTTCTTGTAAACGCAGGCTTCTCCATAAGTCTGCGTAAACCCAAACGCTTTGATCATCTCATCAAAGCGAATGTTCCAACTCCGAGATGCTTGCACCAGTCCATAAATGGATCGCTGGAGCTTGCATACTTTGTTAGCGTTCTGAGGAACGACAAAACCTTCCGGCTGCATCATATACAGCTCTTCCTTAAGATGTCCATTAAGGAATGCCGTTTTGACGTCCATCTGCCATATC
Source organism: Triticum timopheevii (assembly GCA_963921465.1). NCBI lineage: Eukaryota > Viridiplantae > Streptophyta > Magnoliopsida > Poales > Poaceae > Triticum > Triticum timopheevii. The sequence continues at coordinate 104,861,356 of OY997266.1, forward strand.
TCATAATCATAGTATGCGGCAATTGCTAACATGATTCGGACGGACTTAAGCTTCGCCACGGGAGAGAATGTCTCGTCGTAGTCAATCCCTTGAACTTGTCGATAACCCTTAGCGACAAGTCGAGCTTTATAGATGGTAACATTACCATCCGCGTCCGTCTTCTTCTTAAAAATCCATTTATTTTCTATCGCTCGCCGATCATCGGGCAAGTCTGTCAAAATCCATACTTTGTTTTCATACATGGATCCTATCTCGGATTTCATGGCCTCAAGCCATTTGTTGGAATCCGGGCCCGCCATTGCTTCTTCATAGTTCGAAGGTTCATTGTTGTCCAGCAACATGATTTCCATGACAGGGTTGCCGTACCACTCTGGTGCAGAACGTGTCCTTGTGGACCTTCGAAATTCAGTAGCAACTAGATCTGAAGTACCTTGATCATCATCAACATTTTCCTCTTCAGTTGGTGTGGGCATTACAGGAATGGTTTCCTGCGCTGCACCACTTTCCCGTTCGAGAGGTAGTACTTCATCGAGTTCTACTTTCCTCCCACTTACTTCTTTCGAGAGAAACTCTTTCTCCAGAAAGCATCCGTTCTTGGCAACAAAGATCTTGCCTTCGGATCTTAAGTAGAAGGTATACCCGACAGTTTCCTTAGGGTATCCTATGAATACGCATTTTTCCGACTTGGGTTCGAGCTTTTCAGGTTGAAGTTTCTTGACATAAGCATCGCATCCCCAAACTTTTAGAAACGACAGCTTAGGTTTCTTCCCAAACCATAATTCATACGGTGTCGTCTCAACGGATTTAGACGGTGCCCTATTTAAAGTGAATGTAGCTGTCTCTAGAGCGTATCCCCAAAATGATAGCGGTAAATCGGTAAGAGACATCATAGACCGCACCATATCCAATAGAGTGCGATTACGACGTTCGGACACACCGTTTCGCTGAGGTGTTCCAGGCGGCGTGAGTTGTGAAACGATTCCACATTTTCTTAAGTGTGTACCAAATTCGTGACTTAAGTATTCGCCCCCACGATCTGATCGTAGGAACTTTATCTTACGGTCATGTTGATTCTCTACCTCACTCTGAAATTCCTTGAACTTTTCAAAGGTCTCAGACTTGTGTTTCATTAAGTAGACATACCCATATCTACTCAAGTCGTCAGTGAGAGTGAGAACATAACGATATCCTCCGCGAGCCTCAACGCTCATTGGACCGCACACATCGGTATGTATGATTTCCAACAAGTTGGTTGCTCGCTCCATTGTTCCGGAGAACGGAGTCTTGGTCATTTTGCCTAAGAGGCAAGGTTCGCATGTGTCAAATGATTCATAATCAAGAGACTCTAAAAGTCCATCAGCATGGAGCTTCTTCATGCGCTTGACACCAATGTGACCAAGGCGGCAGTGCCACAAGTATGTGGGACTATCGTTATCAACTTTACATCTTTTGGCATCCACACTATGAACATGTGTAATATTACGCTCGAGATTCATCAAGAATAAACCATTGACCATCGGAGCATGACCATAAAACATATCTCTCATATAAATCGAACAACCATTATTCTCAGACTTAAATGAGTAGCCATCTCGTATTAAACGAGATCCAGATACAATGTTCATGCTCAAACTTGGCACTAAATAACAATTATTGAGGTTTAAAACTAATCCCGTAGGTAAATGTAGAGGCAGCGTGCCGACGGCGATCACATCGACCCTGGAGCCATTCCCGACGCGCATCGTCACCTCGTCCTTCGCCAGTCTCCGTTTATTCCGCAGCTCCTGCTGTGAGTTACATATGTGAGCAACGGCACCGGTATCAAATACCCAGGAGTTACTTCGAGTACTGGTAAGGTACACATCAATTACATGTATATCAAATATACCTTTGGTGTTGCCGGCCTTCTTATCCGCTAAGTATTTGGGGCAGTTCCGCTTCCAGTGCCCCTTCCCCTTGCAATAAAAACACTCAGTCTCAGGCTTGGGTCCATTCTTTGACTTCTTCCCGGCAACAGGCTTACCGGGCGCGGCAACATCTTTGCCGTCCTTCTTGAAGTTCTTCTTACCCTTGCCCTTCTTGAACTTAGTGGTCTTATTGACCATCAACACTTGATGTTCTTTCTTGATTTCAGCCTCTGCTGACTTCAGCATCGAGAACACTTCAGGAATGGTCTTTACCATCCCCTGCATGTTGTAGTTCATCACAAAGCTCTTGTAGCTTGGTGGGAGCGACTGGAGGATTCTGTCAATGACCGCCTCATCTGGGAGGTTAATGTTCAACTGGGTCATACGTGCGTGCAACCCAGACATCTTCAGGATGTGTTCACTGACAGAACTGTTCTCCTCCATCTTACAACTGTAGAACTTGTCGGAGACATCATATCTCTCGACCCGGGCATGAGCTTGGAAAACTAGTTTCAGCTCTTCGAACATCTCATATGCTCCGTGATGCTCAAAACGCTTTTGGAGCCCCGGTTCTAAGCTGTAAAGCATGCCGCACTGAACGAGGGAGTAATCATCAGCACGAGTTTGCCAAGCGTTCATAACGTCTTGGTTCTCTGGGACGGGAGCGGCACCTAGCGGTCCTTCTAGGACATATTGCTTCCTGGCAGCTATGAGGATGATCCTCAGGTTTCGGACCCAGTCCGTATAGTTGCTGCCATCATCTTTCAGCTTGGTTTTCTCTAGGAACGCGTTGAAGTTCATGTTGACATTAGCGTTGGCCATAGATCTACAATACATATTTGCAAAGGTTTTAGACTAAGTTCATGATAATAAAGTTCTTAATCAAAATTATGAACTCCCACTTAGATTAGACATCCCTCTAGTCATCTAAGTGTTACACGATCCGAGTCGACTAGCCCGTGTCCGATCATCACGTGAGACGGACTAGTCATCGTCGGTGAACATCTTTATGTTGATCGTATCTTCCATACGACTCGTGTTCGACCTTTCGGTCTCCGTGTTCCGAGGCCATGTCTGCACATGCTAGGCTCGTCAAGTTAACCCTAAGTGTTTTCGCTGTGTAAAACTGTCTTACACCCGTTGTATGTGAACGTAAGGATCCATCACACCCGATCATCACGTGGTGCTTAGAAACGACGAACTGTAGCAACGGTGCACAGTTAGGGGAGAACACTTCTTGAAATTTTGTAAGGGATCATCTTATTTACTACCGTCGTCCTAAGTAAACAAGATGCATAAACATAATAAACATCACATGCAATTATATGGTTGTGACATGATATGGCCAATATCATCAAGCTCCATTGATCTCCATCTTCGGGGCTCCATGATCATCTTGTCACCGGCTTGACACCATGATCTCCATCATCATGATCTCCATCATCGTGTCTTCATGAAGTTGTCACGCCAACGACTACTTCTACTTCTATGACTAACGCGTTTAGTAATGAAGTAAAGTAGTTTACATGGCGTTCTTCAATGACACGCAGGTCATACAAAAAAATAAAGACAACTCCTATGGCTCCTGCCGGTTGTCATACTCATCGACATGCAAGTCGTGAATCCTATTACAAGAACATGATCTCATACATCACAATTCAACATTCATCACAACTTCTGGCCATATCACATCACATGATCAATCGCTGCAAAAACAAGTTAGACGTCCTCTAGTTGTTGTTGCATCTTTTACGTGGCTGCAATTGGGTTCTAGCAAGAACGTTTTCTTACCTACGAATCACCACAACGTGATTTTGTCAACTTCTATTTACCCTTCATAAGGGCCCTGTTCATCGATTCCGCTCCAACTAAAGTGGGAGAGACAGACACCCGCCAGCCACCTTATGCAACTAGTGCATGTCAGTCGGTGGAACCGGTCTCACGTAAGCGTACGTGTAAGGTTGGTCCGGGCCGCTTCATCCCACAATACCGTTGAGCAAGAAAAGACTAGTAGAGGCAAGTAAGATGACAAGATCAACGCCCACAACAAATTGTGTTCTACTCGTGCATTAGAGAACTACGCATAGACCTAGCTCATGATGCCACTGTTGGGGAACGTTGCAGAAAATTAAAATTTTTCTTACGGCTTCACCAAGATCCATCTATGAGTTCATCTAAGCAACGAGTCATGGGAGAGAGCTTGCATCTACATACCACTTGTAGATCGCGTGCGGAAGCTTGCAAGGTGATGATGGAGTCGTACTCGAACGTGATTCAGATCACCGATGCCAAGTGCTGAACGGACAGCACCTCCGTGTTCAACACACGTACGGGACGAGCGACGTCTCCTCCTTCTTGATCCAGCAAGGGGGAAGGAGAGGTTGAGGAAGACAGCTCCACCGGCAGCACGACGGCGTGGTGATGGTGGAGAAGCAGTACTCCGACATGGCTTCGCCGAGCACACAACGAAGGAGGAGAGGTGTTGGGGAGGGAGAAGGAGGCAACCAAAGGCCAAGGACTCAGGGTATGAAGTCCCTCCTCTCCCCCACTATATATAGGAGGGCCAAGGGGGGGGTGGCCGGCCCTAGGAGATCCAATCTCCTAGGGGGCGGCGGCCAAGGGGGGTTTCCCTCCCCCCCAAGGCACCTAGGAGGTGCCTTCCCCTCCTAGGACTCTTGCCCCCTTGAACCCTAGGCGCATGGGCCTATGTGGGGCTGGTGCCCTTGGCCCATGCAGGCCAAGGCGCACCCCCTACAGCCCATGTGGCCCCCCGGGGCAGGTGGCCCCACCCGGTGGGCCCCCGGGACCCCTCCGGTGGTCCCGGTACAATACCGATAACCCCGAAACTTGTCCCGATGCCCGAAACAGGACTTCCCATATATAAATCTTTACCTCCGGACCATTCCGGAACTCCTCGTGACGTCCGGGATCTCATCCGGGACTCCGAACATCATTCGGTAGTCACATACTTGACTTCCTACTAACCCTAGCGTCACCGAACCTTAAGTGTGTAGACCCTACGGGTTCGGGAGACACGCAGACATGACCGAGACGACTCTCGGGCAATAACCAACAGCGGGGTCTGGATATCCATGTTGGCTCCCACATGCTCCTCGATGATTTCATCGGTTGAACCACGATGTCGAGGATTCGATCAAACCCTGTATACAATTCCCTTTGTCAATCGGTACGTTACTTGCCCGAGACTCGATCGTCGGTATCCCAATACCTTGTTCAGTCTCGTTACCCGGCAAGTCACTTTACTCGTACCGTAATGCATGATCCCGTGGCCAACACCTTGGTCACATTGAGCTCATTATGATGATGCATTACCGAGTGGGCCCAGAGATACCTCTCCGTTATACGGAGTGACAAATCCCAGTCTCGATCCGTGTCAACCCAACAGATACTTTCGGAGATACCTGTAATGCACCTTTATAGTCACCCAGTTACGTTGTGACGTTTGATACACCCAAGGCACTCCTACGGTAACCGGGAGTTACACGATCTCATGGTCGAAGGAATAGATACTTGACATTGGCAAAGCTTCTAGCAAACGAACTATACGATCTTTTATGCTATGCTTATGATTGGGTCTTGTCCATCACATCATTCTCCTAATGATGTGATCCCGTTATCAACGACATCCTATGTCCATAGTCAGGAAACCATGACTATCTATTGATCATAACGAGCTAGTCAACTAGAGGCTCACTAGGGACTCATTGGGTCTAAGTGTTCACACGTGTATTACGATTTCCGGATAATACAGTTATAGCATGAACAAAAGACAATTATCATGAACATTGAAATATAATAATCCTTTTATTATTGCCTCTAGGGCATATTTCCAACAAAGCGAACCATGAACATATTGCAACACCCTACAGCGGGGGCCCCTCACGTTTGCGCGAGAACGGAGTGCACCGTAGGACAACACCAAAATAAAATATGCAATTATACAAACCAAGATCACGATTAACCCATAGGACAAAACGGGTCTACTCAAACATCATATGATAACCATAGATCATTGGAAAATAATATATGGAGTTGAGCACCATGTTTAAGTAGAGATTACAGCGGGGAGAAGAGGTGTTACAGCGCTGCATAGAGGGGGAGAGAGTTGGTGTTGACGGTAGCAAGATTGTTGATGAAGATTGTCGTCATGATCCTAGCCTCGGCAGCACTCCGGCGCCACCGGGAGAGATGGGGAGAGAGCCCCCTCCTTCTTCTTATTCCTTGGACTCCCCCTAGATGGGAGGAGAGTTCCCCCTCTGGTCCATGGCATCCATGGCGGCGGAGGGGCAGGAGCCCCTCCGAGATTGGACCTCCCTCTTTGTTCTCTTCTTTTTCGCACTCCCCAAATCTGGCCCTTCACTGTTTCTTAAATTCCCGGAGATCCATAACTCCGATTGCGCTGAGATTTTTACACGATTTTTTTCCGGATATAAGCTTCCTTGCGCCTGAAGTATAGCTCCAACCGGAGTTCGAGGAGGGAATGATACACCAGGGCGCGCCTGGGCCCTGTGGCGCGCCCTGTTGGGTTGTGGTCACTGTGGGCCTTTGTTTGCGTTGATTCCATCTCCCAAAAATCACATAAATTCCAAAATAATTCTCCGTAGATTTTTATCGCGTTTGGACTTCGTTTCATATGGATTTTCTGCGATACACAAAACATGCAAAAAAAGAGGAACTGGCACTAGGCACTGGATCAATAGGTTAGTCCAATAAATCATATAAAAAATTGCCAAAAGTATGTAAAAGTTGAATAATATTGGCATGAAACAATCAAAAATTATAGATACGACGGAGACGTATGAAGCGGAGCGGAGCGAACTGAGCTAGGGTTTCTACCGGATGGGGTTTTTGTGGGGTTGGGGTGGGCCAGCGGTAGGCCGAGCTGACGTGGCGGGCGCGCCCGGGCGGGCAGCTCATATCCGCCCTCCATTTGGGACGGATATGAGGGGTGCCAGTCAGTCCGGGCGTTTGAGACCCGTTTGAGAGCTCCGGTTGGGTCGGTATTTCGTGACCAGTCAGTGACCGGACGGCCTGCCTGGGGTATGAGATAGATATAGGGCACCCGGCTGTAGATGCTCTAAGGGCCACTCCAATGTGGTTCACAAAAACGGACACCACCAAATATCCGCCGACACATCGAACAGTCGAGCAGGCGCAAGTCATCCAATCATATTCACCAAATGTGCGTGTGTTGTCCAATGGAAAGAGGAGAGAGAAACGAGGGAGAAGAAAAAGTGGGTTTATGGTGGGATTCAAAGCTGAGTTGGTGTGTCAACTATATGTCCCAAACCTCCCCTATATTTCGTACTGGTTTGTGGGATTTTGGATGTTCAGATTGTCTAGCCCACTGTCCACGGACATTTGATGACTTCTATTGAATGGCAAAACATATATGGACCATCCGATTCAAACATTTACGGGCCAATCCACGTCAGAGTTGTGCTAAGCTAGGGCGATAAGGACACCCATCCAAAGACCTTTATCTTAAAAGGCGCAACCCATAAATATGATGGTGGATGGCCAACCTTCAATTTTATTTGATGACCTTCATTACACGGCTAAGCGTGTTGGTATTCCTGCAAAACCTAGCCGCGCATAACATCGAACCGATCGTTGCCAAAGCTTCAAAATATCGGATATCGGGTCTGTATCAGTTGGCCTTCGACATATCAGATGCCGTCTATCGGTGATATATCAGACGATATGTAGATATATCAGAGAAAACATGTCTAGGTTTTTTTCATTATTCTTGTTCAAAACATGTAGTTTTAGTAAAACAAAATGTATGATGTCAATGCTTAAACATTACACTTTCAGATTCCTAGTTCATTAACTTTTAATTAAGAGACTATTAATTAAAGATTCACAAAATCCTTACTTTATGATTGAAAATAATGTGATATATATGCATTTGTACAAACATTGTGCATGACTTTGATAATATATGATGATGTTGTAAATGCATAATCTTATTTCACTGCTTTCAAATAAAGAATTGTTGTCATCTATGTATCGGTCAATATCGGTGGACATATCTGCCCAGATATCGGCCATATCGGTCGATGTTTCTATCCATATCGTATGATATATTTGAAAATGAGATTTAAAAAAATGATATGTTATGTTTATATCGGCAAAGAGATATATCGGCATATATATCGGTCATGTCGGCCTAGATTTAAAAGCCTGGTCGCTGCGACCGCCTCCCCATCCATTCTCATAGTCGCATCTTCTTCCCTCCCTGCAATCACCGCCTCCTACCTCACTATCCTCCCTTACCCTCGACGCCGCTAGAAACCAGTGGTCGGGCTAACTCCTAGGACGGTTCGATGAAGGCGGAGCGGGGAGGTTTCTCCTCTGGTAGCCTTCAGCAATGATATGTGATACAGATAACGATTTGAGACAGATGATATGGTCGTGCCACAGTGGAGGTGATGTTTCCAACCCGACCGGTTGTCTCTAGTGGCAAGGCGTCGGTGATCGCGATCCCATCCATAGGTGACCAGGCAGTGATGGCGCCCCTCTATGTCCCAACGAGCCAGTCTTCTGCTTGAGCACATGGACGATGCCATGGTCATGCCCCGCTAGGTGGTCTTGCAATGGGCAAAAGGGTCTTGGGCCTTCATATCTGGCAGAAACGACGAGTATGTTTTGCTGACCAGTTCTACAGCGTAGGCAAGGACGGAGGAGCATGAGGACGGTGCGAGACTGCCAGATTGTTCTGAATAGGAATTTTGGCAGTACTTGGTGACCTTCCTCCTTCACCAATCTTCGTCTCATGCGTGATGGCGAACCATGTCGGTCTGAGCCTTTGGGGGTGACTGGCACGTGTTGCAGCTTGACTATTGCTTGTGCAAGCATGGTCTTCATTTGTGAGGCATCTAACCTGAAGGACGTGCTACGCATGTACCTTCTGGGATCTTGGAAAGTGGTGACAACAACACATGATGACTATGATTTGGTGGTGCTTCTCGAGTACCCAGTCATGATCTCTGATAACCCACAAGTATAGGGGATCAATTGTAGCCTCTTTCAATAAGTAAGAGTGTCGAACCCAACGAGGAGCTAAAGGTAGAACAAATATTCCCTCAAGTCCTATAGACCACCGATACAACTCTACGCACGCTTAGTGTTCGCTTTACCTAGAACAAGTATGAAACTAGAAGTACTTTGTAGGTGTTGTTGGATAGGTTTGCAGTATAATAAGGAGCACGTAAATAAAAAGTAGGGGCTGATTAGATAAAGAAGCAATAAAGTAAATATAGCGAATGTGGAAAAGTGGTGGTAGGAGTTGCGAAATTGTCCCTAAGCAATTGACTACTTTACTAGACCGATAGCAAGTTTTATGTGGGAGAGGCATAAGCTAACATACTTTCTCTTCTTGGATCATATGCACTTATGATTGGAACTCTAGCAAGCATCCGCAACTACTAAAGATCATTAAGGTAAAACCCAACCATAGCATTAAAGCATCAAGTCCCCTTTATCCCATACGCCACAACCCCCTTACTCGGGTTTATGCTTCTGTCACTCAAGCAACCCACTATAAGCGAATCATGAACGTATTGCAATAACCTACAGCGGGAATCCCTCATGCTTGCGCAACACAGAGGGCACAATAGGACAACAACATAACCACAAGCAAATTAAACCAATCATAGCAATTCATCAATCACCGGTAGGACAACGAAAATCTACTCAGACATCATAGGTTGGCAACACATCATTGGATAATAATATGAAGCATAAGCACCATGTTCAAGTAGAGGGTACAACGGTTGCGGGAGAGTGGACCGATGAATATAGATGGGGGAGGTGATTGAGGTGTTGGTGAAGATGCTGGAGGTGTTGGTGTAGATCGCGGTGATGATGATGGCCCCCAGCGGCGTTCCGGCGCCACCGGAAGCAAGGGAGAGAGAGCCCCTTCTTCTTCTTCTTCTTCTTCTTCTTCTTCTTCTTCCTTGACCTTCCCCCTAGATGGGAGAACGGATTCCCCTCTGGTTCTTGGCTCCCATGGCATGGGATGGGCGAGAGCCCCTCCGAGATTGGATCTGTCTATCTGTCTCTCTCTGTTTCTACGATCCCAAATTCTGCCATTTCATCATTTCTTATATATCCGGAGATCTGTAAATCCAATTGTATTGAAACCTTTGCCAAGATTTTTTTTTCCGAAAATTAGCTTTCTTGCGGCCAAAGAAGAGCAGTAACCACCTTATGGGGTGCCGAGGGTCAGGGGTGCGCCCCCTGCCTCCTGGCCCCCTCGGGCACCGTCTCGCGTTGATTCTTCTTCCCAAATATCCCAAATATTCCAAAAATATTCTCCGTCCATTTTTATCACGTTTGGTCTCCGCTTGATATGGGTTTTCTGCGAAACATAAAACATGCAACAAACAGGAACTGGCACTGTGCACTGGATCAATATGCTAGTCCCGAAAATAATATAAAAAGTTGCCAAAAGTATATGAAAGTTGTAGAATATTGGCATAGAACAATCAAAAATTATAGATATGACGGAGACATATCAGCATCCCCAAGCTTAATTCTTGCTCGTCCTCAAGTAGGTAAATGATAAAAAAGATAATTTTTGATGTGGAATGCTACCTAGCATAACCTTGATCATGTAATCTAATCATGGCATGAATATTAAGACACGAGTGATTCAAAGCAATAGTCTATCATTTGACATAAAAACAATAATAGTCAGGCATCCCAACAAACAATCATGCCTTTCAAAATATCAATGCTTACAGAACGTTATCCCTACAAAATCATATAGTCTTGTATGCTTCCTTTTCTTAACACAAGGTACCCCTCATGCCTATCCTGGTGTCATCCAAGCAATTGGTTCATAATTTTTACCGCGCTTCAGCTTTTTCAACCCTCACGCAATACACGAGCGCAAGCCATGGATATAGCACTATAGGTGGAATAGGATATGATGGTGGAGGTTGTGTGGAGAAGACAAAAAGGGAGAAAGTCTCACATTGACGCGGCTAATCAACGAGCTATGGAGATGCCCATCAATTGATGTCAATGCGAGGAGTAGGGATTGCCATGCAACGGATGCACTAGAGCTATAAGTGTATGAAAGCTCAAACTGAAAACTAAGTGGGTGTGCATCCAACTTGCTTGCTCATGAAGACCTCGGGCATTTGAGGAAGCTCATCATCGGAATATACAAGCCAAGTTCTATAATGAAAATTCCCACTAGTATATGAAAGTGACAATATAGGAGACTCTCTATATGAAGAACATGGTGCTACTCTGAAGCACAAGTGTGGTAAAAGGATAGTAACATTGCCCTTTTTTGAATGGGCTTCTTTGGCCCCCTTTTTTTATTTAGGCTTCTCTGGCCTCTCTTTTTTTACATGGGGCAATGCTCTAATAATGATGATCATCACACTTTTATTTACTTACAACTAAATATTACAACTCAATACTGGAACAAAGATATTGTTGGGGAACGTAGTAATTTCAAAAAAATTCCTACGCACACGCAAGATCATGGTGATGCATAGCAACGAGAGGGGAGAGTGTTGTCCATGTACCCTCGTAGACCGTAAGCGGAAGCATTATGACAACGCGGTTGATGTAGTTGCACGTCTTCACGATCCGACCGATCCGAGTACCAAAGGTACGGCACCTCCGAGTTCAGCACACGTTTAGCTCGATGACGATCCCCGGACTCCGATCCAGCAGGGTGTCGGGGATGAGTTCCGTCAGCACGACGACGTGATGATGATGATGATGTTCTACCGACGCAGGGCTTCGCCTAAGCACCACAACGATATGACCGAGGTGGAATATGGTGGAGGGGGGCACCGCACACGGCTAAGGAACGATCACGAAGATCAACTTGTGTGTCATGGGGTGCCCCCCTGCCCCCGTATATAAATGAGCAAGGGGAGGAGGGCCGGCCAAGGAGGAGGTGGCGCGCCCAAGGGGGGAGTCCTACTCCCACCGAGAGTAGGACTCCTCCTTTCCTAGTAGGAGTAGGAGAGAAGGAAGGGAAAGAGAGAAGGGAAGGAAGGAGGGGGTGCGGCCCCTCCCCCTAGTCCAATTCGGACTAGGCCTTGGGGGGGCGCGTGGCCTGCCCTAGGCAGCCCCTCTTTCTTTCCCGTATGGCCCAATAAGGCCCAATACTTCTCCCCGGCGAATTCCCATAACTCTCCGGTACTCCGATAAATACCCGAATCACTCGGAACCTTTCCGAACTCCGAATATAGTCGTCCAATATATCGATCTTTATGTCTCGATCATTTCGAGACTCCTCGTCATGTCCACGATCTCATCCGGGACTCCGAAGACTCCGAACTCGTTCGGTACATCAAAACTCATAAACTCATAATAAAACTGTCATCGTAACCTTAAGCGTGCAGACCCTACGGGTTCGAGAACAATGTAGACATGACCGAGACACGTTTCCGGTCAATAACCAATAGCGGAACCTGGATGCTCATATTGGCTCCTACATATTCTACGAAGATCTTTTATCGGTCAAACCGCATAACAACATACGTTGTTCCTTTTGTCATCGGTATGTTACTTGCCCGAGATTTGATCGTCGGTATCTCAATACCTAGTTCAATCTCGTTATCGGCAAGTCTCTTTACTCGTTACGTAATGCATCATCCCGCAACTAACTCATTAGCCACATTGCTTGCAAGGCTTATAGTGATGTGCATTACCGAGAGGGCCCAGATATACCTCTCCGACAATCGGAGTGACAAATCCTAATCTCGAAATACGCCAACTCAACATGTACCTTTGGATACACCTGTAGAGCTCCTTTATAATCATCCAATTACGTTGTGACGTTTGGTAGCACACAAAGTGTTCCTCTGGTAAACGGGAGCTGCATAATCTCATAGTCATAGGAACATGTATATGTCATGAAGAAAGCAATAGCAACATACTAAACGATCAAGTGCTAAGCTAACGGAATGGGTCATGTCAATCACATCATTCTACTAATGATGTGACCTCGTTAATAAAATGACAACTCATGTCTATGGCTAGGAAACACAACCATCTTTGTTCAACAAGCTAGTCAAGTAGAGGCATACTGGTGACACTATGTTTGTCTATGTATTCACACATGTATTATGTTTTCGGTTAATACAATTCTAGCATGAATAATAAACATTTATCATGAAATAAGGAAATAAATAATAACTTTGTTGTTGCCTCTAGGGCATATTTCCTTCAGTCTCCCACTTGCACTAGAGTCAATAATCTAGTTCACATCACCATGTGATTTAACACCAATATTCATATGTGTATGATTAACACCCATAGTTCACATCGTCATGTGACCAACACCCAAAGGGTTTACTAGAGTCAATAATCTAGTTCACATCGCTATGTGATTAACACCCAAAGAGTACTAAGGTGTGATCATGTTTTGCTCGTGAGAGAAGCTTAGTCAATGGGTCTGTCACATTCAGAGCCGTATGTATTTTGCAAATATTCCGTGTCTACAATGCTCTGCACGGAGCTACTCTAGCTAATTGCTCCCACTTTCAATATGTATCCATATTGAGACTTAGAGTCATGTGGATCAGTGTAAAAGCTTGCACCGATGTAAATCTTTACGACGGGCTCTTTCATCACATCCATAATCGAGAAATATTTCCTTAGTCCTCACTAAGGATATTCTTGACCAATGTCCAGTGATCTACTCCTAGATCACTTATTGTACTCCCTTGCCAAATACAGAGCAAGGTATACAATAGGTCTGGTACATAGCATAGCATACTTTATAGAACCTATGACTGAGGCATAGGGAATGACTTTCATTCTCTTTTTATTTTTTTCCATGGTCGGGATTTGAGTCTTACTCAATTTCACACCTTTGCAACACAGGCAAGAACTCTTTCTTTTACTGTTCCATTTTGAACTATTTCAAAATCTTGACAAGGTATGTACTTATTGAAAAACTTATCAAGCGTCTTGATCTATCTCAATAGATCTTAATGCTCAACATGTAAGTAGCTTTACCGAGGTCTTTCTTTTAAAGAACTCCTTTCATATACTCCTTTATGCTTTCCAGAAAAATTCTACATCATTTCTGATCAACAATATGTTACTCACATATATTTATCAAAAAGGCGGTAGTGCTCCCACTCACTTTATTGTAAATACAGGCTTCACCGCAAGTCCGTATAAAACTATATGCTTTGATCAACTTATCAAAGCGTATATTCCAACTCTGAGATGCTTGCACCAGTCCATAGATGGATCGCTGGAGCTTGCACATTTTATTAGCACCTTTAGGATTGACAAAACCTTCTGGTTGCATCATATACAACTCTTCTTTAAGAAAACCATTAAGGAATGCAGTTTTGACATCCATTTGCTAGATTTCATAAAATATAGCAATTGCTAACATGATTCGGACAGACTTAAGCATCGCTACAGTTGAGAAAATTTCATTGTAGTCAACACTTTGAACTTGTCGAAAACCTTTTTGCGACAAGTCGAGCTTTGTAGATAGTAACACTACTATCAGCATCTGTCTTCCTCTTGAAGATCCATTTATACAATATGGCTTGCCGATTATCGAGCAACTACACCAAAGTCCACACTTTGTTCTCATACATGGATCCCATCTCAGATTTCATGGCATCAAGCCATTTCACGGAATCTGGGCTCATCATCGCTTCCTCATAGTTCGTAGGTTCATCATGGTCTAGTAACATGACTTCCAGAACAGGATTACCATACCACTCTGGTGTGGACTGTACTTTGGAAGACTTACAAGTTTTTGTAGTAACTTAATCTGAAGTTTCATGATCATCATCATTAGCTTCCTCACTAATTGGTGTAGGAATCACTGGAACTGATTTATGTGATGTACTACTTTCCAATTCGGGAGAAGGTACAAATTACCTTATCAAGCTCTACTTTCCTCCCACTCACTTCTTTCGAAAGAAACTTCTTCTCTAGAAAGGATCCATTCTTAGCAACGAATATCTTGCCTTCGGATCTGTGATAGAAGGTGTACCCAACAGTTTCCTTTGGGTATTCTATGAAGACGCACTTCTCCAATTTGGGTTCGAGCTTATCAGGATGAAACTTTTTCAAATAAGCATCGCAACTCCAAACTTTAAGAAACGATAGCTTAGGTATACTGCTAAACCATAGTTCATATGGTGTCGTCTCAATGGATTTAGATGGTTCCCTATTTAAAGTGAATGCAACTATCTCTAATGCATAACCCCAAAACAATAGTGGTAAATCAGTAAGAGACATCATATATCGCATCATATCCAATAAAGTGCGGTTATGACGTTCGGACACACATAACGTTGTGGTGTTCCAGGTGGCGTGAGCTGTGAAACTATTCCACATTGTTTTAATTGAAGACCAAACTCGTAACTCAAATATTTGTCTCCGCGATCAGATCGCAGAAACTTTATTTTCTTGTTACGATGATTTTTCCACTTCACTCTGAAATTCTTTGAACCTTTCAACTATTTCAGACTTATGTTTCATCAAGTAGATATACCCATATCTGCTCAAATCATCTTGTGAAGGTCAGAAAATAACAATACTTTCCACGAGCATCAACACTCATTGGATCGCATACATCGGTATGTATTATTTCCAATAAGTTAGTAGCTTGTTCCATTGTTCCGGAGAACAGAGTTTTAGTCATCTTGCCCAAAAGGCACGGTTCGCAAGCATCAAATGATTCATAACCAAGTGATTCCGAAAATCCATCTTTATGGAGTTTCTTCATGCGCTTTACACCGATATGACCCAAACGGCAGTGCCACAAATAAGTTGCACTATCATTATTAACTTTGCATCTTTTGGCATTAATATTATGAATATGTGTATCACTACGATCGAGATCCAACAAACTATTTTCATTGGGTGTATAACCATCGAAGGTCTTATTCATGTAAACAGAATAACAATTATTCTTTAACTTCAAATGAATAACCGTATCGCAATAAACATGATCAAATCATATTCATGCTCAACGCAAACGCTAAATAACATTTATTTAGGTTTAACACTAATCTCGAAAATATAGGGAGTGTGTGATGATGATCATATCAATCTTGGAACTATTTCCAACACTCATCGTCACTTCCCCTCAACTAGTCTCTGTTTATTATGTAACTCTTGTTTCGAGTTACTAATCTTAGCAACCGAACAAGTATCAAATACTCAGGGGCTACTATAAACACTAGTGAGGCACACATCAAACACCTGTATATCAAATATACCTTTGTTCACTTTGCCATCCTTCTTATCCACCAAATATTTAGGGCATTTTCGCTTCCAGTGACCATTTCCTTTGTAGTGTAAGCACTCAGTTTCAGGCTTTGGTCCAGCTTTGGTCTTCTTCATGGGAGTGACAACTTGTTTGCCATTCTACTTGAAGTTTCCCTTTCTTTCCCTTTGCCCTTTTCTTGAAACTAGTGGTCTTGTCAATCATCAACACTTGATGCTCTTTATTGATTTCTACCTTCATCGATTTCAACATCACGAAGGGCTCGGGAATCGTTTTCGTCATCCCTTGCATACTATAGTTGATCACTAAGTTCTAGTAACTTAGTGATGGTGACTAGAGAATTCTGTCAATCACTATCTTATCTGGAAGATTAACTCCCACTTGATTCAAGCGATTGAAGTACCCAGACAATCTGAGCACATGCTCACTAGTTGAGCGATTCTCCTCCATCTTTTAGCCGTAGAACTTGTTGGAGACTTCATATCTCTCAACTTGGGTATTTGCTTGAAATATTTAACTTCAATTCCTGGAACATCTCATATGGTCCATGACGTTCAAAACGTCTTTGAAGTCCCGATTCTAAGCCGCTAAGCACGGTGCACTAAACTATCAAGTAGTCATCATATTGAGCTAGCCAAACATTCATAACGTCTGCATCTGCTCCTGCAATAGGTCTGTCACCTAGCGGTGCATCAAGGACATAATTCTTCTGTGCAGCAATGAGGATAAACCTCAGATCACGGATCCAATCCGCATCATTGCTACTAACATTTTTCAACACAATTTTCTCTAGGAACATATCAAAATAAACATATGAAAGCAACAACGCGAGCTATTGATCTACAACATAATTTGCAAAATACTATCAGGACTAAGTTCATGATAAATTTAAGTTCAATTAATCATATTACTTAAGAACTCCCACTTAGACAGACATCTCTCTAGTCATCTAAGTGATCACGTGATCCAAATCAACTAAACCATGTCCGATCATCATGTGAGATGGAGTAGTTTTCAATGGTGAACATCACTATGTTGATCATATCTACTATATGATTCACGCTCGACCTTTCGGTCTTCGTGTTCCGAGGCCATATCTATATATGCTAGGCTCGTCAAGTTTAACCTGAGTATTCCGCGTGTGCAACTGTTTTGCACCCATTGTATTTGAACGTAGAGCCTATCACACCCGATCATCACGTGGTGTCTCAGCACGAAGAACTTTCGCAATGGTGCATACTCAGGGAGAACACTTCTTGATAATTAGTGAGAGATCATCTTAAAATGCTACCGTCAAACTAAGCAAAATAAGATGTATAAAAGATAAACATCATATGCAATCAAAATATGTGACATGATATGGCCATGATCATCTTGCGCCTTTGATCTCCATCTCCAAAGTACTGTCATGATCTCTATCGTCACCGGCACGACACCATGATCTCCATCATCTTGATCTATATCAATGT
Source organism: Triticum timopheevii (assembly GCA_963921465.1). Classification (NCBI taxonomy): domain Eukaryota; kingdom Viridiplantae; phylum Streptophyta; class Magnoliopsida; order Poales; family Poaceae; genus Triticum; species Triticum timopheevii. The sequence goes on from OY997266.1 coordinate 104,879,001, forward strand.
GTTTTCACATGGTCGTCTCGCCAACTATTGCTCTTGCAACTATTGCTATCGCATAGTGATAAAGTAAAGCAATTATTTGGCGCTTGCATCTTATGCAATAAAGAGACAACCATAAGGCTTCTGCCAGTTGCCAATAACTTCAACAAAAACATGATCATCTCATACAACAATTTATATCTCATCATGTATTGACCATATCACATCACAACAAGCCCTGCAAAAACAAGTTAGACGTCCTCTACTTTGTTGTTGCAAGTTTTACGTGGCTGCTACGGGCTGAGCAAGAACCGTTCTTACCTACGCATCAAAACCACAACGATATTTCGTCAAGTTAGTGTTGTTTTAACCTTCGCAAGGACCGGGCGTAGCCACACTCGGTTCAACTAAAGTTGGAGAAACTGACACCCGCTTAGTCACCTATGTGCAAAGCACGACGGTAAAACCAGTCTCGCGTAAGCGTACGCGTAATGTCGGTCCGGGCCGCTTCATCCAACAATACCGCCGAACCAAAGTATGACATGGTGGTAACCAGTATGACTTGTATCGCCCACAACTCACCTGTGTTCTACTCGTGCATATAACATCTACACACAAAACCTGGCTCTGATACCACTGTTGGGGAACGTAGTAATTTCAAAAAAAATCCTACGCACACGCAAGATCATGGTGATGCATAGCAACAAGAGGGGAGAGTGTTGTCCACGTACCCTCGTAGACCGTAAGCGGAAGCGTTATGACAACGCGGTTGATGTAGTCGTACGTCTTCACGATCCGACCGATCCTAGTACCGAACGTACGGCACCTCCGAGTTCAACACACATTCAGCTCGATGACGATCCCCGAACTCCGATCCAGCAGGGTGTCGGGGATGAGTTCCGTCAGCACGACGGCGTGGTGACGATGATGATGTTCTACCGACGCAGGGCTTCGCCTAAGCACCGCAACGATATGACCGAGGTGGAGTATGGTGGAGGGGGGCACCGCACACGGCTAAGGAACGATCACGAAGATCAACTTGTGTGTCATGGGGTGCCCCCTGCCCCCGTATATAAAGGAGCAAGGGGAGGAGGGCCGGCCAAGGAGGAGGAGGCGCACCCAAGGGGGGAGTCCTACTCCCACCGAGAGTAGGACTCCTCCTTTCCTAGTAGGAGTAGGAGAGAAGGAAGGGGAAGAGAGAAGGGAAGGAAGGAGGGGGTGCGACCCCTCCCCCTAGTCCAATTCGGACTAGGCCTTGGGGGGGCGTGTGGCCTGCCCTAGGCAGCCCCTCTTTCTTTCCCGTATGGCCCAATAAGGCCCAATACTTCTCCCCGGCGAATTCCCGTAACTCTCCGGTACTCCGATAAATACCCGAATCACTCGAAACCTTTCCGAAGTCCGAATATAGTCGTCCAATATATCGATCTTTATGTCTCGACCATTTCGAGACTCCTCGTCATGTCCACGATCTCATCTGGGACTCTGAAGACTCCGAACTCATTTGGTACATCAAAACTCATAAACTCATAATAAAACTGTCATCGTAACCTTAAGCGTGCGGACCCTACGGGTTTGAGAACAATGTAGACATGACCGAGACACGTTTCCGGTCAATAACCAATAGCGGAACCTGGATGCTCATATTGGCTCCTACATATTCTATGAAGATCTTTTATCGGTCAAACCGCATAACAACATACGTTGTTCCTTTTGTCATCGGTATGTTACTTGCCCGAGATTTGATCGTTGGTATCTCAATACCTAGTTCAATCTCGTTATCGGCAAGTCTCTTTACTCGTTACGTAATGCATCATCCCGCAACTAACTCATTAGCCACATTGCTTGCAAGGCTTATAGTGATGTGCATTACCGAGAGGGCCCAGATATACCTCTCCGACAATCGGAGTGACAAATCCTAATCTCGAAATACGCCAACTCAACATGTACCTTTGGATACACCTGTAGAGCTCCTTTATAATCACCCAATTACGTTGTGACGTTTGGTAGCACACAAAGTGTTCCTCTGGTAAACGGGAGCTGCATAATCTCATAGTCATAGGAACATGTATAAGTCATGAAGAAAGCAATAGCAACATACTAAACGATCAAGTGCTAAGCTAACGGAATGGGTCATGTCAATCACATCATTCTACTAACGATGTGACCTCGTTAATAAAATGACAACTCATGTCTATGGCTAGGAAACACAACCATCTTTGATCAACAAGCTAGTCAAGTAGAGGCATACTAGTGATACTATGTTTGTCTATGTATTCACACATGTATTATGTTTCCAGTTAATACAATTCTAGCATGAATAATAAACATTTATAATGAAATAAGGAAATAAATAATAACTTTATTATTGCCTCTAGGGCATATTTCCTTCAGATATGACTCTATATGAATGCCTCCGGCGGTGTACCGGGATGTGCAATGATATAGCATAGCAATGACATCAAAAAACGGACAAGCCATGAAAACATCATGCTAGCTATCATACGATCATGCAAAGCAATATGACAATGAATGCTCAAGTCATGTATATGATAATGATGGAAGTTGCATGGCAATATATCTCGGAATGGCTATGGAAATGCCATGATAGGTAGGTATGGTGGCTGTCTTGAGGAAGATATAAGGAGGCTTATGTGTGATAGAGCGTATCGTATCACGGGGTTTGGATGCACCGGCGAAGTTTGCACCAACTCTCGAGGTGAGAAAGGGCAATGCACGGTACCGAAGAGGCTAGCAATGATGGAAGGGTGAGAGTGCATATAATCCGTGGACTCACATTAGTCATAAAGAACTCATATACTTGTTGCAAAAGTTTATTAACCCTCGAAGCAAAGTACTACTACGCATGCTCCTAGGGGGTAGGTTGGTAGGAGTTAACCATCGCGCGCGCCCGACCTTCACGCAAAGATAAATAATCAAAATACAATGTGTGCCAATTTCGTTACATATTTAGCAGACCATACATGCATGCTTCGGGAATCACTAATCTTAACACCAATATCCTTACTAGACACAACCATCTACTAGAACCTCCCACATATTATCATCTCTATATCGCAAAACTATTGCAAGGAATCAAACATATCATATTTAGTGATCCAAAAGTTTTATGTACGATTTTATGACTAACCATGTGAATGACCAATTCCTGTCATCTCTCTAAATAGATATAAGTGAAGCAAGAGAGTTTAATTCTTTCTACAGAAGATATGCCCACGCTCTAACAAATACAAGTGAAGCAAAAGAGCATTCTACAAATGGTGGTTTTCTATGTGAAGAGAAACAGGCAATCCAAACTTCAAATGGTATAAGTGAAGCACATGAAGCATTCTATAAATCCATACTCAAAAGATTTAAGTGAGGTGCAATGAGCATTCTATAAATCAACCATGGACTATCTCATACCATCATGGTGCATAAAATAAAAGTGAAAACTAAATGCAAAAGACGCTCCAAGATTTGCACATATCGCATGAATGAAACGAATCCGAAAACATACCGATACTTGTTGAAGAAAGAGGGGATGCCTTCCGGGGCATCCCCAAGCTTAGACGCTTGAGTCTCCTTGAATATTTACTTGGGGTGCCTTGGTCATCCCCAAGCTTGAGCTCTTGCCTCTCCTCCTTTTCCTCATATCGAGACCTTCTCCATCAAACACTTCATCCACACAAAACTTCAACAGAAAACTCGGTAAGATCCGTTAGTATAATAAAGCAAATCACTACTCTAGGTACTGTTGCAAACCAATTGATATTTTGTTTTCGCACTATAGCTACTGTAATATAACTTTTCCATGGCTTAATCCACTGATAGAAATTGATAGTTTCATCAAAACAAGTAAACTATGCATCAAAAACAGAATCTGTCAAAAACAGAGTCTGTAGCAATCTGAACAATCACCATACTTATGGTACCCCAAAAATTCTATCAAAATTAGGAAAAATAAACAATTTGTACAGCAAGACAGTGCAAAAACTTTCACAACCGTTTGACATTCCAGTAAAAAAATGTAAAATCGCGCAATACAGCCAAAGTTTTTGTTCTGCAAACCAACAAGCATGGCGAACATCCTAAAGGCAAACCTTGGCACATTATTTTTATAATACAATGGAATTGTACAAGGGGATAATTATTTTTTATGAAAAGTTACTGTAATTAAGATTCACAAAGTTTCCGTGAGCATGAACAAAGTTCAAGGAGCTCCCCCACTTCCACAATGTTTGTCTTTCTCACTTTCACTTTCCTTTTTGAAAAGTTTTGGGTTCCCCTCTTTATTTTTTTTGTTTTTAAACTATATAAAAGCACTCAACAGAAATAAATGACTCTCTAAAAGTTCCGGTTTGTCTCCCTGGCAGCGCTTTCTTTAAAGCCATTAAGCTAGGCATATAGTGCTCAAGTAATGGATCCACCCGGATCCCAATGTATATCAAAGCCAATTTTAATTAACAATGATTTGTGATTTAGTAGTGAGCACAAAGTAACATATATTATGCAACAACGAAGTCTAACTCTCTTCCTATTCATCGGCATGTCAGAAAAGAACAATTCATGCACACCAAGTAAAGGCCAATGCATAGTATAAGCAGTTTCTTGCAATTCTATCGTGTTAGAAACATAAAGAGGCGGAGATGTAGTTCCTCCCTCATAATAATTGCAAGTAGGAGCAGCAAGCACATGCATATTATATCTATCAAAATCATCATGTGCAGTAGTAAAATGCAACCCATCAATATAATCCTTAATAAGGGCAAACTTCTCCGATATAGTGTAGTCGGGACAATTCAAAAAGATAATAGGACTATCACGCGTGGGTGCAATAGAAACAATTTCATGTTTAACATAAGGAACTATAGCAAGTTCATCTCCATAAGCATAATTCATATTGGCATCTTGGCCACAAGCATAGCAAACATCATCAAAAAGGGATATTTCAAGAGAATCAACGGGATCATTACAATCATCATAGCAATCATCCTTCGGTAAGCACGAAGGGAAATCAAACAAGGTATTAGTTGAAGAGTTACTCTCATTAGAAGGTGGGCACGGGTAGCTAATCCGCTCTTCCTCCTTTTTTTCTTCGCTCTCCTCATAATCTTTTTCATCCAATGAGCTCATAGTTTCATCAATTTCTTCTTTCATAGACTCCTGCAAAATATTAGTCTCTTCTTGGACAACGGGGACTTTCTCAATAAATGCATCAATATCAGAATTGAATTCATAATTCTCATAGCAATATTTAAGTATAGCAAAATTTTCAGGTTTGTAAACAGCATCTTCAAGATTTTCACTCTTTAAACAAAGATTCAATCTCATAAGCACCCATAAAAGCAACGAATTCTTCTATTTGTTCCACATCATAGTAATCATATATACCGTTAGCATAAGAAGCTAAAGTTTCATTAGCATTAAATTTGCATGAAAAGGGAAGGTGTGGAGCCTTGATCCTAGAGCAGCAAGTATAATCATATCTCAAGCATAGTTGCCGAGCATACCAATGCAACATGTAAATTTGATCCCATAATAGTTTCCCTTTTTGTGTCAAGCGATAATCCCTACAGTATTCACGTTGATCCAACGTGTTTCCCATAACATAATTGAATGTGGTTTTCTTAGGATTTTCAAAGTAGTACATAATATCTTTCACATAATGAGCATCGAGGGTTTTAGGAGGTTCCCCATCTCCATGAGTAGCAAGTACACCTAATTTTTGTGGTATTTCGTGTTCCATATCCATAACTAAAGATAGAGAACAACTAAGAACAGCAAATAAAAATTACTTAGAGATAAAGCAAACAAGCACACACGAGAATATTCACCCCACGCTATGACTCCCCGGCAACAGCGCCAGAAAAAGGTCTTGATAACCCACAAGTATAGGGGATCAATTGTAGCCTCTTTCGATAAGTAAGAGCGTCGAACCCAACGAGGAGGTAGAACAAATATTCCCTCGAGTTCTATCGACCACCGATACAACTCTATGCATGCTTAGCATTCGCTTTACGTAGAACAAGTATGAAACTAGAAGTACTTTGTAGGTGTTGTTGGATAGGTTTTCAAGATAATAAAGAGCACGTAAATAAAAAGTAGGGGATGATTAGATAAAGAAGCAATAAAGTAAATATAGCGAGTGTGGAAAAGTGGTGGTAGGAGTTGCAAAATTGTCCCTAAGCAATTGACTACTTTACTAGACCGATAGCAAGTTTTATGTGCGAGAGGCATAAGCTAACATACTTTCTCTTCTTGGATCATATGCACTTATGATTGGAACTCTAGCAAGCATCCGCAACTACTAAAGATCATTAAGGTAAAACCCAACCATATCATTAAAGCATCAAGTTTATGCTTCTGTCACTCAAGGAACCCACTATAAGCGAATCATGAACGTATTGCAACACCCTACAGCGGGAATCCCTCACGCTTGCGCGACACGGAGAGCACAATAGAACAACAACATAACCACAAGCAAGTTAAACCAATCATAGCAATTCATCAATCACTGGTAGGACAACGAAAATCTACTCAGACATCATAGGATGGCAACACATCATTGGATAATAAATATGAAGAATAAAGCACCATGCTCAAGTAGAGGGTACATCGGGTTGCGGGAGAGTGGATCGTTGAGTATAGATGGGGGAAGGTGATGGAGGTGTTGGTGAATATGATGGAGGTGTTGGTGTAGATCGCGGTGATGATGATGGCCCCCGGCGGCGTTCCGGCACCACCGGAAGCAAGGGAGGGAGAGCCCCCCCTTCTTCTTATTCTTCCTTGAGCTTCCCCCTAGATGGGATAAGGGTTTCCCCTCTGGTCCTTGGCTCCCATAGCATGGGAGGGGCAAGAGCCCCTCTGAGAATGGATCTGTCTCTCTGTCTCTCTCTATTTCTGCGTTCCCAGATTCTGCCCTTTCACCGTTTCTTATATATCCGGAGATCCGTAACTCCGATTGAATTGAAACCTTCGCCAAGATTTTTTTTCCGAAAATTAGCTTTCTTGCGGCCAAAGAAGAGCAGTAACTGCCTTACGGGGTGCCCACGAGGGTCAGGGGCGCGCCTGCTCCGGGGCGCCCCCTGCCTCGTGGCCCCCTCGGGCACCGTCTCACATTTATTCTTCTTCTCAAATATCCCAAATATTCCAAAAATATTCTCTGTCTATTTTTATCCTGTTTGGACTCATTTGATATGGGTTTTCTGCGAAACATAAAACATGCAACAAACAGGAACTGGCACTGGGCACTGGATCAATATGTTAGTCCCAAAAATAATATAAAAAGTTGCCAAAAGTATATGAAAGTTGTAGAATATTGGCATGGAACAATAAAAAATTATAGATACAACAGAGACGTATCAAGCTCTTGAATGAAACCCCTAGGTTTGATTCTAGTTGGTTATGCATAGCAATGACAGTGTTTTTGCGATGTTATCTTGTTGAAGGCATTTCTCGGATTTGCTCAAACTTTATCTTCGGAGTGAAAACCCAGATCAGCCCATTGGTGATTGGAGTCAGCGATGATGGTGCTTGAGCATCACTCCTTCCTGGAGGCATTGCAATTAGAGAATCATTCTCATTGTCTTGTAATGTTATGAGGTGGTTGGTGTGGTATGGTTGTTGTAGATACTCGACCGCCATTTTGATCACTTTGGAGTTTCTGTTTCATTTTTCACTTCATCTAGGTCTATATATTGTATAACTTTGCTATTTGCTTGTGTAATTTTGTGTGTGCGCGGGGAGGTGGGACTATCCGGTGCACCGGTGCTTGTGGTGCTACCGGTGCACCAGACGCTATAGCGCGAAAAATGTTTAAAACATTTTGTAACAAATGTAGCACGTTGACACAACATCGGCCTATGTTCGCAATAAATCAAATCAAAATTCAAAACATTGCACAAGATACAAAAATGACAAATTAAGCATCAATGTGGTAATGGGCCAAATCTGAAGCCCAACTTATGTTGTGTACTATTCATTGTGGATTTTGTGATTTTTGTAGATCGAGCAATGTTTCAAATTTTGAGTTGAAAATTTTGTGACAAATAAGACCGTTTTGTGTGAATGCGCTAAAAAATCACAAAAAAATTCAAACATTTTAAATGCGCTACGGGCGTTCGGTGCACTGGTAGCACCACAAGCACCGGTGCACGAGATACTTTCCCGCGCGTGGAGGTGGGGTGTATGCATCCTAGTCATCCAGAGGCCGGATGTCTGCTCATTGTGTTTGCATTCATTGATGCTTCATTTCAAGTTAATAAAATCCATTATTTGTCGAAACAAAACAACCCATAAATATCAAAGAGTACACATGTACTCTAAAAAACAACCCATAAATATTTGGCAGACAATCTGAACTTCATTCAAACGTGATCAAGAGAAGTCAAGTAGTTAGAATCTAGGAATGGGTACACAATTTATGCATGTTACAATATATATTTTTCTGTGGTAATCAACATATAAATAAAGTGAACCACACTGCAAATCCTAGAAGTTCGATTTCCTTATACTTGTTGGGGAGCGTAGTAATCTCAAAAAAAATCCTACGATCATGCAAGATCTATCTATGTGATGCATAGCAACAAGAGGGGAGAGTGTGTCCACGTACCCTCGTAGACCGAAAGCGGAAGCATTTAGTTCACGTAGTTGGTGTAGTCGGACGTCTTCGCAATCCAACCGATCTAAGCACCGAACGTACGACACCTCCGCGTTCAGCACACGTTCAGCTCGGAGACGTCCCTCGTACTCTTGATCCAGTTGAGGCCGAGGGAGAGTTTTGTCAGCACGACGGTGTGGTGACGGTGATGATGAAGTTACCAGCGCAGGGCTTCACCTAAGCACTACGACGATATGACCGAGGTGTGTAACTGTGGGGGGGGCACCGCACACGACTAAAACAATTGTCAACTTGTGTCTTTGGGGTGCCCCCCTGCCCCCGTATATAAAGGAGGGGAGGAGGAGGCCGGCCAACAAGGGGCGCGCCAGGAAGAGGGGAGTCCTACTAGGACTCCAGTCCTAGTAGGATTCGGCCCCACCCTTTTTTCCTTCTACCGGAGGGGGAAAAGGGGAAGGAGAGGGAGTAGGAGAAGGAAAGGGGGTGGCACCCCCTTCCCAAGTCCAATTTGGCCTCCTGCCCAAAGGGGGCGCACCAGCCCTTTGTGGGCTGGTGTGCTTCCCTCTTATGGCCCATAAGGCCCATAACTTCTCCCGGGCGGTTCCGGTAACCTCCCGGTACTCCAGAAAAATGCCCGAACCACTTGGAACCATTCCGATGTCCAAATGCAACCTTCCAATATATGAATATTAATGTCTCAATCATTTCGATACTCCTCGTCATGTCTGTGATCTCATCAGGAACTCCGAACAAACTTCGGTACATCATATCACATAAACTCATAATACCAATTGTCATCAAAAGTTAAGCGTGCGGACCCTACGGATTCGAGAACTATGTAGACATGACCGAGACACGTCTCCGGTCAATAACCAATATCAGAACCTAGATGCTCATATTGGTTCCTACATATTCTACGAAGATCTTTATCAGTCAAACCGCATAACAACATACATTGTTCCTTTTGTCATCGGTATGCTACTTGCCCGAGATTCGATCGTCGGTATCATTATACCTAGTTCAATCTCATTACCGGAAAGTCTCTTTACTCATTCCGTAATACTTCATCCTGCAACTAACTCATTAGTTACAATGCTTGCAAGGCTTATAGTGATCAGTATTATCGAGAGGGCCCAGAGATACCTCTCCAAAACACGGAGTGACAAATCGTCATCTCGATATATGCCAACCCAACAAACACCTTCGGAGACACATGTAGAGCACCTTTATAATCACCCTTTTACGTTGTGACGTTCGGTAGCACACAAAGTGTTCCTCCGGTATTCGGGTATGGCATAATCTCATAGTATGAGGAACTTTTATAAGTCATGAAGAAAGTAGTAGTTTCATCAGATGACAACACATGTCTATGGTTAGGAAACATAACCATCTTTGATTAATGAGCTAGTCATGTAGAGGCATACTAGGGACTATAAGTTTTTTCTATGTATTCACACATGTACGATGTTTCCCGTTAATACAATTCTAGCATGAATAATAAACATTGATCATGAAGGAAGGAAATAAATAATAACTTTATTATTGCCTCTAGGGCATATTTCCTTCAGTCTCCCACTTGCACTAGAGTTAATAATCTAGTTCACATCACCATGTGACTTAACACCAATATTCACATCTGTATGTGATTAACACCCATAGTTCACATAGTCATGTGACCAACACCCAAAGAGTTTACTAAAGTCAATAATATAGTTCACATCGCTATGTGATTAACACCCAAAGAGTACTAAGGTGTGATCATGTTTTTCTTGTGAGAGAAGTTTAGTCAACGGGTCTGTCACATTCAGAGCCATATGTATTTTGCAAATATTCTATGTCTACAATCTGCACGGAGCTACTCTAGCTAATTGCTCCCTGAGGGAGTCCTGGATTAGGGGGTCCTCGGACAGCCGGACTATATGTTTGTGCCGGACTGTGAAGGAAATATGCCCTAGAGGCAATAATAAAGTTATTATTTATTTCCTCATATCATGATAAATGTTTATTATTAATGCTAGAATTGTATTAACCGGAAACATGATACATGTGTGAATACATAAACAAACATATAGTCACTAGTATGCCTCTACTTTACTAGCTCGTTGATCAAAGATGGTTATGTTTCCTAACCATAGACATGTGTTGTCATTTGATTAATGGGATCACATCATTAGGAGAATGATGTGATTGACATGACCCATTCCGTTAGCCTAGCACTTGATCGTTTAGTGTGTTGCTATTGCTTTCTTCATGACTTATACATGTTCCTGTAACTATGAGATTATGCAACTCCCGTTTACCGGAGGAACACTTTGGGTGCTACCAAACGTCACAATGTAACTGGGTGATTATAAAGGAGTACTACAGGTGTCTCCAAAGGTACATGTTGGGTTGGCGTATTTCGAGATTAGGTTTTGTCACTCCGATTGTCGGAGAGGTATCTCTGGGCCCTCTTAGTAATGCACATCACTATAAGCCTTGCAAGCAATGTGAATAATGAGTTAGTTGCGGGATGATGCATTACATAACGAGTAAAGAGACTTGCCGGTAACGAGATTGAACTAGGTATTGGATACCGACGATCGAATCTCGGGCAAGTAACATACCGATGACAAAGGGAACAACGTATGTTGTTATGCAGTTTGACCGATAAAGATGTTCGTAGAATATGTAGGAGCCAATATGGGCATCCAGGTTCCTCTATTGGTTATTGACCGAGAATAGTTCTAGGTCATGTCTACATAGTTCTCGAACCCGTAGGGTCCGCACGCTTAACGTTAGGATGACAGTTTTATTATGAGTTTATAAGTTTTGATGTACTGAAGTTTGTTCGGAGTCCTGGATGTGATCACGGACATGACGAGGAGTCTCGAAATGGTCGAGACATAAAGATTGATATATTGGACGACTATATTCGGACACCGGAAGTGTTCCGGGTGTTTTCGAAGAAAACCGGAGTGCCGGAGGGTTACCGGAACCCCCCCGGGAGAAGTAATGGGCCTTAGTGGGCCTGACGGGAGAGAGAGGGCAGCAGCCCAGGAGGTGGCGCCCCCCCCCATGAGGAGTCCGAATTGGACTAGGGGAGGGGGCGCGGCCCCCCTTTCCCTCTCCCTCTCCCTCTCTTTTCTTCCCCCTTCCTCCTTCCTAGTGGGACTAGGAAAGGGGAGTCCTACTCCCACTAGGAGGAGGACTCCCCCCTCCTTGGCACGCCCTCTAGGGCCGGCCGGCCTCCCCCCTTGCTCCTTTATATACGGGGGCAGGGGGCACCCTAGAACACACAAGTTGATGTTCAAGATCGTTCCTTAGCCGTGTGCGGTGCCCCCCTCCACCATATTCCACCTCGGTCATATCGTCGCGGAGTTTAGGCAAAGCCCAGCGCCGGTAGAACATCATCATCGTCACCACGCCATCGTGCTGACGGAACTCATCCCCGACACTTTGCTGGATCGGAGTCCGGGGATCGTCATCGAGCTGAACGTGTGCTGAACTTGGAGGTGTCGTACGTTCGGTACTTGGATCGGTCGGATCGTGAAGACGTACGACTACATCAACCGCGTTGTCATAACGCTTCCGCTTATGATCTACGAGGGTACATGGACAATACTCTCCCCTCTCGTTGCTATGCATCACCATGATCTTGCATGTGCGTAGGATTTTTTTTTGAAATTACTACGTTGCCCAACAGTGGCATCCGAGCCTGGTTTTATGCGTAGATGTCATATGCACGAGTAGAACACATGTGAGTTGTGGGCAATACAAGTCATACTGCTTATCAGCATGTCATACTTTGGCTCAGCGGTATTGTGAGATGAAGCGGCCTGGACTAACATTACGCGTACGCTTACGCGAGACTGGTTTCACCGTTACGAGCACTCGTGCTTAAAGGTGATTGGCGGGTGTCTGTCTCTCTCACTTTAGTTGAACCAAGGGTGGCTACGCCCGGTCCTTGCGAAGGTTAAAACAGCACTAACTTGACGAACTATCATTGTGATTTTGATGCGTAGGTAAGAACGGTTCTTGCTAAGCCCGTAGCAGCCACGTAAAATTTGCAACAACAAAGTAGAGGATGTCTAACTTGTTTTTGCAGGGCATGTTGTGATGTGATATGGTCAAGACGTGATGCTATATTTTATTGTATGAGATGATCATGTGTTGTAACCAAAGTTATCGGCAACTGGCAGGAGCCATATGGTTGTCGCTTTATTGTATGAAATGCAAACGCCCTTTAATTGCTTTACTTTATCACTAAGTGGTAGCGATAGTCGTAGAAGCAATAGATGGCGTAACGACAACGATGCTACGATGGAGATCAAGGTGTCGCGCCGGTGACGATGGTGATCACGACGGTGCTTCAGAGATGGAGATCAGAAGCACAAGATGATGATGGCCATATCATATCACTTATATTGATTGCATGTGATGTTTATCCTTTATGCATCTTATCTTGCTTTGATTGACGGTAGCATTTTAAGATGATCTCTCACTAAAATTATCAAGAAGTGTTCTCCCTGAGTATATACCGTTGCAAAAGTTCTTCGTGCTGATACACCACGTGATGATCGGGTGTGATAGGCTCTATGTTCAAATACAACGGGTGCAAAACAGTTGCACACGCGGAATACTCAGGTTAAACTTGACGAGCCTAGCATATAACAGATATGGCCTCGGAACACGGAGACCGAAAGGTCGAGCGTGAATCATATAGTAGATATGATCAACATATTGATGTTCACCGTTGAAACTACTCCATCTCACGTGACGATCGGACATGGTGTAGTTGATATGGATCATGTAATCACTTAGAGGATTAGAGAGATGTCTATCTAAGTGGGAGTTCTTAAGTAATATGATTAATTGAACTTAAATTTATCATGAACTTAGTACCTGATAGTATTTTCCTTGTCTATGTTTGTTGTAGATAGATGGCTCGTGCTGTTGTTCCGTTGAATTTTAATGCGTTCCTTGAGAAAGCAAAGTTGAAAGATGATGGTAGCAATTACACGGACTGGGTCCGTAACCTGAGGATTATCCTCATTGCTGCACAGAAGAATTACGTCCTGGAAGCACCGCTGGGTGCCAGGCCTGCTGCTGATGCAACTGACGACGTTAAGAACGTCTGGCAGAGCAAAGCTGATGACTACTCGATAGTTCAGTGTGCCATGCTTTATGGCTTAGAACCGGGTCTTCAACGACCTTTTGAACGTCATGGAGCATATGAGATGTTCCAGGAGTTGAAGTTAATATTTCAAGCAAATGCCCGAATTGAGAGATATGAAGTCTCCAATAAGTTCTATAGCTGCAAGATGGAGGAGAATAGTTCTGTCAGTGAACACATACTCAAAATGTCTGGGTATAATAATCACTTGATTCAACTGGGAGTTATCTTCCTGATGATAGTGTGATTGACAGAATTCTTCAATCACTGCCACCAAGCTACAAGAGCTTCGTGATGAACTATAATATGCAAGGGATGGACAAGACTATTCCCGAGCTCTTCGCAATGCTAAAAGCCGCGGAGGTAGAAATCAAGAAGGAGCACCAAGTGTTGATGGACAACAAGACCACTAGTTTCAAGAAAAAGGGCAAAGGGAAGAAGAAGGGGAGATTCAAGAAGAATAGCAAACAAGTTGCTGCTCAAGAGAAGAAACCCAAGTCGACCTAAGCCTGAAACTGAGTGCTTCTACTGCAAGCAGACTGGACACTGGAAGCGGAACTGCCCCAAGTATTTGGTGGATAAGAAGGATGGCAAAGTGAACAAAGGTATATGTGATATACATGTTATTGATGTGTACCTTAATAATGCTCGCAGTAGTACCTGGGTATTTGATACTGGTTGCTAATATTTGCAACTCGAAACAGGGACTACGGATTAAGCGAAGATTGGCTAAGGATGAGGTGACGATGCACGTGGGAAATGGTTCCAAAGTCGATGTGATCGTCGTCGGCACGCTACCTCTACATCTACCATCGGGATTAGTTTTAGACCTAAATAATTGTTATTTGGTGTCAGCGTTGAGCATGAACATTATATCTGGATCTTGTTTGATGTGAGACGGTTATTCATTTAAATCAGAGAATAATGGTTGTTCTATTTATATGAGTAATATCTTTTATGGTCTGCACCATTGAAGAGTGGTCTATTTTTATTAAATCTCGATAGTAGTGATACACATATTCATAGTGTTGAAACCAAAAGATGCAGAGTTGATAATGATAGTGCAATTTATTTGTGGCGCTAACGTTTAGGTCATATCGGTGTAAAGCGCATGAAGAAACTCCATACTGATGGGCTTTTGGAATCACTTGATTATGAATCACTTGGTACTTGCGAACCGTGCCTCATGGGCAAGATGACTAAAACGCCGTTCTCCGGAACTATGGAGCGAGCAACTGATTTGTTGGAAATCATACATACTGATGTTTGTGGTCCAATGAATGTTGAGGCTCGCGGCGGGTATCTTTATTTTCTGACCTTCACAGATGATTTGAGAAGATATGGGTATATCTACTTAATGAAACACAAGTCTGAAACATTTGAAAAGTTCAAAGAATTTCAGAGTGAAGTTGAAAATCATCATAATAAGAAAATAAAGTTTCTGCAATCTGATCGTGGAGGAGAATATTTGAGTTACGAGTTTGGTCTACATTTGAAACAATGCGGAATAGTTTCGCAACTCACGCCACCCGGAACACCACAACGTAATGGTGTGTTCGAACGTCGTAATCGTACTTTACTTGATATGGTACGATCTATGATGTCTCTTACAGATTTACCGCTATTGTTTTTGGGGTTATGCTTTAGAGACGGCCGCATTCACGTTAAATAGGGCACCATCAAAATCCGTTGAGACGACGCCTCATGAACTGTGGTTTGGCAAGAAACCAAAGTTGTCATTTCTTAAAGTTTGGGGCTATGATGCTTTTGTGAAGAAACTTCAACCAGATAAGCTCGAACCCAAATCGGAGAAATGTGTCTTCATAGGATACTCAAAAGAGACTGTTGGGTACACCTTCTATCACAGATCTGAGGGCAAGATTTTCGTTGCTAAATTCGGATCCTTTCTAGAGAAGGAGTTTCTCTCGAAAGAAGTGAGTGGGAGGAAAGTAGAACTTGATGAGGTAAATGTACCTGCTCCCTTATTGGAAAGTAGTTCATCACAAGAACCGGTTCCTGTGACAACTACACCAATTGGTGAGGAAGCTAATGATATTGATCATGAAACTTCAGATCAAGTTTCTACTGAACCTCGTAGGTCTACCAGAGTAAGATCCGCACCAGGGTGGTACGGTAATCCTATTCTGGAAGTCATGTTACTTGACCATGATGAACCTACGAACTATGAGGAAGCGATGATGAGCCCAGATTCCGCAAAATTGCTAGAGGCCATGAAATCTGAGATGGGATCCATGTATGAGAACAAAGTATGGACTTTGGTTGACTTGCCCGATGATCGGCAATCCATTGAGAATAAATGGATTTTTAAGAAGACTGACGCTGATGGTAATGTAACTGTCTATAAAGCTCGACTTGTTGCAAAAGGTTTTCGACAAGTTCAAGGGGTTGACTACGATGAGACTTTCTCACCCGTAGCGATGCTTAAGTCTGTCCGAATCATGTTAGCAATTGCTGCATTTTATGATTATGAAATTTGGCAAATGGATGTCAAACTGCATTCTTGAATGGATTTCTGGAAGAAGAGTTGTATATGATGCAACCAGAAGGTTTTGTTGATCCAAAAGGTGCTAACAAAGTGTGCAAGCTCTAGCGATCCATTTATGGACTGGTGCAAGCATCTCGGAGTTGGAATAAAAGCTTTGATAGTGTGATCAAAGCATATGGTTTCATACAGACTTTTGGAGAAGCCTGTATTTACAAGAAAGTGAGTGGGAGCTCTGTAGCATTTCTGATATCATATGTAGATGACATATTATTAATTGGAAATGATATAGAATTTCTGGATAGCATAAAGGGATACTTGAATAAAAGTTTTTCTATGAAAGACCTCGGTGAAGCTGCTTACATATTGGGCATCATTATAGAGATAGATCAAGACGCTTAATAGGACTTTCACAAAGCACATACCTTGATAAAGTTTTGAAAAAGTTCAAAATGGATCAGGCAAAGAAAGGGTTCTTGCCCGTACTACAAGGTGTGAAGTTGAGTCAGACTCAATGCCCGACCACAGCAGAAGATAGAGAGAAAATGAAAGATGTTCCCTATGCTTCAGCTATAGGCTCTCATGTATGCAATGTTGTGTACCAGACCTGACGTGTGCTTAGCAATAAGCTTGGCAGGAAGGTACCAAAGTAATCCAGGAGTGGATCACTGGACAGCGGTCAAGAACATCCTGAAATACCTAAAAAGGACTAAGGATATGTTTCTCGTATATGGAGGTGACAAAGAGCTAGTCGTAAATGGTTACGTCGATGCAAGCTTTGACACTGATCCGGGCGATTCTAAATCGCAAACCGGATACGTGTTTTTATTAAACGGTGGAGCTATAAGTTGGTGTAGTTCTAAACAAAGCGTCGTGGCGGGATCTACATGTGGAGCGGAGTACATAGCTGCTTCAGAAGCAGCAAATGAAGGAGTCTGGATGAAGGAGTTCATTTCCGATCTAGGTGTCATACCTAGTGCATCGGGACCAATGAAGATCTTCTGTGACAATACTGGTGCAATTTCCTTGGCAAAGGAATCCAGATTTCACAAGAGGACCAAGCACATCAAGAGACGCTTCAATTCCATCCGGGACCAAGTCCAGGTGGGAGACATAAAGATTTACAAGATACATACGGATCTGAATGTTGCAGACCCGTGGACTAAGCCTCTTCCACGAGCAAAACATGATCAGCACCAAGACTCCATGGGTGTTAGAATCATTACTGTGTAATCTAGATTATTGACTCTAGTGCAAGTGGGAGACTGAAGGAAATATGCCCTAGAGGCAATAATAAAGTTATTATTTATTTCCTCATATCATGATAAATGTTTATTATTCATGCTAAAATTGTATTAACCGGAAACATGATACATGTGTGAATACATAGACAAACATATAGTCACTAGTATGCCTCTACTTGACTAGCTCGTTGATCAAAGATGGTTATGTTTCCTAACCATAGACATGTGTTGTCATTTGATTAATGGGATCACATCATTAGGAGAATGATGTGATTGACATGACCCATTCCGTTAGCCTAGCACTTGATCGTTTAGTATGTTGCTATTGTTTCTTCATGACTTATACATGTTCCTGTAACTATGAGATTATGCAACTCCCGTTTACCGGAGGAACACTTTGGGTGCTACCAAACGTCACAACGTAACTGGGTGATTATAAAGGAGTACTACAGGTGTTTCCAAAGGTACATGTTCGGTTGGCATATTTCGAGATTAGGTTTTGTCACTCCGATTGTCGGAGAGGTATCTCTGGGCCCTCTCGGTAATGCACATCACTATAAGCCTTGCAAGCAATGTGACTAATGAGTTAGTTGCAGGATGATGCATTACGTAACGAGTAAAGAGACTTGCCGGTAACGAGATTGAACTAGGTATTGGATACCAACGATCGAATCTCGGGCAAGTAACATACCGATGACAAAGGGAACAACGTATGTTGTTATGCGGTTTGACCGATAAAGATCTTCGTAGAATATGTAGGAGCCAATATGGGCATCCAGGTTCCGCTATTGGTTATTGACTGAGAATAGTTCTAGGTCATGTCTACATAGTTCTCGAACCCGTAGGGTCCGCACGCTTAACGTTACGATGACAGTTTTATTATGAGTTTATAAGTTTTGATGTACCGAAGTTTGTTCGGAGTCCCGCATGTGATCACGGACATGACGAGGAGTCTCGAAATGGTCGAGACTTAAAGATTGATATATTGGACGACTATATTCGGACACCAGAAGTGTTTCGGGTGTTTTCGAAGAAAACTGGAGTGCCGGAGGGTAACCGGAACCCCCCCGGGAGAAGTAATGGGCCTTAGTGGGCCTGAGGGGAGAGAGAGGGCAGCAGCCCAGGAGGTGGCGCCCCCCCCATGTGGAGTCCGAATTGGACTAGGGGAGGGGGCGCGGCCCCCCCTTTCCCTCTCCCTCTCCCTCTCTTTCCTTCCCCCTTCCTCCTTCCTAGTGGGACTAGGAAAGGGGAGTCCTACTCCCACTAGGAGGAGGACTCCCCCTCCTTGGCGCGCCCTCTAGGGCCGGCCGGCCTCCCCCCTTGCTCCTTTATATACGGGGGCAGGGGGCACCCTAGAACACACAAGTTGATCTTCAAGATCGTTCCTTAGCCGTGTGCGTTGCCCCCCTCCACCATATTCCACCTTGGTCATATCGTCGCGGAGTTTAGGCGAAGCCTTGCGCCGGTAGAACATCATCATCATCACCACGCCGTCGTGCTGATGGAACTCATCCCCGACACTTTGCTGGATCGGAGTCGGGGGATCGTCATCTAGCTGAACGTGTGCTGAACTCAGAGGTGCCGTACGTTCGGTACTTGGATCGGTCGGATCATGAAGACGTACGACTACATCAACCGCGTTGTCATAACTCTTCCGCTTACGGTCTACGAGGGTACGTGGACAATACTGTCCCCTCTCGTTGCTATGCATCACCATGATCTTGCGTGTGCGTAGGAATTTTTTTGAAATTACTACGTTCCCCAACAGACTGTTGGACTATGAAGATACAAGATTGAAGACACTACTAGGAAAAGGCATGCTAGTGGCGCACCAGTTTTGCCTTCTAATGGCGCATGGCTGGTGCGCCACTAGACTCACGCCATTAGAATTTTTTTCTAATGGCGCACCACATGTGCGCCATTAGAATCTGGTATTCTAATGGCGCACCAGGCAGTGCGCCATTAGTACTGCCCACAGTGCGCCACTATTATCTGCTATACTTATAGCGCAGCACATGGTAGTGCGCCATTAGTAACAACTTTTTAAATTCTTTTCTTCTTAATCTCAGGTCACTATTTCACATATGAGATATTCAACACATATATATATACAACAAGCATCCATATAGCAATCATATCCAACACACAAGTTTCATCATATATACATACATAACCAACACATAGTTCCGTCGTTACAAAAGTTTCACATTGTTCATCCAACACCGTTATCCATCAATTCACAAATGTTTCACATTGATACAAAATAAAAACACAAATGGAAAAGAAGCACTCCATCCACGCAAGCTTCCGTCAATTAAATCAAATCTGCAAAATGATAAACAAGAAGTTAGAAGAAGAAAAAGAAGAAGACTAGAAGAATACTAGAAGAGGAAGAACACTAGAAGAAGAATAAGAAGAGTTTTGGAAAAGAAGAAGAATAAGAAGAAAACTATAAGCTTATTGTGTAAACTTGATCATTTTGTGCTAACATAAGTTATTTTGGAGCTAACCTATAGGAAACTAAGCATATAAGGTCTAAGTTAGTATATTAGAGCCAACTTAGGTAAAATGAAGCTAACCTATGTCATTTTGGAAAAGAAGAAGATTAAGAAAAAGACTATAAGCTTATTATGTAAACTTGATCATTTTGTGCTAACATAAGTTATTTTGGAGCTAACCTATAGGAAACTAAGCATATAAGCTCTAAGTTAGTATATTAGAGCCAACTTAGGTAAAATGAAGCTAACCTATAGGAAACTAAGCATATTAGAGATAACATAGGTAACTAAGTATATATATATATCATTTTGGATAGCTAACCTATAGGAGATCTGACATACCTGACAAAGTAGGCAGTTCTTCTCCTTCTTCTCCTTCATCTCCCTGATGCGCCTAGAGCGGCGAGGCGGTGGAGGCAGTGGAGGTAGTGGGATGTAGTCTTCTACCACAATTGGCGTGGTCATGTCGCCCAGCTGTGGGATCGCCGGCGCCACCACCGGTGCGTGGTCATTGTCAGGCACCACCACCATCGCGAGGCCACCTTCAGGCACGACCATCGCTAGGTCATCCTCAGCCACCTCCATCTCTTGCCCATGGTCAGCCACCACCATCTCTTGCCCTTGGTCAGCCACCACCAGCGCAAGGTCATCCTCAGCCTGATGCCCATCGTCATGCAGCTCCTCATCCTCACTCTGCTCCTCTTCTCCCGCACTCCAGTCCGGATCATCCTACTTGTTGTCTATGCTGGTGCCAGAATCGCTGCTGCTTTCGCTACAGCCAGAATCGTTGCTGCTTTCGCTATAGCCATAGTTGTTGCTTTCGCTATAGCCATAGTCGCTGCTGCTTTGGCTGTAGCCAGTGTCGCTGCTGCTGCTCCTACCTGTCCAAAATGCAACAATGACCGTTAACAATCGATGTGAGACAAAGCCAAATGTAGAGGAATAAGAAGAGGCAGAACGTACCGGCATCATCATCGGCAGCATAGCGCATGCGACACATAGTCTTGTTGTACACCTTCACGATGAGCATGTTGGCGTCGTCGTCGTACCTGAAGACAAGGAAGTACCCCAGCTGCAGGTCGTAGGCACGGTAGAACTTCTCCCACCCACGTGACAAGTACATGTGGCCCTTCTTGATCGCCAACTGCACATCCCACTGCCTGCGAAACCCGATGCCGGCCTGTCGCAGCTTCACATTATTTGGCGGATCTTCACCCATCAGCATGTTCATAAAACTGTCAGGCAGCCTCTGCAGTTTGGGAAGATGAGTGATGTAGCAAACAACAGATATCATAATGAGATGGGTGAAGGGGAGATCTCTCGTTTTATATACCAGCGTCATGGATGATACTGAAGCCTCAAGTATGATAGTGAAGAACTCGGAAGCATCCAACTCGTACTGCGGTGTCGCAGATCGGCGGTGGCTGCTTTCCGCCATCTCTGATAAGCAGCGGAAGAGACCAATTAGTACCCTTACAACAGATCATAAAACATGCATTAGTCGCAAGTACCCCATATGTCCTATTTTTAGCAAAGTCATGCTAAAATTCACGGAAAATTTCAGCATGACCTTTTGCTGAAAATAGGACATATGGAGTGCCCGAATTTGCCGGAACGGAAGTTAATCAACATTCCGGCAAACTCAAGGGCCTCTCGGGGTACCTGCAAATTCATCACGACACAATGGTCGGAGACAAAACCCAACAAACTAGCAAGTCTTTCTCAATGTGATCACAAGTAATTCAGAGGCATCACAATAAAGCAACACCCTGCACTAGCCTAAAAACAAGTGAAGTTTCACCCATATAAGAACAACTTTATAAAATCAAAGAAGTTGCTAAATTTTTTGTATCCTTCATACACACTGGAGTACAATGCTTTATAATGTTCCATCATCATTACAGAAATCCAACACCATGTGTTCCATCATCATCATCATTACAGAAATCCAAGAAACATCATGCTTTTTAACAGTTTTCAGTTTGGACAGAATACTGAAAACAACAGTTTGGACAGAATTCCTAACACTTTGGTCTTCTAGTTACAAAACAAAACTGACATAATTCTAGATGCCATAACTGAATTTTTTGACAGTAGCTCCTAACAGTAGCTCCTAACTGAATTTTCTGCTTAAAGGGAAGGCTGACTTAAGTGGCAAGATGATACAATTTGCGTAACATAACAATATATGCATCTTAATATAACACCATCTCCTAACAGAAATAGTATCCCAGGTTTCCATAGATTTATAGTGCAAATTTATAGTAGAATTACAACTACAGTGTGAGCCAGAACCATACTCAAAATGTAGTAGAAGATACCTTCTGTCCAACTGTCAATCTAAAGGGCTGCAACTTGGGCTTTGAAATGAAGATAAGTGGCCAGTTAACACACTGTCAAGCAACATGCCTAAATCCAGTGCTTGTTTGGCTTTACTGAATTACCAACACAAGGCACACAACACATTTATATTTTTTCAGGTCACACAACACATGCCTGAGGAGGAAGATTGAATTTTCTACAGAAGCATCATCAGGTACACTTCAACATGTGCTAGCAGCAACAAATGGTCAATATTCATTCTTATTTATGGTCAATATTTATAACCTATCAACAAATGGCAAGAATATTGAGTAATCCACTGCAGTTTGATCTACTGCAGATAATCTGTTCCAATTTGAATCGTGAACCCTAGCTTTTGGAGCATGTGATTTCTGTCTTGAAATTCCTTTTGGAGCATCGGTTGGAAGGAATGGGGAATGGTGGAGAGAGGGAGGAAGGAGGAAGGAGGAGAGGTACCTGGTCGCCGGAGGGGTCGGGGTTGGGGTCGGCGAAGGGGTCGGGGTCGGGGTCCGAGCTCGTCCGGGTCCTCGCTCGCCGTGGTCGAAGAAGAGCAGGGGCCGGTGGCAGAGGACGGCAGGGGCAGGCGGGGTGGGCGCGTTGGGGCCGCGCTCGCCGGCTGCTGCAGGGGCCGGAGGAGGCCCTCGCTCGTCGGAGGGAGGAGAGGAGAGGAGCGGGCGGCGCGCGCTCGGCCGTTCCCATTCGGGGGGCGCGGGGGCGGCGGGGGTGGAGTCCCGCGGGGGTCGGGGCGGCGGCGTCGGGGCAGCGCAAGACCACAGCGGCGGCGGCGTCGCCGACGGCGTGCAGGCGCGGCGTATGGAGGGGACGGAGCAAGGGGTCGGCGGCGTACGGTTGGGTCGAGTGGATCTGGCGAGGGAGGGAGGGAGGCAATAGTGAAAGGGGAACAGGTGAACTGGGGGGAGGGATCTAACGGCGCACCGCACACCTAGTGCGCCATAAGTACAACCAACTGTGGTCAGGTTATATTCCACATAACCCCCACTCCATCAGAACAAGCCCACTAGCTCGACTGGTCACCACGCAGCACACACACCAGGAGGTCCTGGGTTCGATTCCCAGGCTCCCCATTTTTGTATTTATGCATTTAAAATGTTGTTTGATATTTATGAATATGAAAAAATATCATCAAATTTATTATTTGAAAATATCATCAAATTTGCTATTTGAAAATATAATCAAATTTGTTTTTTTCTTTGCAATTTTAGTTGCATTCATTTGTGACGGTGGAGCGGGCCGGGGATGGTGCGGGGGAGAGGGTGCGGGTGGTCGTCGGCGGCGGTGGAGTGGGGGACGGTGCGGGCCGGGGGTCGGCGGCGGCGGCCGGTGGAGCGGGGGAGGGTGCGGTGGGACGTCGGCGGCGGTGGAGTGGGGGAGGGTGCGGGGGGTCGGCGGCGGCGGTGGAGTGGGGGAGGGTGCAGGCAGGGGGTCGGCGGTGGAGTGGGAATGGTGTTTTTTATATTTATTTGTGTTTAAATATGTTCAAACTTGTTTAAATCATAACAGTAATATTTTTTATGCATTTTAAATGTTGTTTTTTATATTTATTTGTGTTTAAATATGTTCAAACTTGTTTAAATTATAACAGTAATATTTTTTATAAAAATAGTAAAAAAAAATTAAAAAATATGTTCAAAAAGTGCGGGTGCGGGGGGCCGGGTGCTCTGGCGGTGGAGCGGGGGAGGGTTGCGATGGGTGGAGCTAGCGGGGGAGGGTGCGGGTGCGATCGAGATGGAGGGGGAATCGAGATCAAGTGTCCTCATGAATTCAAAAAGTGCCCATGAAATTTAAAAATATTCATGATATCAAAAAGTGCCCATGAAATACAATCGAGAAATGAAGACTATGATTTAAAGTGCCCATTAGTAGTTTTGCAAAAAAGTAAAAATAATAAGTATATATACTAATGGCGCATCTCCTCCGGGTGCGCCATTACTAGTTTAAACTAGTAATGGTGCACTGTGCGGCGATGCGCCATTAGTAGTTTTGCAAAAAAAAGAATAAAACAAAATTTACAGTAATGGCGCACTGCCTGCTTGGTGCGCCATTAGTAGTTACAGATAGTAATGGCGCATTCTGGACCAGATGCGCCATTAGTGTGTATGGGAAAATGGAAAAAAAATAATTCATACTAGTGGCGCACCCTGTTTACGGTGCGCCATTAGTGTCTTCCACACTAATGGCGTATCACAAACTGGTGCGCCATTAGTATATAGTAGTGGCGCACTGCTTCCACGGTGCGCCATTAGAATCAATCCTATCTATAGCCCTTTTCCTAGTAGTGACTTCGTCTCGTGTCCGAGTGGGACTCTCCTTTGCGTGGAAGGCAAGCCTGGCAATTCAGATATGTAGATTCCCTTCTTTGTAACCGATTCTGTGTAACCCTAGCCCCCTCCGGTGCCTATATAAACCGGAGGGTTTAGTCCGTAGGACAGGACAATCATAATCATAGGCTAGCTTCTAGGGTTTAGCCTCTACGATCTCGTGGTAGATCAACTCTTGTAATACTCATATCATCAAGATCAATCAAGCAGGAAGTAGGGTATTACCTCCATAGAGAGGGCCCGAACCTGGGTAAACATCATGTCCCCCGCCTCCTATTACCATTAGCCTTAGACGAACAGTTCGGGACTCCCTACCCGAGATCCGCCCGTTTTGACACCGACATTGGTGATCTCATTGAGAGTTCCTCTGTGCCGTCACCATAAGGCTTGATGGCTCCTTCAATCATCTACAACGACGCGGTCTAGGGTGATGTTTTCCTCCCCGGACTGATCTTCGTATTCGGCGGCTTCACACTGCGGGCCAACTCGCTTGGCCATCTGGGGCATACCGATAGCTACGCCCCTAGCCATCAGGTCATGTTTGGAAGCCTGAACTACACTACCGACATCCACGGAGACTTGATCTTCAACGGATTCGAGCCCATGACAGGTACACCCTACAGCCACGATGACCATGACCTAGATCTGCCATCGGACGGTGTTCAGGAGATCGCACCTGCAGTTGCCCTGGCTTTAGATCCAGTGCAGATCATGCCATCTGATGAACGGGAGGATGGACCCCGCCACGGAAGCCGCACACTGAACAACTATAGAGCCGAACACATATTTCACTTCCAATGAGGTTTGTGTCATTAGGCCCTCGGACTCGTTTCCGGCCAGGGACTCCGAATCACGAGTATCCGCGCCCATCGGATCTATCTGGGCACCGATCATGGAGTTTAGCTCCGCGGATATCTTTCAGCACTCGCCCTTGGGCGAGTGCTAAACTCATTAAAATCTCTGTCCTTGTCAGGAGATTCGTGGCCGAACTATGTCTGACTCGAGTGGGAAGCGGACGACGAAGGAATTCGTTACCCACCCACCACCCACTTGATAGCCACTGTCGACGACTTAACCGACATGCTCGATTTTGACTCCAAAGACACCAACGGTATGGACGACGATGCCGGAGAAGAACAGGAACCACCGCCCACAGGGCGCTGGACAACCACCTCATCATATGACATATATATGGTGGACACACCCAAAGAAAACAATGGTGAGGATCAAAAGGATGCAACGGAGGATAACCCTCACGAGAAACAGCCGAAGCGCCGACGTCAGCGGCGCCGCTCTAAACCACGCCAGGGTAGAAACAGCGATACAGGCACAAAAGACAATAGCACTCCAGATGATGCCGAAGACGAAAACAATCCCACCCAGCGAAGCTTTGAACAGGTCGGACGGGAGGACGGGCAAGCTAGCCCGGATGAACAGGCAATGAATGAAGACTCGGAGGATGACAATTACATGCCCCTCTCCGAAGACGAGGTGAGCCTCGGCGACGAAGAATTTACTGTGCCTGAGGATCCCGTCGAGCAGGAGCGCTTCAAGTGCCGGCTTATAGCCACTTCAAAGAGCCTGAAGAAAAAACAGCAGCAGCTTCAAGCTGATCAAGATCTACTCACCGATAGATGGACTGAGGTCCTGGCGGCCGAGGAATACGGACTCGAGCACCCAACCAAAAGTTACCCGAGGCGCAGGTTGTTGCCTCAATTCAAGGATGAGGCACTAGAGCCTATACTACCAGCGCAGGATGCGGCTGACCGACCACCTCGTGGCCGAGACAAAGCGGCATATCAGCCCAAACACCAGCCCGCACCCCATCGCCAAACAAATAAAAACACGAAGGCCCAGGGCTACACGCATGACCTGCAAGGCAAATTGGAAAATAAAGCAGGACAGTTAAGATCGATCTACGGATCGTGGGGGCACGCCCCAGCGCGTGACGATGACCGCCACACTGGATATACTAAATACAAATCCGTCCGGGCCGAATACAACAGACCAGATTCATCTGAACTGTGTCACAATGTAGCCCGGCATAGAGGCACCGCACACCCCCTATGCTTCACCGACGAAGTAATGGAGCATGAATTCCCAGAAGGGTTTAAACCCGTGAACATCGAACCATATGATGGGTCAATAGACCCGCGGTATGGATTGAAGATTTCCTTCTCCACATTCACATGGCGTGTGGCGATGATCTCCATGCCATCAAGTACCTCCCACTAAAACTCAAGGGACCAGCTCGGCACTGGTTGAAAGTCTGGCAGGAAATTCCATTGGCAGTTGGGAGAACCTGGAATACGCATTCCTTGACAACTTTCAGGGCACTTATGTGCGACCACCGGACGCTAATGACTTAAGTCATATAACCCAACAGCCTGGAGAGTCAGCCAGGAAATTCTGGACTCAGTTCTTAACTAAAAAGAACCAAATCGTTGACTTTTCGGACACCGAAGCACTAGTGGCCGTTAAACATAACATCCGGGACGAGTGGCTCGCCCGACACCTCGGCCAAGAAAAGCCAAAGTCCATGGCAGCCCTCATGACACTCATGACCCGCTTCTGTGCGGGCAAGGACAGCTGGCTAGCCTGTAGCAACAGCGCCTCAAGCAAGCTTGGAACTTCTGAATCCAAAGATAACAACGGCAAGCCCCGACACGGGAAACACAAGCGTCAAAATAATGGCGACAACGCCGAAGACACGACCGTCAATGCCGGATTATGTGGCTCTAAGACCGGTCAAAGGAAGAAACAATTCAAAAGAAACAGTCCGGGCACGTCCAGTCTGGACCATATACTCGACCGTCCATGCCAAATTCACGGCACCCCAGGAACACCAGCCAATCACACCAATAGAGAATGCTGGGTCTTCAAACAAGCCGACAAGTCAAGTGCCGAAAGCAAGGAGAAGGGGTTGCAAAGCGATGACGACGACGAGGAGCCCCGGCCACCGAACAGAGGAGGGCAAAAGAAGTTTCCCCCGCAAATTAAAATGGTGAATATGATACACGCCACCCATATTCCCAAACGGGAGCGGAGGCGCACACATAGGGACGTCTACACAATGGAGCTAGTCGCCCCAAAATATAACCCATGGTCGTCCGGCCCGATCACCTTTGACCGCAAGGATCGTCCGGCCAATATCCATCAGGGAGGCTCAACCGCACTAGTCATTGACCCAATAATTGACGGATTCCATCTCACGCGAGTCCTTATGGACGGAGGCAGCAGTCTAAACCTGCTTTATCATGATACAGTGCGCAAGATGGGTATCGATCCTTCAAAGATCAAACCCACTAAACCACCTTTAAAGGTGGCATACCAGGCGTTGTGGCCCGCTGTACAGGCTCCATCACCCTGGAAGTAGTCTTTCGACCCCGGATAATTACCGCAATGAAGAGTTAATCTTTGACATCATCCCTTTTCGCAGCAGCTATCACGCACTTCTCGGACGAACCGCATTTGCTCGATTCAACACGGTGCCACACTACGCTTATCTTAAGCTCAAGATGCCTAGTCAACATAGCGTCATAACAGTTAATGGCAAAGCTGAACACTCCCTCCGTACCAAAGAGCGCACCGCCGCCTTAGCAGTAGTAGCGCAGAGTGGCATTTATCAATCGAACCTTCATTCGGCAGCCAGGCTCCCAAACACTGTCAAAAGAGTTCGAACTACTCCACGGCAGGATAGCCCAGCTTGTCAAGAGCTCAATTAACCACTTTGGTGATAGGCGGAGGCAAAGCTAGGTTAGGCCCCACAATGCGGCTTAACCGCTCCGTGGCACACAAACATTTTTTGCATTTTCCTTGCAGGTCCACTTTTGTCTATGCCATCACTGGCAGCCTGGCGACCGGACCTACGAAGGGACGAACACACCAAGGAGGGAAACAGCTCGAGCGCGTAAGGGAATCCTTAGATACTCCCCTTGATGATCATCTGATTATTCCCCGGATATGCACACAGCCCCCTTGGTCTCAGCGGGTTCCGAAGTCATATTTCTTTTATCACACTACTTGTATTCGTACGCCTCAACATATTATTCAATTACAACATGCACCTTTATATGACACTTACTTGTTGTTCTTTCTTATTGATATTTTTGTCAAGTGGCAGTCGTACACTACGGTACGCCTTAATATGCCAGGGGCCTCGTTGTACCCATAATACGGCAACAAAGTCCGAACACCCTCATGGTCGTTCGGCACCCTGAACTTATAGCATTATATGCATCGGCTCCGAATCATGTCTTGGGTAAATAGTTGGGTTGCCCAGCTCCTGTGCTTGCTACCCTACGTTCCACTATATCGGCTAGGGTAGTAAAGGGAGAACTACTGCGATTGTGTCCCGGTTCTTCCAGACGAGCACCTCAGTAGAGAAAGCCGAAAATTGAATGTCATGATGCGGCGAGAGCTAGTCAGCTGTTCGAGAGGTCACAAAATCTTTAAGGATTTCTTCCGCATTATGCGATAACTAATGCAGCGTGCGACGGATCGGTTTTTTTCTTCCGATCAGGTGCTTATAGAGCCCCTAGTGCAGTCTTCCAAACACCAGGGGTTGCGCCTACTTTCCTTTTGTCAAACTCCCATGGCTAAGTGAGGGTGATAAAGCCTTATAGTCCGATTGCCTGGTTTGTTCCGCTGAACACCTCCTTCAAGGACCCAAAATTGGGGTAAAGAGTGTTCAGGTTTATCCCGAACACACCCGTACTTCCTACGTGGGGGCAGAAGCCGACGACTGGCCAACCCTCAGGATTAATATACAAAACGGCTGCACAGGAGGTAAAATTTTCCAAATAACAGGCATTATATTATATAAACGACCTTGTTCAACATTACAAAGGATAACATGAATGTATTCATGGGAATATAATATCCTTGGCACATTGATCCGCTACAAGGTGGTACCCTTTCAGGACACTGTCATAATATAACTCGGGCTTTCGGTGCTCCTTCCCCGCAGGCGGTCCTTCGGTCATCAGCTTTTCGGCATCCATCTTCGCCCAGTGCAACTTGGCGTGGGCGAAGGCCATTCGCCCACCATCCATACAGACCAACCGCTTGATAACTTCAAGTCGAGGGCAGACACTTACAAGCCGCTTTACGAGCTCGAAGTAGCTGCTGGGAATCGCCCACTACAAAAAAAAGACACATCCTTGACATTTTGGGCCGAACGAAATTTTTTTCTGTCATACATATGACACTTTCATGACGATAACTGTGACAAAACCCGGTATCATCATAGATGTGGTGGGCTCCTACTTCTATGACAAAAAATGATGACAGAAAATGGGCTTTTCGTCCTGGGCGGGCTAGAGACGCAGCTGCATGACATACTTTGGGCCGTCCATGAAGGAAAAAACCATGGTAGAAGCGAGGGGGAGGAAAATTTCGGGGAGTTGCCGGTTACGGTGGGAGGTCGGGGGCCGAGTGATGCGCGTTTCTCTCGTACACGTACGCGCATGTGTGCGAGGCGTTGGCTCTTACTGAACCCGAGCGAGGCGTTGGGCTCTAACTGAACCCGGGCGACTGCACTGCAGGCTACGTGTTACTGAACCCGAGCAATCGATCGATGGCTGTTAATTGAACCCGATCGAGTGATTCCTTCGCTACTGCTGCTAACTGAAGCCGATCGATTGGATGAACAGTGAGCGTTGCGGGGGGGGGGGGGGGGGGGGCGGGGGTTGGATGAACAGTGAGCGGTGGCGTTGCCTCTGGATGAACAGGACCCCGTGGTGTGGAGGGCTGGATGAACAGTAGACGGTGGAGGGGTGCCCATGGAGGGGTGGTTGAACAGGACCCCATGGTGTGGAGGGCTGGATGAACAGTAGACGGTGGAGGGGTGCCCGTGGAGGGGTGGTTGAACACTAGCCGGTGGAGTAGCGTGCGCTGGAGGCTGGATGAACAGCAGCCCGTGGAGGCTGGAGGAGGTCGACGGTAGCCCATGGAGGCTGGAGGAGTTCGATGGTGGAGATGAAAGTATCCCGTGGAGTCCCGTTTTGCGGTACGCCACACCCCTCCCGATGAACAGGATCCCCGTTTCGACCGTAGCGCTCCAACACAAGTCCGTTTCGTCCATTTTGCGGTACGCCACATCCCTCCCGATCAACAGGACCCCCGTTTCGACCGTAGGAGGTCCGTTTCCTCCATTTTGCGGTACGCCACACCCCTCTAGATCAACAGGACCCCCCGTTTCGACCGTAGGAGGTCCGTTTCCTCCATTTTGCGGTATGCCACACCCCTCCCGATCAACAGGACCCCGTTCCAAACATAGGAGGTCTATTTCCTCCGTTGTGTGGTATGCCAGGCCTCGTTTCCATCGTCTGTTCCATCCAAGCCCTCCCGATGAACACGACCACGCATTCCGTTTTGACCCAGCCGGTTGGCTCCCCATGAACACGACGACGACGCTGTTTCTCTGTTCCGACCCAGCCATGTACATATGCGTGAGTAGGCGTTCGAGACCCTGCCCATATGTACGTACGTGGCCGTATTTTCTTTCTTGCACCCTCGCCGCTATACGTACATGTACATGCTACGTGCGCGCCTCTACTACGACACGTGCGCGCCTCTACATCGACCAGTATGTACGTACACGTTCGCGACCAGAATGACAACGCTACGTACGCTTCGACCAGGTGGGTCCCGACTGTCAGGCACTTCCTTTCCTGCGAAGATGTAGCTAGTGGGTCCTAGTAGTGAGGGGGGTGAATCATTTTTTTTGCCCGGATGCACTTCCTTGCGTGCGAAGATGTAGCTGGTGGGTCCCAGCAATTAGGGGGGCGAATCATTTTTTTTTGCCTGGACGCACTTCCTTGCGTGCGAAGATGTAGCTGGTGGGTCCCAGTAGTCAGGGGGGAAACGTTTTTTCACAAAATACGGTGGCCCGTCCGGTGGGTCCCTGCTGTCAGGTGGAGGGAACTATTTTGCGCGTAATAAGGAGGCACTTCCTTGCTGCGGCCAAAGACCCAGCTGTCAGCGTCTCCACGAACAGTACTCTTCCAATGGAAGTCGGTCGTTAACCACATTGACCACGCCGCGCCGAGAGCACCACGGCGGTGGACGACGGCGAGGCCTAGGAAGGGGACAACACGGAGGCAAGGAAGACTCGGCAGTTGTTTCCCACGTGGAGGGGAGTACGACTGTACGAGGGTTTACTGGTTCGTCTGCCGTCGCCGGAGAATAACAGCAGGTGTGGGTGAGTAGAGGGATGGCTAGGCCAGCGCTGGGAGTACGATGGGGCGGTGAGGCCTGCGCACACCACAGCCGGCCGCGGGGAGGAGGGAGCAGGAATTCCCACGGGTGCTTGTTTGAGCGGCTGGAGCAGGAAGAGCAGAGATTGAACAAGCACGACGGCCGTTGGATGGACATCCAACAGTCACTGCTTGTGCGTCAACCTTTTTTTTAGGAAAGCCTCAAATCTGTGGAAAACAGCATACAACCCATCTGCCATTATTTCTAATAATTTACAGCCCATTTGCTAATTCTTAAGGTTTTTTTTGGAGCCCATATTCTTTTTGTTAGCATTACAACCCATATTGTGGCCACGGTTAAAAAATTATACGAAATTTTGCATATTTCGGTGTGGTCCGAACTGTTTTTAATCCCAAAATTTCGACTCACATTCAAACTGATTTTAAAAATAAATGTATATCAATATAAAATCCAACAAATTCTCCACGCATAAAATTTAATGTAATTTAAATCTTGAAATGAAAAAAAAGATATTTGAAACTAATTGTCGGTTTGATGTGTTTTAAAAATGTACAACCCATTTCTCATTAATGATGGGCCATTTTCTCGGCCAGCCGAATGAAAGCTCTCCTCGTCTTGAAAGATTTGCAGCCCAACAGGCCTGACAAAGCGACTTACTTGGGAAATCACAAAAAAACTGGGTTGTGGCCGTGGACCCAGCTCTCAGCCTCTCCATGTACAGTACTCTTCTGATGGAAGTCGTTCCTTGACCACGTTGACCACGCCGCACGGAGAGCACCACGGCGGTGGACGATGGCGAGGCCTAGGAAGGGGACGACGCGGAGCCAGGGAAGAGGCGGCAGTGGAAGCCCGCGCGGAGAGGAGTACGAGGGTTCACTGGTTTGGCTGCGGTGTGAGGCTGCCGTCGCCGCAGGGCCTGGCCGGCGGTGGGAATAGTAGGGGGAGGTGAGGCCTCTGTGGCAGCACAGCCGGCCACGGGAGGCAGGAGCATGCGGCACGACCGGCGCTACTTTGGGCGGCTGGAGCAAGAAGACCAGAGGTTGAAGAAGCACTACGGCCGTTGGATGGACATCGTACGGTCACTGGAGCTAGAATCGTTCATATTGACTAAGTTGACAACGCCCTTCGTCCCCGTCAACTTAGTAGGCCCACAAGTCAGCCTCCCACCAAGGTGGGTCCCAGCTAGCCGGGGGAGTATTCATTTTTTTGTGCGTAATAAGGAGGCACTTACGGTGGGTCCAAGCTGACAGCGGGGGGAACGTTTTTTCGTGAAATACGGTGGCCCGTCCGGTGGGTCCCAACAGTCAGGGGGAAACGATTTTTTTCGCAAAATACTGGTGGCCCGTCCAGTGGGTCCCCACTGTCAGGTGGAAGGAGGCACTTCCTTGCGGCTGCTGTGGACCCAGCTGTCAGCCTCTCCACGTACATTACTCTTCCGATGGAAGTCGCTCGTTGACCACATTGACCACGCCGCGCCGAGAGCACCACGGCGGTGGACGACGGCGAGGCCTAGGAAGGGGACGACGTGGAGCCGGGCCACGGGAGGCAGGAGCAGGCGGTAGCACAGCCGACCACGGGAGGCAGGAGCAGGCGGCACCACCGGCGCTGCTTTGGGCGGCTGGAGCAAGAAGACCAGAGGTTGAAGAAGCACTATGGCCGTTGGATGGACATCATACGGTCACTGGAGTATTGACTAAGTTGACAAACCCTCCGTCCCCGTCAACTTAGTAGGCCCACAAGTTAGCCCAATAATATGGTGGGTCCCAGCTAGCAGGGGGGTATTCATTTTTTTCGGCGTAATAAGGAGGCACTTCCTTGCGTGCAAAGATATAGCTGGTGGGTCCGACCTGTCAGCGGGGGGAACGTTTTTTTCACAAAATACAGAGGCCCTTCCTGTGGGTCCTAGCTATCAGGTGGAGGAATCATTATTTTGCGCGTAATAAGGAGGCATTTCCTTGTGTGCGGCCATGGAGCCAGCTGTCAGCCTCTCCACATACAGTCCACTTCCGATGGATGTCGTTCATTGACCACGTTGACCAAGCCGTGCCGAGAGCACCAGGGCGGCGGACGATGGCGAGGCCTAGGAAGGGAACAACACGGAGCCAGGGAATATTCGACAGTTGTTTCACACATGGAGGAGTACGAGGGTTTACTGGTTCGTCTGCCATCGCCGGAGAATAACAACATGTGTGGGTGAGTAGAGGGATGGCTAGGCTAGCGAAGGGAGTACGGTGTGGCCGTGAGGCCTGCACGGCAGCATAGCCGGCCGCGGGAGGAGGGAGCAGGCAGTCCCGCCGGCGCTTGTTTGAGCGGCTGGAGCATGAAGAGCAGAGATTGAAGAAGCACGACGGCCGTTGGATGGACATCCAACAGTCACTGCTCTCGTGTGTTGACTAAGTTGACACGGTGTTGCGTGTGCGTCAACCTTTTTTTTATGAAAGCATACGCGTCAACCTATAGTAGGTGCACAAGTCAGCCTCAAATCTGTGGAAAACAACATACAACCCATCTGCCATTATTTCTAATAATGTACAGCCCATTTGCTAATTCTTAAGAATTTTTTTAGAGCCTATCTTCTTTTTGATAGCATTACACCCCATATTGTGGCCACGATTAAAAAGTATATGAAATTTTGCATATTTCGGTGCCGTCAACTGTTTTTAATCCAGAAATATCGATTTACATTCAAACTATTTTGAAAAATAATTTATATAAATATAAAATCCAAATAATTGTCCACGCATAAAGATCAATGGAATTTAAGATCTTGTAATGAAAAAAATTGAAACTAATTCCCGGTTTGATGTGTTTTAAAAATGTACAGCCCATTTCTGGGCAAACCGAATGAAACTCTCCTCGTCTTGAAAGATTTGCGGCGCAGCAGGGCCGATAAAGCAAGTAGGCCTTCTTTGGGTATTTCTTTAAAAAAATAGAACTTGGCTAGCCATTTTCAGCAAGAAAAAAACACAACTGGGCTCATGATGTGGTAAACATAAACAAAACCCTGGCTAGATGGACCACAACCCCCGCACAGCCCCGTTGTTACCCCGATCCGTCGCTAAAACTAGTATAAATAACAACTGCTTGTTCCTCAAAAAAAAACTGCGCGACTTGCTGGGTCCCTGGTGTCAGCCGCTCGTAGTGTAATTCTCTCGTTTATTGACTACGCTGACAATGGCGTGAGCCCCAGATGTCCAACCATTAGGAGGAACCATATTTTTGGGCTTGTACTATAGAGGCACTTGCTTGCGTACTACCATGACGCTGGTGGGTCCCTACTGTCATCCTCTCCACATAAAGTCATCTCCTTGTTCCTCTCGGTTGTTGATGATGTTGACAACGCAAGAGGGCGGCGCACCGCGCATGGCGAGCGAACCAAGGCCGCAAGGTGGAGGACGACGGCAAGGCCTCGGACGGAACGAACATGAGCCGTTGAAGATGCGCCGGTCCAGTCGCAGGCGGAGGGGAGTACGAGGGTTGAGTGGTTCGGGCGCGGGTGCGTGTTGTGGCTAACATCGCCGGAGAATAACAGGACGTGTGGGGGAATAGAGGGAGGGACATGCCAACGTTGGAGGGTACGTACGGTAGGGCGGCGGAGGCGCAGCCAGCCATGGGAGGCGGGAGCGGGTGGAGCCGACGGGCTGGTTTGGTTTGGGCGGCTGGAGGAAGAAGAAGACAAGAGATAGAAGATACACGACAGAAGTTGGATGTCAATCCAACGGCTGGTAGGAAGAATCGTTTGTTGACTGGCTAGTAAGTCGACACCACCTTGGATAGGCTATTTCCTTGCGGGTCCCATGTCACAGACATAGAGTTTGTTTGCAAGTAGTTGCATAATCATCCATGCATCATGTCTAAATTTATTGGAAACTTGAAATGGGGATGCTTAAACCCTAGCAGGAAATGAATTCAACTAGGGTCAAAATAAAATCTTTTTCATTGAACTCAAAATGCCCTCTAAAAATGTTCAACATTTTTGGTTTGAGGTGAAAGCATCTACCAAAAATGGTTTATATTTTTGTAGGACATATTGGGCTCTGAATTAAATCATACTCTATTTGCATTTGGGCATTTAAATACTATAAAATATTTTAAATGCTCAAATAGTCATAAACTAAAATGTTTACTGTTGGATATAC
Organism: Triticum timopheevii; assembly: GCA_963921465.1. NCBI lineage: Eukaryota > Viridiplantae > Streptophyta > Magnoliopsida > Poales > Poaceae > Triticum > Triticum timopheevii. The sequence continues at coordinate 104,915,036 of OY997266.1, forward strand.
TCTAAACAGTAGCCATGATTAGTTTCATGATTTTTGGATCTGTTTAAGTATTTTAAATAAAGCCCTAAAGATTATAGAAAATAGAAAACAATAAATAAAAGAGAGAGAGAGAGATTTTTACCTGGGCCACTTACCTGGCCGCACCCCACCTGGCAGGCCCAGCACTGTGCTGGCCCATGCCAGCTAGCTGCTTCGTCCTCGCCAAGCAGGCACAGAGGTGACGCCGACGAGTGCGAGCTCGCCACGGCGCCACCTGCTTGCTGCCCGCGCCCCTGGACGTCTGGACGACCTCCACGTCGTCGCCCCGACCCCCTGGACCCCTCCATTCGCCCCCAACGCCTCTCCCTCGCCCGTTCCCCGCCATGGCCGAAGCCTCCATGGACGCGCCGCCGTAACCCCGCGCCCACAGCCACTGCCCCACCTCCCGACGCTTCCCAGAGCTCCGCCTCGACCTTCTCCTCCTCCTCACCGCGCCAAGTGAGCTGGGAAGCTCCGTTTCGTCTTCACCATCGTCGTCTTCAACCTGCGGCCGCCGAGATCGCCTCCGCTGCCCCGTTTGCTCCGGTCATCCCCCGAGCTCGCCGTCCACCCCACGACGATCACCGTGAGCTTCTGCCTATCCCTCCCTCTCCGTTTGCTCTGCCGCGCACCGTAGCGACCACACCGCACTCACCTGAATGCGCCACTGCTCGCACTCATCGCCGGTGATGCTCCGGTGACCATTTGGTCCCGGGCATGCGCCCAACGTGCTCCCCACATTGCGTAGAGCCTCCGTGGCACCTCGCCGCACTCGTTTGCGCACCGTAACCCCATCCCCACTTGCACCCGAGCTTCGGCCGCCGCCAAGCTCGTCGCCGGCACCACTCCGGCCACTCTCCGGCCGCGCCACCACCAGGGTTGGATGCGGACGAGTGTCCGCATCCCGTAGCTGTGCTTCGCGCGCCAAACGGCGCCCTGTAGGCGGATCCCGCAGCGCACTGCCACGTCTAGCCTCGTCGACGTCATGACACCGGCGGGTTTGACCCGTTGACCTTGACCGAGTGTGCCCAGGTTGACTCCCCCCTGAGTCTATGACAAGTGGGGCCCGCTCTGCTAATTAACTTAGGTTAGCACTAACTAATATTAGTTAGTTAAACTAACTACTGACACGCAGGGCCCACAGGTCAGTTTGACCTGGACAAGCCCCGTTGACCGCTGACGTCACCCTGAAGCACTGCTGACGCAATAAAGCATTTACTGGATTTATTCTTATATAGGAAATTCCAGAAAATGTAGCAAACTTCAAAAATTCATAGAAAATAATCTATAACTCAGATTGGAATAAATTATATATGAAAAATGATCAGAAAAATCCAATCTATCCATCTGCACTGGTTTCATGCATGTTTAAACAACTTAACCTTGCTGTTTAGTGCAAAACATGATAAGGCACTATTTGAATTCATAATTTGAATTTGGGGTTGAACCTTTGGCTCAATATGACCCAAATCCATCTGGTTGTAGTTGCATTAGGCCAACACACTCATATTGCCATGTCATGAGCATGCATCATATTGTGCATTGCATTGATTGTATTTCTTCTCTGTTGCCGGTATCTGTCCCCTCTCGGTAGACGATGTTCCGACGTTGTGATTGTTGACACTGATGAAGACTCAATGCTATCTTCAGAAGTGCCAGGCAAGCAAAACCCCCTTGTTCATTCAGATACAATCCTACTCTCTCGCTCCTGCTCTCTTTTATTGCATTAGGACAACAACGAATCATCTGTTACTTGTTGCGGTAGCTGAACCTCTTTATCCTTTGCATGACCTGTCATTCCACAGTAAATAGATGAAACCCACTAGCATGAGTAGGAGTTGTTTGAGCCCTGTTGTGCCTACTCATTCATGCTTGTTTGTCATGCCTGCTACTGCTTAGAGTTGAGTCAGGTCTGATTCATCGGGAATGAATCAGAGGTGTGTGAACATGTCCTACTGTGTGTGAGCTAAGTGTGTGAACACGATTTGGTAAAGGTAGCGGTGAGAGGCCATGTAGGAGTACATGGTGGGTTGTCTCATTGAAGCCGTCCTCAGGAACTGAGTTCTGTGTTTGTGATCCATGAAACAGATACTACCACGCATTGAGCCCAAAACCAACGGACCCTCTCGGTTTCTTAATCACCCTTGTCCTCTGTCCAGGAGTTGCAAGCAGTTCCTGGTGTTTGTAGTATGTTGGAGGCCGTGGGCAGCGCTGACCGGAGGGGTGGGCTGTGATGCGGTAGGCACGTGGCACGGTGTACCGGGCGCCCGTTTGGTGTCTCGGGAACCCTGCACACATCGTTTGGGGCTGTGAGCGAAACTCCGACCGGATCTCCTCACGGATGGAACCCGAATAGGCGATAAACCTGGACTAGAGACTTGAGTGTTTAGGTAGGTCGTGGCCGACACCCTCGTTGGGCATCCGCTTGAAGGTTGCCGAGTACATGTCGTGTAAACGGCGGTAAGTGGTGAGAGCGTGTGTGAAGAAGTACACCCCTGGAGGGTTAACATCATCTATTCGAATAGACGTGTCCGCGGTAAAGGACTTCTGGGTTGCCTGTACAGTTCATAGACAAGTGAAAGTGGATACTTTAAAATGCGCAAGATAAGCGTGAGTGCTATGGATGGCATTCTCGTAGGGAGACGGGAGCGGATCCATAGTGGTGTATTGATTGGTGAATATGTGGACTTGTGTGCGCCACCTCAAAAGAGTTACTTGCAGTCGTAGTTTAGGATAGCCACCGAGTCAAAGCTGGCTTGCTGCAGTTAAAAGCCACCACCCCCTTTGTTGATAATGATGCATATGTAGTTAGTTCTGATGTAAGTCTTGCTGGGTACATTTGTACTCACGTTTGCCTATTTTATGTTTTGCAGAGAGACTTCAGTCTCACTAGTAGTTCCGCATGGAGTTCGATGTTTAGCTTGTTACCTCAGCTACGATCTTGTGCCCTCGGTAGGATCTAGTAGATAGTCAGGCTTCTCAGCCTTTTTCATTTGTAGATGTCTGTACTCAGACATGATAAGCTTCTGCTTGTGTTTGACTTGTATGCTCTGAATGCTGGGTCGAGAGACCCATGTTTGTAATATCTCGCTCCTCGGAGCCTATTAAATAAAATACTTGAGTTGTAGAGCCATGTTGTGATGCCATGTTGTATTTGCACATACCAAGCATATTGTGTGTATGTTATTGAAACGCTTGATATGTGTGGGATCTGACTATCTAGTTGTTTATCCTTAGTAGCCTTTCTTACCGGGAAATGTCTCCTAGTGCTTCCACTGAGCCATGGTAGCTTGCTACTGCTCCGGAACACTTAGGCTGGCCGGCATGTGTCCTTCTTCGTTCCTGTGTCTATCCCTACGGGGAAATATCACGCGATGAATACTGGAGTCCTGTTAGCCCGCTACAGCCCGGTTCACCGGAGTCCTGCTAGCCCAGTGCTACAACCTGGATTCACTCGCTGATGACCGACATGTTCGATGTTGTGTCATGGATGCCTGTCCCTGTAAGTTTGTGCCACTTTGGGTTTACGACTAGTCATGTCAGCCCGGGCTCCTTATCATATGGATGCTAGTGACACTATCATATACATGTGCCAAAAGGCGCAAACGGTCCCGGGCAAAGGTAAGGCGACACCCGTGGGATACCGTGCGTGAGGCCGCAAAGTGATATGAGGTCTTACATGCTAGATCGATGTGGCATTGAGTCGGGGTCCTGACATCCCAAATGTCAGAATCCAAATCTGTCACGGTCATGCAGCTTTTCCTATGAAAATTTATAGCCCATTTGATGTGCTAGTTCTAAATAAGCTTGTGGGTGCTGGTGGGGGCTAATCACTTGGCTTCTGTAATGCACAGTGAGCTCAAGCAGCCAGCGAGAGTGATGTTATTTCCCTTGGTAGGGATTTGTTACAATATTTCACTCTAAATTAAACGAATGGCAAGCCATTTGCCTTGTTTCAAAGAAAATATGACAGTCATAGCCGAGTTGAAAAGGGAAGGAACATCTAACTCCAGCTTACAAACTGTACAAAAGCACGAGGGTTAATTGGTCATCAGGTTTACAAAAAACCCAGATTGAAAAGGGCAACAACATCTAACTCCAGCACTGTTTTCGGCAGTCACAGTCAAATGGATCGGCCAGGTCCATAGAATGATCATCCTGGGTCGTAAAATTTACTGGATTATGACCACAATATGTTGTAAATAGAAGCCCGGCACGTTCAGAATCTCTTTTGCCCACCTGAAACTCCTTTTTTTGCTCTTTGGCATACCCATCCATCAAAACCATGATGTTCATAAACTTAAGCTTGATGGACAATAGTAACCTCACATTCAGCAGGAAGAATGTGACAAATCTTGTGTTTGCACGGTTGGCTACATATCGTTCTAGCGTTATTGTCTTCAATCGAATCTCATGAGAAGTGAGAAAATCCCAATGCTTTCGAATCCACTGATTGGTTATAACTTTCTTACCCCATCTTGTTGCCTAAATAGACATGAAGATTGAAAACAGTTAAGGTCTAAAAGAAGAGTGTCGAAAGAGCAACAGCTGAACGGTTAATTCTAGAACACTATATGCGGGCTTCCAATGTGCGTGAAATTATCACCTTTATATACAACTTCTCCAGACATGGAAAGCATTGTAGCAAGCCAATAATCTTGTTCGGATCAAAACTATTCATTTGGAAATATAAGATCTTGACAGAATCCAACACCATTGATAGGCCATCCGTGGAGAAACTCTTCATTGAGCATAGAACATAATATTAGTACAAAATGTGTACTCCAAGATGATATATAAATTATGCGCAGAAATTTAAAATGCAGCTTATGGTTACAAGTGTAGATGATAATATAAAGTACCTGAAGAACTGTGGAGCCAAACACCATATTGAAATGAGCACAGAGATCATGTATTACACCCAAGGTCTCCAGTTTAGGCGCAGAGAAGACGGTTATTTGCAATGGTGAATAACTAGAATCAAGGATCAACCTTTGAAGTGAAGGGGCATCTTGGATGATGAGCTGCCTTCCATCAAAAGAAATTCCAATTCTTACAAGGTTAGGCGACTTTATTTGGAGACAACCGATTCTAACTGTGAAAACAAGCACCAAGCACTCCAGCGCAGGGCAACTGGAGTGGATGATGCTGTGCAATGAGGCCTCCGATATACGAACCCGCACAAGTGAAAGTTTCTTGAGAAATGGGAGTAGAAGGTTTAGTACCAGATTGTCTGGTAGGTAGCACAGCGCAAAGATGGCGGTGTGGAGAGAGGAGGAAAACCGCGAGATGGACATCGGTGCCGAGGGCGCAAGCTCATGGCGTTCGGTATGTGGTATGTGATTTCCAAGGGAATAGTAGAACTCAAGCAGCTGTAGTTCTATGAATTCAGGGGATTTCAGCCAGGCGTCCACCGTGCAGGGCATGGTATGCTTGCTCAGGTAGCACGATGGATTCAGAGGCTTTGAACGGAGCCCTGGTGGGAGGAGATGATGGCTCTGGGATTTCAAAATCATTGAAGAGAGATGGCTGACGACAGTCGAGATTAGGGGGACGGCGCGCCATAGAGGGCGCCACCGAATTTAGAGGACTTGGGTGCGGCAGCAATCCTTGGTGGGGAGAAGCGAGATGATCTCCCCAAGGACGGCGTCCGGGAAATCGCTGATGCCGTCCACCCGAGATTCTACGGGTTCCTGGGAGCCGGTGGGGGCGGGGTCGCTGCTTCTCCCCGCGCTGCCAGGTGCGGGATCTACAACAGGCCAAGCCGCTGGCGGGAGCCTCATCTACTTGGCACTGGGGTCAGCCGACTACATTTTCCTCGAGGGCGTCGCATCACGCTCACGGATTTGAGCAGAGTAACGAGTGACGAGCCTAGTTACAGTGCGAGCGAAGAAGAAGGGGAGCTGGGGGTTTTCTGTAGGAGTGAGGAAGAAGGGGAGCTGGGGTTTTCTGTAGGAGTGAGGTGAGGAATTTGGGGGTACGAGTGGAGCGAGCTGACATGAGGTGGGTGGGAGCGAGGAGGAAGAAGAGCACCCAGGTTTTTGGGGGGGCGGTGTGCTGGATGTGGGTAGCACCTTTTGAATTGATTTTACTATTTACTAGTGTGGACTGGCTGTTTTGTCTTGGGCCCAGAGAAACAATTGCTACTAGTATAGTGGAGACACTCTATAGCTACCCAGAAAAACAATTACTACTAGTACAGTGGAGACACTCTACCGCTTCTGGCTCCTCCTAGGTCATTGAAACGTCTCCCTCTACTGAATGTCGTTATACTTTTGTTCACCGACATGCGGGCCATGCAGCGCACGGGCCCAAAGGCCATCCACCAAATTAGAAGGCAGTATGCAGGCCACCCCGGTCGTAGCGCGGCAGTAACGAGCCATCGTATCACAAAACCCCACCTCCCCGCTGTCTAAGTTTGACGGACGAAGCAACCATCATTTCACTCTTCGCTGAATCCCCTTCTCCCTCACCATCTTCAAGAAAGGCAACACTCGCATCTGCCACTGTTCTTCTCTCCCAACGAAGGGAAGGTAAGCGGATCCATGATGTTGGTATATTTTCGTTCAGAGAAAAAAAAGGAACTTTTGCAAAGCAGTAACCGATCCTCACTCTCTTTTTTGTTTCATTGTCATTGCGATTGTGTTTTCCTTTCAGTGGTCTCCTAGTATTCGTCAGTTTCATGATGGACCAAGGATAACCAGGCAAAGATCTGCCGATATTGGAGCAGACGCGGGAGGCTGATCCCCACAAGACAGAGAGCTCCAAGAAGATGGAGGCAACCACCGAGCCGACCCCAGATACGCTCACGGCCACTACTGAGATGGTTAACGCCCCGTTTGAGGTTACAACCCCCGTGGCACTGCAGGAGCAGTTTTCCCCCTTCGAGGATGTGTCCCCTCCCCCCCCCCCCCCCCCCCGCTGAGCTGCCCAAGGTGATTTCCTTCTTTGTCGATCTCGATTGTGGTTTTTCATCTAAGTATGTGGTGGTTTTTTTAGAAAAGGAAGTATGTGGTGATTAATAATGCAAAATTTATTAGCTTCGATGCCATGCTATACATAGTGGTTTAAATAACTTGTGTTCATTATACTGAAAAGTAATTCAGAATTTGTTTCTGTTTCAATTAGAGCCCTGATGCAGACAAGGATTGTGTGGTTGTACATGTCACTCGCTATGAGGCGGACGACCTGAATATACGCACTGGGAAAACAGAGTTCTTAGGTTGTTGGATCCTGGAAGCCATTTGCGGTTATACCAATGAAGAGTTGTATTCTAGCCTCACTGTTGTCAGGCGTGTTGTCCAGGGTGTACTGAAGCACAAGAAGTTCAAAGCTACTCCTTCGTTTGTGAGGCATACTGTTCTTGCCAAGCCTACGCAGGAAGATGACGTGGCATGCCTCCACAAACAAGTTTATCAGTGGCAAGGCCACAAGGTTGTCTTCATGAAGGTTCACAAGATTGAGCTGCTGCGGGACGTCCTCGATGATGTTCATGGCAAGGTCCGTCTTGTGTCCAGCCCAAATTAGATCGAGGCATGAAATAGTTTCCCCAGGTAGTGTTTAATAGTAGTTTGGATTGTGTCTAATTATCCGAACCTTGCCTGTTATCGACCCCTCTGGGGCTAGTACTCTGTTTGAATCCGTCTATGGGAACTGCTGCTACTTTTCTATGCCCGTGAATCATGTGAGAACCATCGTAATTGTTGCTGAAACAGATGCGTCCTAACTAGTTTTTTCATGAATATGGCATGGTAAGACATAAGTTGTCACGGTTTATCATACGAGTAGTGTGTGTTTTGAAGAAATAGAGCACTCGTTCGAGAACCGTGCACCGACATATACATAAGTACTTGTAAACACTGTTGGTGCTACCCCACTTGTAAGCAGTTGTGCAAAACATGGCACATTGGCTCAGCTCGCTTCAACACTAGGCTATCGACCAACTAACAATCAACAATCTGCTGTCTGACATATAAGCAACTATGTATCTTGTTACACTGGTTCGTGCAGTTAATTGAGGCCACAATGTAATAAATTCCAAACATTCACACGCTAGTCCAGCGCTCATGTGGAACACTCACATTAAACTCGTCTTCATAAAAAACTTGAAAAGCATAAGTTAAGCAATTTTATACATCTCAATGATTCATATAACATAACAAACACATACTAGTTCACAGCAAAAGACAAAGTTGTCACAAGGTTTACAAATCAGGAAAAAATATGCAAGGCTTCTCTGAGCAAGGGACCTCCCGGTAGGCTTAAATTTCCTGGAGTTCACTCTGGTTTTTTCTTGTAGCCACCATCCAGGGTTAGGTTCTCTCATTCCAGAATAACCAATTATAATTGTGGTCTCAGCTGGAATGCTGAACTGAACCATGCAGTGTACTGACCAGCTGAAATGCTTGTGCATTCCACTAAATTTAAGCATCATTATTTGCAGAAATAAGCAGACCACAATGCCTCTTGTCCGTGCACCTGTCCAAAAAGCCGCCGTGCAGCCGTGCCAGCTAGTCCTCGGTCCATGAATGAACTGGTAGAAAGTGCATTCCGGACTAGGATGCAGTTGTTTTCGCTCGTCCCTGCATTGCAATCAGGAAGTAAAACGTACGAATCAGCTTCTTTTAGATTGCGTTGGTCATTCTACCTTAGTTACTACCAATGTAGGGATACGTTGAAGACGGGAGGTTAGACGATGGCAACAAGGGATAGCCATCTCATTTTGCGCAGTTGTACTAAAACTGAAGTGTGTGCTTTTGATTGCGCGGATAGAAACGATACGGAGATAGACATCCCGAAACAATATGGAGACAGACATCCCTGTTTGCGCAAATACAAAATACAGTTACTTAAACAGTGACAGATATTACTACTTTCCCTTGTTTCCTCTTAGAACCAAGTCCTTGATTCATGCTACAGCTTTCCCACTTTCTTCCCTGTTTGAACCAACACTTTGAGTCAACTCTATGAACTAGCTTTACTTCTAATAATAGTAGAAGTCTAGGTGGCTTTGGAATAGCGGACGGAAGTAGAAAAGGATCCACACGAAGGGGGAAGAGCTGGGGCAGTAGAGCAAGGCAGGTTTCGAAGGAATATATACCTGAGGGTCGTCGGCATGTGGCAAAGACGGCGTCGGGAGGCTGCATCTTGGCCACAATACCGCAGGGAGGAAGAAGGGGTCGGAGGCCCTCCCGAGCCGGCGCTCTCTCGGAGAGAACGGCACGGTCGCCAATCGGGACGCGCAGGCAGCCGTTGGTCTCCTCCCTCGCCACTGACGACAGCATGAACGATGCACCTACACCCCTGCCCCGGTCGAGGTTGTCCGGCTGGATTTGTGACCAGCCTGAGCTGAGAGAGAGTGTGTGGCCACCTATGTCTTGCTTAGATCTGGAGAGCATGAGAGAGTGAACGAGAGGAACCCTAGTAAAGCAAGCGCTAAGGCTTCTACTTTTATATATAGTGGAGTGATTTTCTTGTACCAGCTTCAAAAAAATGTGCTCCTACGTGTACCACGAGTGGGTGTGAGAGAACTAGTGCGTGCGTGCACCGCTTCTCTTCGTGAGAGTACAATATACTATGCCCAAAGAATGTTTGTCGCAAGAGTAATACTCCCTCCGTTCAGAATTACTTGTCACAAAAATGGATGTATCTACAACTAAAATACATCTTGATACATTCATTTCTTGGACGAGTAATTCTGAACGGAGGGAGTAGTATAAGTGTGTGACGTGTGAGCTAAAATAAAATGTGCGTTCCGTCTTTTGTTTTTTAGAAGTTTTGAGGGTAGGGTGTGAAGAGCACATATGTGCGTGACGTCTACCTGCAGATAGACGGTGGGTGCGACGTGCGAGTCTGCGAGAGGACTCGGGAGAGTCGTGACTCGTGAGGGTGCGTGTGCGTGAGAGAGAGGGGAGCACGTATCAATGCAATGCATGTGTCCGTAAATCATTATCCGACAAACATTCGCCACAAGCCTTTTCCTGACGAACGCCGTAAGAACCGTTAGATCGACATCCGACAGTATCAGTTTTGCCATGTCATTTAACAGAACAGCCACTCCTCCTACACACAAATCTTCCACGTGAGTGTTAGCAACTGTCGTATGCTCCCTCCGTTCCGAAATGCAGTGCATATAGCTTTATTGAAAATTCGAACCTCGCAAACTTTTACCGAGTTTTCTTGTACCAAATTGCACATGTAGAATACCCTGTATATATCATTTCATTCATCTTCGAGAGGCAACTATAAAGATGGGTGAGGAGTCTACAAAGAAAGACCATCAAATCACCCGCAGCAATTTCAACCATCCTTTAGTGTCGAGGAATATCATAGGAACTCTATATGATATGATTTTTATAGGATTTTTTTCCTTTAGAGCCAATTGGTTCATAGGAATAGATTCATATACTCTACATTTCAAAGGAAATAAACATGATATCATTTCTTTAGCTTTAGAGCCACTTGGTTCATATGAATGGATTCCTATACTCCCTTAATTTCAAAGGAAAATAAACATTAGCGTATATTCAATAGAAAAGTTGCTATGATATGAACCAAATTACATCTCTTTTCTAATCCCTCCTCATGGGAATTGAGATACATGTCATCTCTAGATTCAATAGAAAAGTTCCTATGATGTGAACCAAATGACATCTCTTTTCCAATCCCTACTCATAGGAATTGAGATGCTCCATGTCATCTCTTTCCCTACAACTTGCATGTATACATCTTCTATTCCTAAATAGATAGTACAACCCACTAGTAGCTTTTTTCAAAAACATGCAACTATGGCACAAGAACTATATAGTGTGCCAATAACTTTGAAAGATGGTCGCTGGATGAAGCTAACCCGACAGTGCAGACATGGGCAAATCCGAGCACTACTGGCCGTTGGATATCATCAACAATTCACCAGATTAGCCACATGTACAATTTAGAAGACTCCATGGTTGATCTTAAGCATAATGCACAAACCTCAAAACACAAGCACTTCTCCATTGTTCTAGAATCTTCTGTATCATAATTGATTATTTTTTCTAAATGAATTGCCATTATTTGTTTGTTACTTTATGATTTACAATGCATAACCCCATGAATCTTAACATTTTTATAAAACTAATTGATTTTGAATGAGATGAACTACAAGAACTAAACGAACATCTACATCATGCATATATGACTCAAAGCTTTACATGCTATAGTGTGTATTTATTCATAATTTGGTTTCAAAATCTCATGCGTTCAATACATGTGTACCTTACTAGTTTTGAGTAGAGTAGCAAATTTCACGCAGCCCCGGGTATATCAAAAAGCAGGGCCCATGCATCATTGACTTTCGGTCGAACCTACGTCCACAATTTTTTGTACGTCCTATATCTCCACTGGTCCCCGAACCCAAAATGTTGCCTCGTTCCCGTAAAACCAAGCAGCCCACACATATTTAAGGCGTCGACTCGAACCCGTTTACTACGATGTGTCCCCGCACGCCGTAGTACTCCTACAAACCCTACCGCCACACTCATCATCGGTTTTCTTCAAGAGGATGAGGGAGAAGCCGATGTGTAGTGGAGGCACTTTCAAAAAAAGGATCTGTAGTGGAGACACCTACCATAGGGTGCCCCAGGTAGCTACCGCACTCATCATTGTTTTCTCTTTTCTTTATGCTCTTGCGCCCTAGAGTGAAATGATGGTTGTTTCATCCGTCCAGCTTAATGCGGGAAAGGTGGGGCTTTGTGATATGACCCCTCATCGCTCATTTTCTACTACTTCGGTGCTACGACCGGGGTGCCTCCAATTCCAACCACTGCTCCAAACTGTAATTTGGTGCATCGCACGTGGAACAAGACGGTGGATGAGCCACATGTCTGCCAAAGGGGTCCTGTTAAGTGTATCGCCATTTCGTGTGCGGATTGACCCTGCTTGAGTTGCTACGCCAACATGACAGGAGCAGCCTGCCACTTGGTTTTGCTCCTTGGTGAATCCCGACTATATTGATCTAAAAAGATACGTGCTGAACTACCCTCTCCGTCTTGGTTTTTTATTTGTAGGCGTCTCTGTTTATAGGGCCTGCACGTAGTTTTAGGTCATCCATTTGACTAACTAAATATGAGTTACTATGTCACAAAAAGTATATCATTGGATTCTTATTGGTTGATATGTGAAGAAACAAGAAACGAAGTAGAAGTTAATGCACCGCGGCTTAGTATTTTGGGATTATTTGGTTTTCGTAAGATGACTTACTCACCTAGACGGAGGGAGTAGTTGTATTTAAAATTCGAGGGCGGGGCTTTTGCTGCGCGGTAGGCGGGGCAGTTCCGCCTAGTCAGTTCGACAGAGACGCGAGAAGACGAGGGAGTAGGCTGCTGCAAACGTAGGGCTGTGTAATTTGACAACGAGTTACTGTTGGACAGGTGGGGCCCCGTGATTTGACTTGCCATTATCATTTTAACTGCGGCGCTACGACTGGCGTGAGTCTCCCGATTCCTGACCACCTCCATACAGGTGCCTCTCCCAATGCTCCACCATGTAGTAGAGGCTGGCTCTTGCATGATAGCCCACTTCTCCACTTTTTCCTTGCCTCTCTTTCCTCCACATATGCAAAAATGCCATGTAAAGCGCACTATTATACTTACTTGCTCCTACAGGTGCTTAAGCTTGCCACATAGGCATAAAGTCTGATGTGGCAAGTTAATCAAGAAGAGAGAGACTAGTTTGGTGACCCAAGGAAGAAACAGTGCTAAGCGCGTGTACCTAGGTGAACAGACAATTTTGAGTCTATAGCTAATTAAATGAAGCAAACTTAGCAACACCATTTCATTGGAAGAGGTCACTCCTTGGCAAATGCAATAAATACTAGTACTCCCTGTGTCCCATAATATAAGAACTTTTTGGCACTACACTAGTGTCAAAAACGTTCTTATATTATGGGACGGAGGGAGTACGAAGAAAGAGATAGAGAGGAGTAAAAAATACACTTATAGCCAACCTTGTTGTAGTATGAGTGACTAAGTGATGACTATGTATGACATGCCAACATCAGATAGCCTAACGCACCATGTTAAATCTCCAAGGGCGTGACCGTGCGAGCGACGCGACGGTCGTGGTAGGCGCGACCATGATACGGGCTGCTGGCATCCCTTGGATCTGAGATCAAACGGTCGCATGCTAAGTTGCTGAAAATTTGTAGAATAACCCTCCAGGATAGGATATTCACCCATAGGTCTAGAATCACGCCATGCAACCGTTCGATCTCAGATCCAAGGGCTCTCGGAAGCCCGTATCATGGGAGAATGGAAAGCCACTACCCTGCCGTTCGCATGCTGGCAGTTCGCTCCTACTCGTCCTCACACGTCCTTTAATACTACGGCGGTTCGCTCCTAGTCGTCCCGTCCATTCACGTTATGGCAGTTCCACTAATCCTAACCCTCCTCCCAAATCCATGGCATCCCAAATCTCCCCGATCGGCGGTGAGTACAAGGTTAGAACCATCACCGACGATGAGTTCGACGTCATCTACACCCGTACTTCCGCTATGGTGAAAGGATGCCTTTCTTGCTTCAGACGCATGTTCGAAAACTCAGATGATGAGTGGGTCGCTGGGCTAGATGTTGAGTACACCACAGTCCTGGGACGAGAGAAGGATCTAAAGGACGAAGAGAGGAAGAAGCCCATCGTGATCCAGGTTTGCGTACATAACGTTTGCTTAGTCTACCACATATGCCATGCCGACGTTGAGTGCCAGGATTTTAAGAACTTCCTCGAGGACAAAACAGTGAAATTTGTTACTGTAGACTTTAAGAACGACAAAGAAGTCCTTGGTCGGATAGGCCTCGTTGTAGGCAACTCCTTCGACCTCCAGAAGAATCAGCTGGTGCCCTCTTGTCAGCCCTCAATGTTGACCCTGGCAGGAGCCATGGTTCATCCTTCGTACCGTAAACTGGAGAAACCTCATTACACATTTCATCGTCATGCATGGCAGCGGAATGTACTAGATATAGACCACATCCACTACGCTGCAATGGATGGCTACCTTTGTTTCAATATCTACAAGGGTTGGATGAAGAGCAACAGCCAAGTTGGCGGTTCAAGCAAAGAAGTATCGGCCAAGAGGAAGAGGGACAAGGACGAAGTCAAGGACGAAGTCAAGGACGTGGACGAGGACTCCGAGTAAGGTGGCAGTGTCATTGCTCATGGTGGTTCTAAACTTCTAATGCAGTGTCTACCAGATTAGTTGCATAGTTTAATTTCAGGTATGCTTAATTTAATTTGAGGGGTGTGTTGTGCTGAGCCCCCAGCAGAACTATGTTATGTTTCTTCTCGTTACTTTAACTCTTCAGTATGTACATACTACTAGTATTTCTTTAATAGAATTTAGCACCCCAATTAAGCATGTACTAGCTTTTTTAATAGTACTATATGCATAATTTGGCGACGAGCGCTCTCTATATGTACCACCTTTTTTTTTAATTTTAATTTTTGCTCCATGGCGCAATCCATCGATAGTACTACTGTACAAAAGTATACATTTTTTAAAAGGCTAGAGTACTGTTCATCACATATATATAGCCAGTTAAATTCTCAACCTAGAACGATGTGCATGCCATGTAGTCAACCAATACGGAGGAAGTATAGTAAAAATGAGGTGATTTTACCGAGCGATCGGCAGGGGAGCATGGCCTGTCATGCGGTCCCACGTGTCATGATGTACCAAGGCGATGCGCGTGTCCCTCTTGAGGAATAATCAATACTAGTACGTGGTTTGAGATGATGTCGAACCGAAGTGTGAAATAATGGTTTCTTTGTCTGTCTGGGAAGGTGCGGCATTGTGATTTGACGTCTCATTGCTCATTACTACTACTGGGCCGGTACGAGTGGGGTGCGTCCCCCCTGTTGTTCTGCACTGTTATTTGGTGCTTGACACGTCGACCCGGTTGCTATATGTCCCACATGTCGGCGATAGGAAGTACAGAATTCATGAAAGCGAGCGTCGACGGAGGAGTATACTATAGAATTCATGAAAGGGAGCAACTTAGTTTTGGAAAAATCTGTTTTTACGGAGTACGTACCCACTAGGGTTTATAGGGCTCATCTAAAAAAACATTCGTTTTTCCGTTTGATAAGTCTCAACTCTACTATACTAGTAGTAGTACCATTACATGTTGGATTTCGAGGTGCGTTAGATCACCCGACGCAAGCAGTGTCAAGAGGAAACTAACCAATGCATGTACAAGTTCATGGAAATTTAGTGGTCATTCATGCATTCGTTCTAATTAATGCCTCGGTAAACATAACTTCTTGAGAAAAACAAGCGTACTGTGCAAACTACGAAATTAATTCGACCACTCACCGTCTACCTTGGTTGGAGAGATTTTGAAATTTAGCCATAAACTGGAAAGGAGGGAGTAGTAACTTTTGTCTCGATTACTATTTGTGGCCTTGTATAGATGCAAAATGTATTTTTTTATAGTGGCCTAAGTAAATGGAGGGAGTACTACCAAAGTACGTAGTAGGGACGAGGAGTAAACGGAGGGAGTAGTAAAATTTTCTCCTCGTGCTGTTAGCCACCGCACGCGTGGGCGAGGGAGCGGGCGTAAAGGCGTACAATAGTAGTAAGCTTCACCTTATCCTGTGAGCCACCGTGCCGGTGGGCGGGGAAGACGGTGTACTAAGCAAGCTCCTCCTCGTTCTGCGAGTTGACAGGACACATCAAGAGTACTCCAGTGTATAGAGCCTTGCCTCTAAGGTAGGCCGCACATGGTTTGCCTCTTTTTTTACTTTAACATAACGCGTCAAGTCGCAATTTGTTTGTTCACCCATGGTAGACGATCTTCCCTCCACAAGGTGGACAACCAGTACACGTGCCAAATTACCACGTGGGCTGCCTTTTTCGTACAGAAATGAGCTCCACCGTGTACCCGCGCGGGTGTGGTTGGGAAAGAGACGGGAGTACATGCGCCATGCGTGCACCTCTTCTCTTCGTGCACGTCCCCCACCTACGTGGGTGTGTGTGTGAGAGATACAAACCTAGACATAATGCGCCGTCCATCCCCATGCCTCCGCCCAGTCCGACCACCAGTCACCAACATGGCACCATGCCCCACTCCTCCTCACCTTATCTCTCATATTTCTCCCTCCTATTTTATATACAAAGGGCCACTATCAAAATTACAATTTGCAGACATACAAGGCCACTAACACTAATCGATGCAATATTAATGGTGTTTGCCTCATGGTACTAGCAAAGGAGGACATTAATTATCCCTTGCCTGCGTGCGAGAGTTTGTAAAAAAATTCATCTTGATGTTCCGTGCAATGCACGGGCATCTTGCTAGTCCATGAAAACAACACATGGCAAAATTCCACGGCGAATGAGGGATTTGAATCTGTTGGGAGGGGCTGTTCGGATCTTGCCTGGGGTAGCCAAAATATTGGCGACCCTTTTGTCCACCGGTGCCTTTGCCACCGATGAAATAGGAATGGCTCTCGTGGTCATGCTGTCATGCATCCTCCAGCGCGCACGTTGGATACGAGCTCGCACGAGCTATGTTTTTTTGTCCCACAACGCCGACCGAGCCGCCCGCAGACCGACCGGCAACCCGCAAATTACGCCATCCAACCGTAGCCGCACACATTATGACAACAACTCAACCAACCGGACGAAATTCACACAAACACGTAGACAAACTGATATTTCATATAAACAATGACGGAAATCATATAAAATACTAGATTTTCACACAAACATGACGGATTTCATTACATTCAAATGAACTACGCGGTGCTAGTTCTGGACAGCAGAGGTATATAATACCTGGCCCAAATGGTCGCCCGCCGATTGATTTCTGTTCCTCATGTCCGGCAGTGAGATCACCAGACTGCCGGGAGCCCCGCAGGTATATGCTTCAGTGCAAAGGACGGCTCGATTCCCCACTACCCAACTGATATCGTTGGCTGGTGCCGAAGATGATGGTGGCCGGCACCGGTTCGAGTTCATCACCGGCCACTACTTCGCCATGGCCGGCACTGGCTCGAGTTCATCCTAACATTCCCCTCTTCCGTGGAGCCCATGCGGGGTCGACGAAGGTCCTCACAACAAAAGGATCCGGCAAGACACCTGTTGTGTACGCCAGTGTCGCCTCCGCGGTGGCCTTCATGGGACCCAAGCGGCAGTGGCCTCCCGTGTTCTACTTCTCCTTGATGATGGTGGCGGACGTGGAGGCGCTGGCCACCGACTCGTCGCTCTCCGTGCACCCAGCTTCTGTAGCTGCTTGCATGGCGTGGCCGCCGGCATGGGAGTCTCGGCCACAGAAACGGGAGACGGGGTACGAGGCGGCGGCGTGGACGGCAACAACGACGCTCGTGCGCCGCTCCTCGTCGAGCTGGCCTGGAGTGGTGAATTGCTGAACCGCGCATCGGCTTGGGGCTACAACTGGCTCCGTCGGGCAAGGGGAGGGAGGTGGATCAGCAAGCTGCATAGCTCGTATCCGGCAGGCTACCCAGCCGGCTTGGATGCGGAATAACTACTCTTCGTAAGCCATTGTAAGAGTGGACAAAATGGTGGAGGAGATAGGGGAGCGGCGGAGGTGTGCGATTCTTGGCTGGCGTTTGGCCTTGTTTAAATAGACGGCGGGCGGGAGGAGCTCGGCCAGCGTTGCGTTTAACGCCGGCCCGGTCATCAACGGACGTGTGTCCAGAGTGGGTTTCTCGGCTTCCACACGGGCGGGTTTCATGGAGGCGTTTGAATGCAGCATAGAGGCGTGTTCAGCCGGGCGTGCCGTGAGTAGCGCCCTCGACTCTGACCTAGGACACCGTGCCGTTCTTCCACTGACGTGTGGGCTCTTTGGGTGCATGGCCTGCATGTCAGTGACCCAACGCAGGCAGCGCACAGCAGAGGAACCTTTGGTGGGCCAGGGCGGTCGGAAGTGGGCATTTCATAAACCAATGATTGTTCATTGAGTGTGATGTCATGTTTTTCATGTAGTTAAGCCTACTATGTTGATAGCCCATTCGATACGTTGTGATTCATAAAGACCGCTGCAAGCATCAATGTTCTACTTATCACAGATAAGATTGATTAATACCCGTAACAACCCATGTCCTTAACAAAGGGTGCATGCACGTATAGGTTGAGCGTGTGTCTTGCGTCGTGTTTTGTGTGCATGCAGGCGTGCGAGTGTTGCGTGCGTGCAAGGGTGCGTTTCAGTGTTGCATGCATGGGTGCATACGTGCGTCTGTTCGTGAGTGCATGTGTACATGTCAGTGTGGCACGCCAGCATGCGTGCATGTGTACGTTATGTGTACGTGTCAGTGTTGCACGCCTACATGCGTGCATGTCTTGCATGCGTGCATGTGTACGTGTGGGGTGAGGCTACACGTCAGTCGACTGACTTTTTCATCTCTGGTCATTAGATTTTCCAGCCGTTGGATACAAAATCAAGGGCCTCCAGTTTATCATCAAACTCCAACCCCCCTGAGCCTCCAGCCACCACCGGCCGAACTGCCTGCCCCCGCCGCCCGCGGCCGGCCCGCCCTCCCCGAAACCACTCCCCACCGCTAGTCCGCCGCCGCACCGGCCATCCCTCTAGCCCCCCCCCCCCCCCCGCACGCGCCGAGCTTTTTCTCCGGGGATCCCCACCCCACCGCCCAATGAACGTCCCCCAACCGCCGGTGACTGCCAACTAGAGATCTCATGACTTCGAATACCCACCGACCACTAATTTATTACCATCTCTGTCCTTCATATACGCGCTGACGGGTGGGCCCTATGGTAATGTGCGCTGCTGAATGTGGACCGTTCGACTGGTCAATTGATCGTGTTATCAACAAATTACGGAGTTGTATGGTGAGCCAGTTACCGTATGATCACCCTAAAATGTACTCCTATTTTATTAACACAGTACAGACTCAAACTACCATTTCTTTCTTTCATATACGGGCTGACAGGTGGGCCCCACGGTTACGCGCCCCGATGGTGCAACACTAGTTGCGCCGTTTGACTGGTCAATTGATTGTGTCATCAACAAAATACGGAGTTGTACGGGTGAGCCAGTGACCGTATAATCATGACATGTATTTGTTTAACACGGTACAGACGCAAGGGCTCATATATACGTGCAGGCACTCACCGCTATAAGCGCACACACGCGAGCCCTACCCCTATGAGCACCTTCGGGAGAGTGGGCCAGCATATATGATCTTGAGATTTTACGAAGTCACCATAGGTGCCTCGTAGTCGAGTGTAACGTCTCGTCCCACTGAACGTACATCGCCGGAAAATACTGAAATTAACACAAGATAAATGCGAGCACCGGGACTTTAACCCTGGTGGGCTCGAGAAACCACTGTCCTCTAACCATCCAACCACATGTTGGTTAGCACGACAAAATGTATGTGGTGACCGTGATGAGC
Source organism: Triticum timopheevii (assembly GCA_963921465.1). NCBI lineage: Eukaryota > Viridiplantae > Streptophyta > Magnoliopsida > Poales > Poaceae > Triticum > Triticum timopheevii. The sequence continues at coordinate 104,934,461 of OY997266.1, forward strand.
TTATTCTGAAGTCCAGTGACCATATCGTGCTTTCGCTTCAAATACAATGACCGTAAGTGTCGTCAACAAAATATGGAACACGCATCAAATGCAAAGTCTGTCAGTGTCATCAACAAGATATGGAGATGTATCGTGAGCTAGATATCGTTGTACTATTGTATATGCTTATTTTCTTAGTGGCCGATTGCCTGTGTGGTGTGGTGGGCACATCATTTCTAGTTGTGGTGGGTCAACATGAAGACTCATGGGTCGGTTCCATCCTGCGCCACATATAGGTTGGACCGAGACGTGTTATACGAAGACCCATGTGGAGGACTCGGCGTACAACACGAAGCTACCAGAGTCGCGGAGGACTCTATCCCCACTGGTGATAAGCCGATTATATATGATTTGTAACCCTAGGCCCTTAGTATGTTATACAAGCTTGGGGGCTAGTTCGTCGATAGTATACACACACGCACAATGCCTGGTATTCACGTGTACTTTGTACACACCCCTATCACTAATATACAGTACCAGGAGTAGGCTCTTTCTTCAACTGCAAGAGTCCGATCCGAACTAGGGTAAAACTTTGCCTCGTATTACCATCCAGCCTAACAGCCAGGGATATCCTACCGAATGATATGATGAAATCATATCTGCCAACTACTAAGAGAGAGGTGTGTCAGGGGGCAATGTGTGTGAGAGAGGCCTAAAGATAATGTGCGTGCGGGAGACACGTAGGCACATATATGTGCGTATATAGGGCTAGTAGAGACCGTGCATGTGTATATATGCATGTGAGAGAAATAGTGTTTTCCAACTGAGATTAGTGAAAAGAGTGGTACATAGTAGTCAGAGAGAGAGAGAGAGAGAAACAGAGAGAGCATGTGCGTGAGACACCCCGACACCCTGAGAGAGATTGTGAGCATGTGTGAAAGAGAAATGTCGATGCATATAAAGTGTGTGCACTTATGTGTTAGATAGAGAGATATATAAAACGTTTCCGAGAACGGGGCGAGGCATAGTGCATCTACGTGTAAAAGGCGGTTCTACGCATTAACTTAAAATATAAGTGGCATTATTATTTTTGGATGAGATCATGAATTTTGCAAAATTGCGTATGGACGAAAATCGGTCTATCAGATACCCTACTCTATTGAATTCTAGCATGTGCATGTGTTTATTTCATATTATCGATCCATAGAGTGAGAGCGGTTTGAAATACAGGCAATGGATGCTTTTGCAATTCATATATAAACATTAAATAGTGCACTCCATGTTGTTAGTGTGCAGCACTTTGTACATTAGTCACTTGCATGGATACATTCCAAATTGCTAGCTACAAAATAAAATACATGTCGAATTCAACATAAAGGGGGTTTCAAAGATTCGAATTCATAGGAAGTGCATTCATCTATTTGAACCCGAGATGATGGCATTTGTAAATCAGATGTAAAAGGGGGCATCAACCTTTGTTGTGAGTTTGAACATGCTATATATATTCATACGCATATCTAACTTTTTTTTGCAACCAAGGAGATTATATCTGGAACCATGCATGAACTGAGGTAAGTTGCACGTATTTTAATATATACTCATGTACAATGTATATCAAATGTACCCCCTCCATTCCAAAATAATCGTAGCTTTAGGATTTTCAAGAGTAAAGATTTGTGAAGTTTGACAAATCCTGAAAGTTCAATTCAAGAGAACCGAAAACGTTAATGCTTGTGCTCCCAAATATTGAACGAAGCGCCAAATAGGCCTCTGGTCACCCAAAACCGCGCGAGACTAATGTTTTGGTGGTAGGAAATTGCTGTCCTGACTCTGACCCGTGTAGCCTATCGGCCCGATGTCCAAAGGTCTAAACCGGGCTAGGTTTGTAACTTCACCAAGACGCTAGTCTCAACCACCTCCGAGAAGCATTCATACGCCGTGGGTGCCTAAACACCCATGCGCTCGGCCGAAATCTATCCCGCCCACATTTGGGACACCTGACATGACTGTCCTACCCCCAACCCGCAATATGTCCGAAATTTTAGATGGGGGCAAAGTTTGTAACTTTCCCCAAATTTCAAACAAGCGCGTCTCAAACCAAAACATTGTTCCCCCTTAGTTCCTCGCCTCCCTCCGTTTCCCCATTCATACTCCATGGGCGCGAAAACGCCCTCTCCACCAGCCGCGAAACCCTAGCCTCCTCCGTCCTCCACCCCATAGCGGCCAATCCACCGCCGCCCTCCTCCATCACGCCGGAGCCAGTACCCCGATGTCGTCGTCCAACGCAACCGCAACCGCAACGACCTCAAGGAGTTAGCAGCTGAAGCTGAGGCAGAGCTGCCTCCATAACGCCGACGCCAACGTGCGCCGTACCAGAACCACTCCAACCACGCCGTCCTATGCCTCATTGCTGCGGCTCCACTGTCGCAACCGTCCACCGCACCGAAGTTGTTCCCACTACGCTGTCATTCGCCGCCTCGGATCTGCTTTCCCACTGCCGACAGGCGACCACCGCACCACACTCAACAACTTGGCCATGGGTTTGTCCAAGGCTGCACCGTCCTCCACAACTTCTGGTTTCCGGCGAACAACAAGAAGATCATCGGACAAACAGAAGGAGGACACAGCACTGCCAGCAGAAAGAGGTACTCCTCTTCCCTTATTCGTGGAAATCTTACATCTCCGCTCACACCATATTCATCCCACGAAAGAAACTAGTTGAGCGCTTCTTACTGCATATTCTTCGTGATACTAAATGCACAAGGTTTCCTCCCTTTTACTATGTCACCTTTGCTAGAGGTCAGTAGCCCGCCTGGATTTCAATTCAGGATCAGTCGAACCGCAATTAAAAGAAGCAGCACCCGCTTAGGCGCGCGGAGCACCTAGTTCGCTTATTCCCCGGGGAAGCGGCGCATCGGTGTCTATCATAGGGGTGTGGGGCGTAGGAGCTGCTTGCGCCCGATCTGGAGGTCGGCGGGGCTTGAATGGATGGTCGGGGGCGGTGCCAAGCACGGCGGTGTGGTGAGGTCAAGGGGAGGGCACAGGCAGGGGAGTAATACTGGGCCGATGGTCGCTGGTGTTTCGAGGAAGATCGTCAACACTGACTGGCTGGAGGTAGATGAAGGCGATCTGCCTGTTCTTTGTACATCGGACGATGCAGAAAAAATGGACTGACCTATTTGCTTTCAGTCGACTGTTATTTTCATAGAATCCTGTAGTAATTTAGTGTGCCATGCATGTTGTAGAGCTATCATATGTCTCCCGTCATTTATTTCTCACCAACCTGCTATCTGCTACCTTTACACTGTACTAATTGTGCACACACTTCACCCATACTCACACTATTGTTGTTTTATGCATGGGTATTTCAGACTTGAAAGACTCTAACGCAGTGTTGATGAATGCAGAAAAGAAAAGACAGAAGTCGCTGTAGTGTAATTCGAAGATAAGCACTAAGCATTTCAGCGCTCTAATGGGTGCAGTGTCAGCAGTTGGAGACAGTAAACGTAGCTCTGCAGTTGATGATCTCAATTGCCACACACAACCATCCCAGGTGCTTGCTTTAACTTCACACTGTCAAATGTGGTTGCATGTTGCATATGGTGTCTAGCTTGTATTGCTTCCAATTTGGTTAAATTGCATCTGCTTACTTTACACATTATACCTTGATAATGACATGCCTTCCTGTTTTTGATACATACTACATATGTCTATTAACCATGTTCGTACATCAAACTAATGCTCTTTTGTATCCCTCATCAATCACTTATGATGAGACAGTCACCCGAGTGGGTTACTATGAGACGCCCTACTCGTTTAAAAAGTGCAGTGTCATCCTCCCCACATGATTCTCAAGAAACAGCAAGGCTAAATGAAGATAGTCAACGTAGCTCTCTAGTTGATCACCGCAATTCCCCCACACCACCATCACAGGTGCTTTCTCTTACTTGGTAGTGTGATATGTGGTTGCATGTTGCATATGGTGTCTACCTGTCGGGGGTTGGGTGCGACATATGCCAAAGGATGGCTTATCATGGTGGGGGCGAGTAGAACATCGCCAGTGCCTGGAAACGGGATGAGGCGAAGACATCCACGCTGGCGGATCTTACCCAGCTTCAGGGCTCTCCGAGGAGATAACACCCCTACTGCTGCTCTGCGGGGTCTCCGCATGATCTCTAAGGCAAAGTGAATACAAGGGTGCTCCTAGAGCTGTTCTGGAGGAAGGAGAAGGCAAGGCTAGCTCTCTCCCTCCGGTGTGTTCTGTCTAATGCTACTGGATGCGAACCCTTTGCATGGGTGCCCTGGGGGGTTTATATAGGCCTACCCCCCAGGGTTACAATGGTAAAACCGGCTGGGCCCGGGTCCCAGCCATCTGTCTCTCAGGTGCCGTCTTCTCTGCCGACTACTGGGGCCCGCCGACCGGTGGGTCTCGCCGACTCGCCTGGTATGAGGGCGTCAGCCCGTGTCCACCGCGGGCGGGTCCTACCGGCTGCAGATTACTATAGCCATGCTTCTAATGACGCGGGCTTGGTCAGTGGGTCATGGCAACAGTGTCGCCGCCTGCAGGCGATCACTGTGGTCATTCCCCTGTTGCGTCTGGTTAATGGCGTGTGGGGCCCGTGGGAGGGGGCGGCCGACTCCAGGGGGCCGACTCCCAACAGGTCGACTCTCGGCGCTCCCGCCGTCTTTAATACTCTCGCTGACTGGTAGGCCCCGCCGTCTTCGGGTCGTACAGACAAGGCGTCGTGGGCACAGGGCCCTGCCTCAAGGACAGATGTCAGGGCTGACATGGCAACAGTGCCGCGTCGGGCGGAGATTTTCCGGGGGTACGGTGCCCTATGGCCATGCCAGCCTTTAATTATCGGGTGGTTGGGAGTCGCGGGCCGACTCCCCATAGTCGGCTTCTTCGGAGTCGCCTCCGGGACTCGGCTTGGGTGAAAGTCGCCTCTGGGACTCGGCCGTCTTGGAGTCGCCTCCTGGACTCGGCTCTAATGAAAGTCGCCTCTGGGACTCGGCCGTCTTGGAGCCACCATAGATACTTGAGGGGCGCAGTCTGCCCCGATGTCTTGAAAGGTCCTAGGGCTCGGGTTAGCCTACCCGTGGCCCATTACTCCGACAGTAGTCCCCGAAGCTGGTGAGGCTCCGAGGTGGATACGTCATGTGCCTCAGCAGTTTCATTCTTTAGATGGGGGAAAGCAAGCTTTGATGGCCGCCTTCTACCAAGCCGACTGGCTGGAGTTAGATTCTCTGTGCGCCGTCATGCTCAAGCCGGCTAGCTGGAGTCGGATTCGCCGAGGGCCGTCTTGCCTCTTGAGGCGTTTCGAACGTCGTGGCGGGAACCAGGCGGCGTGCCTGATATGCTTCCCGTGGTCGCCCACTGCGGCCCCGTCGCGCGGGGCCATGTGGCAAGGGCAGTCTGCCTGCCCACGCGCGCGACGGGACAGGCCGTCAGGCGGGGCCCGCCACTACCGTGCCTCGGCACGCGAACGGATCTGCTGCGGCTGGGCGGGCGGTTGGGCTCCCCACGTTGTTACTGCGCGCAGTAACTTCGTGGGTTTAATCGTGGGGGGCGTGGGGGCTCGCGCGCAGTTAATCCCCACGCCACCCCATCGGCTTCTCAGCCTTCGGGGCTATAAATAGGCGGGGGAAGCGGGACGGCGAAGCACGCGCTTGTTCTTCCCCGCTTCCCCTGCTTCCTCCTACCTCTCCTTCTTCTCGCCATCGCCGCACCACGCCGCACCGCTCCGCAGCGATGAGATCTTCCTCCGCCGCGGCCTCTGCCGTCCGCTCCGGCGCGTGGGATGGTTCCCAGGTGGACGACGACGCCATCGAGCACCTCCGCAGGACGCGTTGGCTCCCCGGCGCGCACCTGGTGCAAGCTCGCGCCGCACCGGAGGGGGAGATAATGCCGGCGCCGAAGGAGGGCGAGCGGGTAATATTCCGCTCGCACCTTATGCGCGGCATGGGCCTGCCGGCGAGCGGCTTCCTCTGCTCGTTCTTGGAGTTCAACAGACTCCAGCCGCACCACCTCACCCCGAACACGGTGGTGCTGTTGGCCGCCTTCGCCACCCTGTGCGAGGGTTTTCTCGGCGTTCTCACCACCCTCGAGCTGTGGGGAGAGTTCTTCCAATCGAAGCTCGGCACGCACACCGCCGGCATAACGGCCAAGTGCGGCGCCTTCATCGCCATGCGCAGGTCGACCGCCGACAACCCCATCCCCTCCATCACGTTGATCAAGTCGGTGAAGATGTGGCAACGTTCGTACTTCTACGTGAAGAATGTCGCCACGGAAGGTGACTGGGTCAACCTGCCGTACTATGAAGCCGGCGCACCGGCTGGGAGGCTTCCCAGCTGGTCCAATCGGGCCAAGACGCTGTCTCCTGCCGGCACCGCTGCCGTCGCCCGACTCCGAGTATTGACGCAGTCGGAAGGCTTGGTCAGGGCGGACTTGCTGGCCGCCTTCGTGGCGCGCCGAGTCCTCCCACTCCAAGGCCGACCTCATCTGATCTGTCAGATGAGAGACCGCCGAGACCCGAGCCGGATGAGCACCTGGGAGATGCCCCACGTGAAGGTGGCGAACATGGTGAACCACATCGTGAACTTTGAGCTCGCGGAAGACTGGCAGTTCGGCAAGGAGCCGTACTCACGTGCCAACCCCCCGCCTGTGGTAGGTCGAATCTTTTGTTTCTGTTTTTCTTCATAGCCGAATCCGACTTCTGATTCTTCTTGGTTCTCTGAGTCAGAACCCCCTCATCCAGCCCACAGCCGGCGCCACTAGGCAGCCCCGCGAGTTCGCTCCAGACCGCGCGGAGAGCGACATCGACGACCCCGACTTGGGGGCGGCGGCTATGGAAGCCGACGCCGAAGGCGGGGGAGGAGGAGCGGAAGGCGGACTCTGGCCCTCGGTGACCTTTGCCGACTGGCCGGAGGACGAGGGTGACGGCGAGGTTGTCCCGCGCCGCCAACCGAAAGTCGGCCATCCAGGCGTGAGTTCCTCCACCAGCTTGGCCGGTCAAGCCGGCGCGAAGAAGCGCCGAGCCGTGCCGAGTTCGCTCGGTGGTCGGCCGAGAAAGTTCAAGGGGGCGGCTACCGCGACCAAGCGGGAGGAGGCGATCGCGAAGGCCAACCGCTTCCGCAAGGAAGTGAAGAAGCCGCCGCTGGTCTCAGCGTAAGTGCTGACTATCGCTTGTTCTTGTTTCTTCGGACGGATCTGTTCTGAGTCTTTTTCGCTCTGTTTTCTGCTTCAGGGCCCCTCTTTCTCTTGAGAGGGTTGCCGTCCCCTTTGTCATGGGGTCGGCCGAGACGTCCGCCAGCACCCGGCGGATTGACCCCGCCGCCGACATCCGGGAGGCAACGGAGCGCAACGCGCGGGAGAAGCGTGACGAGGAAGAGGCCGACCGTCTGGAGAAGGCGGAGGCCGAGAAGGCGGCGGCCTCCGCCTGGAAGAAACTGGCGGAGGCCGAAGCCGCCGCTGCGGCCAAACAGCGGGCCGAGGAGGCTGCACGCCACCAGTCGGCATTGCTTGTCGTTCCGTTGAGCTCCGCGCCGCCGCCCCCGGAGTTCACGGGGCAGACTGCAGAAGTCGGCGGGGAGTACTCCATCGCGGAGAGGGACAGAGGAGAGGCCTCTGCGTCGGGCACGGCCTCACCGCCACCGCCGCCTCCGCCTCATGGTAAGCAGCCGGCTGGCCCTCTAGTGCCGCCGGCTGAGGACGAGGCGATGGCGAGGCTGCTTCTCCAAGTCGCCACACCGGCGCGCCGCCGTCTTGCGAAGGCGTTCTCGGCGCCGCACCCCTTGGAAGCCGGCGCCGCCAGCTCGGCCATTCCAGATGCTGAGGCATCAAGTGCTTCGCCTACTGGATGGGTGTGAGGAGGCGGCGACGGTCCGCTGAACCAGGCGCTCCTGGATGTGCAGGTGAAGCTGCGGGCTGAAGGAGAAGCCATCCAGGGCTGCACCAGGGCGCATCTGGCATCGCGGGCGTCTATCAGAGTACGTTTTTATTTTTGACTTTGCCTTTTCTCATTCTTCTCTGTGGGGGCGCGCCAGCGCACCCACTAGGTGTAGTCCCCGAGTTTCGGGCCGGCTACTGCGGAGGCGGCCCGGAACTCAATCTGGCGAGTTCCTCATTTTATCTTTGTCTGATTTTTTATTGCAGGAGTATCACAACCTCCGCGTCACCGCCTTCAACCGTAACGTTGAGCGGCTGGAGAAGCGGACTGTCGACTTGGCGGAGAGTCGGAGTAAGTTCTTCTTCTTTTCCGCGGGGGCGCGCTGGCGCACCCGCGGGCTGTAGTCCCCGAGATTCGGGCCGACTGCTGAGCAGTCGGGCCGGATCTTCCCGGCGACCTTTGCTGCTGACGACTTAACGTCTTTCTCTTTGTTTTTCAGAGGCCAATGCCGCTATTCAGGAATAGCTGGGCGAAGTCAGCACGGCCCTTCGTGCCAAGGAGGAGGGATGTGGCAAGCTCGCCAAAGAGCGCGACTTGCTGGCCAAACAGTTGGCAGAGCAGAAGGAGCTGCTGAAGACGGCTCGGGAGGAGGCGAGGCAAAAAGAGACCGCTCTCCTGGCCGAGTTCGAGATGGAGCGCTCCTCCTAGACCGACAGGGAGGCAATGCTGACTTCCGGCTTCCACGAGATCGAGGACATTGTCGATGGTGAGTTCCTTTCCTTTCTTTCCTCGAGCTGCCGACTGTAAGTAAGGCCGACTGCTGATTTTCTTTTTGCTTCCTTCTATTTTGGGCAGACTTTTTCCCTGGCCACTCACAAGCGGTCCCTCGAGCCATCGAGGCTGATCGCGAGGCACGGAGGGCGAATGGCGAGGAGATCGCCGCCAACGCCCCCCTGACCATCGACGAGCAGCTTCTGAGCATCGAGACCCATCTGCGGCCGGCCCATCAGCTGCTGCGCCGGCTTCAACGTGCCGGAGCCCAAGCGATCTCTGCCCTGTGGCCAGGCATGCCGGCTCTGCGCACCGCCAGTCGAACTGCCGTCTGGCTGGAGGTCGCGGCCGGTCGTCTTAAGGCTTCAAAGGGTTCCTCGGCCCGGGCTGGGGCGCGCTGGGCCTTGGAATTCGTCAAGGCTTGGTATCCAGGGCTAGACCTGGACCGGCTGGCCGCGTTTCGGTCAGAGGCCCAGGCGGAACTGGCGGCTGTGGAAGGCGCCCTCATCGAGCGCGCGGCGGCGATCGCCGACTACACCGACACCAGCGTCTTCGTTCCCGAGCGGGCCACGAACGGTGAGGAGGTGCCTCCGGAGTGGTCCGGGATGAGCCTCGACTACGACGAGGACTCGGCGGAGGTAATCGGCTCCAGCACCGAGGAGGAAGACGAGGCGGGGGACGAAGACGAGACGGAGGCGCCAGAAGACAGAGCGGACGACCAGCCTCAGCTCGACCGCGCCTCCAGCAACGAGCCGCGCCCAACCGGGCCGACTGCCGCCGGAGCCGATCAAGCCGAGACCGCCCAGCCGGCCACTCCGGCGCCTGACACCGCTGTCTTTGCCGACCCGCCGAACCCGTCTGCTGCTCCTTAGGCTGCCGTCTTGTCTTTACTTTATCTATTTTCATGGTCTTTGAAGAACTTGTTAATTTGCACAATTCCACCCGCGGGGTGTATTTTGAACTCGGCCAGAGGCCTTTGCTTATGTAAATAACTATCTGCCTTCTATCTTTCGTTGCTTATTGCTCTTTTTGGCTTTTTCCTTTGCCGCCTTTCCATAGTCGCTGCTTTGCCAGACGGACAGTCGCTCCGCGAACTGCCGCAAGTCAAATGCTTAGCTACTTTAGGGAAGGCAAGTACTTCGCCTTTTTAGAGTTTTTTAACAAGTGGGATAGAAAGCGGTGAGCCGAATATTCGAGAGTCGGCTCCGCAGAGAGAGGCTGGGAGCCGGCTTGGGCTATGCATACGCTCTGAGTCCTTAGCCATTTTTTCGTGTGTGCGCTCGTTCTTGCTTATTCTCTGCCTACCAACAGTCGCTCTGCGAGCTGCGGCTTTCGACAGGAGTCGGTTTAAGCACAGCACACTACTTGTCTGACTGCAGGAAGCATTTCATAGCGCAAGACGGCAAGTCCCCGGGCCGACTAGTCGAACCCGGTGCCAAGCGGCATGACAAAAAAGTAGCATACTCGGAGGCATAATTCTTATCATACAGATGACAAAAAGGGCAATCCCCAAGCTCGTCTCGGGGGCCCGAAGTCTCGTTACTTTAACACAAAGGATAGCGTGGTACATACTACATTAACTATAAAATCTTCGGAGGAGATTTGCATTCCATGGCCGTTCTGACTCCTTGCCTGAGTCGTCCCTCTTGCGCGCTCGAGGCTTCTGAGCGCCGATTAGGTAGTAGGAGCCATTGCCCAGTACTTTGCTGATGATGAAGGGGCCTTCCCAAGGCGCCGATAACTTGTGCTGGCCGGCTGTTCGCTGAATCAGCCGGAGCACAAGGTCGCCCTCTTGAAATGATCTTGGCCTGACCTTTCGGTTGTAGTATCGGTGCAGACTCTGCTGGTAGATGCCGGACCGGCTGAGTGCCAACAGCCGGCCCTCTTCCAGCAGGTCGACGCCGTCTTGACGTGCTTCTTCAGCTTCCTCTTCGGTGTACATGGTGACTGGCGGAGAGTCGAACTCTATGTCCGTCGGGATGACGGCTTCGGCACCGTAGACGAGGAAGAAAGGCGTGAAGCCAGTAAACTTGTTTGGAGTCATACGCAGACTCCAGAGGACGGCTGGCAGCTCCTCGAGCCGACAGCCGGCCGAACGCTCGAGCGGTGCGACCAGTCGAGGCTTGATGCCGGACAGGATGAGGCCGTTGCTCGCTCCACCTGCCGTTTGACTGCGGATGGGCAACGGACGCTAAGTCCAACCGGATGCCCTGTGTCGTGCAGAAACGAGCCAAGGCGCCTTTGGCGAAATTTGTGCCGTTGTCGGTGATGATGCTGTGTGGTATGCCGTACCGCACCGTAATGTCGGCGATGAAAGTCACTGCAGTCGGACCATTCAACTTCTTGATGGGCTTTGCTTCTATCCACTTGGTGAACTTGTCCACCGCGACAAGCAGGTGAGTTAGGCCGCCTCGGGCCATCTTGAGTGGTCCCACCATGTCCAGGCACCAAACTGCGAAGGGCCAGGCGATGGGGATTGTCTTCAGCGCGGAAGCCGGCTGAAGTGGCTTGGAGCGGAACTTCTGGCACCCCTTGCATTTTTGGACTAACTCTTTAGCCTCTTCCAGGGCAGCCGGCCAGAAGAAACAGTGCCGAAAGGCTTTGGCGACGAGTGCTCTTGAAGCTGCATGGTGGCCGCACACGCCCTGATGAATGTCTCTGAGAATTGCTTGGCCTTGTTCTGGCTCTACGCAGCGCTGGTAGACACCAGTGACACTACGCCTGACCAGCTCTCTGTTGATTATGGTGTATGCCGCCGCTCGGCGTTGCACTTGCCGAGCCAAGATCTCATCAGTTGGCAGCTCTCTGTTCACTAGAAACTTGAGGATGGGCTGTGCCCATGAGGTTGCTGCATAGGAACCCGGATTCGGCATCACCTCTGGGTGATCCGCTCTGCTCCAACTGATAGGCCTCTCGGACCAATGCATGAATTCTGGAGCATCCGTTGCCACTGCATTTACTTCTTGCTGCTGCTGCCTTCTGCTGCGTCGATCATCGGCCACACTGGTGAACACCACATAGGCTCCGTGCTCTTCTGGGTGCTCGTCTTGCACTGCACCGACTGGCCGAGCGGCTGGCTGCTGGGGTGGCGGTGGAGGCGGTGTCCCAGCAGGCAGAGGAGGAAGGAGGCCGTCTCCCTTGGCGATTCTAGTGAGCCAGTGGCACTTTCGGGTTGTGTGGTTTGACGGCTTCGCGCACTGTGGAACTTGCAGGGACCATCCAGAGTCTGCTCATAAGAAAAGGCCGGCAACCAATTGGATTTGCCACCTTTCTGCTGTTTGGCCGGAGGCTGCCCCTCCGGCTGTTGATCTTCAACTGTCGCAACCTGCCGACTGTTGGAAGTCGGCTGTTGGGCCTTGCGTTTGTTGTCGCTCTGTTGTTGGCGCCAACTGGCGTCTCCAGCTGGAGTTCTGGGAGCCTGAGGGGCCACTTTGCCGGCCGCGTTGACTTGAATCTCTGTCTTCATGGAGGAGTCGGCCGTGGCGTACTTATCTGCTATGATCAGCAGTTCGTCGAGGGTTTCTGGCTCGTCGCAGAGGAGCCGGTGCTTGAGGAGGGTGCCTTCTCGGCACCCGTGTCACGCCCAATATGTGACCCTATCCAAAAGGAACTCGAAGGTCCCACCAAGGATAGACCCGCATATTGAAACGCTTTTGCAAGGTGGATATCATTACATCAACATTACATAATAGATGGGGATACATACAAAAGGCATACAATGCCACACGAATACAACATCATCATACATAAGAGCACCATCCGACTACGGATGAAACACAAACAGAAACTCAAACGACATCCACCCTGCTAGCCCAGGCTGCCGACCTGGAACCTATCCCCTGATCGAAGAAGAAGCAGAATAAGAACTCCAAACAAGCAAACATCACTCTCGCGTCATGATCATCGCATAACCTGTACCTGCAACTGTTGTTGTAGTAATCTGTGAGCCACGAGGACTCAGCAATCCCATTACCATGGGTATCAAGACTAGCAAAGCTTAATGGGAAAGGAAGGGGTAAAGTGGTGAGGTTGCAGCAGCGACTAAGCATATATGGTGGCTAACATACGCAAATGAGAGCGAGAAGAGGAGCAAACGGAATGGTCGTGAAGCTAGCAATGATCAAGAGGTGATCCTGAACACCTACTTACGTCAAACATAACCCAGAAACCGTGTTCACTTCCCGGACTCCGCCGAGAAGAGACCATCACGGCTACACACTCGGTTGATGCGTTTTAATTCGGATCTGGTGTCAAGTTATCTACAACCGGACATTAACAAATTCCCATCTGCCACATAACCGCGGGCACGGCTCTCGAAAGTTTTAACCCTGCAGGGGTGTCCCAACTTAGCCCATGATAAGCTCTCGCGATCAACGAAGGATATTCCTTCTCCCAGGAAGACCCGATCAGCCTCGGAATCCCGGTTTACAAGACATTTCGACAATGGTAAAACAAGACCAGCAAAGCCGCCCGATGCGCCGACAATCGTGATAGGAGCTGCACATATCTCGTTCTCAGGGCAACACCGGATAAGTCAAGCTACGAGTAAAACCAGACTTCGAGTTTCCCCGAGGTGGCCCCGCAGGCTGCTCAGTTCGGACCAACACTTAGACAAGCACTGGCCCGGGGGGCTAAAATAAAGATGACCCTTGGGTTAATTACTCCCAAGGGAAAGGTAGGTGGTGCTGAGGCAAAAGGTAAAACCAAGGTTGGGCCGTGCTGGACAGGTTTTATTCAAAGCGAACTGTCAGGGGGGTCCCATAAATCACCCGACCGCGTTAGGAACGCAAAATCCGGGAACATAACACCTGTATGACGGAAACTAGGGCGGCAAGAGTGGAACAAAACACCAGGAATAAGGCCGAGCCTTCCACCCTTTATCAAATATATAGATGCATTAATAATATAAGAGATATTGTGATATCCCAACATAAACCCTGTCCACCATGGAGCAATCTTCAACTTCACCTGCAACTAGCAATGCTATAAGAGGGGCTGAGCAAAGCGGTAACATAGCCAAACAACGGTTTGCTAGGAATGGTGTCAAAGGTTAGAGGTTCATGGCAATTTGGGAGGCTTGAAGAGCAAATGATAGGTAATGCGGCATAGCGATAGAAGGAAGCAACTAGCATAGCAATGATAGTAGTGAGATCCAGGGTAGCGGTCATCTTGCCTGAAATCCCACAAGGAAGAAGAACGAGTCCATGAAGAAGATGAAGCCACGAAGACGAACCAAGCGTAGACGAACGAATCCTCACGATCGCAACGAAACAGGAACTATTGAAAAGAAGCACACAACATAGTAAACACACCACACATAGGCAAGGCATGATGCACAACAAGCATGATGCATGACAAAGCTACATGAAGCTACTCATGGCAAGAGATGATGCAAACAAGAACAACACATCAAAGCCAGTTTAAATGAGGCCGGAAACAACATATAACAATTCCGGTAAGTCCTCGTATGCAAATTTCGAAATTGGTCCAGATCTGAATAAACCTTATGTTCAAGTTGTTAAACAGCAAGTTAAGATGCACCAAGATGATCTACACGAAATTCTAGTCAAGTTACATATAAAGTTCATTAGATTCGGAGCTACGGCCTAGAAGATATGAGCAAAACAAGTTAAACATGGCATTGATGCAAAATGCATACAAACATCAAGCAAACACCTCAAAACAAGGATGTAACATGGTAATATGAAGCTACAAGCAAAATCAAGCAAGTTTCATATAGAGCACACTCAAAACGGAGCAACGGGGCAACACATACACTCTAAACAAGTCATAACAACAATCTGTCCAAAACAGCAACTAGGCATATTGCAAGCATCAAAACAACATGCTACAGCACCCCAACATAATAACAAAAGGCATGGGCATGAAGTACAGGTAAAGCATAACAAAACATGAACACTGAGCTATCTCCATAAACAACTAGAACATGCTCAAAAAGACATGGAGAGATTGCAAATAATAACAGTTTCAGACTTTAGCAGAAATAACATCAGGTTGCAATGTTTAGAGCTATCAAACAACATGTTACAGGAACATATCATGGGAAACAAAGGCATGGCATGAATCTACTAATGGCATAGATCAAAAGACCCTTACTGACAAAGAGCCAAAAGGGCACGGAAAATATGATGGCACCCATGTAAACATGGCAAGTTATATTACAGATTCATACATGGCAGGAGCAACGATAAGTAGGCATGTTGGTGAGCTTGATCCACTCACCACAGAGCAATACATGACATGGCAAGGTAACCAACAGTAAGAAGGCATGTTTGTGAAGCTATACATGGCAAGATCAAGGTCATAGGGTGCATGGATCACTAGAAAAGCACATGGCCAAAACTGAACTTCATGTTACGGGTTGACAGCAACATTGTTTAGCAAGTTTGGAGCAAGTTTACAACAAGCTACAGTAGGCTATAATTGCAACCAGGGGCATGAATGGATAGAGCAAGAAATGTATAACAAAACATCCTTAGTGAACATCTCCCGAATAATGCACGAAATGACTTGTAGAAGCATGTTAACATAGCAACAAAATATAACAGAATCAGCCTAGCAAAACAGTAACAGCAAGTACCCTCCTTAACAAGCTCGATGCACTCAGCACACAACTCACAAAAATACATGGTTAGCACCACTGGAAAGATTACATATCATAGATCAAAACACATTTAGACATCAACCTCATAGGATGCACACATCAATCATGGCAAAAATGACAAATGAGCATGTTATAACAGTTCCAGCAGATTAACATCAACATGCACTCTTCCAACAGAATTTCGGGCATCAAGATGAGCTCAAATGAAAATGATGCAATGGAATGAAATGAAGTACTCGTTGAGGCAAACAATTTGACATATTACACGCACGAAACGGAGCTACGGTTGCAGAGATATGATGCGATGAACATGGCATCATAATGTCAAAATATTTCGGGACTTAGCCGATTTCAGAAAAAAAAATCAGGTCAACGCAAAGTTGCTATATAGCGCACGGTGCGAGGGATAGCTAGGTTGCTCACCAATGGGCTCGGCCCATATGCAGAGGAGGTGAGGCAGGCCGGCTGGGCCGGGCGCTGCTGGGCCGGGGCACCGGGGCCCACGCGCAAGGGAGCTCGTCCCCGACCTTGCCCGAGGCCGAGGCGAGGCATGGCGGCGGCGGAGGAAGGAGGGGCTCTGGCGAGGCCGGAGGAGGCCATGGGGCGGCGGTCCCGGCCGGATCCGGACGGATCTGGCCCCGGGGAGTCCGTTCCCGGAGGCGGCGGCGGCAGGGGAGCCTCGGGCGGCGACGAAGACCAAGGCGGCGGCGACCTGCGAGAGAGGGAGAGGGACCGTGAGGGAGGGAGAGGGAAAAGGAAGGGAGAGAGAGGGCGGCGGGACCTGGGGTCCGGCGACAGCGCGGGCCGGCGCCCTAGCGGAGGCGCGGCGGAGCAGGGTCCGGCGACCCGGCGGTGGCACGCCGACGACGGGATCGGGCAGAGGCGACGGGAGGAGAGAGCAGAGCGCTCGGGCTGGCTGCGGCCCTCGGGGCCCAGATCGGGGCCCGGGCGGGCCTGGCACGGGCCTGGCGGCACGGGGAGAACAGGGGAACGTGGCCAGGCCACATGGCGGGTGCCGGTTGGCCCTGGCGGAGGCTGGCGGCGCGGCGATTGGCGGCGCGCCAAGTGGCGAAGGGGGAGCGCACTGGCGCTGAAAACGAGGAGGGGGCGGCAGCTGGCTGCGGGAATAGAGGAGGGGGGTAGGTAGGAGGCCAAAAATGGAGAGAGGGGTCTTGGGCTTAGGGGAGAGAAGAGAAGTGCAGCCCGGCACGGTTTTCGAAGCGAAAACATCCGACGATTAAACCGACTACGAATGACGGTTAGGCTGCCAAACGAACTCGGAATGCGACGAAATTTGGCAGGCGGTCTATCTACACTATAATAAGACCACATGCCAACTATCACCCCATTCCGAGAACATTTTTATGCCACTTATAAAAATAATATTTTGGAGGTGCCGCGGGCGCGTGCAAGTGTGTCTGGGCTCCGAACGAACAACGGAGAGAACCGGCGGAACACGAACGGATGCAAGTTTTTGAAAACATGCGGATGAAATGCAGATGATGACATGGCAAAATGCAACACGCAAGCAAATGACATGGCAACTACGGCGAATAACTGGCAGACACCTGGCGCATCGAATCCAGGGCGTTACAACCCGGCAGTGAAGTACTCGATAGCCTGCACCTCGTGCACGCCATCGCAGGAGTTCCGAAGCTCGCCCCAACGCGTGAGGTAGTCGCGTGTTGACTCATCAGGGCCTTGCACGCACAAGAAAAGCTGGCGCGGCTTGGGAGGTCGCTTGTACGTGCTTGTGAAGTTGCGGATGAAGGCTTCGGTGAAGTCGACCCAGCTATTGATGCTGCGGGGCTTCAGACTGTTCAACCATGTCCGAGCCGTGCCCTGGAGCATGAGTGGGACGTACTTCACAGCAACTCGCTTGTTGCCATTCGCTATACTGACGGCCGTGGAGTAATCAATCAGCCAGTCTTCCGGCTTCACGGAGCCGGTGTACTTGGGTGTGTCTCGGGGGAGCATGAACCCTTTGGGGAAGGGCTCGTATTGGATGCGGGGTCCAAAGCAAGGCGGACCCAGCTCATCTTCTTCTTCCAGCGCCAGGGATCGGTGGAGTCGGTCGATCCGATGGCGGGCGTCGTTTTCTCTGACTCACTCTCGGCGGCCAAGGCGGCCACCAAGAGTCGGATGCTCAACAGGCGGCGGGGAAACTCGCCATTCTCTTCTGGGTGGGGGAGGCAGGTAGTCGTCCCGCCGCTCCACTGCTCTCGGCCGGCCGTCTTGGTCGCGCTCAATGGTGATGCGAGTCCGACTGTGACTGACAGCCGGCTCTTTCTCTTTCCTTCCGCGGACTCCGCCAGTCGGCATCCGAGATGTCACGCCTTGATCTCGGCGGGGAGGCAAGTCGTCATTCGGTTGCTGCAGCGCATCCGCACGGCCGCCGGCCGTGTTCTGCGCAGCAACCGCGTCAAAGAGCTGCTGGACTCGCTCCATCATCATGCGGCGCTCTTTGCCCTCGAAGTTCTTCAGCTCGACAGTCGCCGCTTGGGCGGCGCGGATGTTCTCCACGGGGGTGGCGTATACGGGGCGTTTGGCTCCGAACAAGTCGGCGATGGTCGCGCCGCGTTGCCGGACTGCGCCTAGGCGACTCGGCCCAGTTGGAGCCGGCGAGCCGCCCACGGCACGATCAATTTCGCGCTGGTAGGCTTCTGACAAGCGCCTCATGCTCGCCAGCCTCTTGGCGCCTTCGATGATCTGAAGGCGGCGTGTCTCCAGCGTCTCGGTGTCTGCGTCCTCCGGAATGGGCGCAGTTAGGTCTTGCAGGGCCGCGGCGAGCGGGTCCTGAGCTTCTTCACCGGAGCGCTCATCGTGACTGATGACGAGCACCTCCATGACGGCGCTTCCGCCGCTCTCCTTGTGAGGAAGCGGCTCATCGTAGACCACCACGTTGGTGGGGAAAGTATCAAGCGACACGGCGTCGGAGTCGACCAGCATCGGATCGGTGGAGCCTACAGACTCCAAGTCCACGGCAGGCTCGCCGGCGACGTGGAGTTGGTCGAGGAGGCCCGCGGGGAGACTCTCGGGGCCACCCGTGCCTGCGTCGGATGCAGGCTCGTTGGAGAGGCGAACCACGCCGACAAGTTCGGCGAGGCTGCTCGCTGCACAGGCGGCCTCAGCACCGCGCAGCGCGTCGATGTAGACTCCATCTGGCGAGCCTGGCTGGCTGCGCTCGCCAGGGAGGAAGAGGGTTCCCATCTAGAACAGATCTCCGGACGACGGTGCACCATGCCCCACGGTGGGCGCCAAATGTCGGGGGTTGGGTGCAACATATGCCAAAGGATGGCTTATCATGGTGGGGGCGGGTAGAACATCACCGGTGCCTGGAAACGGGATGAGGCGAAGACATGCACGCCGGCGGATCTTACCCGGCTTCAGGGCTCTCCGAGGAGATAACACCCCTACTGCTGCTCTGCAGGGTCTCCGCATGATCACTAAGGCAAAGTGAATACAAGGGTGCTCCTAGAGCTGTTCTGGAGGAAGGAGAAGGCAAGGCTAGCTCTCTCCCTCCGGTGTGTTCTGTCTAATGCTACTGGATGCGAACCCTTTGCATGGGTGCCCTGGGGGGTTTATATAGGCCTACCCCCCAGGGTTACAATGGTAAAACTAGCTGGGCGCGGATCCCAGCCGTCTGTCTCTCAGGTGCCATCTTCTCCGCCGACTCCTGGGGCCCGCCGACCGGTGGGTCCCGCCGACTGGCCTGGTATGAGGGCGTCAGCCCGTGTCCGCCGCGGGCGGGTCCTGCCGGCTGCAGATTACTGTAGCCGTGCTTCTAATGATGCGGGCTTGGTCAGTGGGTCATGGCAGCAGTGCCGCCGCCTGCGGGCGATCACTGTGGCCATTCCCCTGTCGCATCTGGTTAATGGCGTGTGGGGCCCGTGGGAGGGGCCGGCCGACTCCAGCGGGCCGACTCCCAACGGGTCCGACTCTCGGCGCTCCCGCCGTATTCAATACTCTCGCTGACTGGTAGGCCCCACCGTCTTCGGGTCGTACAGACAAGGCGTCGTGGGCACAGGGCCCTGCCTCAAGGACTGATGTCAGGGCTGGCATGGCAACAGTGTCGCGCCGGGCGGAGATCTCCGCGGGTACGGTGCACTGTGGCCATGCCCGCCTTTAATTATCGGGTGGTTGGGAGTCGTGGGCCGACTCCCCATAGTCGGCTTCTTCGGAGTCGCCTCCGGGACTCGGCTTGGGTGAAAGTCGCCTCTGGGACTCGGCCGTCTTGGAGTCGCCTCCTGGACTCGGCTCTAATGAAAGTCGCCTCTGGGACTCGGCCATCTTGGAGTCGCCGTAGATACTTGAGGGGCGAAGTCTGCCCCGATGTCTTGAAAGGTCCTGGGGCTCGGGTTAGCCTACCCGTGGCCCATTACTCCGACACTACCTTGTAATTCTTCTAATTAGGGTAAATTGCATCTTCTTAGTTAACACATTATACCTGTGAATATGACATGCCTTCCTGTTTTTGGTACATACTACGTCTTTCTATTAACCATGTTCTTACATCAAACTACTTTTTTTGTGCATCCCTCATCAATGCTCCTAATTTGTTAAATTGCATCTCCTTAGCTTACATATTATACATGTGAATATGACACGCCTTCCTATTTTTGGTACATACTACATCTACCTATCACACCATGTTCTTACATCAAACTACTGTTCTTGTGTATCCTGCGTCTATCGCTTATGATGAGACAGTCACGCGTTGGTTAATATGAGATGCAATACTCTTATAAAGAATGCAAATTCATCCTCTCCACATGATTCTCAAGAAACAACAAGCCTAAATGAAGATATTGAATGTTGCTCTGTACCTGAAGACCGCACTTCCCCTACACCACCATCACAGGTGCTTGCTCCAACTTCGCAGTGTGATATGTGGTTGCTGTTGCATACGGTGTCTAGCTTGTAATGCTTCTAATTAGGGTAAATTGCATCTGCTTAGTTTACACACTATACCTGTGAATATGACATGCCTTCCTATTTTTGGTACACGCTACATCTATGTGTTAACCTTGTTCTTACATGAAACTACCTCTCTTCTGTATCCTGCATCAATCACTTACGATGAGTCACCTTTATTCGTTGCATATTGCATATTATTTCTAGCCTATTGCCATGTATTGCTTCTAATTTGGTCAAATACATTTGTTAGGGCACCCTTTTAATTTGGAAGAGTGATATTGGTTTCATCATTCATATGGTTTCTAGCTTGCATCGATTCTAACAAGTTCAAGCACCTTGTGCTTAGTTTACACTTTATACATCATACATGTCAATATGTCACGTCGTCCTGTTTTTCATACATATTCCATCCTCCTATCATGCGGCTGCCTTACATGAAAGTAGTGTTCATCAGTATCATGCATCAATAAGTTCTGAAGAGCAAATTTTATTCCTTTTTCTTGTGGGTTTGACTTGACAAGGCAAAATCAAGAAAGAGGAAGGAAAAGAGTAAGGAAGGCGATGATGGTGGTCCTCTGCAGCAACGTAAATGGAGCATCTGTACCGGTTCTCCTTGTACTGATAGTGCATTACAAGGTCCAAGTCTCCGCTCCCCTACTCCACCATCCAAGGTGCTTGCTCTAACTTGGCAGTGTGATATCTGGTTGCATGTTGCATATGGTGTCTAGCTCGTATTGCTCCTAATTAGTATAAACTGCATCTGCTTAGCTTACACATGATACATGTGAATATGACACGCTTTCCTGTTTTTGGTACATACTATATCTATCTATCACACCATGTTCTTACATGAAACTACTCTTCTTGTGTATCCTGCATCAGTCACTCATGATGGGACACCTTTAAGTTGGCAGTGTGATATTGGTTTGCGTCTTGAATATGATTTCTAGCATGTATTGCTTCTAGTTTGATGAACGCCACCTATGACGAGACAGTTTTAACTTGGCAGAGTGATATTGGACCTTCCATATGGTGTCTTGCAGTGTTTCTAAATTGTTGAAGTGCCTTCTGCTTAGTTACCACAACATAGGTGTGAATATGTCAAGCTGTCCATTTTTTCGTACATATTCCATCCTCGTATCATGACTTTGCCTTTCATCATAGTAGTGTTCGTCAGTATCATGCATGAATGAGTTCTGAAGAGCGAATGGTATTCCTTTTTCTTGTCGGTATGACCTCACAATGCAAAATCAATAAAGCTGAAGGAAATTGGCAAGGCATTGGATGATGGTGGTCCTTCCGAGCAACTGAAACGGAGGTTCTCTACATATTCTACTCCGCCATCCTCCCAACAAGATTCGCAAGACAACGCAAGGCTAGACAATCAACATAGCTGTGTAGATGATGAGCACATCTCCCCTACTCCACCATCACAGGTGCTTGCTCTAACTTGGCACTATTATATGTGGTTGCATGTTGCGTATGATGTCTAGCTTGTATTGCTTCTAACTTTGTTGAATTGCATCTGCTTACTTTACACATAATGCCTGTGAATATGACATGTGTTCCTGTTTCTACATCAGACTACTATTCTTGCATATCCCGCATCAGTCACTTATGATAAGGCACCTTTAAGTCGCCACTGTGATATTGGTTGTGTCTTGCATATGATTTCTAGCATGTACTGCTTCTAATTTGTTAAAATGCCATACAGTTTGAACTTGGCAGAGTGATATTGGTTGCATCTTTCATATGGTGTCTAGCTTGCAGTGCTTCTAATTTGTTGAAATGCCTTCTCTTAGTTACCACATCATAGGTGTGAATATGTCACACCATCCTGTTTTTCATACATATTCCATCCTCGCATCATGTGTTTGCCTTTCATCCGAGTAGTGTTCGTCAGTATCATGCACGAATGAGTTTTGAAGAGCGAATTTTATTCCTTTTTCTTATCGGTTTGACTTCACAATGCAAAATCATTACAGCTGAAGGAAATTAGTCTGGCAGTGGATGATGGTGGTCCTTCGGAGCAACTCAAACAGGGGGTCTATACAGATTCTACTCTGCCATCCTCCCAACAAGATTCGCAAGACAACACAAGGCTGGACAGTCAACGTAGTTGTGTAGATGATGAGCACATCTCCCCTACTCCACCATCGCAGGTGCTTGCTCTAACTTGATACTATTATATGTGGTTGCATGTTGTGTATGATGTCTATCTTGTATTGCTTCTAACTTGAATTGCATCTGCTTACTTTACACATAATGCCTGTGAATATGACACGTGTTCCTGTTTCTAGAACATACGTGTACATGATGAGCACATCTCCCCTACTCCACCATCACAGGTGCTTGCTCTTACTTGGAACTGTTATACGTGGTTGCGTTTTCCGTATGATGTCTAGCTTGTTTTGCTTCTGATTATATAGAATTGCATCTGCGTGGCTTACAACTTATACCTGCAACGATCACTTACCCATAAGACACATTTAACTTGGGACTGTGATGTAGGTTGCATCTTGCATTGTCTTCTAGCTTGTACTGCTTCTAATTTCTTGAAATGGCACTTACGACGAGACACTTTTTACCTGATAGAGTGATATTGGTTGCATGTTCATATGGTTCCTAGCTTTCATTTCTTCTAATTTTGTTATAATGCCTTCCGCTTACTATTTTTTTCATACATATTCCATCCTCCTATCGTATGTGTGAATATGAAATGCTGTCTTTTTTGTATATGTTCCATCCTCCTATCCTGCGCTTGCCTTACATCAAAGTAGTGTTCGTCTGATCATGCATCAACCAGTTATGCAGAGCTAATTTTATTCATCTTCTTGTGGTTTTGACTTCATAAGGCAATATCAGAAAATAGGAAGGAAAAGAGTAAGTTAGGGGATGTTGGTGGTACTCCGCTCCGACGCAAACAGAGACTCTCTAGATTTGCCACTACTACTGCTAATGAAGTTGAAGTCCCAAGTCTACATGATGAGTTCATCTCCCGTACTCCACCATCGCAGGTGCTTGCTCTAAGTTGACAGTGTGATAATTGGTTTCATGTTGCATATGTTGTCTAGCCTGTATTTCTTCTATTTTGATTAAATTGCACCTGCTGAGTTTATACGTTATACATGTGCATATGACATGGCTTTTTGTGTCTAGAATACACTGCATCTATCTATCATACCATGTTCTTACATCAAAGTACTGCTGTTGTGTATCCCGCATCAGTAACTCATGATTGGACGCTTTTAACATGGCAGTTTGATAGTGGTTGCATCTTGCATTGATTTCTACGTTGTACTGCTTCTAATTTTTCGAATTGCCACTTATGACAGGACACTTTTAACTTGGCAGAGTAATATTGGTTGCGTCTTTCATATGGTGTCTAGCTTGCATTACTTCTATTTTCTTGAAAATCCTTCTGCTTAGTTTGCACATCATAGCTGTGATGTCATGCCATCATGTTTTTCTTACATATTCCATCCTCATACGGTTGTCTTACATCAAAGTATTGCTTGTCTGTATCATGCATCAATGAGTTCTAAAGACTGATTTTATTCTTTTGTGTTGTGGGTACAGCTTGACATGGCAAAGTCAAAAAAGAGCAAGGAAAATAATATAGTAGGGAGTGTTGTTACTCGTCGGGTGAAATGGAAAAGGTTCTGCCGTCGAGATTCTGCTGGTACTTATAGTGCAGTAGAAGGTCCAAGTCCACCGGCTAAATCTACAAACACAGTATCACCTGCTCCACCAGCTGCAGCATCCGCTTCAACTGTACCAGCATCTCAACCAGTTACTCGTTCGTTTTCTCTGGAACTGGCCAGTTCCCAAGCTACCTTCACACCTAACACTACTTCCGAAGCACTGCTGACACAACAGGACTTGGCAAGATCAGATGAACCTCATGAGCATCAACACCAAGACGTTACCTGACCGAGTCAAATTGCAGTTGCATGCTCCTTTATATGTACTCTCACAGTTTGATGTACACTAACACTTTCCATATTCGTTGTTGAACTAGCACCATGGCGCAAGCGGAAACAGACATCAGGGATAATGCTTGACAGGTTAACAAAATCTAAAGGAGGAAGAATGGAGATCCATTTTGAAGCAGGTTTAAAAAGGCCGCGTGATGCTACAGAGTCAGCCAAGTTAGTATCAGAGGCAGTCGTTGCCGTTAGGTGTCATGCACGTATCCTCCCAATGTGGATCCAGTACAGGAATGATAAAGACAATACCCAGTTTAACACCTTCCTTGACCATTTATCCGTAAGTAATGTTATTCATCGCAATTAGTAATATTGTATTGCTCTGTCCCATACTTTCTAGCTTCCTCCTAATAAGACTCACATTCTTTTTAAAACAGATGAGGTTCAAGTTGGATCCGAAAGATGATGCAACTAAACAAGCATGCACTCATGTTTTTCAGTCTGCTCTGCGACAGTATCGGTACCACCTTAGAAAATCTCACTTTGAAGGCAAGGCTAACAATGAAATCGCCCAAACATCTCCAGTGGAATATATTACATATGAAGACTGGACAGCCCTCGTTAAACACTGGTCTGATCCAAAGTATCAGGTAGGCTATATGTATTTGATCAGACCACATATTGAACTTGTATTTATGTATGTGCCTTACAATTGTATCTTCTTCTAGGCTAACTGTTTGAAGAACAAAACCAACCGTTCTAAACTGAAATTCTAACAGACAACAGGATCTCATAGCTATATTGCACACTGTGGGGCTCTTGTAAATAGCTGCTACTTCCTTCTTTTTTTGTGCCATATTATCGCATCTATATTGACTTGTTCCAAATACATGGGAAAGCCCATGCAGACCAAAAAGAACCTGAACCGAATGCAGTGCAAATCTTCAAGGATTGCCACACCAGCAAGATGAAGAGCATGAGCACACCAGTTCAAGCCGCTGTTGTAAGTCCTTACTCCTCCTTCCTTGAACTAATTGGTAATGTGATGTGTTCATTTAACTACTTGGTTTGCAGCCAATGTCAGTTACTCTGTTCACTTTTATACACAGTTGTCTTAACGTATCATTTCACCTTACATGGTTTAAAAGAGATGAAGGATATTCTTTTGGTCTTGATCTGTAATCTAGTTGTTATGTTCACGTGCGCACACAATGATAAAATAGCCTGTTTGTTTTATATCTGTTTGCCCATGATATGAATGATCTCATACTATGTTCATCCTACTTTAAACCATGTCTCTTTATCCTTAGATGTCAACGAATGTGAGGAAATAGACAATACAGTAGGCATGCTACATGGACATATGTTCCGAAAGTGATTTTATTATGTAGTTGGCACTACAATACATGCTAATATATTACAGTAGTTCACTAAAATAAGTTATGTATAAACGTTTAACCTACTTTGTTTGTTTTTGTCTCATT
The DNA here is from genome assembly GCA_963921465.1 of Triticum timopheevii. Taxonomy (NCBI): domain Eukaryota; kingdom Viridiplantae; phylum Streptophyta; class Magnoliopsida; order Poales; family Poaceae; genus Triticum; species Triticum timopheevii. The sequence continues at coordinate 104,960,055 of OY997266.1, forward strand.
AGTAACTTATCTGGTACACTAATCTACAAGTTCAAACTTCAGGAAGCTATGGAACAAATGATTGAACAGCCACAACCACCTGAAGGTGACGAGGCTACTACAGGCACAATGTCACCTCTTGCTGCAGTGCGCCAGTATCCCTCCACTAACAGTGCAAAAAGCACCTTCCTGCGTAATTCTGGGTTGGTTGTCAAGGTAACCTCGTCCAAATCGCCTACTGGACAAAATCTTCCTGCTAGACAGAGTGATATATCTGTGCTCCAGACACAAGTCCAATCCCTAATGGACGTTGTCTCGGAAACAAGAATAGTGGTTGAGAAATATCGTCAAGATATGAATGGTTTAGAAACCAGACTATCAGACATTCGCTGCGTTGTTCAAGAGCAATGGCGGAAAAAAGGTGGAGATCATGCTGCTCCATCAGATTCTACAGCCTGAAACATTAGCACTCAGGTCAAATGATATGTGATTCTATACATCTGATGGTGCTTTTATCTGGAAGGACTGTAAACTTTATGCCAACAGGCCTTTTGTTGTATGGTTGGAATTTATTTTGTTGTGATACAATATTTATGATGCTGCCACAGGCTGCAGTAATTACGACGCTATTTTTGTATAGTGTAGGTTTATCTTAGTAATGTATTCGGCCGAAAGCTTCGTAGGAGCCCAACATGCCAACATTCGTCGGGCCCATTCCAATTGGGCTAAAAACGATTACGGGCCAAAATTGGCATGTAGCGCACTAAAAATATCTGGGCTTAAATCAGCATAAGCTTTCATATTTTTCTGGTAGGCCTATGCCCATAGTGGGCCTTTAACAGGCCTAAACATAATTTGGGCCCTCAGTAAAAATAGGCTGTTTACAGGTGTAAATATCTTGAGCCCATAAAAAACATGGGCCTTTAATAGACCGAAAGTGAGATTGGGTCCTGATTATGCCAAATAACCCACTGGGCTTAGCAGGCCAAAATGGTGACCATTTACGATGCGGATATTTGACAGGCCAAAATTCGGACGGGTCGTAAATGCGCCGACCTAATACACGGGCCTTTAACAGGCCGGAACTTCGGTCGGGCTAGATTATCTTCATCTTTATATGGGCCGTTAATGGGCCCGATATGACGTTGGGCCACATATGGCCCATGGTTTATGTCCGGCGTTAACAGGCCGAAAATGACAACAGGCCGAAAGTGGCCCAAATCTATAATGGGCCTCTAACAGGCCGAATGACAGACATGGCCGAATATGACCCAAATCCTTCACGGTCGTTTATGGGCCGAAAGTTTTGATGGCCTGTAAATGGGCCCAAATGAAGCCGGACCTTTAACCGGCCGAAAATACACCGGGTCGTAATTCGGCCCAATTACTTAGCGGACTGTTAATGGGCCAGAAGTGACCATGGGCCGCATTGATGACAAGTTTAGACCAGGCCGTTGACGGGCCGATTTGACAGAGAATGTTGGGCCTTTAGGTGGGCCGGCCTGAGGGAGTCCTGGACTAGGGGGTGTCCGGATAGCCGAACTATCATCATTGGCCGGACTCCAAGACTATGAAGATACAAGATTGAAGACTTCGTCCCGTGTCTGGAGGGGACTTTCCTTGGCGTGGAAGGCAAGCTTGGCAATACGGATATGTAGATCTCCTACCATTGTAACCGACTCTGTGTAACCCTAGCCCTCTCCGGTGTCTATATAAACTGGAGGGTTTTAGTCCATAGGATGAACAACAATCATACCATAGGCTAGCTTCTAGGGTTTAGCCTCCTTGATCTCGTGGTAGATCCACTCTTGTACTACCCATATCATCAATATCAATCAAGCAGGAGTAGGGTTTTATCTCCATCGAGAGGGCCCGAACCTGGGTAAAAACATCGTGTCCCCTGTCTCCTGTTACCATCCGCCTAGACGCACAGTTCGGGACCCCCTACCCGAGATCCGCCGGTTTTGACACCGACATTGGTGCTTTCATTGAGAGTTCCTTTGTGTCGTCGCTCATAGGCCCGATGGCTCCTTCGATCATCAACAACGACGCAATCCAGGGTGAGACTTTTCTCCCTGGACAAATCTTTGTATTCAGCGGCTTTGCACTGCGGGCCAATTCGCTTGGCCATCTGGAGCAGATCGTAATTTACGCCCCTGGCCATCAGGTCAGATTTGGAAGTTTAAACTATACGGCCAACATCCGCGGAGACTTGATCTTCGACGGATTCGAGTCACGGCCGAGTGCGCCGCACTGTCACGATGGGCATGATTCAGCTCTGCTGCCGGAGAGTGCCCTGGAGGCCGCACAAGAGTCCGCTCCGACCCTTAACTCAGAGCCGACTGCGCTGATCGAGGATGGGTAGCTAGACACCGCCTCGGGGGCTGCTACCTCTACGATGATGGAGCCGAATACCGACCCTGTCCCTTGTGACGCTCGTGACTCCGAGGTGCCGGACTCCTTGCCGGACTCCGAACCTCCTGCGCCCCTACCAATCGAATCCGATTGGGCGCCGATCATGGAGTTCACCGCTGCGGACATCTTTCAGCACTCGCCTTTTAGCGACATCCTGAATTCGCTAAAGTGCCTCTCTCTATCAGGAGATATTTGGCCGGACTATGGCCAGGATGGTTGGGATGCGAACGACGAAGAAATTCAAAACCCACCCACCACCCACTTCGTAGCCACTGTCGATGATTTAACCGACATGCAAGATCTCGACTCCGAAGATATTGACGGTATGGACGACGATGCTGGAGACGACCAAGAACCAGCGCCCACAGGGCACTGGAAAGCCACCTCAACTCATGATGTATACATGGTGGATACACCAAAAGGAAGTGATAACGAGGAACAACGGGACGCTGCGAAGGATAATCCCCCCAAAAAACAGCCAAAACAGCGACACAAGCGCCGCCCGAAGTCCCGCCTCGACAACTACAGCACCCATATAGACCCAGCCATAGAGCAGGGCGAACCAGTGGACGACGAACATGTCACCAAGCAACCGTCCGAACAAGATGAATTGGATAAACAGTCCATCCCCGGCGAAAACAATAGTCCGGACGATCTCACGCCCGACACATTGTTAGAACAGAAAAACCTTCATAAAAGGCTCGTCACCACTGCACGAAGCCTGAAGAAGCAGAAGCAGAAGCTCAAAACAGCGGAAGACATACTCAGAATGAGATGGAGCAAGGTACTCAAGACCGCGGACAAGTACGGCGATAGCCGCCAAACGAAGAGCTACCCGAAGCGCAAACTATTGCCCGAATTCGACGAAGAGGCCATAGAGCCCCCACAATCAAAAAACAAAGGGGATGCACAGTCGGATAGATGACCACATGACAAACAAAGAGCGGCAAGCGGCGCCGCACACAAGCCGGCACACAATCCACATAAGGATCCTCACAAAAAGGATAGCCCGGTCAGGTCCATCTACGGGCCAAGAAGGAAGGCTCCTGGGAGCAAAACAACACGTCGAGTGTTTGAAAATAATGGCACACCCAAATACAGGGGCGCCGCACACCCCCTATGTTTCACCGATGAGGTACTGGATCATGAATTTCCAGCGGGATTCAAGCCCGTAAACATAGAGGCATACGACGGAATAATAGACCCTGGAGTCTGGATTGAGGATTACATCCTACAGATACATATGGCTAGAGGAGATGATCCCCACGCCATAAAATACCTACCCCTCAAGCTCAAAGGGCCAGCCCGGCATTGGCTCAAAAGCCTCCCAGAAAATACCATTGGAAGTTGGGAAGAGCTCGACGATGCGTTTCGGGCAAATTTCCAGGGGACTTATGTCCGCCCTCCGGATGCGGACGATTTAAGTCACATAACTCAACAGCCCGGAGAGTCAGCCCGCAAATTCTGGAACAGGTTCCTTACCAAAAAGAACCAAATAGTCGACTGTCCGGACGCCGAAGCCTTAGCAGCCTTCAAACATAACGTCCGGGACGAATGGCTCGCCAGACACCTCGGCCAGGAAAAGCCAAGGACAATGGCCGCACTAACAAGCCTCATGACCCGCTTTTGCACGGGAGAAGATAGATGGCTGGCAAGATGCATCACCAGCGACCCGAGTACATCCGAGGTCAGGGATGGAAATGGGAAACCACGACGCAGAAAAGACCAGCGCCGGACTAAAGAAAGTAGCCCAAAGTGCACAGCAGTCAACACCGGGTTCAAAAGCTCTCGGCCGAACAACAAAACACTGCCTCTTAAGGACAACAGTGACGAGCTATCCAACTTAAACAAAATCTTGGACAGGATATGTCAAATCCACAGTAGCCCCGGGAAGCCCACAAACCATACCCACAGAGATTGTTGGGTCTTCAAGCAGTCCGGCCGACTTAACGCCGAACACAAGGGGCTCGACACACCAAGTGAGGACGATGACGAACCCCACAAGCAGAGTGCCGTGAAACAAAAGACTTTCCCACAAGAAGTCAAAACAGTGAATTCACTTCAAGTGATAACAAGGAAAAGAAGGGCGGCACCTACTAAAGTACGCGCCACACGGTCCACCCCAGCGGAGTCCCGAAGCTGGATGTCAAAACCAATTACTTTCGACCATCAGGATTACTCCAGAGGTATTCGAAACGCAGGATGGACTGCTTTGATATTGGATCCTATAATCGACGGGCTACAGTTTACACAAGTCATAATGGATGGCGGCAGCAATATAAACCTGCTATACTAGGACACAATCCGCAGAATGGGGATAGACCTTACCAAAATTCGCCATAGCAACACTTCCTTTAAAGGAGTAACGCCAGGCCCTTATGCCAATTGTACGGGCTCCTTACTACTAGAAGTCATGTTCGGTTCATCCAACAACTTCTGCCGCGAAAAGCTAATCTTCCATATCGCCCCATTTAAAAGTAGCTATCAAGCACTATTGGGACGCGAAGCTTTCGCCCGCTTTAACGCAATACCGCATTACGCGTCTCTTACACTTAAAATGCCCAGTCCACGCGGTATTATCTCACTAAAAGGTAACTTTGAGTGTTCCTCGGCCGCGGAAGAACGTGAGACTGCCTTGACAGCCACACACTAATCCGGCTTTGCTGATTAAAGCTCCTAAAATAGGTCATTCAGACCCCGGACACAGTTAGACGAGTCCAGTATAAACAAACAAGGGGCTTACTAGCCACGTACCCCTTTACAAGGGGCTGCACGCATGAACAATGAGAGCCAATAAAGCTCAATTTTATTCATTTTTTAAATCATGCTCTGTTTCAAATAAATTTTTCGCACGCTCTTTTTTCAAACTAAGTTCTTCCCTTTTTATAGATGAACAACGTGCTACACCCGTCCAGGATACAGCACAACGGAGACACAGGCGCAGACGTGCAGCAGGGACCCGTCACAAGGAATCTTTTCAGATTAAGACCCTGTGTAAACCTTTTTTACGGTCTCTTGTTGATACACATCCCCCGGTTTCTTACCATAACCGAGGAGGAGGCTGGCGTTTTGGCATCGGCCGCGTCAAAAGTTTTCGCGCGTACCTGGACACTAGGGGCTTAGGGCATTGTTCTGCCCGTTATCATAAAGACCGAAAACCTTAGGGAGTGTTCGGCGTCTCGAGTTAGGCCTTATATGCATCAGCTCTGAATCATGTCTTTGGTCAAATGTTGGGTTTTCCCGGCTCCTGTGTTTTGCTGCCTTACGTTCCGCTCTATCGGCTAATGCGGCACCAGGAGAACTACTGCGATTGTGCCCCGGTTCGGCCGGGTGAGCACCTCAGTAGAGAAAGCCGAAAACTGACTGTCATGATATAGCGAGAGACTGGTCAACCACTCGATCGACTACCAGAATGTTTAGAATTCCTCCGCTTTGACGAAGGACCGTTTCCCGGTCAGGCACACACGTGCCCCGAGTTCGGAGAGCGCGGTGCCACTAGGGGCTATATAGTAGCCCCACCATCGAACTCCTATGGTTAAGTGAAAGTGATAAAGCTTTATAGTCCGGTTACCTAGTTTGCTATGCTATCACCTCCTTTATAGGACCAAGACGTTGGATTAAGTGTGAAAATGCGCTTTTTTGCAAACACCCCCGCACCATATGCGTGGGGGCTGAAGCCGAAGACTGCCATCTTTCAGGTTATATATACATATACATTAATGGCCGCACAGGAGATATTTCAATACTTGAACGCACAAGTATAAAAAGCCCTTATATTATAAATATGGTTTTACAAATCGTACATGTCATTTGAACATAACGTTTTTCGAGCACCGCGACTCTATTCCACGAGCGCCCCGCAGACTTCCTCAAAATAGTGCTCGGCTGGTAATCGGCCTCTGTCCGAATCCTGGGATGCAACGTCGGTGGCATCCATCTCTGCCCAGTATGTTTTGACACGGGCGAGACCCATCCGTGCACCCTCTATGCATGCCGACCGCTTCACCGCCTTGATATGCGGCACCGCATCAAGGAACTGCTGCACCAAGCCAAAATAACTCTTCGGCTTGGGCCTGTCCGGCCACAGATGAGCCACGACATCCTTCATGGCAAGTCCGGACAACCTGTTCAGCTCAGCCCACTCAGCCAACCGATCGGTTAACGGAAGTGGACACTCCGGACTATGGAATTGAGACCAGAAAAGCTCTTCCATCCCGTGATCCTTTTGGTTTCGGAAATGCACGACTGCGTCCGCCGCACTCGCCGCCAAATCCAGATAAGCATCCTCCGCACCCCCACAACTGGCCCAACTGAGCATACTTCGGGTACATGAACTTCCTATGCAGCAGAAAGGGCTTTCCAGCCGCAATATCCCCGGCCTGACGCAGCTCCTCTTTTATAGCCCTCATCGCGGAGCGGGCATCCTTGGCTTCGGCAGTGGCCTTTTTCATGTCCTCCCGCTCCGCTCGGCGTTCTCTTTCAAGCAACTCACAGCGGTCAGTAGCATCCTTCAGCTTCACGGCCATTTCGGCCATTTCCTCCCTGCTTCGGCCGTGAGCAGCCTGTTCGGCTTTTAGCTCTTCGAAGGCGGCCGCATTGCTTTTTCTGGCTTGCTCCTTGGCTCGGGCAAGCTCTGCACGAAGGTCCTCCATAGAAGCGGCACCATCTGCATTAAGCATACATGTAGTAAGGCATGGGCGTCCAGCTCCCTTCCCAGGTGTTCGCGGAGAAGCCACATACCTTGTGACTCGTCAAGTCGCTTATTGACTAGCGCGATGTCCACATCCACAACGTCCAGTTGCCGCTTCAGTTCGGCAACTCTATCAGTCCGGCTGGCCACCGAACGCTCCGCCCCCTAAATAGGAACGGCGACATCTTAACACTGAGATTATGATCCTCGGCACGCCGTCACTTCTGACAACGTACCGAGTCTCAGGGGCTACTATCTATACAGGGCGCACTCTATGTGCAAAACTGTCAAAAGGTATGTCATTTTTACGTACCTCAAACCCCGTCAGTAAACTTCTGATGGCCTCATGCAACCCGCTCTCAGCGGATGCAATCCTTCCAATCACCGTACTCATTAATGTACGGTGATCTTCTGAGATAGACGCCCTCTCGAGCAGATCCTTCAGCTCCTCCGGCCATACACCAGTTGGTGCCGAACTCTCCGGCCCCGCTGGACTCGGGGAGACCCTCCGCGATGACACCTCAGGGTCGTCCGCCCCGCCTGACGGTGTGGCAGATGGAGGCGTCTCTCTCTCCATCATCTCCGGACGAAGATCCCCTGAAGATGAGCTCTGCTGAGAAGGGCTGAGATTCGAACTACAAGGTAAGAACTTCGGTTATCCTCAGAAATAAAAACAGGGATGTCCCTTATTACAAAACTCCCCTTTTTCTACTTACGGCTCGCTGGAGGGCTGATTCCCTTGGGGAAATAGTGCGGTCGGGGCTTCTCCTGGCGCAAGACCCTCCGGTGAAGATTTCTTCCCCCGCTTCGAGGCCTTGGCCTCCGGATCTTCGGGAGTGGTCCACTTCTCCCCCTAGAGGGAGGGATTCTCTATTCCCCCTTTCTTGAGAGCCTCCTTAGCGGAGGTGGTAGTTTTCCTGTTTTCCCCTTCGCCCTCTTCTGAAGGCGCAACCTCCAGCATCTTGACTAACACGGGATCCGGCGTGGTCTCAGGGAGGGGGGCCGGACACCGTATCAGTTTTGCTTTCGCTATCCACTCCTGTTCAAGGGATAGCTGGTTAAAGGGCAAATCTATGATAAATAAATGGACGGTATGTCCGGACACAGGACTACTTACTTGAGTATCCGGGCGATTGCAGCTTAGGCCGGCGTCCTCGGTCAAGTCCGGACACATCTCTTGTGATCCGAAGAACAGTTTATACATCTCCATGGGTGTCGTACCCATGAAGTGTTGAAGAGCTCGCGGTCCCTCCTGATTGAATTCCCACAGGCGGAGGGGGCGACGTTTGTAGGGCAGAAGGCGCCGAATCAGCATAACCTGCACCACTACGATCAGATTGATCTCCCTGTCTTGGAGGTCTCGAATGCGGCCCTGCAAAAGTGGCACGTCCTTGGACGGCCCCCAGTCAAGCCCTTTGTTGACCCATGATGCCAGCCGTTGTGGAGGACCCGAGCGAAAGGCGGGTGGCGCCACCTGCCTGGTGCCCCTGGGAGCGGTGATGTAGAACCACTCCTGCTGCCACAAACCAAGCTCCTCTTGGAAAGAGCCCACGGGCCATGGAGCATCGGCCCTCTTGCTTATAACTGCCCCTCCGCACTCTGCCTGTCGCCCCTCGATCATCTCCGGCTCCACGTCGAAGGTCTTGAGCCACAATCCGAAGTGAGGGGTAGTGCGGAGGAAGGCTTCGCAGACAACAATGAACGATGAGATGTGGAGGATGGACTCCAGAGCCAAGTCATGGAATTCCAGCCCATAGTAAAACATGAGCCCTCTCACGAAGGGATCCATTAGGAAGCCTAAACCCCGACGGAAGTGAGACATGAACACCACGCTCTCGCTAGGCTCGGGGGTGGGAATGACTTGCCCTTGGGCGGGCAGCCTATGCGAAATCTCGCAGGTTAGATACCTGGCGTCTCTCAGCTTCAGCACGTCCTCTTCCGTGACGGAGGAGGGCATCCACCGGCCCTGTAGGTCGGAGCCGGACATTGTCGACGGTCTGAAGCGCCCGAATCTGGAGCCTTGGGTGTTGGAACTTGGGGCGAGGGGCGGATTCGATTGAGGATCGAAGGAAAGGGACAGGCCTTGGTCTCATTATAAAGGGGTAGAATACTAGAGCCGTCCCCGTGACCGTTTGGAACTCGCCTTCGATAGAGGGGGCGTGGCAACGGGCGCGGTTGGGTTACCCACATCCGTATTGATGAGAATCCTGGAATAAGGGGACACGATCTCTGCTTCGACAAGACGTGCCAAGGAAACCGCTTCGCTAAACGCGCTGAGGTGGAATAATAAAAACGAGTAAAGGCTTGGCCGTGGTGTGACATCACGCCACGAAATGCGTCAGCAGATTGAACTTGTGTAAATATTATTCTCTCTACGGAGGTATGTGGAATTTATTTTGCAGAGCCGGACACTATCCTGGTGTTCACAATCTTCTACGAACTATTCGGAGGAGGAACCCGCCTTGCAATGCCGAAGACAATATGCGCGCCGGACTCGTTGTCATTGAAGCCTGGTTCAGGGGCTACTGAGGGAGTCCTGGACAAGGGGGTGTCCGGATAGCCGAACTATCATCATTGGCCGGACTCCAGGACTATGAAGATACAAGATTGAAGACTTCGTCCCGTGTCCGGAGGGGACTTTCCTTGGCGTGGAAGGCAAGCTTCGCAATACGGATATGTAGATCTCCTACCATTGTAACCGACTCTGTGTAACCCTAGCCCACTCCGGTGTCTATATAAACCGGAGGGTTTTAGTCCATAGGACGAACAACAATCATACCATAGGCTAGCTTCTAGGGTTTAGCCTCCTTGATCTCGTGGTATATCCACTCTTGTACTACCCATATCATCAATATCAATCAAGCAGGAGTAGGGTTTTACCTCCATCGAGAGGGCCCGAACTTGGATAAAAACATCGTGTCCCCTGTCTCCTGTTACCATCCGCCTAGACGCACAGTTCGGGACCCCCTACCCGAGATCCGCCGGTTTTGACACCGACACGGCCCATTATGGTCTGCAGAATCTTGTGGTCCTTTAGCTGGGCCGGCCCATTGTGGTCCGCAAAATCTTGTGGGCCTTTAGCTGGGCCGGCCCATTATAGTCTGCAAAATCGTGTGAGCCTTTAGCTGGGCCGGCCCATTATGGTCCGCTAAATTTTGTGGGCCTTTAGCTGGGCCGGCCCATTATGGTCCGCTAAATCTTATGGGCCTTCGGTTGGGCTGGCCTATTTAAACTTTGTGGGCCACTTTTCGGCCGGTCCACGTGTCAACATATCATAGGCCCATCTCGACCGTTGGATGAGTGACACCTGTGCCAATGCGGAGCTGACACGTGGATCCGTCAGCCAATGAGAATTTTACACGTGGAAAATCGGCATTGGCCGTGGCTGTTAACAGGTTATCGGATCCAAAATCCGACCCGATAGCTTAACGGCGTTCCGTTACGGTGGATGCCACGTGTCGGTCACCCTTGACGAAAGCACTTCTGTGACGCGCGATTTATCATCATGGAAGTGGACACTTCCATGATGATAATTTTGGTAATGTCATGGAACACTTCTACGACAGCACAGGTATGACTATCTTGATTCTGTCATAAAATCGTCATGGATGTACATGCATGACAGAAAACGCGACCTACTGTGACTAACACGTATCATCACGGAAGTGTATTTTTTTGTAGTGGCCTTGGCGGGCCATAGATGGATAAATAAATCCTTCATCGCTAGTTCGGCCGCCCTATGCAGCTCGATCAGCTGTTTCAGTTGATTGGCAAAAGGCACTGGATGCTCTGGCGCTAGATATTGCGACCAGAACAGCTTCTCCGTAGTGCTCCTTTCTTCGGCTCGGTAGAATTGTGTGGCATCAGATATGCTGCGCGGCAGTTCCGCAAACACCCCTGGAGAAATCCGAATTCGGATTAGTAACATGATTTTCTTCCTTCAAATATTTGCTTTGAATAGAAAAAGCCTTACCCGCCGCGATCTTTCTGGCCTCCTGGATTTCTTGAAGGGCGCCTTGGGCTTCCCCCCGGGCATCGTGTGCGGCTTGACGAGCCTTGATGAGTTCGGATTCTTTCTTCGTTAAACTCTGCTCCAAGGTCTCGCACTTCTTCACGGCCTCTTGGAGCTCTTGCTGAACTTTAATAGCCCTGGCCTTGTGCTTTTCAGGAAGGTCCTGCTCTTTGGCCGCCTTCTTCTCGGCCTCGGCCACTACCTTCCTAAGAGCCTCGACTTCGGCCATCGCTCCTAGAGCACATCATGGAATTTTTTTTGTCATACTCAATTATTCATTCGTACTAAATGCAAACAAGGTTTTTTGCATACCTTGGTTATCCTTCAACTGCTTCTTCACTTGGCCGAGCTCTTCTTTGGCCCGCTCCAGACTCTGATTCAGTACGAAGACTTCCGCAGTATGAGAGGTGGCAGTCACTATAGATGCCTGCTTAGAAAAACAAAAGAGGGAGAGGTACTACATGGTAAGTCTCCTGCCAACATATATTTGATCCTCTGTCCGGTTTTTCCTTCCGAACACCGAACAGTGTACCAGGGGCTACTACATATACTATGACACTCTTTAAAACCTCACAACATACCTTAAAGCCAGTTATAAGGCTGATGCAGGCTTCGGTCAGCCCATTTTCGGTAGACTGAATCTTCTCAATCACCGCACCCATAAGGGCACGGTGTTCTTCAACGATGGAAGCGTTCTTCAGCACTGCTGATAAAGTATCCGGCACCTCTGGTTGGGCAGAGGTTGCCGGTAGAACAGGCGCACCCCCTTCTGTCGAGGGAGTTTTCCCGCCTAATTTCGGAGCCGTGTTGGTCTCCGCAACTGTGTCCGGCTGGGAGACAAATTCAAGATAGCCCCCGCCGTCAGTGTCCATGGGGGCCATTTCCCCCGTGTGTCCGGCCGCCGAGGTTTGACCCTCCGGCGCCACCTTGACGGTCTCCCCGGCCCCTCCTTGGCATGGGTCCCTTTGAGACGATACCTCTGTGTCATCCACGTGTTTTCGGGAAAAGGCCGTCGGGGTGTCCCGCTGTCCATAGCGTCCGAACCCAGTGAATCCTCCGATGAGGATTGCTCAGCACGGGACATGGCTGGACTGCAAAAAAGGCGTGACTCGATGCGTTAAACGCTATACGAGAGTGAGTCTGGATATACAAACGTGTCTGGGTTTTATATACTCACGATTTAACCAGGGGCTGGACCCTGGGATCCCACTCTGTACTGCTATCGGTGGCGGTGGTGGATTCATCCGGAAAGGGGGTTTTTCCCTTCTTAGGCAACTCAGCCTCCAAGTGTGTGGAGGTCGACCTTTTCTTTCTCCCCCTCGCTGGGGGGATCGGCTTTCCTCCTCTTCCTCGTCCTCTTTGGAGGAAGAGCGGGCCTTAGAGTCTTCGGATACTATGTCCGAAGTACCCTGGCGACGAAGGCCGCCCCTGGTCTCTTTGGCCTCTTTCTCGGTTTTCTTCTTCGGCACCTTGTAAGGCGCCGGGACCAGCATCTTTGTCGGGAGTGGGCCAGCTTGTTCTTCTGGCAGTGGGGCCGGGTAGTAAATCCGCTCTACCTTCTTCGTCCAGCTCTAGGAGAGTTGTTGGAAAATACATTAAGCGTTCCCCCTGGATTATGCAGATAAAGCATATGATTTGCCAATATACGAAGACTTACCGAACTCGTGGGTCGGGACAATTGGTACCCGTGGTCCTTGGCCGAATCCAGCCACGATTTGTTGGACTTAAAGAGCACCTTCCGGATGTCTTTGTGCGATGAGTCAAAGAACCCTAGTAGGGTCTGGTGCTTGGCCGGGTCGAATTCCCATAAATAGCAAGCCCTGCGTTGAGATGGGAGAGTCCGGCAAACTAACATCACCTGGACTACATTGACAAGTTTGATGTTCTTGTCTTCTAGGCCCTTGATACGTGCCTGGAGCACCGACAGCTCGTCTGGTGAAGACCAGTTCAGGCCCTTCTTGGGCCAGGACGTTAGCCGCAATGGAGCTCCGGATCAGAATTCGGGAGCTGCGGCCCATTTTGCGCCGCGTGGCTCAGTGACGTAGAACCACTGTTGTTGCCACCCTTTGACGGAATCATTGAAGGTACATGATGGACATGTGACGTTGGGCATCTTGCCCACCATGGCTCCTCCGCACTCAGCGTGCTCGCCGCTCACCACCTTGGGCTTCACATTGAAAATCTTCAGCCATAATCCGAAGTGTGGAGAGATGCGGAGGAAGGCCTCGCACACGACGATGAATGTCGAGATGTTGAGGAAGGAATTGGGGGATAGATCATGAAAATCGATCCCATGGTAATACATAAGGCCGCGAACGAATGGGTGGAGGGGAAACCCTAGCCCGCGAACAAAGTGAGGGAGGAATACAACCCTCTCGTGGGGTTCCGGAGTAGGGACGATCTGTCCCGGCATCGGAAGGCGGTGGCCGATCTTCTTAGCCAGATACCCGGCCTCCCGAAGTTTCTTAATATCCTTCTCCTGGACGGTAGAGGCCATCCACTTGCCTCCGGCTCTAGATCCGGACATTTTCGGAATGTCTTTGTGGGCGGAGAAGGCGAATGCTTGGGCACTGGAGCTCGAGCGAGAGGGAATAGGCGGAAGAAGAAGAAGGCGTGGGTGAAAAGGGGGAATCCCTATCTCTTTATAAAGGCAGCAGAAATCATGCGCCTCCCCACTTGCCCTAGAAACTCGCTTATTCCCCAAGCGTCGTGCTAATGGCGCAGTTGGGTTACCCACACCTGTATTAATGAGAATCCTGTGATAAGGGGACACGATATCTGCTTCGACAAGACGTGCCAATAAAACCGCCTCACAAGATGTGTAGTAGCAGGTTGAGAAAACGGTTCGAATAATGACCGGGCCATGGCGTGATGTCATGCTATGGAAAAGCTGTCAGCAGATTAGAATCGTGGAATATTGTACTCTCTACGATGGTATGTGGAATTTGTTTTGCAGAGCCGGACATGATTCTTGTGTTCAAGATCTACTTTGGAGTATTCAGAGAAGGAACCCGCCTTGCAATGTCGAAGACAATCTGCACGCCGGACTCGTCGTCATTGAAGCCTGGTTCACGGGCTACTGAGGGAGTCCTGGATTAGGGGGTCCTCGGACAGTCGGACTATATGTTTGTGTCGGACTGTTGGACTATGAAGATACAAGATTGAAGACTTCGTCCCGTGTCCGGGTGGGACTCTCCTTTGAGTGGAAGGCAAGCTTGGCAATTCGGATATGTAGATTCCCTTCTCTGTAACCGACTCTGTGTAACCCTAGCCCCCTCAAGTGTCTATATAAACTTGAGGGTTTAGTCCGTAGGACAGGACAATCATAATCATAGGCTAGCTTCAAGGGTTTAGCCTCTATGATCTCGTGGTAGATCAACTCTTGTAATACTCATATCATCAAGATCAATCAAGCAGGAAGTAGGGTATTACCTCCATAGAGAGGGCCCAAACCTGGGTAAACATCGTGTCCCCCGCCTCCTGTTACCATTAGCCTTAGATGCACAGTTTGGGACCCCCTACCCGAGATCCGCCGGTTTTGACACCGACACTCCCACTTTCAATATGTATCCAGATTGAGACTTAGAGTCATCTGGATCGGTGTAAAAGCTTGCATCGATGTAACTCTTTACGACGAGCTCTTTTATCACCTCCATAATCGAGAAATATTTCCTTAGTCCTCACTAAGGATAATCTTGACCGCTGTCCAGTGATCTACTCCTAGATCAAAATTGTACTCCCTTGCCAAACTCAGGGCAGGTACACAATAGGTCTGGTACATAGCACATGATACTTTATAGAACCTATGACTGTGGCATAGGGAATGACTTTCATTCTCTTTCTATTTTCTACCACGGTCGGACTTTGAGTCTTACTCAACTTTACACCTTGTAATACATGCAAGAACCCTTTCTTTGACTGATCCATTTTGAACTTCTTCAAAACTTTACGAAGGTATGTGCTTTGTGAAAGTCCAATTAAGCGTCTTGATTTATCTCTATAGATCTTGATGCCCAATATGTAAGCAGCTTCACCGAGGTCTTTCATTGAAAAACTCTTATTCAAGTATCCCTTTATGCTATCCAGAAATTCTATATTATTTCCAATCAATAATATGTCATCCACATATAATATTAGAAATGCTACAGAGCTCCCACTCACTTTCTTGTCAATATAGGCTTCACTGCAAGTCTGTATAAAACTATATGCTTTGATCAACTTATCAAGGCGTATATTCCAACTCCGAGATGCTTGCACCAATCCATAGATGGATCGCTGGAGCTTGCACACCTTGTCAGTACCTTTAGGATTGACAAAACATTATGGTTGCATCATATACAACTCTTCCTTAAGAAATATCCATTTAAGGAATGTAGTTTTGACATCCATTTGCCAGATTTCATAAAATATGGCAACTGCTAACATGATTCGGACGGATTTAAGCATCGCTACAGTTGAGAAAATCTCATTGTAGTCAACACCTTGAACTTGTCGAAAACCTTTTGCGACAAGTCGACCTTTCTAGATAGTAACACTACTATCAGTGTCTGTCTTCCTCTTGAAGATCCATTTATTTAATATGGCTTGCCTACCATCGGGCAAGTTCACCAAAGTCCACACTTTGTTATCATACATGGATCCCAACTCAGATTTCATGGCCTCAAGCCATTTCGCGAAATCTGGGCTCATCATCGCTTCCTCATAGTTCGTAGGTTCATCATGGTCTAGTAACATGACTTTCAAAATAGGATTACCATACCACTCTGGTGCGGACCGTACTCAGGAAAACCTACAAGGTTATGTAGTAACTTGATCTGAAGTTTCATGATCATCATCATTAGCTTCCTCATCATCATCATTAGATTTCTGTGATGAACTACTTTCCAATTCGGGAGAAGGTACAATTACCTCATCAAGCTCTACTTTCCTTCCACTCACTTCTTTCAAGAGAAACTCCTTCTCTAGAAAGGATCCATTCTTAGCAATGAATATCTTGCCTTCGGATCTGTGATAGAAGGTGTACCCGAAAGTTTCCTGTGGGTATCCTATAAAGACGCAGTTCTCCGATTTTGGTTCGAGCTTATCAGGTTGAAGCTTTTTCACATAAGCATCACAGCCCCAAACTTTAAGAAACGACAACTTTGGTTTCTTGCCAAACCATAGTTCCATAAGGCATCGTCTCAACGGATTTTGATGATGCCCTATTTAACGCGAATGTAGATGTCTCTAATGCATAACCCAAAACGATAGTGGTAACCTGGTAAGAGACATCATAGATCGCACCATATCCAATAAAGTGCGGTTACGATGTTCGGACACACCATTACGCTGTGGTGTTCCAGGTGGCATGAGCTGTGAAACTATTCCACATTGTTTTAAATGAAGGCCAAACTTTTAACTCAAATATTCTCCTCCACGATTAGATCATAGAAACTTTATTTTCTTGTTATGATGATTCTCCACTTCACTCTGAAATTCTTTGAACTTTTCAAATGTTTCAGAATTCTGTTTCATTAAGTAGATATACTCATATCTGCTCAAATCATTTGTGAAGGTCGGAAAATAATGATACCCGCCACGAGCATCAACACTCATTGGACCGCATACATCAGTATGTATTATTTCCAATAAGTCACTAGCTCGTTCCATTGTTCCGGAGAATGGAGTTTTAGTCATCTTGCCCATATGGCACGGTTCACAAGCATCAAATGATTCATAATCAAGTGATTACAAAAGTCCATCAGCATGGAGTTTCTTCATGCGCTTTACACCGATATGACCCAAATGGCAGCGCCACAAATAAGTTGCACTATAATTAACAACTTTGCATATTTTGGCATCAATACTATGAATATGTGTATTACCACGATCGAGATTCAATAAACCATCAACATTGGGTGTATGACCATAGAAGGTTTTATTCATGTAAACAGAATAACAATTATTCTATGTCTTAAATGAATACCCATATTGCAATTAACATGATCTAAACATATTCATGTTCAACGCAAACACCAAATAACATTTTTTAGGTTCAACACTAATCCCGAAAGTATAGGGATTGCTCGATGATGATCATATCAATCTTGGAACCACTTCCAACATACATCGTCACTTCATCCTCAACTAGTCTCTATTTGTTCTGCAACTCCTGTTTCGAGTTACTAATCTTAGCATCCGAACAAGTATCAAAACATCAACAATATGTATATCAAATATACCTTTGTTCACTTTTCCATCCTTCTTATCCGCCAAATATTTGGGGCAATTCCACTTCCAGTGACCATTTCCTTTGCAGTAGAAGCAGTTAGTTTCAGGGTTAGGTCCAGCTTTGGGCTTCTTCACAGGAGTGACAAATTGCTTGTCATTCTTATTGAAGTTCCATTTCTTTCCCTTTGCCATTTTCTTGAAACTAGTAGTCTTGTTTAATCATCAACACTTGATGCTCTTTCTTGATTTCTACCTTCATCCATTTCAGCATCACGAAGAGCTCGAGAATCATTTTCGTCATCCCTTGCATACTATAGTTCATCATGAAGTTCTAATAACTTGGTGATGGTGACTAGAGAACTCTGTCAATCATTATCTTATTTGGAAGATTAACTCCCACTTCATTCAAGTGATTGTAGTACTTAGACATTCTGAGCACATGCTCACTAGTTGAGCAATTCTCCTCCATTTTTTAGCTATAGAACTTGTTAGAGATTTCATATCTCTCAACTCGGGTATTTGCTTGAAATATTAACTTCAACTCCTGGAACATCTCATATGGTCCATGACGTTCAAAACGTCTTTGAAGTCCCAATTCTAAGTCGTTAAGCATGGTACACTAAACTATTAAGTAGTCATCATATTAAGCTAGCCAAACATTCATAATGTCTGCATCTGCTCCTGCAATAGGTCTGACACCTAGCGGTGCATCAAGGACATAATTCTTCTATGCAGCAATGAGGATAAACCTCAGATCACGGACCCAGTCCGCATCATTGCTACTATCATCTTTCAACTAAGTTTACTCTGGGAACACATATAAAAACATAGGCAAGCAACAACGCAAGCTATTGATCTACAACATTATTTGCAAAATACTATCAGGACTAAGTTCATGATAAATTAAAGTTCAGTTAATCATATTACTTAAGAACTCCCACTTAGATAGACATCCCTCTAGCTAGTCATCTAAATGATCACGTGATCCAAATCAACTAAACCATGTCCGATCATCACGTGAGATGGACTAGTTTTCAATGGTGAACATCACTATGTTGATCATATCTGCTATATGATTGACGCTCGACCTTTCGGTCTCCAGTGTTCGGAGGCCATATCTACATATGCTAGGCTCGTCAAGTTTAACCCGAGTATTATGCATGTACAAAACTGGCTTGCACCCGTTGTATGTGAATGTAGAGCCTATCACACCCGATCATCACATGGTGTCTCGGCACAAAGAGCTGTCGCAATGGTGCATACTTAGGGAGAACACTTATACCTTGAAATTTAGTAAGGGATCATCTTATAATGCTACCGTCATACTAAGCAAAATAAGATGCATAAAATATAAACATCAGATGCAATCAAAATATGTGATATGATATGGTCATCATCATCTTGTGCTCATGATCTCCATCACCGCAACATCGTCATGATCTCCATCGTCGCCGGCGCGACACCTTGATCTCCATCGTAGCATCATTGTCGTCTCACCAATTATTGTTACTACGACTATCGCTACCGCTTAGTGATAAAATAAAACAATTACATGGCGATTGCATTGCATACAATAAAGCAACAACCATATGGCTCCTGCCAGTTGCTGATAACTTTGTTACAAAACATGATCATGTACAACAATTTATATCACATCATGCCTTGACCATATCACAACACAACAAGCCCTGCAAAAACATGTTAGATGTCCTCTACTTTGTTGTTGCAAGTTTTACGTGGCTGCTACGGGCTTCTAGCAAAAACCGTTCTTACCTACGCATCAAAACCACAACGATTTTTTGTCAAGTGTGATGTTTTAACCTTCAACAAGGACTGAGCGTAGACACACTCGATTCAACTAAAGTTGGAGAAACAGACACTCACCATCCACCTATGTGCGAAGCACGTCGGTAGAACTAGTCTCGCGTAAGCGTACGCATAATGTCGGTCTGAGCCGCTTCATCCAACAATACCGCCGAATCAAAGTATGACATGTTGGTAATTAGTATGACTATTATCGCCCACAACTCTTTGTGTTCTACTCGTGCATATAACATCTACGCATAGACCTGGCTTTGATACCACTGTTGGAGAACACGGTAATTTAAAAAAAATCCTACGATTACGCAAGATCTATCTATGTGATGCATAGCAACGAGAGGGGAGAGTGTGTCCACGTACCCTCGTAGACCGAAAGCAGAAGCATTTAGTTAACGCGGTTGATGTAGTCCAACATCTTCGCAATCCAACCGATCCAAGCACCAAACGTACGGCACCTCCGCGTTCAGCACACGTTCAGCACGGAGACGTCCCTCGTACTCTTGATCCAGTTGAGGCTGAGGGAGAGTTTCGTCAGCACGATGGCATGGTGACAGTGATAATGAAGTTACCGGCGCAGGGCTTTGCCTAAGCACTACGACGATATGACCGAGGTGTGTAACTGTGGAGGGGGGCACCGCACACGGCAAAAACAATTGTCAACTTGTGTCTTTGGGGTGCCCCCTGTCCCCGTATATAAAGGAGGGGAGGAGGAGACCGGCTAACAAGGGGCCCGCCAAGGAGAGGGGAGTCCTACTAGGACTCCAGTCCTAGTAGCACTACTAGGAAAAGGCCTGCTAGTGGCACACTTGTTTTGCCTACTAATGGCGCACTACAGGTGCGCCACTAGCACCACGCCATTAGAATTGTTTACTAATTGCGCACCACAGGTGCGCCATTAGTATCTGGTATTCTAATGGCGCACCAAGCAGTGCGCCATTAGTATAGCCCACGGTGCGCCATTAGTATACCTCCCAGGGGGCCATATTTAGCCATGTGCTTTGGCTTACTAATGGCGCACTAGGGGATGATGCGCCATTAGTGTCCTTTCTGCAGTGCGCCATTAGTGTGCTGAGTGGTGCGCCATTAGTATCAATATTAGGGATTTTTTTTCTTTTCTGGTATTTGCACAGGTTACAAAACATATTACTGCACATAATATAGAGAGCACAACATATAAACAGCAGATTTATCGAATACAATAGAAGATTAGTCTCCGAATACAATTCATCATATTAGTCTCCAAATTTCAAATACCGAACAAAGTTAGAACATTACAAGTCTCAAAACCGCGAGTAGCGAGTTTGTCTTCACACTACAAGTCGATATCGATCATCTAAACTACCATCACATAGAAGAGAGCTGCGGTCATCACGATGAGCATAATCGCGATGAAACTGGTCTTCATCCGGTTCCTCCAACGCTCCCAACTCTCTCCCGCTAGATAGCGCGCATATCTAACTTCCGCCTCCGCCCTAGTGGTGTACCCTTTGTAATTGTTACCGCTGAAACGATGAACCTATCTCCGACACTCCACCCAGTCGTCGTAGACTCCGGGAACCTTACCCTTGTACACGACATACGACGGCATCTCTATGCACTAGCCAAACAAAACGTTAGTAATAATTCATAGACAATACATAAGCAATATATAAGTATGCAACAAAAGGATCGGAAGAGAAAAGTAACACATTAATAGAACGATTCATGGTCCTACTAATAAATAGCATCGATTACATATAAGTTGAATGATTGTCCAAACCAAAGAGACATACAAGTTCATTAATTTTTAATATTAAAACATGAGCCAGTCGATAATTCAGAGCTACATAGCATCACTACTTTCGACTCGACTCATGGGACTGGAGCGTGAATGAAGCCGTCGTCTTTCGTGATGGTCATGAAATCACGGGTGTTGTCAGCCTGCATTTGTAGTGTTGTTTCTATCTCACTGTTGGACGGTTGAGATCTGAGGTAGAACTGCCCCGAGGTACGAAGGACATCTTGATGGATGATTTCCGCAAACTCCGACTGGATGCGAAAGAATTCTTGTCGGATGTCCGCGTCCTGGATTGCCCACAAGCGGGTGGCCCAATCTTTGAGATTATTTGGTAGTAGAAGGTGATTATGGTCCCGTACGATCGCCCGCATGTGATGGAGGGCGTAGTAGGCATCCTTCTGACCGCCTGGCGGCTGCTTGACGCAGGGGAACATCGTATTGTGGGTGAACATGTGCTTGTCGTACCTACGAACTGGCCTCTTGAAGGTGACTCCAGATCTGGCGTAGCCGGGGAGAGCATCATCAAGAACTTTCTTGATATTTGTGTAGTCTATCTTCGACTCACGGTCCGGGTCGAAATAAGTGGCCATGGAATATTTCGGGCTTAAGAGGATGAGTGTGCAATGTGTGTCACTGCACAAAACACGGAATGTTAGAAAAAAAGAACGATCGAAATCTAAGAAATCATATGTTGCGGGGCGGTGAGGGGATGACTTACTCGGGAAAGTAAGGCACGAGGAAGTTATCCTTATCTGGGTTTGCCAGAATGACGCCTTCGAGGTGTGAACTCGCGACTTGCTGGTCCCCAGTGCTGCCCAAGATCTTGGCACGCATGTAGAAGGGGTCGACTATCCCGATGTCCGGGGTCTTGTCTCTAATGATCCGCATCTTCATACTCAGCGAAAACAGCTGAACGAAGGTGTAGTGCAACGGATGAAGGTTAAACATAGCGAAGATGTCATCAAACCGCAGGACGATCGTACCCTCGATGGCGCTATCCACAAAGCCCTTGCCCTATGGCACCTTGGCCACGGAAACCGGGTATGCCACATCATTCTAGGAGAGACGCTGCTTCTCCAAAGAAAGAACACTGGCATGCAGACTCCGCATAGCACCGGTTGCAGCATTGAGCAGATTTGTCGGTAGCATCGCCCTACCCGCCACATGGACCCTCCTCGAGATATCCTTAGGTGAAGGTGGACCGTCCTATGCACGGATCGTACTCGGTGCCGGCTGGCTCGCACCGCCCTTGTTATTCTTTCGTTTCTGTCCCTTCTTCTTCATGTGCTGTAATGGGATTGAATTCTGCTCACAGACCGCCTTGAGTGTGTTGGGGCTGATAATATTTCGCACCTCGGCTATCTGAGGCTCGGTGAAGGCGGCAGCTAGAGGCGTCTCCTGGGAACTGAACGCCAGACGACGCCTGTTGCAATTGGGTTTCTCCACGGTACCAGCTAGATCGCGGTCGTCTTTTTCAGGGTTGGGTTCTTGAGAAGGAGGCCCGCAGAATTCGTCACTGTACCCATGTTCGGCAAAGTACTTATCGACATTGGTAAATGTACCATCGTCGTTGTCGTCATCGTCCGGATCCTGTCCCATATGCATGTCCAGATCCTGTGCCATAGGGATGTCCGGCATGTCCGGTAGCGTTGCGGCGGTCTTGCCATGGCTTGGCGCCGGCACGATTGGCGGTGTTGTCTGTGGGGTGGTGTCCCCCGCCCCCAAACGAATCTGGCTCTTCAGCCAAAGTAGGGGCCAGCTTACACAGGCATTGAGGGTCATCACATCATCTTCGTCGGCCCCAGCGGGTCGAATCGGAGGTAACAACTCGTCGCAGCCTGGCAGCACCTGAACCAGTTCAACCCTATACACGGTGGGTGGCATCGGATTACCGTGGAACATGGGGTTGCCCGGTTGAACAATTCTGCCCTTGGCGACATCGATCAACTCGCCGCCAACGGAGTGCAGGAGAGTGCATGGAACATCGGCGGCACCCTGCGAAAACATGTAGGGCGTCAGGGATGCCCAGTCAAAGGCAAGGAGATGAAGTCATCGGCCGAGAGGCTTAGTTACCATGATGGCGTCGAGCTCGGTTAATGTCGAGCCACCGCCAACGGCGGGCGTGCAACTGACAGAGGGGCCGCTTACTGGCGAGGTGCCGGCCGGCGTACACCCGGGTGCATTAAGCTCCAATGCCCATGCCGGTGCTGGAGACATGAATACCGCCTCCACCGGAGACACCAATGGCGCCGCCTGCGCGTTGTGCGAGTTGCTGGCCGTGAAGCTGGGAACCGGGGGCGGCCCCTGTTGGCCGCCCGCAATCCACGTCGTCAGCCCCTGAATCAAGGTAGGCACCATGGCGGTGAGCGTCGTTCCCAGTTGTTGTTGCACTTGCTCTTGGACAATCTCCGGAATCTGCACCACTTGTGCCTTGAGTTCTTGAACCTTGCGCGACTGGCTTTCCGAGCTGGTCTTTTTCTCCTTTCGCCCACCAGCAGTATAGTTTGACGACCATTTTGTGGACAAGCCTTTGCCAGCCACACGACCAGCTGACGACGGCTTACTGAGCTTATCCTTGTTTTTCATTATGTTCAATGCCCTATTTAGAGTTTTGTCCCAAGGGGAGCTCTGAGACGACCCCGCGCTACTGCTTTCAGTCTCCTGCGGAAGGAATGTGAGCCATTTAGAAATTTGGCTTCATTAATTAGAATGCAATCATATGGAGCTAATTACGCGGGGGTGCATTCCTTACCAGAACAAGCTCAAGCGCCTTGGTCTTCGGATCCGTGGTAAGCTCCTTTGTTACCGGGTCCTCCTTGTACCGGGCCCTAACAAAGTTCCTGGTCTGCTTGTCACAGAATTTCTCGAAGCGGGGCGGTAGGCCTTGCTCGGCACGCTCCTCATCCTCCTTGTCCCATATAGGCTCCGCCACTCTGTAAACGTCGGGACCGAGTTGGTGGACCCCTAAGTTCAACTCCCGCATTTCTTTCCCCCACTGACTTGATTCCACGGTTGCGCTGCTCTCACACTTGATCTTGAACTCCTTGTAGTCGTCTTCCCAGATCGAAAGATATTTCGCCTTGATCTTCTCATAACTATCACCTTTGTCAATCATTTTCTTCACCGCACTTCTCCAAGTAGACAGGGACGTGCTCATCCTCGTGAGGGAGGCACTGTTCACTTTATTCCCTGGGAGGCGTGTGTTTGCAAAGTCAGCGGGGAACTTATATCGTTCGTGCAGCTTCGTGAAGAGGAGGTTGTGCAAATTCCCTCGGTCCTTATGCCTTAGGTTCTCGGTGTTGATCGAGACAGTGCTCCGGAGAATGCACCCGAGCTGAACTGAGTACCCCTTGACTAATTCTTTGGGCGTCGTTGGATGCCCATCGGAGTTCACTTCAGTAAATTCCTCCTTGATGGTGTCGAGCACATTCGGGCGCCGGTCCTTCCAATGCCTCTTGTTTGGCTACCATCTGTGTGTGCGCTGCCATCATCAGTGGTGGCATCCTCGGCGGCACCATCAGTGGTGTCAGCCCCGACGCCAGTAGGGGTTGTGTAGTCAGGATCGGTGTCTTCCGCGGCGTCCTCATAGCGGTGAGGTTCTTCCTCCATCTCCTGGGACAGCTCCTAGAATTGCTTGCCCGAACCGCCAGCCTCATCGTTGTGGGCCATGTTTCGCTCTAAATAGGAAAAAAGTTTGGTCAAGAAGTTGGTTATTGTCAAGGAACAAGATCATGGTCTCATCATTTAGGGTTTTTCAACACCGAGGCATCCTAAAAGCTAAGCTTTTATAATTTAGGGTTTGTCGACGCCGAGGCACCCTTAAAGCCTAAGCTTTCATCATTTAGGTTTTTATCGACACCGAGGCACCCTAAAAGCCAAGGTTTTATAATTTAGGGTTTGTCGACTCTAAGTTGGGCCTAATCACTTGGCTCTATTGCCACCTATGGTTTAATGCAGCAAGAATAAAGGGGCAGTTGATCCTACTTAATTAAGTACTAAGATACCCTGGCCCATGCATTAGTCGCAAGTACCCCATATGTCCTATTTTTAGCAAAGTCATGCTAAAATTCACGGAAAATTCAGCATGACCTTTGCTGAAAATAGGACATATGGAGTACCCGAATTTGCCGGAACGGAAGTTAATCGACATTCCGGCAAACTCAAGGGTCTCTCAGGTTACCTGCAAAATCATTACCCCACCCCCACCCAACTGCAACCCCACAACACCCCACAATATCATCACGACACGATGGTCGGAGACAAAACCCCCCCAATATCATCAAAATACTCCAGTTATGAAGTAAAACTCCTGAAGTGTTCCAGGAGTAGAACCTGAAGTGTAGTCAGTGGCTTCACCTATGTGCATAAAAATCATAAAAATTCAAAATCATTTGAAACCTAATCACTCGGACCACACCACATGCCACAGCATACATAGTACATAGAGTTGACATCTCGCCATCGACCACACCACATGCCACAACATACATACTACATAGATGATCCAACAGACTACATAGCAGGACAGTTTAAGCGTGAACCACATCATACAAAATATAAGAACTTCACTACACAATTGAAACTCAATTAAGCTAGTTAAATGGAGTTCATCTACTCACTAGTAGTACTACTAACTGGAAGTACTTAAACAAGTTAAGCTACTCACTACAGTACTGGCTACTCACTTAAGCTAGAAGCTACAAGTTAAGCACATTTGTAGCACTGAGAAATAATGCTGAGATGTAGCAAACAAGTTAAGCTAGAAGCTACAGTACTAGCAACTAGCAGCAAGGAGTATAATGGCAATCATGTAGCAATCATGTCCTTCCCTTCATATATTCATGATATAAATGGATTGTTCTACCTAGTAGGTTGTTGGAAATTCAGTTGCTTTTTCATTAGGACTGGCAACAAGACATGGTCAAATTTCAATTAAGATTATCTGTTGGTTCAAGACTGGCAACAAGCCTTGTTCTACCAAATCAGTTATCTATTGGTTCAATGGTTGTTTTTCTTTCCCTTTTTATAATTGCAAAAAAGGAACAAGACATGGTCAAATTTCAGTTAAGATTCAGTTAAGATACATACAGTAAAATCAAAACAAAAATGGACAGTAAACTGATAATGATAGTAAACTGTAATTTGTTACACAGATTTTCCTACTGAAAATATAACTGAATGGACAGAAAAAAGGGTGAAAAGATAACTGAATGCTAGGCTAAAATGGACAGTAAACTGTAATTCGTTAACAGTTTACTGTGATTATCAGGTGTCATAATCTACTGAGTAGTCATGTCCCAGTCATGCATCCATGCATCCAGTGGCAACATCTTGCATACGTGATCAGGAGTACATCAAAATCTATTGAGTAGTTCTTGTGCTCATCCAGTAGAAACATCTTTTATACATGATCAGTAGTCATGTGCCAAATTTTTATTTAAACTGAATTTGCAAATCACCAAGAGCTCTACTAGTTTCAGACTAGATTTACACTAAACTGAAAAGGATGCAGATTCTTCGGTGAACAGCGAGAGAAGTACTACTGGTTCACATGTTTTTTTCTTGATGATAGAAATGATTCACTCACATTTGCAAGGAAGAAAAAATAGGGGCATTTGATGAAGAATCATCATACTGTCTGTGCACCTAAGATAGTACAGCAGCACTGCATGAGTAACAGAGCTGCATGATAATTAAACATTAAGGGCTGACAGTTCGATCTTGCATCCTCCCCAACAAACATGATGTTGTCTGCCAGGTAAGGTAGGGTTAGCTTTTGTTAAAAAAATCAGTTTACACACTGTTAAAAAATCAGTTAACTCACTGTCAAAGAAATTCAGTTACATGCGTACATTCAGTTTGAATTATTCTCTCATATTCCCTACACACATTGTTAACCTTACGGGCAGAAGATTGTCCCTTACCATAGGTTATTCTGTCAACCTTTGTTAAGCGGAACTATCTACAGTCCATGTGTTGAAAACTGCAGTGACATTCAGATCACTATTGTGCGAAAATTCAGTTAACACACTGTCAAAAAATTCAGTTACAAACATACATTCAGTTTGAATTAATCTCTCATATTCCCTTCACATTGCTAACCATATGACCAAAATATTGTCCCTAGACATCTCATGGTCCTATTTAACCATTGAAATTATTTCTCATGGCGATCCTCAACGAAATCTTATGACAGAACTACCAACTTTATAAACCCAAGATAAACCCTAGGAAGAATCAGATCTTTAGGGCCTCGATGCTTTTGTGGAACCATAGCTAATCGTACAACACTCCTTAAAACTTGAGAAATACATCAACTCCGCGGCATGGTCGAGTAGAACTTTTGCCCTAACCAAAACATGCTACGGGAGAACAGAAGGTGGAGACAGAGATGAGAGGGGATTGAGCAGAGAGGGAGAGGGCAAGGACGGAGGAGCAGAGAGGGAGAGGTGGGAAATGGAGGCGGGGTGAGTTGGATGGGGTACCTGCGGGCGTAGAAGACGGGGGCGTCGTCGGGGACGAAGACGTCGACGCTGTGGATGTTGCCGCCGTGGGAGGCGATGCAGTCGGAGATCCGGGACAGTGAACTACACGCGGAGGCCAGGGGAGTCGAGTCAGTCAGGGGGAGGGGGCTTAAGGGCGGAGGAGGACGGGCGGAGGAGGAGGGGGGCTTACGGGCGGCGGCAGGACGGTTGCAGGTGGTCGGCGGCGGTCGTCGTCCTGCACCCCGTGCGGTCGTCGGCGGCAGGATGGTTGGGGGCCGCGGCGGCTTGCTGTCCGGTGGACGGCGGAGGAGCTGCAGTGGTGGGGGCGCAGGGGCGCAGGGGCGGCGGCGCACATAGGGGTGGCGGCGCACATAGGGGCGGCGGCGTCGTGGGTCGGGGCAGCGGCACGCAGTGGGGGGGCTGAGAGATGTGAGATGGGATCGGGGATTGGGGCCGAGATTTTAGTCGGGGGAGGTATAGCAATGGTGCACCACCTAGCGGTGCGCCATAAGTAAGTTTTTTTAGATAGCAATGGCGCACCACCCAGCGGTGCGCCATAAGTAACTTTTTTTTGCATAGCAATGGCGCACCACCCAGCGGTGCGCCATAAGTAATTTATTATTATTATTATTTTTGTTGTATCTAATATTTTTTTAGAAAATGAATATGAATATGAAACAATAATAATTTTTTATAAAAACAATAATAATTTTTTTTTAAATATCATCAAATTTGTTATTTGAAAATATTTATGAATATGAAAAAGTATCATCAAATTTGTTATTTGAAAATATCACCAAATTTGTTATTTTAAAACATCATCAAAAAATTTATTATTATTTGCTCGGCGGCGGTGGAGCCGGCCGGGGAGGGTGCGGGGGGTCGGCGGCGGCGGTGGGGCGGGGGAGGGTGCAGGGGGTTCTCGGCGGCGGTGGAGCGGGCCGGGGAGGGGTGCGGGGGGCCGTCGGCGGCGGTGGAGCGGGGGAGGGTGCGGGGGTGCTTGGTGGCTGTGGAGCGGGCCGGGGAGGGTGCGGGGGGTCGGCGGCGGCAGTGGAGCGAGGGAGGGTGCAGGGGGGATCAAGATCGAGATGGAGGGGGATTGCGATCGAGATGGAGGGGGATCGAGATCGAGATGGAGGGGGATCGAGATCGAGTGTCCTCATGAATATTCAATATTTTTTCATATTGAATATGAAAAAATATCATCAAATTTGAAAAAATATTCATGAATTCAAAAAGTGCCCATGAAATTTAAAAATATTCATGAGTTCAAAAAGTGCCCATGAAATACAATCGAGAAATGAAGGCTACAATTAAATACAATCGATCTTAGCTAGTTATCTGTTCACAATCTTCTTGCCCTTATTTTTCGTAAATGGAGTTCTTCTCTTGAACGGACGTCCTTTAGGTAGGGTGGTCCTGCTTCTTCTTGTGGTGTATGTTGGTACTTCATCGTCGTCGTCATG
Source organism: Triticum timopheevii (assembly GCA_963921465.1). NCBI lineage: Eukaryota > Viridiplantae > Streptophyta > Magnoliopsida > Poales > Poaceae > Triticum > Triticum timopheevii. The sequence goes on from OY997266.1 coordinate 104,988,910, forward strand.
TTCCATCTTCGGGTCGCCGTACTTGTCGAAGTCTTGCTCATTGGCGACTCCATCCATTCCGATGATCTTCCTTTTGCCTCTCCTCACGACAACATGACTAGGCTTTGACAGGTCGGTAATGAACAAGCATTGGTCCACTTGGGAAGCCAGTACCCATGGCTCATTTTTCGCGGTGACGTTTGCGCCCGTGGTCTTGGACTTGGCTTCGGGTATAACCATGGTGGTGAAATACCGGTCTTCTTTTATGATGCTCTTGGCCCGTCTGACACGGAACATCGGGACCTTCTCTCCAGCGTAGCTCAGCTCCCAGATCTCCTCGATCCTTCTGTAGTATCTGTCCTTGTCGTTACCGGTGTAGGATTCCGTTGTTACCCCGGAGTTGTGATAACCATCGCTCTTCATGTCCTTTCCCTCGGTGTAGAATGTGTAGCCGTTGATATCGTACGCCTCATACGTCATCAGGTTGTGCTCGGCGCCCTGTGACAAGGCGAATATGAGTTGTTCTTCCGCAGAAGAATCCTCATGTAAAGGGTACGACAGAAGCTTCTGCTTGAACCAACGCGTGAAACATGAGTTGTGCTCTTTGATTATATATCCGTCCGTCCTCTGTTGGCCTCGGTCATTGTACGTCTTCTCAATAAAGGTTTTGTGCTCTACCACCCAAGGATCGACCACGTCTATGTGTTGTAGCGTGACTAGGATTGCTCTTTCAAAGTCGGCGAGTCAACCCTCGAAGTCGACATGCATTTCGCGGTGACCCTCACAGTGACCCCATCCAGCGAGCCTGCCGAGGTTCCTGTTGACGGACTGACCAACGGGGTTCTCGATTCCTAGATAATTTATGCAGTAGGAGATGCACTCTTCTGTCAGAAAGCCCCTGGCTATGCTTCTCTTTGGACATGACATGTTGCGAACGTCGATGACACCATTCATCCTTTCGAACGGCATCATGCTGTGCAGGAACGTCGGCCCGAGTTAGATGATATCCTCCACGATATGGACTAGCAGATGCACCATAATGTCGAAGAATGCGGGCGGGAAGTACATCTCAAGCTCACATAGTATCACCATGATCTCTTCCTGTAGCCTTATAAGTTGCCTCACACCAACCGACTTCCGAGAGATGACGTCGAAAAAGTTGCATTGACCAAATAGCATTTCACAGACGTGCGCATTCATGATCCCATGGATTGCAACTGGAAGTATCTGCATCATCAGCACGTGACAGTCGTGAGACTTCATCCCTCTGAACTTGTGCTTTGCTGAGTCTAGGTATCTGCTTATCTTCCCCGCGTAACCGTAAGGAAGTTTTACTCCTACGAGGCAGGTGAAAAACTGATCGATCTCCTCCTGACTTAGAGTGAAGCACGCGGGAGGGAAGTCATTTCCGGTCTTCTTGGCCTTTTTTCCTTTGCCACGACTTTCCGTGTCCTGCTTCGCCCCATCATCATCATCATCATTAGCGTGAAGCTCCTCCCTGATGCCCAATGATTTCAATTATGCCCTTGCTTTCGGCCCATCTTTGGTCCTCTCTAGCATGTTGAGCAGGAAAACACGTTCTTCGTGATATGCATGACATCAAGGCTGTGAGGCACACGGTGGATCTTCCCGTACGGCAAGTCCCAGAAAACAGACCTCGTTTTCCATACCTTCAGCAGCGGCTCTGGCGCCTTTCGCTTCTTTCCCGGCTCTGGCGCCTTTTGCTTCTTTCCCGGCAGTGGGCAATCTTTCCAATTTTTCAACAGCTCGTCTATTTCCTCGCCGCTCCTCGTACGCGGGCGTCTTCGGGGTTCGGTTTCACCATCGAACAGATCCTTGTGTTTCCTCCATGATTCATCATCGCGAAGCCACCTTCGATGTCCCATGAACACGGTTTTCGAAGACCCAGGATCTCTATCTAGCTGGCGATACGTTGTGTCATCCATGCACCTGCCGCATCCAGAAAATCTGTGGACCACCTGCCCAGTGAAATATCTGTAACCGAGATAGTCGTGCACAGTCGTGAGCAGTGCGGCTCTCATAGGGAAATATTCTTTCTCTGTGGCGTCCCACGTATTGGCTGGCGTTTTCCACAGCGTGTCTAACTCCTCTTTCAGTAGCCCCAGATTGATGTTGTTCCCTGGTTGTTTCGGCCCTTCAATTAGCATACTCATGTGAATGTACTTCCTCTTCATGCACAACCAGGGGGGAAGGTTGTACATCCACACAAACATAGGCCAGGTGCTATGTGTGCTTCTCTGGCTGCCAAACGGATTGACTCCATCGGTGCTCGCACCCAGCACGATGTTTCTCGGATCCTTCCCAAATTCTAGGTGTTCGAAGTTCAACGCTTGCCACTGTCTCCCATCCTTAGGGTGACTCAGCATCTTGTCTTTTTTATTTATCTCCGGATCATTTGCGTCATCTTCTCGCTTCTTCTCCTCCCCATCCACGTGCCAATGCAGGAGCTTTGCTACCTTAGGGTCCGCGAAATACCGCTGCAGACGAGGAGTGATCGCAAAGTACCACACCACTTTTTGAGGAGCTTTCTTCCTCTTCTTGTATCGAGTGACGCCGCACACCGGACATATGGTAGACTCTGCGTGCTCGTCCCGATAAATGATGCAATTGTTCATGCACACATGGTATTTCACGTGCGGTAAATCTAGAGGACACACGATTTTCTTTGCCTCCTCGAAACTGGTCGGGCACTTGTTCCCCTTGGGAAGACGTTCGTGCCAGAATGACATGTTCTTGTCGAAGCATGTGTCGGTCATTTTGTGTTTTACCTTCATCTCCAGAGCCATGAGCGTTACTTTCAGGCGGGTATCCTCGGGCCTGCATCCTTCATACAATGGAGTAACCGCATCTATCTCTAGTTGATCCAGCTTGGCTTTCTCTCGGGCGGCAGCTCTTGCATTATCTGCCTGCTTGAGAAGCAGCTCTTGAATATGAGGGTCCTACACCCAGCCCATCGATGGTCCATCGTCGTCTGCTCTGGCATCTTCATCTTCATGATCATGCCCTTCGTCTGCTCCGGCATCTTCCTCATCATCGTGTCCGGCATCTTCTACATGATGACTGTGTACTGCATCTACTTCGTGATCATGTCATGGAGATTCTTCGTCTTCTCGCCCGCCCTCGCCGCGGTTGTCTTGCTGCCCTTCCTCATTTCTTGCCCGGCCCCCATGGACGACTTCATAATCATCTTCATCACCTTGACACCGATAGCCATCCATGAAACCACGCAAGAGCAGGTGGTCCCGCACCTGTACGGAATCCGGGTCCACAAGGCTCCTCAGCTTGCATCTTCGACACGGACATCTTATCTCCCTCTCGTTCTTTTGAAGCATCTTGGCCTTTGCGGAGCTCAAAAACCTATTCACGATGCCTTCGGTCATCCTGCGGACCATGGTCGCCCGCGGGGTAGAGCAAAATGATATTTTAGAACCAAGAAAAAATTTGGCATGACTTTGCCTAAAAATACGACCAAAAAGAATGCATAGTGCCAAAATTCTCACCGAAACGGAAATAAATCAACATTTCAGCAAAATATTGGCAACTATCGCATTTCAAATACCGGTACCTGCAAACACAAACATATATGCAACACCACAAACATATGAAACACCACAAACATACATAGATCTAGCTAGGCCATAAAAAGTGCATGTGCACGTTGTTGGAGGAAGAAAAAAAGTAGATCTACAACATAAAGATAGCTTTCCCCTTACTTACCTATCAAAAAAGGTAATTTAACCACTTAATTTGGATGAATCTATGGTGCAAATGAGGTGAGGAGGAGGAGGCAGCCGAGACAAGCTTGGAGGAGGAGGTGGAGAGAATGAAGTGGGGAAAGTGAGTGTGTAGGTGTGGCTGTCCAAAATATCTAGCTGGTCCCAGGTTACTAATGGCGCACCACCTACAAATGAGTCATTAGTAACCCTGGTTACTAATGGCGCACTAGTTGGCGGTGCTCCATTAGTAGTTTTGCAATGTGTATATATATATATATATATATATATATATATATATATATATATATATATATATATATATAGTAGGGGCGCACTGTGTGGCTGGTGCGCCATTACTAGTTAAAACTAGTAATGGCACTCTGCCCTGGTGCGCCATTAGTATTTTTGGAAAAACAATTGTTACTAGTGGCGCACCATGGGTCTGGTGTGCCATTAGTGTCTTTAACACTAATGGCGCAGCAACACATGATGCGCCACCGCCATATAGTGGTGGCGCACCACATGTCTGGTGCACCATTAGTGGCCATATCATCTATAGCCCTTTTCCTAGTAGTGTAGGTTTCGGCCCCACCCTTTTTTCCTTCTACCAGAGGGGAAAGGGGGAAGGAGAGGGCGTAGGAGAAGGAAGGGGGGTGGCACCCCCTTCCCAAGTCCAATTCGGCCTCCTGCCCAAAAGGGGGCGCATCAGCCCCTTGTGCGCTGGTGTGCTTCCCTCTTATGGCCCATAAGCCCCATAACTTCTCCCGGGGGGTTCCGGAACCTCCCAGTACTCCGAAAAAATGCCCGAACCACTCGGAACCATTCCGATGTCCAAATGCAACCTTCCAATATATGAGTCTTTATGTCTCGACCATTTTGAGACTCCTCGTCATGTCCTGATCTCATCCGGGACTCCGAACAAACTTCAGTACATCATATCACATAAACTCATGATACCAATCGTCATCGAACGTTAAGCGTGCGGACCCTACGGGTTCGAGAACTATGTAGACATGACTGAGACACTTCTCCGGTCATTAACCAATAGCGGAACATGGATGCTCATATTTGTTCCTACATATTCTACGAAGATCTTTATCGGTCAAACCGCATAACAACATACGTTGTTCCCTTTGTCATCGATATGTTACTTGCCCAAGATTCGATCGTCGGTATCATTATACCTCGTTCAATCTCGTTACCGGCAAGTCTATTTACTCATTCCATAATACTTCATCCTGCAACTAACTCATTAGTTACAATGCTTGCAAGGCTTATAGTGATCAGTATTACCGAGAGGGCCCAGAGATACCTCTCTGAAACACGGAGTGACAAATCCTAATCTCAATATATGCCAACCCAACAAACACCTTCGGAGATACCTATAGAGCACCTTTATAACCACCCTTTTTCGTTGTCACATTTGGTAGCACACAAAGTGTTCCTCCGGTATTCGGGAGTTGCATAATCTTATAGTATGAGGAACGTGTATAAGTCATGAAGAAAGCAGTAGCAATGAAACTGACACGATCATAATGCTAAGCAAACGGATGGGTCATGTCCATCACATCATTCCCCTACTGATGTGATCCCATTCATCAAATCACAACACATGTCTATGGTTAGGAAACATAACCATCTTTGATTAACGAGCTAGTCAAGTAGAGGCATACTAGGGACTATAAGTTTTGTCTATGTATTCACACATGTACTAAGTTTCCGGTTAATACAATTCTAGCGTGAATAATAAAAATTTATCATGAATTAAGAATATAAATAATAACTTTATTATTTCCTCTAGGGCACATTTCCTTCACTCGTGTGTATTACATAACAACATGACGTTGATAGAAGGGCATACTCCCTCCATCTGGATTTATTAGGCCCCCTCTTATTTTGGGGCAAACGTTTAAGCATGGATTAAACAATATATCATAAAAACTATACCGTGTAATCTCTTTTGAATGCAAATCTAACAATGTATTTTTTTGTAGCATATATTTATAATTTGTTTGTTATATATATGGTCAAACTTTAACTCAAAATACGAGGGGGCAATAAACCCATACAGAGGGAGTAAAAGGCATGTGCCAATGGCCCCACTGAAGCAAGAGGGGAAGACGAGATTTGAGGACAATTTGCTAGTTGACACTTTGTGCAATCTAGAATTATCCTATTTAATTTGACCTAAGCTTGATACTCCTATACTCTAGAAAGCACTGCCAAGTTACTTACTAGTCATTTGCTACCAAATCTTGTTGATATTTAAAGGATACTATATGAACAGGATACATCAAACACATAATTTCATGAACTCCACTAAACAACATAGTTTCTTAAATATTCCAAACTAAATAGATACCAGTTTTGCAACAAGAATATGCGATTTTAGTTTGGCAACAGAAGATGTATTTGATGATCATTATTAGAACAGTGTGAAAAATATGCAACTTAATATAATGAGTGTGTTTACATTCATAGTTCTACTAATTATAATAATATTATTATTCAATATAGTACAACAAATGATGTATATAAATAAAAATAGCATACATTTAGCGACAAAATAAATTATGACGAAGTAAAAGAGTTCAATATAAATGTGTGAGTGTGTTTTAACCCATGTTAGACCAACAAAACAGTTGGTCCACCACGTAATGTGCTTATCTCTCAATTATATACCATACTAGATCATCGAATGCGCGTGTTGCTGCGCTAATCTATTTTGGCACTATAAAATTAATGATTGATGCAATTATATGCAAGTGTAGTATTTTGATTACATGATATAAATATGAAAATAAATTCAAGGGTATTAGTTTTAATCATGTGATATAATTATCACGCCCATGAATCATGGTTTTTGACAAGTGTTTTGTCACCTGAATATGTTGATTAATATTTTTTTCTATGAATATGTTAGATGGTAAGAAGGTTGGTAAGTTTCGATTTTGTAAAAGAATGCCAAGGGTTCTAAACCATGGGAGGGACAGGAAGCAAGAGAGGCAAGGCAAAAAATGTTGGCACTCAAATACTTTATGGATAACAACAACAGCTATGCAGTATACATGAGGAGCGAGCACAAGTAGTATCCAGTACTGGTGAATAATTCTGAAGAATTAATATTGCAAAAACTTACAACCAAGATGTGCTTAAACTTAAAAGGAGCACTTTAAATTACCAAGTGGGTTGAAGTTTCTCAATATATCGATGTCTCAGTTTTACAAAAGAAGGCAGCTGCATATATTAGAAATTTGATCTGTAGCCCACGTGTTGTATAGTATAAACAACCAATGTACGCCATGAATTAAAAAAATGTATAATATTTTTAATGATGTATGGTTCAATTTTTTTAATGATGTAGGATTCATTCCTTGTTAACATACATCAGGTGAACCAATCTTATGAAATAGAATATATACAGGAGAAACCTATGCTTCATGAGTGTTCAAAGGTGAATCTGACAAATGCATAATCGAGATAGTTATTTTGAAGGATAAAAGGATGAAGTATATGAACATAGATCAACTTCGATAAGATACCTACATGGATGAGCCTTGAAAGGGACTTGCGCATTATAGAATGTTCTCCTAAAAGTGGCAAACACGAAGCGGCCGACAACCACAACAGGATGGGATGGTTTCGTTGTTAGACCCTGCCCACCACAGAGGCACATAGCTCTCTCTCCCTTATGGCTGCCATTAGGTGATAATAGGTGTGAGAAACAAAAGAACAGGATAAGAACTCTTGGAAAAGAACAACAAACATTTGTTGCTCATGTTGCCTACTGTATTCTAACCAATACGATTATTGGTCCTACATTAAATGATCTCGTTGGCAATAGAAGTTTTAGCAGGATAAAAAATATGAAGCAAGCAAGTGGCCATAAACTGTAACATTGACATAATAAATAATATTTGACAACTATGGAATTTCATACTTCGATTTCCCCCAAAGTGATATAGTAAGGATACATGCAAATATAAAGGCGCAGAAGAAATATAACCAATTGCTACACATGAAAAAAAATAGTGGACCAAAAAAACACAATGTTGTCTAGCTTCAAGAGGTAAATAACTATGATAATGTTATTTGCATGCTATTTTAGTATTTATATCCCATCTCGCATCGAGGTGATCTCATCGGATATGAAGGACTCTTCCTTGAACAACACAGTACAGAATATGCAGTTTAGAATTCATATGGAATATAAACATAAATAAATATGAATTAGAAAGTGAAAAGTGAATATTGCACTTCTAATATCATGTCGAAATTTGACTGGTCCATCAAATATACAGTTTTTCACTGAACTATACTGTTTTAAGACACTTCCCTGAATATTACTGGTACAGTACATCATTCCTTCTCACTATGTTTCTATAGAAATTTGGAGCTGCCATTGTACCGGCATTATCATTGCATCGATTCCTTTCAATTCATTCTTCCTAGATACCCACTCCCTGCCTATATATCCATCAGGACAAAAAAGTAAATGATACTGAAAAATCAACAGTAACATCAGAGATAGCAGATAAGAAGTGAGAGAAGAGAGCCAATCAAATATGCAGTTTCAGACTGAACTATACTGTTTTGAGACACTTCCCTGAATATTACTTGTAACAGTACATCATTCATTCTCAATTTGTTTCTGTAGAATTTTGAAGTTGCCATTGTACTCACATTATCATTGCATCGATCCTTTTCAATTCATTCTTCCTAGATACCCACTCCCTGCCTATTGTAATGTCCATCTGCACAAACAAATAAATGATACTGAAAATTCAACAGGAACATCAGAGATTTTAACGAGTGAGAGAAGAGAGCACATCGACCAAAGAGAAAATTACCCGAAATTGCGAGGTTTTGGGGCACACGGGGAATGGTGGCAAGTCAGGCCAAAGCGAAAGTGCACGTGGCAGATGTGTCGCCTCGCATCCGGTCAACCGTGTCGCTGCTTGGTTATCCGCTGATGTCTAGGGTGCAGACCTGCACTCCATTGTCGCACCATCGGTCAACACAAAAGGTGAATGGGGGAGCGCCGCCCACAATATGGACGTGGGAAAACCGCCACAACGCCCATCCGCATCTGTGCGAAGGAGGAAGGCCAGCCCGATAGATGAGGAAGGCGTGGTGGCAGCTTTCACCATCGTTGTCGACGTCGCCAACGCCTCTGGCGGCATGGCAGACAGGCAGAGTCGAGGGCAAGTCGCCGCCAGCGGCGCTAGGTTTCTCGAGGGCGATGGGAAGGAAGGGGAATGAGGCGAACGCCAGCGGAGAGGGCCCTTTGTTGCAAAGGGTAGCCTAATGGGCTGCGAGAAACAGGTCGGACGACCCAATAATAGCCCAATTAACCAGAGAGCTTAGCCCGATTAACCAGAGAGCTCCGAAAAAGTTACGAGAATAGCTGCCCCTACGACATGCAGCCCATCGGGATTATCGAACTGCCATAAACGTCCAGCACGTAAAATCGAACGGCCGAGAACGCAGAGTGCGTGAGAGGGTTGGGTTTAGGTTCGGTTTTACTGTTCTTAATAAGGGCTTGGCTACCAAAATGAATTTTGGTAAGGGGTAGCGATATTTATGGTTACAGTTGTTACAGGAGAATAGCTCGATACCATCAGATATTTTCAAATTAATTTGGATTTCAGAACTTCTTGTTCAACATAATTATGCTTTGAATATTTGTTATACATAAATATTGTTTAGCATGGCACAAGTGTATAATTACATGGTTTGAGATCCTCTGAAATTGGGAGGGAAGTCACAGGATAAGTACCCTGACATTCCTTTGCCAGATTTACACAAACCGCGATCTAATCCAGTGATTTGTACACAGTAATTGTGAGCAGTGATTTGTGAACAACAATACATCTACAATGATTTGTAGACCAGTGTAAGATCCCTAAATTCCCTTCGCCATTTTATATATAGTGGCACTGTAGCCTTTTGACTTGCCTTCTACAAGTCAGAGGATCGGGCTCCCATATATAGGTGATGCATATGAATGCATACCATCAATATTTTAGAAAAAAGGTTTAAAGTTTGCAATTGGTGATAGTCAGTGGGGCACCTTGGCCCCCTCAAATCCTCAACATTTTTGCAACTGCACAAAATTAGCCTCTTTGATTTATTGGACTTTCATATAAATTTTAGATGATTTGAATCCTCACTTTTACATATGACGATTCTTTGATTTGCAGGACGGAATCCATTAGTATTTTTTCTTTGCTAAGGATCCTTTGCACTTCATTTTATAGAAGAATTATTGTTGCCTCAAACTTCACAAAATTGTTTCTTTGTTCATATGACAACTATATGACACACACCTAATCCTTGAAGAAATTCCCAGGTTTTTTCTTGATGTAATCAAACAACTTATATTCAAATGATGTTGATTTATGTACACTTTGGCTTATTTTTTAAACAGGACCCCTAGGGTCTAATCCATTAATTAAGAAGAGAGGTGCCTACTTAATTAATGAAAACCCAAGCGAAGATAGTAACAACTCGCTACTCATGCCCACACAACAATGCAAAGAAAACCTCGTCGAGGTTGCACATGGGTGTCATTGTCATCACTTGTCCCCAAGAAAGTGACTCCCGACTTTGCCGCAAAAGGACCGCCAATCAAGCCCACACCTTAGAGGATGTGATAAGCCACACGAAGATCCATGCCAAGCAATCGGTCACATGTGTCGGCCACAATTCCGATTATGACGATGAGGTACGAAGAAATTATGCAACGTTGGCGTCGCGGGATACACTACTAGGGAAAACCTTATACACAGAGGCTTCAGTAGCGCGGGTTAAAGAGAGACGCTACTGCTAATTAGGAGTGCGCTCTAGTTTCAGGTGCTACTAGTGGGTGGTTAGGAGTAGCGCGTTTTGGTGAACCGCAATGCTGTTATGGCCAGCCCGGGCCCATGTGCCCATCCCCACTTAGCAGTAGCGCATGTCTTGTACCGGTGCTACAACTATTGACTTTAGTAGTAGCGTCGGGCCTAAACACGTGCTACTACTAAGCCCGTGTTATCATCGTCCTCCGCGACTGACCTCTCAGTCTTCCCTCCTCACTTTCCATCTCCACTCTCTCTTCCACCCTCATCGGCGGCCTGCCCCTGCACTGCTCCGGCCGCCCACCCCCGGCACGTGCCCGCCCTCCCTCCTCACGCGTCGGCCGTCCCCCACGCGTCGCCGCCCTCCCCCATGCCTGCCCTCTCCATCCCCTTCTCGGCCCCGGGCTACCTACCGTGTGAGTACCTCCTTCTCCTCTCAATTCACCCAAAAGCTAGGTATCTCTAAATGTGTTGTATGAATTAGCAAATGCAATATATTCAGATTTTTTACTAATTTTGTTCATATATATGAACCCTAGGTGTTCATATATATGAGCCCATTTCATCATTAGAACACTAAATAGGTTTTTTGAGTACAATAGAATGTAGATATACATAACCCTAGGTGTTCATATATATGAACCTACTACTAGCAGAAATCTTATAGATAAATGGGTGGATGAAATTAGGTTTTTTTAATGCTTGGGTAGATAGATGGATAGCCAAATGGATTAAACTAGGTTTTGTTTAGTAATGCTTTGGATTGGTAGATGGATGGATGGATAGTTGTTAGGGTTACAACTAGGGTATTTTAGATAATACAATTTTTTAGTCAATATAGGTCTTTTCAATCATCATAATAATGTTTAGTTGATAGCTTATAGGGTTTCACTAAGTCCTAAGATGAGGATAATAATGTTTTTGTTTATATTTTATTTTTGCAGAAATCAAGGAGCCCTGCATCATCCCCGTCGTCGTCCCCCACACCGATCACCTCCGACCTCGAGGTGATACCAGCCGAATCCCCATGTCGATGATGATGATGTTTTGATAGATGCAGTAGAGTAGTAGCTAGATGAGTAGCTGTGACAATATCCATGGAATAGAAAAATTTCAATGTAGGTCTTCAAATGTGATGGAGATTTAGACATGTGATATGTAGTGTGTGTACTACTAGTGCTTGCCCAAGTGACCTATGTTTGCAGGGAACACCTCAGAGTGACCTATGTTTTTCCAGAGTGTTCATTATTTTTCATTCCAGCAAATTTCAGGTGCTCGATATATGTCCTTTTTAGCAAAGGTCATGCCGGATTTTTCGTGAATTTTCGCATGACTTGTGCTAGAATGTGTAGGAAATATCGAGTGGCCTAGATTTTCTAGAAAGATAATTAAGCAACATTTTGGGTTGACTTTAAGTCTGTCGGGACTCCACCATATATGAGAGAAGAAGAATGCCGACTGTTGTCGTGGGGGTCGTTCTTCCTCTTCTTTCTCGTGATAGACCTTTTGGTAATGCACGAGAAGGAAGAGAAGAACGACCATCACCGACGATCGCAAATGTCAGAGAAGAAGAATCCCAACTGTTGTCGTGGGGGTCGCTTCCCCTTCGTTCCCGTGTGCTAGACATTTTGGTGTAATGCACTCAGGGACGAAGGAAGGATCGACCATCACCGATGGTCGAATATATACAACACGTGAGCTGAGAGTTTTCAAGAAAAGACTCGACAGACCGATAGTCAACCTGCGATGAATAATAATAATCTAATTTAGTTTTTGTAGTACATATATTTAATTTTAGAAGTTTAATCTTTGAATTCTGAACATAGGAAATGTCTGACGATGGTGATAGGATCTCGGAGTGCGACTACTACGGCGACGACCGGGGTCTGTGCGACAGGCCTCACCTGGTAGACAGACGGCGCTTCAGCATTAAGCTCGACGAGACCTTCGATGTTGAAACGGTACGCAACGAAGTCTTTTTTCATAATTAAGCATGACTTCTACTTATTCAATGTGTAATTTCCGTCTTTTACAATTCGACTAGCTTATCCTATGGCATGCAAGACGCTATGTCTTGGAGAAGCTGAATTTCGAAGATCATGAGAATATGGAGACAAAGGTAGTTCACCTCAGGACCCATCATGGTTATGCTTTTGCCGTAAAGCTATACAATGCGGAGAGTGTATCCCATTTTGGTTGCTCGAATTGGGAAGCACTATGCAAGGCATATGGTTTTCAGGAGGGTATGCATGTCACCTTCGATCTTGGTGATTCTGAAGATGACATCGACGAAGAGAATATCGACATTTGGGTCCTTGTTGATACGCTTCCACTTCTACCTCTATGTGAGTTTCTCAAACATATTTATTAAGTAATTTATATTATTTATTTCAAAATAGTTGACAGCTTATTTTCATTCTTCAAAAAATGAACGGAAGATGGTAGATAGAACCTACTACACTGATGGCTCTGAATTAACTTATGAGGAGAAAAATCATCTTATCTCATTTATTATTGATGTTGAGAATTACAATATCAATTATGAAACTCCTGCACATTATGGTCAATACGTGCCACTAGTGCACGTGTTCAACTACGGTAACATCCACGGAGATGGCATGGTAAGATTTTTTACTATTATGACATATGTGCATCTTTTGCATACATTCTTCTAAAGCTAAACTACATTGCTAACTACTACGTTATTATTATGTTTTTCAACAAAAAATCCCGAAGGATTGTGTGCCTGATCTGATATTTCCGAAAGGTCGCCTTGATGTTATTACCTTGCGGCCAAGTCCGCCTAGGCTTCACCGCTGTTCATACCGGATTTCTAAAACCGATGGAGACATGACAATCAAAGATTGAAAAAGGTATGAACAATCATAGGGAGCTACTTGGAAGCAACATTATGCGAAGCGCAAGAATTGGAGACAGGATAATCTCCATTCCACGTAATGGAATGTCAGGGGCTATCTTATTTTATGCTATTTTACCTTAGAGAGGGTAGTAGTGAAGGAAACATGCCCTAAAGGCAATAATAAAGTTATTATTTATTTCCTTATATCATGATAAATGTTTATTATTCATGCTAGAATTGTATTAACCGGAAACATAATACATGTGTGAATACATAGACAAACATAATGTCACTAGTATGCCTCTACTTGACTAGCTCATTAATCAAAGATGGTTATGTTTCCTAACCATAGACATGAGTTGTCATTTGATTAACGGGATCACATCATTAGGAGAATGATGTGATTGACTTGACCCATTCCGTTAGCTTAGCACTTGATCGTTTAGTATGTTGCTATTGCTTTCTTCATGACTTATACATGTTCCTACAACTATGAGATTATGCAACTCCCGTTTATCGGAGGAACACTTTGTGTGCTACCAAACGTCACAATGTAACTGGGTGATTATAAAGGAGCTCTACAGGTGTCTCCAAAGGTACATGTTGAGTTGGTGTATTTCGAGATTAGGTTTTGTCACTCCGATTGTCGGAGAGGTATCTCTGGGCCCTCTCGGTAATGCACATCACTATAAGCCTTGCAAGTAATGTAGCTAATGAGTTAGTTACGGAATGATGCATAACATAACGAGTAAAGAGACTTGCCGGTAACGAGATTGAACTAGGTATTGGGATACCGACGATCGAATCTCAGGCAAGTAACATACCGATGACAAAGGGAACAACGTATGTTGTTATGCGGTTTGACCGATAAAGATCTTTGTAGAATATGTAGGAGCCAATATGAGCATCCAGGTTCCGCTATTGGTTACAGACCGGAGACGTATCTCGGTCATGTCTACATAGTTCTTGAACCCGTAGGGTCCGCACGCTTAAAGTTTCAATGATGATTATATTATGAGTTTATGAGTTTTGATGTACCGAAGGTTGTTCGGAGTCCCGGATGTGATCACGGACATGACGAGGAGCCTCGAAATGGTTGAGACTTGAAGATTGATATATTGTAAGCCTATATTTGCATGTCGGAAGTGTTCCGGGTGAAATCGGGATTTTATCGGAGTACCGAGGGGTTACCGAAACCCCCCGGGGGCTTAATGGGCCATAGTGGGCCTTAGTGGAGAAGAGGAGAGGAGGCCAGGGCAGGGCCGCGCGCCCCTCCCCCCCTAGTCCAAATAGGACAAGGAGAGGGGGGCGGCGCCCCCCCCCCCCCCCTTTCCTTCCTCTCTCTCCCTCCTCTTTCCCCCCTTCTCCTAATCCAACAAGGGAGGGAGTCCTACTCCCAGTGGGAGTAGGACTCCCCCTGGCACGCCTCCTCCTGGCCGGCCGCTCCCTCCCCCCTTGCTCCTTTATATACGGGGGCAGGGGCACCTCTAGACACAACAACAGATCATTGATCTCTTAGCCGTGTGCGGTGCCCCCCTCCACCATAATCCTCCTCGATAATATTGTAGCGGTGCTTAGGCGAAGCCCTGCGATGGTAGAACATCATCATCATCACCACGCCATCGTGCTGACGGAACTCTCCCTCGACACTCGGCTGGATCGGAGTTCGAGGAACGTCATCGAGCTGAACGTGTGCTAGAACTCGGAGGTGTCGTGCTTTCAGTGCTTGATCGGTCGGGCCGTGAAGACGTACGACTACATCAACCGCGTTGTTCTAACGCTTCCGCTTTCGGTCTACGAGGGTACGTGGACAACACTCTCCCCTCTCGTTGCTATGCATCACCATGATCTTGCGTGTGCGTAGGATTTTTTTTGAAATTACTACGTTCCCCAACAGTGGCATCCGAGCCTGGTTTTATGGGTAGATGTTATATGCACGAGTAGAACATAAGTGAGTTGTGGGCGATACAAGTCATGCTGCTTACCATCATGTCATACTTTGGTTAGGCGGTATTGTTGGATGAAGCGGTCCAGACCGACATTACGCGTACGCTTACGCGAGACTGGTTCGACCGACGTGCTTTGCACACATGTGGCTGGCAGGTGTCAGTTTCTCCAACTTTAGTTGAACCGAGTGTGGCTACGCCCAGTCCTTGAGAAGGTTAAAACAACACAAACTTGACGAACTATCGTTGTGGTTTTTATGCGTAGGTAAGAACGGTTCTTGCTCAGTCCATAGCAGCCACGTAAAATTTGCAACAACAAAGTAGAGGACGTCTAACTTGTTTTTGCAGGGCATGTTGTGATGTGATATGGTCAAGACGTGATGCTATATTTTATTGTATGATATGATCATGTTTTGTAACCGAGTTATCGGCAACTGGCAGGAGCCATATGGTTGTCACTTTATTGTATGCGATGCAAACGCCCTGTAATTGCTTTACTTTATCACTAAGCGGTAGCAATAGTCGTAGAAGCAATAGGTGGCGAAACGACAACGATGCTACGATGGAGATCAAGGTGTTGCGCCGGTGACGATGATGATCATGACGGTGCTTCAAAGATGGAGATCACAAGCACAAGATGATGATGGCCATATTATATCACTTATATTGATTGCATGTGATGTTTATCCTTTATGCATCTTATTTTGCTTTGATTGACGGTAGCATTATAAGATGATCTCTCACTAAATTTCAAGGTATAAGTGTTCTCCCTGAGTATGCACGGTCGCAAAAGTTCTTCGTGCTGAGACACCACGTGATGATCGGGTGTGATAGGCTCTACGTTCAAATACAACGGGTGCAAAACAGTTGCACATGCAGAATACTCAGGTTAAACTTGACGAGCCTAGCATATACAGATATGGCCTCGGAACACTAAGACTGAAAGGTCGAGCGTGAATCGTATAGTAGATATGATCAACATAGTGATGTTCACCATTGAAAACTAATCCATCTCACGTGATGATCGCACATGGTTTAGTTGATTTGGATCACGTGATCACTTAGATGATTAGAGGGATGTCTGTCTAAGTGGGAGTTCTTTAGTAATATGATTAATTGAACTTAAATTTATCATGAACTTAGTACGTGATAGTATTTTGCTTGTCTATGTTTGTTGTAGATAGATGGCTCGTGCTGTTGTTCCGTTGAATTTTAATGCGTTCCTTGAGAAAGGTAAGTTGAAAGATGATGGTAGCAATTACACGGACTGGGTCCGTAACTTGAGGATTATCCTCATTGCTGCACAGAAGAATTACATCCTGGAAGCACCACTGGGTGCCAGGCCTGCTGCAGATGCAACTGACGATGTTAAGAACGTCTAGCAGAGCAAAGCTGATGACTACTCAATAGTTCAGTGTGCCATGCTTTATGGCTTAGAACCGGGACTTCAACGACATTTTGAACGTCATGGAGCATATGAGATGTTCCAGGAGTTGAAGTTGATATTTCAAGCAAATGCCCAGATTGAGAGATATGAAGTCTCCAATAAGTTCTATAGCTGCAAGATGGAAGAGAATAGTTCTGTCAGTGAACATATACTCAAAATGTCTGGGTATAATAATCACTTGATTCAACTGGGAGTTAATCTTCCTGATGATAGTTTCATTGAAAGAATTCTTCAATCACTGCCACCAAGCTACAAGAGCTTCGTGATGAACTATAATATGCAAGGGATGGAGAAGACTATTCCCGAGCTCTTCGCAATGCTAAAGGCTGCGGAGGTAGAAATCAAGAAGGAGCATCAAGTGTTGATGGTCAATAAGACCACCAGTTTCAAGAAAAAGGGTAAAGGGAAGAAGAAGGGGAACTTCAAGAAGAACGGCAAACAAGTTGCTGCTCAAGAGAAGAAACCCAAATCTGTACCTAAGCCTGAGACTGAGTGCTTCTACTGCAAGTAGACTGGTCACTGGAAGCGAAACTGCCCCAAGTATTTGGCGGATAAGAAGGATGGCAAGGTGAAAAAAGGTATATGTGATATACATGTTATTGATGTGTACCTTACTAATGCTCGCAGTAGCACCTGGGTATTTGATACTGGTTCTGTTGCTAATATTTTCAACTCGAAACAGGGAGTACGGATTAAGCGAAGATTGGCTAAGGACGAGGTGACGATGCGCGTGGGAAATGGTTCCAAAGTAGATGTGATCGTGGTCGGCACGCTACCTCTACATCTACCTTTGGGATTAGTTTTAGACCTGAATAATTGTTATTTGGTGCCAGCGTTGAGCATGAACATTATATCTGGATCTTGTTTGATGCGAGACAGTTATTCATTTAAATCAGAGAATAATGGTTGTTCTATTTATATGAGTAATATCTTTTATGGTCATGCACCCTTGAAGAGTGGTCTATTTTTATTAAATCTCGATAGTAGTGATACACATATTCATAAAGTTGAAGCCAAAAGATGTAGAGTTGATAATGATAGTGCAACTTATTTGTGGCACTGCCGTTTAGGTCATATTGGTGTAAAGCGCATGAAGAAACTCCATACTGATGGACTTCTGGAATCACTTGATTATGAATCACTTAGTACTTGCGAACCGTGCCTCATGGGCAAGATGACTAAAACGTCGTTCTCCGGAACTATGTAGCGAGCAACTGATTTGTTGGAAATCATACATACTGATGTGTGTGGTCCAATGAATATTGAGGCTCGCGGTGGGTATCGTTATTTTCTCACTTTCACAGATGATTTGAGCAGATATGGGTATATCTACTTAATGAAACACAAGTCTGAAACATTTGAAGAGTTCAAAGAATTTCAGAGTGAAGTGGAAAATCATCATACCAAGAAAATAAAATTTCTACGATCTGATCGTGGAGGAGAATATTTGAGTTACGAGTTTGGTTTACATTTGAAACAATGCGGAATAGTTTAACAACTCATGCCACCCGGAACACCACAAAGTAATGGTGTGTCCGAACATCATAATCATACTTTACTAGATATGGTGCGATCTATGATGTCTCTTACTGATTAACCAATCGTTTTGGGGTTATGCTTTAGAGATGACCGCATTCACGTTAAATAGGGCACCATCAAAATCCGTTGAGACGACGCCTTATGAACTGTGGTTTGGCAAGAAACCAAAGTTATCGTTTCTTAAAGTTTGGGGTTGCGATGCTTATGTGAAGAAACTTCAACCACATAAGCTCGAACCCAAATCGGAGAAATGTGTCTTCATAGGATACCCAAAAGAGACTATTGGGTACACCTTCTATCACAGATCTGAAGTCAAGACTTTGTTGCTAAATTCGGATCCTTTCTAGAGAAGGAGTTTCTCTTGAAAGAAGTGAGTGGGAGGAAAGTAGAACTTGATGAGGTAAATGTACCTGCTCCCTTATTGGAAAATAGTTCATCACAGAAACCGGTTCCTGTGATGACTACACCAATCAGTGGCTAATGATATTGATCATGAAACTTCAGATCAAGTTACTACAGAACCTCGTAGGTCAACCAGAGTAAGATCCGCTCCAGAGTGGTACGGTAATCCTATTCTGGAAGTCATGTTACTTGACCATGGTGAACCTACGAACTATGAGGAAGCGATGATGAGCCCAGATTCTGCAAAATGGCTTGAGGCCATGAAATCTGAGATGGGATCCATGTATGAGAACAAAGTATGGACTTTGGTTGACTTGCCCGATGATCGGCAAGCCATCGAGAATAAATGGATCTTCAAGAAGAAGACTGGCACTGATGGTAATGTAACTGTCTACAAAGCTCGACTTGTTGCGAAAGGTTTTCAACAAGTTCAAGGAGTTGACTACGATGAGACTTTCTCACCTGTAGCGATGCTTAAGTCTGTCCGAATCATGTTAGCAATTGCCGCATTTTATGATTATGAAATATGGCAAATGGATATCAAAACTGCATTTCTGAATGGATTTCTGGAAGAAGATTTGTATATGATGCAAACAGAAGGTTTTGTCAATCCAAAAGGTGCTAACAAAGTGTGCAAGCTCCAGCGATCCATTTATGGACTGGTGCAAGCCTCTCGAGTTGGAATAAACGCTTTGATAGTGTGATCAAAGCATATGGTTTTATATAGACTTTTGGAGAAGCTTGTATTTAGAAGAAAGTGAGTGGGAGCTATGTGGCATTTCTGATATTATATGTAGACGACATATTGTTAATTGAAAATAATATAGAATTTCTGGATAGCATAAAAGGATACTTGAATAAAAGTTTCTCAATGAAAGACCTCGGTGAAGCTGCTTACATATTAGGCATCAAGATCTATAGAGATAGATCAAGACGCTTAATTGGACTTTCACAAAGCACATACCTTGATAAAGTTTTGAAAAAGTTCAAAATGGATCAAGCAAAGAAAGGGTTCTTGCCTGTATTACAAGGTGTGAAGTTGAGTCAGACTCAATGCCCGACCACAGCAGAAGATAGAGAGAAAATGAAAGATGTTCCCTATGCTTTAGCCATAGGCTCTATCATGTATGCAATGTTGTGTACCAGACCTGATGTATGCTTAGCAATAAGTTTAGCAGGGAGGTACCAAAGTAATCCAGGAGCGGATCACTAGACAGCGGTCAAGAATATCCTAAAGTACCTAAAAAGGACTAAGGATATGTTTCTCGTTTATGGAGGTGACAAAGAGCTAGTCATAAATGGTTACGTCGATGCAAGATTTGACATTGATCCGGACGATTCTAAATCGCAAACCCGGATATGTGTTTATATAGAACGGTGGAGCTGTCAGTTAGTGCAGTTCTAAACAAAGCGCCGTGGCGGGATCTACATGCGAAGCGGAGTACATAGCTGATTCGGAAGCAGCAAATGAAGGAGTCTTGATGAAGAAGTTCATATCTGATCTAGGTGTCATACCTAGTGCATCGGGACCAATGAAGATCTTCTGTGACAATACTGGTGCAATTGCTTTGGCAAAGGAATCCAGATTTCACAAGAGGACCAAACACATCAAGAGACGCTTCAATTCCATCCGGGACCAAGTCCAGGTGGGAGACATAGAGATTTGCAAGATACATACGGATATGAATGTTGCAGACCCGTTGACTAAGCCTCTTCCACGAGCAAAACATGATCAGCACCAAGGCTCCATGGGTGTTAGAATCATTACTGTGTAATCTAGATTATTGACTCTAGTGCAAGTGGGAGACTGAAGGAAATATGCCCTAGAGGCAATAATAAAGTTATTATTTATTTCCTTATATCATGATAAATGTTTATTATTCATGCTAGAATTGTATTAACCGGAAGCATAATACATGTGTGAATACATAGACAAACATAATGTCACTAGTATGCCTCTACTTGACTAGCTCATTAATCAAAGATGGTTATGTTTCCTAACCATAGACATGAGTTGTCATTTGATTAACGGGATCACATCATTAGGAGAATGATGTGATTGACTTGACCCGTTCCGTTAGCTTAGCACTTGATCGTTTAGTATGTTGCTATTGCTTTCTTCATGACTTATACATGTTCCTATAACTATGAGATTATGCAACTCCCGTTTACCGGAACACTTTGTGTGCTACCAAACGTCACAATGTAACTGGGTGATTATAAAGGAGCTCTATAGGTGTCTCCAAAGGTACATGTTGAGTTGGTGTATTTTGAGATTAGGTTTTGTCACTCCGATTGTCGGAGAGGTATCTCTGTGCCCTCTCGGTAATGCACATCACTATAAGCCTTGCAAGCAATGTAGCTAATGAGTTAGTTACGGAATGATGCATTACATAACGAGTAAAGAGACTTGCCGGTAACGAGATTGAACTAGGTATTGGGATACCGACGATCGAATCTCGGGCAAGTAACATACCGATGACAAAGGGAACAATGTACTTTGTTATGCGGTTTGACCGATAAATATCTTCGTAGAATATGTAGGAGCCAATATGAGCATCCAGGTTCCGCTATTGGTTATTGACTGGAGACATGTCTCGGTCATGTCCACATAGTTCTCAAACCCGTAGGGTCCGCACGCTTAAAGTTTCAATGACGATTATATTATGAGTTTATGAGTTTTGATGTACCAAAGGTTGTTCGGAGTTCCGGATGTGATCACGGACATGACGAGGAGTCTCGAAATGGTCGAGACATGAAGATTGATATATTGGAAGCCTATATTTGGATGTCGAAAGTGTTCCGGGTGAAATCGGGATTTTACCGGAGTACCCAGGGGTTACCGGAACCCCCCGGGGGCTTAATGGGCCATAGTGGGCCTTAGTGGAGAAGAGGAGAGGAGGCCAGGGCAGGGCCGCGCGCCCCTCCCCCCCTAGTCCGAATAGGACAAGGAGAGGGGGGCGGCGCCCCTCCCCCCCCCCCCTTCCTTCCTCTCTCTCCCTCCTCTTTCCCCCCTTCTCCTAATCCAACAAGGAAGGGAGAGAGTCCTACTCCCGGTGGGAGTAGGACTCCCCCTGGCGCGCCTCCTCCTGGCCGGCCGCCCCCTCCCCCCTTGCTCCTTTATATACGGGGCAGGGGGCACCTCTAGACACAACAACAGATCATTGATCTCTTAGCCGTGTGTTGTGCCCCCCTCCACCATAGTCCTCCTCGATAATATTGTAGCGGTGCTTAGGCGAAGCCCTGCGACGGTAGAACATCATCGTCGTCACCACGCCGTCGTGCTGACGGAACTCTCCCTCTTCACTCGGCTGGATTGGAGTTCGAGGCACGTCATCGAGCTGAACGTGTGCTAGAACTCGGAGGTGCCGTGCTTTCGGTGCTTGATCGGTCGGGCCGTGAAGACGTACAACTACATCAACCGCGTTGTTCTAACGCTTCCGCTTTCGGTCTACAAGGGTACGTGGACAACACTCTCCCCTCTCGTTGCTATGCATCACCATGATCTTGCGTGTGCGTAGGAAATTTTTTGAAATTACTACGTTCCCCAACAAGTAGGTCCTAGCTAATACTCATGATCATGTGCTAAGAACAATTAAGTAGGGTTGGTTAGATGACTATGATGATGATGAGTATGACTTGTTATTATGATAACGAGTAGAAGTTGTTAGATGACTATGATGATAATGAGTATGACTTTTTATTATGATAACGATGATGAGTTATTATTAATGATGATGATGCTTAGTTGCTATATGAGCATGATGAGTTATTATATATATCAGTGGGTGAAAGAGACTACTGTATATATATAATAACTCGTCATGATCATAAAATACTATGATGAGACTACTGTATAAAAGTTGTACAAATATAGCACCAATATGTTGCATAAAAAATTCAGGAAAAGTTAGCAGTAGCGCGGTTATAGAGGCGTTGGTGCTATTAGCAATAGCGTGTTTCGGGAGGAACGCTACTACTAAGTAAGTTAGCAGTAGCACGGGGCAAAACGCGCTACTGATAAAAGTTAGCTCTAACGCATTATCAGTAGTGCGGGTCACGCTACTGATAGACATCTGACCCGCACTACTGCTAGGCTTTTACCTAGTAGTGATATGACATAAGAGGTCGGTGCCGACCATCATCGTTACTATGCAAACTCCGTCGCTGCAAATCCGACTTCACAGGAGCAAGGAACCCA
This sequence comes from Triticum timopheevii, assembly GCA_963921465.1. NCBI lineage: Eukaryota > Viridiplantae > Streptophyta > Magnoliopsida > Poales > Poaceae > Triticum > Triticum timopheevii. The sequence goes on from OY997266.1 coordinate 105,011,860, forward strand.
AAATGAACTGATGAACACGTGAAGTGCCGACTACCATAACCTCCGGCACGACTCCGACATCTCTCACCCCCTACCCTCGTTGCCTTTCACGGATCCCTTTTGCCGATGACCAGCTCCAAAAACGATGCCCCGGAAGATGGAGGCTACACAAAAGTGTCGTCATCGTCCGATCAGACATATCTAGGGGTTCCCTTGGAGCTGCAAGGTGGAGGGCGGAAAGCATCACATCTATGTTAAGAAGGGAACAGCGCTTGAGAGCGTCATTATCGGCTGCTCTAGCTATGGTTGGAAACAAGTCTTGCATTTGGATCTTGGAACCCCACACCCATGTTATGAATTTGAACTAAAACCACGACACTTATTTTGGATCAGAGAAAGTATTCTCTATGTCGCCGAGTCCTATAAATCAAAGAGATCCTGGCAGTGATTGAGTTTTTTTTTGCAAAAAAAAAAAAACAACAGTGATTGAGTTTTTCAAAACAATGGTTCTAGATCTGTTGGTCCAAGTTGTCCCACTGACCGCGTTATAGATATATAGACCCTGATCGATTAGCCAGACCATCTGTGACTGTGAGGCAGATCTTAAGCGTCATCCAAGGGCTCGACTGGTACCTCAGCGGATCTCACAAACTACGACCGTGATCGCTACGCGTATGTACATTCCACGAGCGTAAGAACGAACGCCCTCGAATTTAGTCATTAAAAACCAAGCGAAACAAACACATCTTGGTCTTTTTAATACAGAAGAAGCCACATGGATATGAACGATGTCTCAACAACCTGTCAACGACCGGCAAGATTTGGTCACGGCGCCAAAATCAGGCTAGCAGTCGTGCTGCTGACCGGAACCAAGCCTTCATGAAAATTGTGTACGTACCCCAAACGTGCTCATGTAAAAAAGACCAAGAACCAATCCTAGAAAAAGATCAAGAACTGTGCATGTGCATACACATAACCAGGAGATGGTCATTCAGGACAGAGACAAATCTTGGTCTTCGGATGACATGCGCGATATGATCCTCGAAGATCTTGCAAAGATACGGCAATATCACCTAGACGATCACCTAGGAAGGAGTGTGAAACCGGCGAAGCCCGCATGGTCCCCAGGGAAGGTGGCGGCGGGGCGTCCTCGTCGTTTTGCCATGGCCTCGCGCAGATCTCGCGGCGACCGGTGGCACACGGCGGTGTTCCGCCGGTGGCTGGCGCCTACTGCCCGTGGGGCGGCGTCCCTCACGGCGGCAGGGCTGCCCCTGAACGGCGCTTGATGGTGGCCATTTGGCGGCGCGTGGGTGGGCCGGATCTGGGCTGCAGGTCTGCGTCCCCGTCTTGGCAACGCTTGCCGTTGCCCTCGACCATGGGGCGTGGTCCCGACGAGCCTACCGCCGGTGGTGCTGGCCAGGACCACGCTGACAGCGCCCTACTTCATCTCGCGTCGTCTCGCTGGCCAGTGGTGGTGGTCATCTTCTTCGTCAGAGATGGCCGGCCAGAGGCTTGGTGATCGGATCTCGAGATCCATCATCTAGTCCCGGCTACCAGTTGGGGAGACATGGTTGCCGGTGAAAACCGAGCCGACGGCAGGAGATGGCGGCGTTCTACGCCATTACCTTGATGGAGGCATCGTCGTGTAACTACTGTTGACCCACTCGTGCTGCTCCGGGGGAAACCCTAGGATCTGGTGTTCCAGATCGGACGATGGCGGCACTGCGGTGTCGTTTTTCTCTTGGGAGCATCGTTTGTGGAGCAGTGCTGGAAGTCGGAGGCAGGAGGTGGAGCGGCTTCGTCTTGCACGGAGCTTCGGTGAAGATGTCAAGTCATGCCTGACCGACAGGTGCTACGCTTTGTCATGCCTGGTCGGTAGGTGCTACGCACGACAGATCTTTCAAAGACTTCAAGCTATGTCGGCTGGTGGTACTTGGCAGCATGGTGCTGAGGTGTATTAGTGGCGACCGCGACGTGCTCAGCTGTTTGCGCGCAGAGAGGAGGTGTCGTTGGGCGTCGTGGTGGCGTCGACGATAGCTAGACCGAGCAAGGTTGATGCATCAGTACAGTTCTGAAGATGGAGCGGTGGCAGTTTGCGACGGCGGCCTCTGAGAGCACGCCGGACCAGTGTGTGCCCCAGACCCGGCAAGTGGCTAGGTGGGGGTCTCAGGTCTTAGATGTTAGGCTTGGCTGCGAGGTCTGTGGTATTAGGCCCGGACTATCAGCATCCCTTCATCAACTGGATAGGAGTAGCGACAGATGTTGCCTAGATGATGACTTCAGATTTACTGTTGTATTTCTTTGTAAGGACTTTTGTGAATAATTAATAAAGTGGCTGCATGCATCGTCCAGATGCAGAGGCCAGGGATCTTCCTCCTTTTCTAAAAAAAACTAGGTAGGAGTGTCCCTGCGGGGCAGAAGCACCAGTTTTTCTCTCAAAGCATGTGCATGCATGGATGGTCGATGGGCTAGCTAGCAGGACACATATGCTTAGGGTGAACCAACCTGTGGTTGGATGATTAGAGGAACAGTGGTATCCCCAGCCAACTAGGTTTAAGTCCTGGTGCTCGCATTATTTCTGAATTTATTTCAGGATTTACGGTGATGCGCTTTCAGTGGGAGGAGGCGTTCCTGTCGACGACGAGGCGCCTACGGTGACTTCGTAAATCTCAAGATGATATGCTGGCTCAGTCCCTTGGAGGTGCTCATAGGGATACAGTGTATATGCGTGCGCGTTCATAGGGGTATGTATGCGCATATGTAAGAGCGCTTGCTTGTACACTGTGTTCAAAAAAAGACAACGTATGTTAGGTACTCCCTCCTTCCCATAATGTAAGACTTTTTTGACTCTATTGTAGTATCAAAAAAAGTCTTACATTATGGAGAGTCAAAAAACGTCTTACATTATGGGACTGAGGGAGTACAAGAGAACTTTTTTTACGGGATAGGTACAAGAGAACTTCCCTACACAAAAAAAATGTACCGGAGAACTGAATACTTCTACACACGTGTCACATGCTCACAATTGGAGATGTTCAACTGCTCCCTTTACTTCTAGAAATCGAAGAGCTAGCGTCCTCTTTAGGACGTGGAGTATTTGAGCTCGAACTCAAATGAGCACGTATGAACAGTAAAATAAAAAAAACTGATCTTTTGTTGTGGTGAACTTCGCCAAATGTTCTAAGTGCTTGCAACTTTTCATCATGAGATCACATTCTAGGAAGGCGTGACAAAAAAATAAAAATGATGCTCCGAAAATGCTATTTTCAAAAGCATTTTGAAGTATTGATTTTGTTTTTTTTACCATGCCTTCCATGAATGTTATAGCATGATGAAAATTTGTAAGCACTAAAAACATTTGCCAAAGTTCACCATAAAAAAATTGAGAATTTTTTGAATTTCTTTTCATTTTTTTAGTTTTACTGTTCATGCGGGCTCATTTGAGCTTGAGCTCAAAAGGATACTTTTCCTTCACCGTTTGTTATTCAACATGTAATGAGAAATGATAACAATTCGACCCACTTGTATGCAAAACAAGCTTACACATTGGAGGTGACGAGTTGTTGGATGGACTCACCCCGGGTTTCCTCATGACCAGTGTTTTGGCTTATCGTGCTAGAGTTGTTGATGATTGAATAAAGCTCTAAATTTCTCGCAAAAAATAGAAACACATAACTTATCCCTATGAACACGTGCATGCACATCTTATGCTATGAGCACCTTCGACATATTGAACCGGCAGGTATGATATATTTGATCGGCCGACTATGAGGACATGGACGTTTGATAACACTTTGTTAATCATATTTTGATTCTGAACTTAACAAATTCTATGGTCATCAAAATCGTCTAGAGTAAAAGAATTTCGCAACGCTTTTCCTGATTGGTATTGTATTGATGTTGCGGTACAAATATAACCACGCTAGACTATGGCTTGAAATCTAGCAAGCATCTTAGGTTCAAGCGGGATAATATGCATGTAAAACATCCAAATAGGCTCTAAATACATGTTAAAGCAGGTTGTAGATTATGAACAGATATGGTTTGGAAAATTGAGATGTCTCATTTTAATTCTTGTAAAGGACATGCGACGGGATGATATCTTTTCGACAAGGAGGATTCACACAACAATATATCAGTACGACGGGACATATGACACCGATGTTAAACTATCAAGTAATTTCAAGCATTGATACTGAACAAATCGGCTTAAACAAGAAACATGAAAACCAGAGGCCATCCATATTGGACGAGTCCGCGATAGCACCTCTACCACCAATTATATGATTGTGGACGTAAATTCATCGCTGAGGCAACGTGTGACAAAACAAAGATGCAAAACTCCAAGACAAAAGCCATCAAAAGGAAATCATTGCTTGTATGACGGTGTTGTTTGGTCCAACCGAAATCTAAACGTAGGGCAATCACCCCATAAGTAGAACTTCGAGCAAACACCTTCAACAAAAAAATGACATGCGGACATCGACATTGGCTGAAATAAGAGAAGGAAATAAAAGTACTATTCCACCCTAATATAATTCTAAAAATATATTATAAGATACAAGACGAATAATATCCATTTGTATTCCTATCTGCTTCGGTTTTGCCTCTACACCAAAGGTATCCTATATGGTTGTAATAGCGTTGGCAGATACTCATGGAGCTATAGCTTAGCTAGCTTGGGCGGCCAGGCCAGAAATAGCATTAAGAAGAGCCTGACACGCCACTGCTTGCTTCGGTGCGTGTGAGAGGCGCATGCTCCCAAGACCGATCGATCGCTGTAGGCATAGATGGATAGATTGTGTGGTGTGACCTGTGGTGTTATGCGTAACTAATTAATGGCCTCTTCAGATTAGATGTGGCGCGTATACGTGCATGTTATGGATGCCTGAACTTGTTGGAAAGATGCGTTTGTCGCATGCCTCTCTTCTGATCTCTGAATCCATCGATCGAGACAACACATTTGATAGTGCCTGAAGCTCTGAGAGATTGTGGACACACGTAGTGCACATGTTGTAGTATATAATGTGTGAACATGTCAAAGTATAATTCAAACAATATGACCATTTGTGGCTGAAAAAGATACATTCATACATGCACTACAGTATGACACATAAGTTTCTGAAAGGATGGCACTTATTGGTTGATGTGTTGTCGAGGTGAGAACTTGCAGCTTTTGGTTTCTATTAATAGAAATAGGGAAGGCCCGTTTATCTATTGAAAAAATATAAGTTTTCCCATAATGCTTGCGATGGTCGTACTTTTTATAAAATTTTAGAAGTTTAAATTTTATAACATAGATCGATCACATCCAATATATATGGTCTGTTTTAGACCTTGTGGTGCCTCAATATGGCAGTAACTTTTAGGATATTATAGTCGTGAGCTAGCAATAAATTTGAAAATAAAAACTAGACGGGGCAAAGAAAATCAGTAGTCCCTCCGTTTCAAAATACCAGGTGCATTAGTTTTTTGAAAAGTCAAATCTCTCTATCGTTGACCAAGTTTATAGACATAAGTATTAATATCTTCAATACCAAATTAGTACCACTAAATTCACCATAAAATAGCAAAGTGAGCATAGCTCAGATGATTAGGTTCCTTGTGGTGGAACCGGCCCGCCAGGGTTCAACCCCTAGATTTGGCACTTGTGTTCACATTTTTCTGGACTTATCTCAGGCTTTCCGGCGATATTCGTTTAGTGGTAGGAGACGTTCCCGTTGACTATAAGACACCTGTGGTGACTTTGCCAATCTCAAGATGTGATGTCGGCTCAGTATCTTGGAGGTGCTCATAAGGATAGGGTGTGCGTGCGTGCGTGCGTGCGTGCGTTCATAGGGGTGAGTGTATGTGTGTGTATATGACCATAAAATATAAATATATTTCATATTTTGTTTATTTGGTATCATACATGTTGATATTTCTCTCTATAAAATGGGTCAAACCTAGAAAGATTTGACTTTTAGAAGAAAAATAATAATACACCTTATAATGGAGGGAGTGTGTCACAATCAAGTAAAGTCTATTATTGTTATTTTCTCAAGAAATATTTTTAAATATAGAAAATGTGATTAAAATGACATGAAATCTGGAAGAAACCTAATGCAGCCCAGTGGCAATAAAAAGTTCTGTTACTAGTCGTATAATTGTATTACGTGTTGTAGAACTTTATGGTGACTCATTATGGCAACACGAAAATGTTTTTCACTAGCAGCTGTATTTGGATTAAATACTCCAGAAAATGGCAAATTATCAAATTAAATTCCAGGATATTTTAGCCAAGTGCTAAACAACTTTCAAAGAAATTAGGTGACGTAATGAAAACTTGATCTCTTTTGTCCAATTTGTTGCCATTTCCATCAAACGCTGTTTATAAATATATGTCAAGACGAGAAAGAAGTGACATCAACCTAAAATACCCAGCTCACCACGTGGCGAGAGCTTGCTGTCCAGGGTGGTCAAATGTTTAGACAGTCGGCCTGCAGTACAGGTTACACACACAAAGGGCACATTCCGTTTGGAGGAAATCAAAACTTAGGAATTAGGAGTAGTATAGGAATTTGATAGGATGACTCTTGTCATCCTAAGGAATTGACTTGTCTCGTTCCTATGTGCAAAATGAGTATTGCGTGGATGTGTAGTTTTCTCAAAAAACAGGAAATGAGTAGTATTCCTACGAAATTCATGTACGCATTTCCTACAAACCAAATGCATATATAGGAAATTTTCCTCTAAAATCCTTGTTCCTATGTTTTCCCTACGGTAATCCTCCAAACCGAATGATGCCAATAAAAGGATCCAATACACACAACTACACGAGCACACAGATTGGCACACGTAGATCACAAACAAACACGTATTTTCCCCTCTGGTCAATCAATAAACAAGGCGATAAACAATGAGCCCTTCCTTTGATATAGAGAAATCTTATAGGAATACAAAAAATTCCTTCGGAGACTTTGAAGAATTAGATTGCTATTTTTGTGTAGGATTTGTTTCTATCCTTCACATTTCAAAGAAGAAGAAAATATTATCTCAGAGCTAAGGGGAAAATTCCTATTTTATGAAACAATTGACATCAATTTTCTATAGGAATTAATATACATACCATTTCATTTCTTGTGACTTTCCTAACTATGATATTACTATCCTATAAAAAAAAGAAAGCCTCAACTTTCACCACCGTAGCAGCATCTTGGAGAATTAACGCATACGTTTATGTTGCACCGGCCGATCCATCTCCCCCCCGTAGGCCGGCTATATATACGGGGTGCAAGTCCGAAGAGCAAAACACCACACGATAATTACCCAGCAGATCATCATCATCACATTAACGCGCCTAGCTAGCTAAACGCGAAGCGCTAATGGCGATCGTTTACGTGCTTCTGGTGGCGCTGATCACCGCGGCGTCCCATGCGCCGCACGGCGCGCACGGCCAGACGTGGCACGGCGACCTCGCGGCGCTCGCCGCCGCCGGCAAGCTCCGCAGCGACCCCAACGCCACCCTGGCGGCCTCCACGGACTTCGGCAACATCACGGCGGCGCTCCCGGCGGCCGTGCTGTTCCCGTCGTCCCCGGCGGACGTGGCCGCGCTCCTCCGCGCCGCGCACACCACCGTGGCGTGGCCGTACACCATCTCGTTCCGCGGCCGCGGGCACTCCGTGATGGGGCAGGCCTTGGCCCCCGGCGGCGTGGTCGTCGACATGCCGTCCCTGGGCGGCCCGTCCTCCGCGGCGCGCATCAACGTGTCGGCGGACGGCCAGTACGTGGACGCCGGCGGCGAGCAGATGTGGATCGACGTGCTGCGGGCGACGCTGGAGCGCGGCGTGGCGCCACGGTCGTGGACGGACTACCTTCACCTCACCGTCGGCGGCACGCTGTCGAACGCCGGCATCAGCGGCCAGACCTACCGGCACGGCCCCCAGATTTCCAACGTCCTGGAGCTGGACGTCATCACCGGTACGTACGCGCGCACGATATGGGCACCACGCACCGCCAGCATGCACCACGCTCACAAGCAACTCCCTCTCGCAAAGTAGTTACGTACCCCACACTGCAATGTTGCAAAAATGGCTAACTTGTTTTGGTGCAACTCGCAACTCGTTCATCTTCTCCACACGAAGTCGGTGCAGTCTCAAAAGGTGCATGCCGGTAAAAAAAATGGCAATGAGTACTAATTAATGGATGGTTTAATAGTAATGGAGTACAGTGTAAATTGATAGTGGTAGTTACTACAGCTGACCAGCTGGCGGGCAGCCGGCGTCGACGTCTTTCAAATTTCAATAGATTTGCCTCCGGCCAACAACACGTTGACTTTGACATTAACCCCCCGTGTTAAATTACTCCATTACTCTACCCGGCCCGCATGCACCTTTGCGTTGACACGGTGCAATTAACGCGCGTGCAGGCTACGGCGAGATGGTGACGTGCTCCAAGTCGCTCAACGCGGACCTGTTCGACGCGGTGCTGGGCGGGCTGGGCCAGTTCGGCGTTATCGTGCGCGCCCGGATCGCGCTCGAGACGGCGCCGACGCGGGCGCGGTGGGCGCGGCTCGTCTACACCGACTTCGCCACCTTCTCCGCCGACCAGGAGCGGCTCGTCGCGCCCGGGCCCGACGGCGCGTTCGGGCGGATGAGCTACCTCGAGGGCGCGGTCTACGTGAACCACAGCCTGGCCGCCGGGCTGAAGAACTCGGGCGGGTTCTTCACCGACGCCGACGTCGCCAGGATCGTGGCCGTCGCCGCGGCGAGGAACGCCACCACCGTGTACGTCATCGAGGCGACGCTCAACTACGACAGCGCCACGGCCGCGTCCGTGGACCAGGAGCTCAGCTCGGTGCTGGCGACGCTGAGGCACGAGGAGGGGCTCGCGTTCGTGCGGGACGCGTCGTACCTGGAGTTCCTGGACCGGGTGCACGGCGAGGAGGTGGCGCTGGACAAGATCGGCCTGTGGCGCGTCCCGCACCCCTGGCTCAACGTGCTCGTGCCCCGCTCCCGCATCGCCGACTTCGACCGCGGCGTCTTCAAGGGCATCCTCCAGGGCACCGACATCGCCGGGCCTCTCGTCGTCTACCCGCTCAACAAATCCAAGTACGTACGCGTCCATCGTGCATGCATGCATGCGATCCTGCATGGTAGTATATATCACACGGACTTAACTGACACCGGCTCGGTCGTCGTTTCAGGTGGGACGACGGCATGTCGGCGGTGACGCCGGCGGAGGAGGTGTTCTACGCGGTGTCGCTGCTCTTCTCGTCGGTGGCCAACGACCTGAAGCGGCTGGAGGCGCAGAATCAGAAGATACTGCGGTTCTGCGACCTCGCCGGGATAGGGTACAAGGAGTACCTGGCGCACTACACGGCCCACGGCGACTGGGTCCGACACTTCGGCGGCAAGTGGCAGCGCTTCGTGGAGATGAAGGACAAGTACGACCCCAAGAGGCTGCTCTCCCCTGGCCAAGACATCTTCAACCTACTCCTTTGAGTAGATACAATTAGTTGTTACTACTAGCGGATTAATTAACGTGTGGACAGTAACACAGCACTTAACTTTAATTTCCCGTTTTTACTCATGCAATAACAAATTTCATGTAGTAGGTCATACGGTAATAATATGCTCTGTCCAGCTTTAATCTCCACATGTACCCGTTACCAATTAGTAGTAGTGCTGTAAGCAAAAGTGCGAACAAAGCTCCACCAATGTACACTTTGCCAAATAAATATTTCATTTCAGCTCGGGAGCAGAAGAGGACTTTCGCATGCAATAATACTAGATGTACGGGCTGATTGATACAAGACTTTACAGGAAGAGAACGTGGCCTCATCTAATTGCCCCCCCCCCCCCCCCCCCCCCCCCCCCCGCGATTTTTACTGGTGGGCCCGCCCTTCTAATTAAATCTCTGCCAATCACAACCCATCAGCCCTGTAAACTCCCTGTAACTTCCCGTACGTCTAGCATTGCTCCTTTCGCATGTCTTGTTCCTTTGTTTGTTTGAGCTCTTTTAAGACTGCTCCAACTTAGCTCCTAGGGGGCAAGAGTGTTTAATCTGAGCTATCAATGACTGATCAAGGGTAGTTTTGGCCAAATGAGTACGTATCCACTTTCACTGCAAAAGATGAGCATCCACTTATGGCAAGTTATTTTGGATGTACTAAAAATGGAAGATTTTTAGTTGACTAATTGTCATTTTCTACTATAATACAGTATATTAGGGATCTTCCATATATGATGGTAAAACACCATCGCACTTTATTTCATACCATGAACGGATCGTGGCAGCTAGAAGTATCTTTGTGCCGTTTGTTGTGCAGCCTCCAAAGCTAAGATATCGTGTTTGATAATGTTTGTAGTCCCACATGACATCCATCCAGACCAGGGATTCATACTCAAAGCATCTCATGTTTGTGATGAATTGTGTACATGACGTCTACCACGTCCATGTGACATGTCTACCCCGTCAAGCTCACTACTCAAAGTCAAACACGAAAAGTAGATACATGAAAAGAAATTCTACATATTCTGATGTGTCCTATTCATAGCAAACTAGTATTTTTTTGAAAATTCACAAATTTTATGAATATTTTACTAATGACATGTGAACTACTTTGAACATATAGTCTAGGAGCACATATTCATGCACGGGGTTGGTAGCAACGAATAAAAGATCATAACAGAATTAGTTTCCCTTAATTAGCCTCTCTTATTTTCTCACTCGTCGCCATCATCATTAATGATGTAATGTATTGTTCCACAATGGGGAGTTGATATTAACCTTAACGGTCGTTGACACATTCTTACCAAACATGATGTAAGGGTGTGTGCTAAAATATCTCTGTTTGTGGTTAAAAAAAGACACCATGCAGACATTTTTCGAATAATTGATTCCAAGGCAACTATTACACGTGCAAATATGTAACACATCTCTAAATCTAAAATATCATCCTCGATATCTAAAATTGCATATCATTTTGAAAATGTGTGTTAGAAACAAGAATTAACTTAGAATTGGGAACTAAGATTGGAAATAAGAATTATTTTAGAATAAGAACTAGGATGAAATACCAGTTCGCCATTGAACCGTCGGATCCCTATCACAATAGAAAAATAAATTTATTTTGAAACAAAATATGAGTCCCGGGACAAATCCGGTGGCTAAGCTCGCTATTATAAAATATATGTCGTCAATGCAATCAATTTAAACGTGGTCCCTCACACCTCCTCTTTTCACATGAGAGGTAAGAGAGACCTTGTGAGGTGTGAAGGTAAGAGTTACTCAGACCCACTAAATGAAATCAACGGCTCAGGTCTATTGTATACGCTTATCTCTCATGTGAAAAGAGGAGGTAATTAAGAGAGACCATGTAAGGTGAGAAGGTAAGAGTTACTTACCCCCACTACTTCGTGAAATCAACATCTTAGATCTATTATATACTCTTATCTCTCATATGAAAAAGAGTAGGTAAGAGGGACCATGTTAAAATTTGCCAACGTAAAATGCATAGTTTCTCATGTGTACCAAAATAGCGGAGAAAAGTAGGTGTGTGAGCCACGACCTCCTCTCCAACAACAAAAAAGCTTAGGGCCATGGAGACGCAGTGGACCCTGGCCCTTGCTGGCAGGAGGGATCTTACTCCGTTTTTACGTGTTTTTATGAGTTCATTTAGGGTTTGTGTCCTGCTCGGAAGACAAGGCAGTGTCGGCTTCCTGAAAATGAAATAAGGTTCTCCCAGCCTAGCCCCCGTTTTAGTGATGAGTCTAGCTTTGCGAGAGGGTGTGTGGAGGTGTGTCTCCGACAGATCTCGCCAGATTCGTTCAGTGCTGGTCTTCGGTGGATCTTCTTGGATCCAGTATTTTTTTGTGTTCGTTTGTATGTCTATAGGTTGTTTTCTTTCGATCTATACTTCTTTTCATTGGCAATGGTTGTTGTTATCGTGCGCTGGTTCTGGTGGGTCTTAGCACGACGACTTCCGACTATCTACTAGAACAAGTTTGGCCCGACTTCGATGAGGGAAGGCGATGATGGCGACGCGCCTTCGACTCGCTCCAGTGTTTGTAGTCGTCGCTACGTGGTCTACAGACATAAAATGTATTTTTTGTTATTTTTTGTGTTCTTCGTACCTCCATGGCATGATGAACAGATCAGAAGTTTCATGGAAAAAAAAAAGTGGGCGTGTGATGGAAAGAACATGCAAGGGGACAACTCACGCCACGTTGGTTTGCTTGAAAAAGCCGGGCACCGGCATTTGCAATGGACGTTTCGTTTTTACTGAAAAAAAAGCTCCAACTGTCTCTTTTGCTTCGAGATTTAGCACAGATTGAGACGTGTTTCCTAAAACTGCACTGGCGTCTCCTTGGAATACGAGGCCAAATGGCCAACACACGATTAACTATCATTTGACGCCGATAACAAGATAGGCTCCTCCAACTCAAACAAGAAAGAAAGAAAAAAGATACCTGCTAGGCACCTGCTAAAATCGCACACAACTTGAGACTGCAGCTTCAGCTTGACGCCTCGCTAAGTTGAGTCGAGAGAGGTCTAACCCTGTCGGCCGGGAATTAGCCGCACGTTACCATCGGCGCGCATGAGTTACCACCACTCCGGCGGACAGCCAGGCCAATTTGTCAATAGTGGAGCACCGCGGCATCGGCATGGATGTATTGGGGGGAGGTGCGTGCATGCTCAGGTTCTCCGGAACTCCAGCCACTGGCCGGCCGCTATAAGTAGAGAGCGGTTCGACCAGAACTTTTGCTTGTTTTCGCAAGCACTTGCCAGATGCATGCACCGGGCCGGTGACTAATTACGTTGTGTGCGTAGATTCAGGAAGCCAACTACTCCAGCAAAGGTAAACAGCACTGCTGACCTGAACGTACGAAAGGCGGTTGGCCATACGAGACTGGATTAGCATCGGTGACCATCGCACATACGCAAGCCCATGCTAGAGCCTATCATTGGATTGCACGAACTAGAATTGTTAGGCAGCGATGCTTCAGGCCTCTTTGTAAAGCTAGTGTAGATGCTTACCATACCCTTGTGTTCAGGTACGTGAATGGAGGTATCGCTTGTTTGGACGCCACACCATGCCATATATAGGTTGACGTCATGGATGGCACGCAACTCAAGCGCGAGGGGGGGGGGGGGGGGGGGGGGGGGAGGGGGGGGGGTAGTTTATGGCGCTGCGTTGGGAAATGGATCGATGGATTACTGCTCGTCAGGCTTTCCAGACCGTGCATGGGGAAATGACGAGCTGTTATTTTACTTGAATGGCATAATAATTTACATTTCTACATAGCAATGCGGTGGAGCTCAGCGCATGCATGAGCATGATCGACTATGCCTATGCATGTCTAGCTGACGTTTATGGCAGCGCCGGTGCTGGGGGACTCCTTATCCTCGTCCTGGGGCGCCCACATCCACACCTTGAGCTCGCCCGCGCCGTCTCCAGTGAAGAGAAGCCTCGATGGCCCTCCTTGGGCGAGTTCGATGGTCTTCACTTCTGTTTTGGAGGAGAGCGCGCCAATCTCCTCGAGCCTGAAAGACGGGAACAAGTAATTGCAGGTTACTGGTGAGGAGGAAGCAGAGACAACTGACAGCGTGTTCTGAATGGCACTCACGATGGCAGGCCCAACAAGCGGACGCAGTTGCTCTTGTGGAGAGAGCAGAGCAGAACGGGCGTCTTTCCCGGACGATGCATGCCAAAGAGGGTGCGTAGTCCCTGCAACGGAGGGTGGATGCAGGTTTAGCAACACTAGAAAGCAACTGATAAATTGTTGGAAAGGAAGTTCAGGAACAAACCATTGCCCAAGCACCATAACAAAGCAGAAAGTTTATCAAGGACAATAGCATCATGCACTACATCTCAACATAGCTTACATTGTTCAAAAAGAAAAACAGAGCTTACAAACGTACACCCACAAACATGCTTCCAGGAAGAGAAATGCTGAGAAAGCCAATAACCGGACATCGGGACATTCAGACTTTCAAAGAACGAATTGCTCTGGTATTGCATCTAGTTCCTGCTGTATGAAGGTTCCTAACAATTCTGACGTTGCCCGTATATTTTTATTAGATAGTCCCTTACTAACTCCAGTCAGGGAAACAGATGAGCTCAGCAGACTGATGACGTTGCTGATACATGTCTATTTCATACTCCCATACTAACTCTTCAGGGAAACAGATGAGCTCAGCAGACTGATGGGCGGATGGCAGACATCTAAACTTCCCAAGAAGGCTCAAACCCTTTATCTGCTGCTCGATAGCACAAGATAAATTCCCAGCATACTAGGAAGAACACCTACTACGTGCCACACATGTAACAAAGGCCATACTGTGCAAACTATAACGCTTGACCGAATGCAGATGGAGTCAGAACTTCCAGAAATGGAGACCTTCATGCACCGACAGCAATAACATCAGAAGATTCATCCAGCCATAATAACTATGAGAAAAACCTTCCATTTGATTAGAACTGCGACTACAGTGGAATTGTGGGATCACTTGAGAACAGATAGAAGCTGCTTAATCCAGTAATCACATATCAAGTAGCTGCAAAGATCTTCCACTTGATTTTAGACAAGTACATAATTGTGACTAGGTTGAATTGTGGGGTCAGTGAGAACAGATAAAAGCTGCTCAATCCACTAGCACATACCAAGCAAAAAATTAAATGAAATAAAGAAAAACAAAAGTACAACAACATAGTTATATGTAGCAAGTGCATTCGGTAACAGTCTTGCTAAGTCACAGTCGATGCTATATCCATGAGATACTACATTAAGATCCGTGCAAACTTTTCTTTTCAGTTTTTGCTTTTTCTCTCTTGCATGTTATGTCACTTGCATTTGTAAGGTGGCCTCAGAGGAGTTTGGAGTGTCCAGGGGAAGGAGAAGCGAAGATAAGGATACCTGGTGGTGGAATGATGATGTCCAGAAGGCGATTAAAGAGAAGAAAGTTTGCTTTAGACGCCTATACCTGGATAGGAGTGCACACAACATAGAGAAGTACAAGATGGCGAAGAAGGCCGCAAAGCGAGCTGTTGGTGAAGCAAGGGGTCGGGCGTATGAGGACCTCTACCAACGGTTAGGCACGAAGGAAGGCGAAAGGGACATCTATAAGATGGCCAAGATCCGAGAGAGGAAGACGAGGGATATTGGCCAAGTCAAATGCATCAAGGACGGAGCAGGCCAACTCTTGGTGAAGGACGAGGAGATTAAGCATAGATGGCGGGAGTACTTCGACAAGCTGTTCAATGGGGAGAATGAAAGCTCTACCATTGAACTGGACGACTCTTTTGATGAGACCAGCATGCGTTTTGTGCGTCGAATCCAGGAGTCTGAGGTCAAGGAGGCTTTAAAAAGGATGAAGGGAGGCAAGGCGATGGGCCCGGATTGTATCCCCATTGAAGTGTGGAAAGGTCTCGGGGACATAGCGATAGTATGGCTAACCAGGCTTTTCAATCTCATTTTTCGGGCAAACAAGATGCCAGAAGAATGGAGACGGAGTATATTAGTACCAATCTTCAAGAACAAGGGGGATGTTCAGAGTTGTACTAATTACCGTGGAATTAAGCTGATGAGCCATACAATGAAGCTATGGGAGAGAGTCATTGAGCACCGCTTAAGAAGAATGACAAGCGTGACCAAAAACCAGTTTGGTTTCATGCCTGGGAGGTCGACCATGGAAGCCATTTTCTTGGTACGACAGCTTATGGAGAGATATAGGGAGCAAAAGAAGGACTTGCATATGGTGTTCATTGACTTGGAGAAGGCCTATGATAAGATACCGCGAAATGTCATGTGGTGGGCCTTGGAGAAACACAAAGTCCCAGCAAAGTACATTACCCTCATCAAGGACATGTACGATAATGTTGTGACAAGTGTTCGAACAAGTGATGTCGACACTGATGACTTCCCGATTAAGATAGGACTGCATCAGGGGTCAGCTTTGAGCCCTTATCTTTTTGCATTGGTGATGGATGAGGTCACAAGGGATATACAAGGAGATATCCCATGGTGTATGCTCTTTGCGGATGATGTGGTGCTAGTTGACGATAGTCGGGCTGGGGTAAATAGGAAGTTAGAGTTATGGAGACAAACCTTGGAATCGAAAGGGTTTAGGCTTAGTAGGACTAAAACCGAGTACATGATGTGCGGTTTCAGTACTACTAGGTGTGAGGAGGAGGTTAGCCTTGATGGTCAGGTGGTACCTCGGAAGGACACCTTTCGATATTTGGGGTCAATGCTGCAGGAGGATGGGGGTATTGATGAAGATGTGAACCATCGGATCAAAGCCAGATGGATGAAGTGGCGCCAAGCTTCTGGCATTCTCTGTGACAAGAGAGTGCCACAAAAGCTAAAAGGCAAGTTCTACAGGACGGTGGTTCGACCCGCAATGTTGTATGGCGCTGAGTGTTGGCCGACTAAAAGGCGACATGTTCAACAGTTAGGTGTGGCGGAGATGCGTATGTTGAGATGGATGTGTGGCCACACGAGGAAGGATCGAGTCCGGAATGATGATATACGAGATAGAGTTGGGGTAGCACCAATTGAAGAGAAGCTTGTCCAACATCGTCTGAGATGGTTTGGG
The DNA here is from genome assembly GCA_963921465.1 of Triticum timopheevii. Classification (NCBI taxonomy): domain Eukaryota; kingdom Viridiplantae; phylum Streptophyta; class Magnoliopsida; order Poales; family Poaceae; genus Triticum; species Triticum timopheevii. The sequence continues at coordinate 105,028,420 of OY997266.1, forward strand.
CATATCCAGCGCAGGCCTCCAGAAGCTCCAGTGCATAGCGGATGGCTAAAGCGTGCGGAGAATGTCAAGAGAGGGCGGGGTAGACCGAATTTGACATGGGAGGAGTCCGTTAAGAGAGACCTAAAGGATTGGGGTATCACCGAAGAGCTAGCTATGGACAGGGGTGCATGGAAGCTTGCTATCCATGTGCCAGAGCCATGAGTTGGTTGCGAGATCTTATGGGTTTCACCTCTAGCCTACCCCAACTTGCTTGGGACTAAAGGCTTTGTTGTTGTTGTTGTTGTTGTTGTTGCATGTTATGTCACTTGACTGAGACTTGATTATATCTCAGTCAACTGAGACCTAGCTAAACCCATTATTTGACACATAATCATGCATATTCTCTGACTAAAGATTAGCCTACTCATTCACCCGAAATATTTACCTAACCTACTACTACAATCAGCCTTAATATCATTTCTGTTACTGCGCCTGAAGAAATACATAAGCCATAAATATTCAACACATACAGTTTACACTGTTCAATCAGAGTAGTTAAGGACATCATACTACCACTGATAAAAACACAAAGTTGCAGCTAATATAAAAACACAAAGTTGCAGCTAATATAAGCTTTCATGTTCGAATTTTCAATGAAGTTTCAGAAAATAACGCCGATGGAAATATCCATGTAAATTAAGTCTGCGGAACTTACATGCTCCTCGGAATGGGTGTGCATGAGTTGAAGGTTTCCAGATTCTGAAGCAGCCCAGACCTTTACGGTCTTGTCCAAAGAGCAAGATAGTAACTTCTGATCCCAACAAAGTACAGAAGTAACAGCAGCTTTATGCTCAGAGAGTGTTTGGACACACTGAAGATTTTTAAGGTCCCATACCTGATAAATACCAAGAATATATCAGACACAAACATAATGTTTAGTAGCCAACAGAAATCAGTAGGTCTGCAGCATTTTCGTACTCTGATTGTCTTGTCAAGTGAGCCAGAGTAAAGCCTTGTTGCTGAGCCAGCAAGTGAAATCACATGAAGGTCATGGCCAGCAAGGATTGCCACCGGTTCCGAGTTGATCTCCTTAGCAGGAAATTTCCAAGCCATGATGCGCCCGTCCGCCATGCCAGCAAACAGCATCTCATCCTTGATAGTCATGGAACAAACAAGCCCAGAAGGTCCCTGAAGACTTAGCTTCATCCCTGTCTGTATGTTCCATGCCTAGAAGCCATCGGAACAACGAAGAACGATAGTTCAACACCCAATAGCGCTTCAATATATAGCATAAAATTGACTTGCACTCACAGTAAAATTGAGAATACCTCCACGGATTTTGGGATTCCAATAAATACCCACTTGTCATGAGTGATCATACAGCCAATCTTCCCTCCCATCTTGATGACATCAACACACTATTGCAGAAACATTAAGAATAGAAAGGGCAACATAATAGATTAGAAACTCTCTCCTTTTTTTCTCTACTACACAGCAATCTTTTCATAAAGTTTCTCCTTTTTCTTGAAGAACCTTCTCTCCTTAAAGCTCATCTCTCTTTTCATTTTTTGAACTCTTTTTCTTTCTTGCTATTAAACACATGGCCATCTGGCAATGAGTGTACAACTTTAACCCCAGAGAGCTTTGCTTGTCAGTCAACCAGCCTGATCACCTCCTGAGACTGATCCGGTGGACACTGATTACCACAAACAGGCGAAAAGCCTCCAAGGCAAATCAATCTGACATGTCGTCAACCCCAGGCGTGCCAAATGACAACCTGATCTGAATCAATGGGTACATCAGACGCACTGAGGAATGAGAGGAGCTCCCCAGTTGATCAAGCAGTCAGCACACATCAACCATCATAGGCGATGCACTACTTGAGCTCATCGGCACATCGACCACATCAAGCAACCAGAGTTACTCCCCAATTGATCAGGCGGCAGAAAGCAACCACCAGGGCAATGCAGGAATCAACGCAGACACGACCCCAAAGGTGAACCGAGCATAAAGAGTCTGAGGGGGATCCCGAGAGGGGATAGCCCGGCTACCTTGCCAGAGTTTCCGTCCCATACGCGAACAGAGCCATCGGCACTGCCGGAGTAGAGCTTGTCGGACCCCATCGGCATAGAGAGTCCAGTAATAGCCTGCAGCATCCGATAAAAACCGTAAGAGGCCCGTAGCATTGCGCAATTACTCACAGCAAAGCAAATTCTTAACAATTAGTACAAAATAACTACGGGCTTGGTAATTATCCAAACAATTACTCCCCCGTAATAGTGATCTAAACGCTCTTATATTTCTTTACAGAGGGAGTACAAATTATTTGCAATTATTACAAAGTAAATACGGGCTTGCTAATTTGACGCACAAGTATCTGAGTATCCAATCAAAACAGCGCGGCGTTACGATAATCGATTTCGAAGAGGGGCAGGGAAAAAAGTCACGCACCTCCTTGTGTCCAGCGAGGGCGCAGAGGAAAGCGAGGGCGCAGAGGAAAGCGAAACCGCCGCAGCCACGGCTCTCCTCGACGCGCGGCTCCTGGATCGGCTCTGGATTCGTCCCCGCCGGCTTCGGATCCGTCTTCCGGTCCGACTTCTTCAGGTCCGCAAGCCGCCGTGGTGTAGGTGTAGGGGCTGCGGCGCCGAACGCGGCGCCGCGACTCGATCCACGGGATTCGGCCTTGCGCGCGGGGCCGAGGAGTCTCGCCGTCGCGGGTTCGAGGCGGACGGGCGGGCGGGAGGACTTGGCGCAGCCGCTTCCAGCGTCGGTCCTGCGGGGTTCGGAGGGGCGGGCGTAAGGGCTCCACCGTGCGGGCGCGGGCGCGGGGCCGGGGCCGAGGCGAGCGGAGAGGGAGGATGAGATCGGCATGGCGGGGTCCCGTCTCGCGGGGGCGCGGCGAGGGCGAGGGCGAGGCGGCGCTAAGTATCGCGGTGGTGCGGGGAGGCTGTGATCGCGTCTGCGCGGCGTATTGTTGGCCGGAAGGGAGCGAGAAGTGCCACCGAGGCGGTTGCGAACTTTTTTATTTTTCGATGAGGAGGCGGTTGCGAGCAGATAGGGCAAACACGGCCCACCACAGCACGCTTAGAGCATCTCCAACAGGCGCGGCAAAAGGCGCGCCCGCGCGGTAAAATTACGTTTTAACGCGCGCCGGCTGATTCCGCGCGCTCCAGCGGTGGAGGGAACTTACCGCGCGCGGGAAGCGCGCGCGGGAGAAAGCGGCACGCGGCGCGGTAGATTTGGCGCGCCGCTTATCGCGCGCCTATAAATTGCCGCGCCCGCCACGCGCACCGCACACAGCCACGCGCCCTCCCCTCGCAAGCTCGCCGCCTCTCCGCTTCGCAGCTTTCCGCGCCACCACCGCGCCACCATGCCGCCGCGCCGCCGGGGTGCTTCGGGCTATCGCGGCATCCGCGCGCGCCCCAACGGCTGGTTCTCCGCCGAGATACGGTCCGGCGACGTGCGGCTCGGCCTCGGTACATTCCGGAGCGCGCACGAGGCGGCCCGCGCGTACGACGCGGCGGCGTGGCGCTTGGACAGGCCCCGGTCGCAGATGAACTTTCGAGACGTCTTCACGCACGAGCAGGCGCAGCGCGTCGCCCCTCCGCCGCGTCTCATCACCGACCTCGATCGTGCCGACCATGCTCGGCAGCAGCGCCGCCTCCTCGTCGCCGAGGAGGACGAGCGAGCCATGGCGGAGTGGCGCCGTCGCCACCCGGAGGACGTCGCCGACGAGCATGCCTACTGGGCGGAGAGGACGGCAAGGCGCCGTGCGGAGCGGGCTGACCGGCGTCAGCGGAAGGCATTGGCGAACGAGCAGTGCAACATAGTTTCAGCAGGTGGGAGGTCGTTCTTCACGGCCGACGATGACCGTTGGGACGACATATGGCTCTCAACCTCGGAAGACACCGACGAGGATGATGATGGTGATGATGATGGTAGCGACTTGGAGTAGTTTCTATCTATCTATTTATGTCGTAGTAGTATCTATCTATCTATGTATGTCGAACTATCTATCTATGTATGTCGAACTATCTATCTATCTATGTAAAATATCTTGCATCGTTTTTTTATCTATGCAAAAAAATGTTTTAAGCGTGCGCGCTGCATTTTTACCGCGCCTGCTGGAGCTGCGCGCGCGCGGTTTTACAGCGCGGCTGCTGGAGCAAACGCCGCGCGCCGCGCCAAACCAGGCGATGGGCGCGCGCCAAATCAGTTTTTAGCGCGCGGCGCGTTCGGCGCCTGTTGGATACATATGCCCCATGACAAAAAGTAATTTGAGGTACCTATATTTATTTTTTCTTCCCAATGCAAGCTACCACTAGTGGGTCCCTCAAAAAAAAAGCTACCACTAGTGGGCCTCATTAAGAAATACTCCCTCCGTTCCTAAATAATTGTCTTTCTAGAGATTTCAACAAATGACTACATACGGAGCAAAATGAATGAATCTACACTCTAAAACATGTCTACATACATCCGTATGTTGTAGTCCATTTGAGATGGCTAGAAAGACAATTATTTAGGAATGGAGGGAGTAGAAAATAAAGACTTTAGTACACATGCATCTCTGCTTTTCACTTCAACCTTTTCAGCTTTAGTCACCGGACCACACTTTTTCTCTTCAAGCACCCGCCTACTAGAGAGGATCCCGCTTCCCTATCCGAACCTACTTTACGTCATATCCGATCTTACGTGGCATGCGAGGCATCACCTTGAGGCTATGCATTGTACATGCGCTTAGTGTATATGGGTCGTGTGCCTGCCCCCGCGTACCTGTCTGCCAGGCCCAGGCACTACAGGATTTTTTTAGGGGTATAACCAAGTATTGCTCATAGTCCACTCGAGGTGGTATTGCAAAATGATCGTGGGGTTGGATCATCCACATGGCGTCTCCCTTGATCAAGAGAATTGAAAAACTTGGCTAACCTATCGGCGTCGTTGTTCGCAGCTCGGCCTTCAAAGGTAAAACTACAATTAAACATTTGAGCCCTATTCTTAATCTCAGCAATGATCTTGCCGTAGGTGCCGTTTGTCCCCTTCTGAATGTCATTCACAATTTGCTTCGAGTCCGAAACTACCACGAAGCTTTGTATCATCAAATCATCGGCTAACGAGAGGGCTTCACGATAAGCAATGGCTTCCATTCTTGCAGCATCACTCACTCCCTATATCACTAAGGAAGAACCTCCCATGAAGTTGCCATCTTCATCCCTGCAAACGGCTGCTGCAGCTTTATTATCTTGATTTTTAGCGATACTGGCATCCACATGGATTTTCATGAATCCTACTGGTCGAAGCACTATAGGTAAACGTGCCGGCTCACCGGCTCATTTGGCCTGCGTGGCAGGGTGCTTTTTAGGCCTTATAGGCTTTTTTGGGCCATTTTTAATGGGGAACTCTACGCGTCAATCGGCAGATAATTAGAAAATATCCGCCGCCTCCTCTCTAAAAAAATATCCGCCGCCTCGCTGACCATCGGATGAGCACACTTTGCAACAAGACTGGTGTTGCAGAAGGCCTTCTGCAACAGGATACTTGTTGCAATCAACTTGAAGCGTTTATTTTTCTTCTAAAAAATCTTCGCAACAGAGGTAATGTTGCAAAAAAAATTACAACAGATGATGTGTTGCAGAAAACGTTATTGACCATTTTCTACCGTAATTTTTGCAACAGAACCCGTGTTACCAAAAAAAACCTTTTTGCGACATCGAACGTGTTGCAGAAAACATTCTAGTGGTGGTTGCGTGCAACTCATCGGAGAAGCTCGTCGGCGTGCTTGCCAGCACGAAGTGCCGATGGCGGCAGTCGGAGCAACACGGGGAGGCGACAACTCGACGGGGAGCTCGATCTCTTTGGTTGCACGCCTTGCAACATCATGCAGCTCGCCAGAGAAGCTCGTTGGCATGCTAGTCGACGGCGAGCACATGTGGCAGTATTCGGAGCAACGCAGTGAGGTGGAGACTCGACGGGAGCTCGCGGTAGTTAGAGCAACACGGGGAGGCGGTGACTTGACAACAGCTCGGGGTAGTCAGAGCAGCGTGGGAAGGCGGAACTCGATGGGAGCTCGGAGCACGAGAATCGACTTCTCTCAAGATCCAGATCCTGCAATAAAGACGTTGTTGTGATGAGAGAGATTGCAATAACAGGCCAGTTGCAAAAACTAGTGGTGGTGGCCATGGGGCACGTGGCATGCAAAGAAGCCGACGGACGCAGGGTTGTGATCCACGGGGTGGTTTATAGTATTTCCCATTTTTAATTCAAAAAATGGGCCGTGCAAATAAGCGCTACCATTCGTCCAAACATCTCCCCTGCGAGAACTAAAACCCCATCTATCTACTAGCTAGAGACGAGGCACCACAAATCCCCTCCCTGCCACCGGGCGTCTGAGCGGCAGACGAAGGGGAGGCAAATCCACAGGCTTGCCGACGGAGATCGAGGGGGAGAAAGGCTTTCCCTAGTCTCCTTGTGAGAGGGGAAAGAAAAATACGGGAAATAGAATATGACGTTGAGATACATGAGCAATATATAAAGCCTATATACTTTTATCTTACAATTTCTAGATCTCGAATTCTGACTTATTTGCAGTGTTTGTTAATTTGTCCCAACATGATTGATATTTCTTTACAACATTATATCTTTAATATAGTTGGAATCTTTAAATTCATTATGCTCCCTAATTTTGAAGCTCTCTCACTCAGTTGAGGTGTTTAATTTTATATTTGGTTTACGATTTTGACGCGGTCAACAATTTCTCAAGTAACTCTTTCATTTGATCGAGGTGTTCAATTTTGCATTTGGTTCATAATTTTTACTATATCAACCATTTCTCAAATCGGTCGGCAACAAAACCAGCCTATAAAATCCATCAGTCCCATGCACCCTCTGATCAACTGGGCAAATGTTAAATTGTGATCCAAATTATAGTACGGTGCTGGACTAGACGTAGTACAACCGGTGTGGGCGTTGCGTTGATGTCGACGCGTACGAGTACAACTCGTTTACTTGTCCTACAAGGACTCCTATGTGTTGCCCCTCATATATATTCCATGCAGTCGCACCTAAGACGGTTTATCGTCTCGTGCTTGTAATACTCCTCATAGTGATTGCGCCTTCTTGCGTCCGTGGTTTTCTCCTGCAAGGGTTTCCACATAAAAAATCCGTGTTTCTCTGTCTCATTTATTTCTCGCTATTATCTAACAAGAGTAATGAATTTGAGATGAAGGATTTGGGTGCAGCAAAGAAAATACTTGGCATGGAAATATCCAGAGATAGACCGTCTGAAAAAGTATATCTAAGTCAGAAGGGATATATTGATAAAGTTCTTCGTTGTTTTAATATGCATAATGCCAAGCCGGTGAGTACTCTGTTAGCTGCACACTTCAAATTATCATCAGCTTTATGTCCTAAGTCAGATGCATGTATTGAGTACATGTCTAGGGTTCCTTATTCAAGTGCAGTTGGTTCACTTATGTATGTTATGGTTTGTTCTCGTCCAGATTTATCATATGCATTGAGTGTTGTCAGTAGATACATGGCTAATCCTAGAAAAGAGCATTGAAGAGCAGTTCAGTGGATTTTCAGATACCTGCGAGGTACTTCTAATGCTTATTTACAGTTTGGAAAAACTGGAGATGAACTTGTTGGTTTTGTTGATTTTGATTTTGGTGGTGATTTGGATAAGAGAAGATCGCTCACAGGCTATGTTTTCACCATTGGTGGTGTGCTGTGAGTTGGAGAGCAACTTTGCAGTCTATTGCTGCTTGTTCCACTACTGATGCCGAGTATATGGCTATTTCTGAGACATGCAAAGAAGCTATCTGGTTGAGAGGCTTGTACACTGAGCTTTGTGGAAATTCATCTTGCCCTACCATATTTTCTGACAGTCAAAGTGCCCCATATCTTACAAGGAATCCAATGTATCATGAGAGGACAAAACACATTGATGTCAGAATTTCATTATATTCGAGATGTTGTTGCTGAAGGCGATTTAAAGGTATGCAAGATAAGTACTCATGATAATCCTGCTGACATGATGACAAAGCCAGTTCCTACCAATAAGTTTGAGCTTTGCTCAGGCTTAGTTGGTATTTCTCACTAGTCCTATGGACTTTTACACACAAGGTGTTTATGCTGATTTGGATGGAGTTATTTACTTTCTTCGACTACTGGAGGGAATTTGGCTCAAGGTGGAGATTGTTAAATTGTGATCCAAATTATAGTACCGTGTTGGACTAGACGTAGTACAACCGGTGTGGGCATTGCGTTTACGTCGACGCGTACGAGTACAACTCGTTTACTTGTCCTACAAGGACTCCTATGTGTTTCCCCTCATATATACTTCATGTAGTCGCACCTAAGACGGTCTGTCGTCTTGTGCTTGTAATACTCCTCCTCATAGTGATTGCGCCTTCGTGCGTCCATGGTTTTCTCCCGCAAGGGTTTCCACGTAAAAATCCATGTCTCTCTGTCTCATTTATTTCTCGTTATTATCTAACAGCAAAAAAGAAGTGCCAACATGCGACACACTATGACCAATATAGTATACACGACCATCAATATAAGAAACTTCCCCACATATACTAGTAAGCTTGCACGTGCAACGCACGTCTAAATTCAGACGATAAGTACATCCTTTTGTAAAATATCCGTGCGATTCCTAACCTAGTTATTTGAAGTGCATTGTTTGACCATTTATGATGGTTTGAACAGTGGGCAAAAAGGGATCTTCAGACACGAAACAAGATCTCTGAGTCGACCAAAACAGAATCCACAAACTAAGATAACATCATCCATAAGCTGCCATAAACATCCCATCGCTTCTCCTCTTTCTCCCATCGGCAGCCTTCTTCATCCGGGCTCCCAACTGGTGCTGGTTCGTCATGTCGACACGGAGCTTACCATATGCATCTGCATTCGTCGCGTATGTAATCACCCTGGACCCTGGATGGCCATAGCAAGCTCCTCTTTTAGAATTGGATAACCAGCCCTCGAGCAAGGGAGGCGTAAACATGGAGAAAAAGAAACATATCATACTTGCGAGCACACCTTGGGAAGATGTCTCTTCCAGCTGTTCTTGCGGCGGTGGTCTTTGAAAATTCCAATGGTCGAAACAAGCATAGAAGAAACCTTGTAAAATAATGGACGTGTAGACTAATGAAACTGATTGATTTCTGATGTAACCACTTTTTAAAGGGGACATGGTAACACAAAACACATGTTTCCAAATATCAAAAGGAGTAAAAAATTATATAGCGGTGTCTTCATAGATTTTGCCGGTGTGATAGCGATGGAAAATTTGTCTTCTTGGAATACGTACATATGACATCTTCCAAGAAAGAAATTATTTATGTACTTGCATTTCACATGCCGACCCAACCGTCATCTGGCTTAACTTGAAGTGGGAGAACTTAACACTGTTCGACACACGAAAGGTTGTTGGCACATGAGGGTAGTTCTATGTCATACTAAACCACAGTTTAAGCATAATATTGATCTGTTGGTGTGCGCAAGAAAAAGAAGTGCAATGCATTTCTTCGATATAAAATTCACAATTTTATTAATCTTGCATGTACAATTTATGTTTTTGATTGATATGCACTCCGTAAAAGAATACAAACTCACTAATAATAGTCTGATCGTATCTCTTATACAGAAGCTGAAACTAATATTTGGCCCTAGCATTACACCATTAAGCACCTGAAGTCATTCTTATTCCAAATAAAAGCACCGTAACTGAAGCAACCAACAAACTAAACTCTAGAACATCAACGGATAATCAGATCAATCCTTCTCTAAAGCTCGCATCACGGAAATGTCAAATTCTAACCTAGTTGAAAAATATTGTATAGGGTACATGGTCCACCCACCTAATAAATATAATAGATCGGCATCATTACGTCTAATATGCAATAAATTATGCACCAAATAGAATTCGATAAAATCCAGTAAATCTAATTTTTCTCGTTCCATATATTAGTTTTTTAGATATAAGAGGAGAAATATTTCATGAACAGTTAAAGTCCTCACTCAGGCTTAGAATTAGAAGAAACAAACATTAGAACTGCATTTGCTCGATCCTTGAGTGAAACCTTGGTTGTTACCTCTCCCAAGAAAAGAAAAGGAGAAGATACCGATAATCTGGATGCGGCATCAATAGCACGGCTCGAAAGTATATATAGATGCAGTTTCAAGACTAACTAACCGTTTTGCATTGAAGTTTGCAAATAAATCATTTCCATGTTTGAACAAAGGGAACTTGTAAACATCTGAACCAGGAACAGATGTTTTTTTAAGATTTAACAATAGCAGTAGAAACCCTGCAGCAAAGAAATAATTCTGTTGCACTGGGATAAAAAAATTTGATGTACTTCAGTGCCTTTTCATATGAAGGTGAGTGAGTAGAGAGACTAACACAACCATAAGCACATGTCTCCTCATTCCGCAATTCAGAGCCTAGTTACTTTATGAGCCAATATATGCATCAATTCAGGATCCTCAAGTGTATAAACTGGTACTTTCAAATCACATTGCAGCTTTTTGTTGAAGAAACAATTTGCACATTCAGTTACATAGGCATGAGCATCGGTGCAGCTGACATCGTCCTATCCTAATAGCCATTTATGCAGGGCGAAAAGTTGCATTACAAAAAGAAATAGACATCGAAGAAAGTATCATGGGTTGAATCAACATGTCAACATGTGGCTGCAAACTTGCAATTCCTATAGGATTTAAACAAAAAATAACATATATTGCCTAATCGGGCCAGGCGTCGCAGCGGCGTTAGTCCATGATATGGAATCCGCATGGAGTGGGCCCAGGGAGCGGTGGCGGCTGCGAGACGGGGCGTCGGTCTGCTTGCCTTGGTATATATAATTTGATATAATTGTACCCTCAACCTGACCATAGGCTCCTACAGTACATCCATTTCTAATTTTATGTATAACCGAGAGCCATTTATATGCCCAAATCTGATCTCAGAAAGAGTATGGATCAAATTTAGCTCTTACATATATATACCTAAATTAAGCAAGCATTCAGATATGGCATTCGTTTCTAGAGCAACATAGGAATAATTCTTAACTCTCAACCGTAGGCTTTACCATATTTTCAGGGATTTGCGTGCAAACTTGTTTAGTCATCAATCCACAATATATGCATTTCTATTTCTTTGTAACCCTTTTGTTTTCTTGGTGCAACAAAAATTTATAGTAGGGCCATGCCTTACTGTTCAGGGTAACAAAAAAATGTCAATCTATTAACCAGTGTACTCAATCATGTTTGGAAATAATGGTACATAGGATCTGGGTCGTTGGTTCTTTTGGATGAATTGGTAGGACCTGGGCTTAATCTACGAATTTAACCAATTGTTTATAAACAGAATGATCTTGCTTTTGGAGAGTTGAATCAGCTCACCTTCATGCAGGAAAAAAAATGATGTGTTACAATCTACAGAGCTCCCCTCGACTATAGAATCCAATTCACTGGCCTCGAACGCTTTGTCGCAGTTCCAACAACCCATCAACAGTGAGCTCTAACAGAGTAACATGGAAATAATCAGACCGGGTGCTTTTCTTCGAGTGATGATGATGACACCGTAGTAAAATTGGTTTTTATCAATACTGCAAAAGAGGGGGTACTTCTTGTGCCTGCAGAAGTTTTCAGATAGCAAGCATGAGTGCAAAAGGGTAACGATCAAGGAGGGCATGCAGTCTTGTGGAGGTGATAGAGCTTACTCATCGTGAGAGCTTGGATCCAAACAATGCTTCAACTTGCGATTAGCATGCCTCATTTCTTTCATACCAGGTAGATGAAGCTGGTTAACCTGCATATACACATGTTGAAATAATAGAGGCAATGTCAAAGGTACTGATAACGACATAAATGCTTAAATACCCTCCTAACCAGTGGCATATGTTCAACCAAGCACCACCTTGGTTAATCTTTTTTTGTAACACAGAGTGTTCATGTAGACCGGTGAAATGAAACACATAGCTAAAGAACAATTATTGGTGGGACTTTACATGATTATGTTATGAACCGTATTGTGCCAAGCTAGGTAAACGTTCTTACCAGGTGATTGATTGTGCTAAATATCTTAAAAAAATGTTCGACCAGACAAACAAAGTGTTGCCTTGAAAAAACACTTTGCAATTATCTATATTAGCATCATGAAACACAGAGTTCCGACAAATTAAGGTCATAAAGATAAACATTAATTGAAGATTAATCATATTATTTATAACTTAAGCTACCTGTCCAGGAGTATATAGAAGAGGTGCATCAGTCAACATCATTGTCTCAACATGAGAATTCGCAGTTTGACCCAATCCTACAATACAAACATCTGATGCATAAGAGGGCAAAAATTTCTACGCTGGTGTCAGCCCACCGAGCAAAAGTACCAATGCAAATTCTAAAAAACAAATAGAACTACGCCTAACCAGGAACTGTAGATCGATTGCATCGGAACATTAGAAGGGAAGAAATTTGCATCAAATTGCAGGATGTGCAAACACCTCCTGGTTTGCACGCACATACCTAAAAGTCAGAAATTTGCAAACGAAGTTTGTAAGGAAGGATAATTGGAATACCAGCGGATAATCCAAATCGACCTCCGCCGTCGCCGTCGGGTGCGTGCAGCGTCCGTCGCCTTCCAGCCTCCCCGTCCGGTGCGTGCTGCCTCCTCGCGCCGTCGCCTTCTGGCCTCCCCGTCCGATGCGTGCGGCCTCCCGCCATCGCCGTGCTGGCCTCCCCGTCGGCTGGGTGCGGCCTCCCGCCGTCCCCATCCGGCCTCCCCATTCGGTGCGTGCAGCCTCCGTCGTCGCTGTCCGGCCTCAGGTACGTGCAGCCTCCGTCGTCGCTGTCCGGCCTCAGGTGCGTGTGGCCTCTGCCGTCGCTGTCAGGCCTCATGTGCGTGCGACCTCCGCCGTCTGGCCTCCCCGTCGGGTGCGGCCTCCGCCTCCCGGTCTCTGGTGCGTGCGTGCGTGCGGCCTCCCCCGTCCATGCGCAGGAGTGAAGGGGCGGCGGGGCAGAGCGGGTGGCAGAGTGAAGGAGCGCGGCGGGGCTGGCGGCGAGAAGGGACAACGGGGATGAGCGGCGGGTGCGGGGGAGCGAAAGATGGTGCGGGGGAGAGAAGAAGCACGATATGTGTGAGCGGTTAGTGGGGGCGACAGAGGACGTGCGGAGAGAGATGAAGGGATTAGCGTTTTGTAAGTGCGTGGTTGGTAGTGTTAAACACAGAAGGATTATGGGCCATTAGATCTTGTTAATGGATGGATCTGATTGTTTGGATCTACCCCTCTCTTTCTTTTATAGTGGTAGTAGATATGTGTTTGTTGATTAGCATATAACACAAAATCACACCACGGAAAAGGTTCATCGAAACACCGCATCTCCCTTTAATACCTAATATTAAATGAGGTGGATCCGAACAACATCAGCCATATGATTGTCTACATCTGATGCCCCTAATTTGTCCAATGAGGTATAAACCTTAGAACTCTCCGAACCAGAGCTCAGACGGCTTGAAGATGGGAGGGATGAGGGTGACCCCATGGCGATGGCGGAGATCACCATGGAGGAGGCGGCGGAGAAGGATCAGGCGCCCATGCCAGTGTAAGAACGGAGCTGTTGGTGTCCGGATTCACCCTACTGCAAATGAGCAACACTACAACCGAGTGATGTTAGAGGCGGATGAGGAGCACCGGCTGGCAGAGGATCAACTAGAGGTGGAGCGCGCTTTCGATGTTGTCTTCGCGATCATGGGTGCGGCGGACCCATGCATCGTCGACGAGCATAGCATCCAGTCCACACCATCCACCGCAGGTGCTGGCAACTCCACGTCAGGCGGAGCGCAACCACCTTTTCAATGAGCTGGAGGCGGAGGTTGATGAGCGCCGGACCAGCATGACATTGATGCCAACATCGACAGTTGCGCCTCATTTGCGCTGCCCCGCAACGACGATGAGGCAGGACCGTCCCGTGCGGGGATCGTCGACCTCACCTCCACCAGCGACGGCGATAACCAAGCGGATTCCGACGAGGAGTAGATTTGTAGGTTGTTCTAAATGTTTATTTAGGGCCATTTTCTATTTAATATTTTTGAAAAATCAATGCAAAATTTTGGTGCTCCTCGGTCACTTTTTGCCTCGGGTTGGATGGCCTCTGACTCAATTGTTGTCCGGTGTCCACAAACACATCTGGATGTGCTGGTAGATCCGGTAAATGCCAAATGAAGGCCGGGCTCTATGAAATCCTTAATTTTGAAAAATCAAAATTCATATTTTATGTTTATTTTATTTTTATTTTGAAAAAAATACATATATACCCAGAGACATAGCGTACGTGTGTGCAAATTGTCATGATGAAATACGTTTAAAATGAGGGGTACACACAGAAACAAATATGTGACTTTTACCGAAAAAGGCTTTCGCCCCACTTTATATATAAAGCAAACCACCAGAGCTATAAGAACTGACAAATATTCACACCGCACACACATGCAAAGGTAGCCGACAGAGAAAGTACGAAAGGGTTCTGCTAAGGGCACAACTCAACAAGCCCTTAAAAATGAAAATAAAGGCGGTAGCACAAGCCTCGAGAGGCTAATCCGGCTCAGGGGGTGGAGGAGGTGTTGGGGAACGTTGCAGAAAATTAAAATTTTTCCTACGGCTTCACCAAGATCCATCTATGAGTTCATCTAAGCAACGAGTCATGGGAGAGAGCTTGCATCTACATACCACTTGTAGATCGCGTGCGGAAGCTTGCAAGGTGATGATGGAGTCGTACTCGAACGTGATTCAGATCACCGATGCCAAGTGCTGAACGGACAGCACCTCCGTGTTCAACACACGTACGGGACGAGCGACGTCTCCTCCTTCTTGATCCAGCAAGGGGGAAGGAGAGGTTGAGGAAGACAGCTCCACCGGCAGCACGACGGCGTGGTGATGGTGGAGAAGCAGTACTCCGACAGGGCTTCGCCGAGCACACAACGAAGGAGGAGAGGTGTTGGGGAGGGAGAAGGAGGCAACCAAAGGCCAAGGACTCAGGGTATGAAGTCCCTCCTCTCCCCCACTATATATAGGAGGGCCAAGGGGGGGGTGGCCGGCCCTAGGAGATCCAATCTCCTAGGGGGGCGGCGGCCAAGGGGGGTTTCCCTCCCCCCCAAGGCACCTAGGAGGTGCCTTCCCCTCCTAGGACTCTTGCCCCCTTGAACCCTAGGCGCATGGGCCTATGTGGGGCTGGTGCCCTTGGCCCATGCAGGCCAAGGCGCACCCCCTACAGCCCATGTGGCCCCCCGGGGCAGGTGGCCCCACCCGGTGGGCCCCCGGGACCCCTCCGGTGGTCCCGGTACAATACCGATAACCCCGAAACTTGTCCCGATGCCCGAAACAGGACTTCCCATATATAAATCTTTACCTCCGGACCATTCCGGAACTCCTCGTGACGTCCGGGATCTCATCCGGGACTCCGAACATCATTCGGTAGTCACATACTTGACTTCCTACTAACCCTAGCGTCACCGAACCTTAAGTGTGTAGACCCTACGGGTTCGGGAGACACGCAGACATGACCGAGACGACTCTCGGGCAATAACCAACAGCGGGGTCTGGATATCCATGTTGGCTCCCACATGCTCCTCGATGATTTCATCGGTTGAACCACGATGTCGAGGATTCGATCAAACCCTGTATACAATTCCCTTTGTCAATCGGTACGTTACTTGCCCGAGACTCGATCGTCGGTATCCCAATACCTTGTTCAGTCTCGTTACCCGGCAAGTCACTTTACTCGTACCGTAATGCATGATCCCGTGGCCAACACCTTGGTCACATTGAGCTCATTATGATGATGCATTACCGAGTGGGCCCAGAGATACCTCTCCGTTATACGGAGTGACAAATCCCAGTCTCGATCCGTGTCAACCCAACAGATACTTTCGGAGATACCTGTAATGCACCTTTATAGTCACCCAGTTACGTTGTGACGTTTGATACACCCAAGGCACTCCTACGGTAACCGGGAGTTACACGATCTCATGGTCGAAGGAATAGATACTTGACATTGGCAAAGCTTCTAGCAAACGAACTATACGATCTTTTATGCTATGCTTATGATTGGGTCTTGTCCATCACATCATTCTCCTAATGATGTGATCCCGTTATCAACGACATCCTATGTCCATAGTCAGGAAACCATGACTATCTATTGATCATAACGAGCTAGTCAACTAGAGGCTCACTAGGGACTCATTGGGTCTAAGTGTTCACACGTGTATTACGATTTCCGGATAATACAGTTATAGCATGAACAAAAGACAATTATCATGAACATTGAAATATAATAATCCTTTTATTATTGCCTCTAGGGCATATTTCCAACAGTCTCCCACTTGCACTAGAGTCACCAATCTAGTTACATTGTGATGAATCGAACACCCATAGAGTTCTGGTGTTGATCATGTTTTGCACGCGAGAGAGGTTTAGTCAACGGATCTGCGACATTCAGATCCGTGTGCACTTTGCAAATCTCTATGTCTCCATCTTGAACATTTTCACGGATGGAGTTGAAACGACGCTTGATGTGCCTGGTCTTCTTGTGAAACCTGGGCTCCTTGGCAAGGGCAATAGCTCCAGTGTTGTCACAGAAGAGTTTGATCGGCCCCGACGCATTGGGTATGACTCCTAGGTCGGTGATGAACTCCTTCATCCAAATCGCTTCATGCGCTGCCTCCGAGGCTGCCATGTACTCCGCTTCACATGTAGATCCCGCCACGACGCTCTGCTTGCAGCTGCACCAGCTTACTGCTCCACCATTCAACATATACACGTATCCGGTTTGTGACTTAGAGTCATCCAGATCTGAGTCGAAGCTAGCGTCGACGTAACCCTTTACGACGAGCTCTTCATCTCCTCCATAAACGAGAAACATGTCCTTTGTCCTTTTCAGGTACTTCAGGATATTCTTGACCGCTGTCCAGTGTTCCTTGCCGGGGTTACTTTGGTATCTTGCAACCAAACTTACGGCAAGGTTTACATCGGGTCTGGTACACAGCATGGCATACATAATAGATCCTATGGCTGAAGCATAGGGGATGACACTCATCTCTTCTTTATCTTTTGCCGTGGTCGGTGACTGAGCCAAGCTCAATCTCACACCTTGTAACATAGGCAAGAACCCCTTCTTGGACTGATCCATTTTGAACCTCTTCAAAATCTTATCAAGGTATGTGCTTTGTGAAAGACCTATGAGGCGTCTCGATCTATCTCTATAGATCTTGATGCCTAATATATAAGCAGCTTCTCCAAGGTCCTTCATTGAAAAACACTTGTTCAAGTAGGCCTTAATGCTGTCCAGGAGTTTCGTATCATTTCCCATCAAGAGTATGTCATCTACATATAATAGGAGAAATGCTACAGAGCTCCCACTCACTTTCTTGTAAACGCAGGCTTCTCCATAAGTCTGCGTAAACCCAAACGCTTTGATCATCTCATCAAAGCGAATGTTCCAACTCCGAGATGCTTGCACCAGTCCATAAATGGATCGCTGGAGCTTGCATACTTTGTTAGCGTTCTGAGGAACGACAAAACCTTCCGGCTGCATCATATACAGCTCTTCCTTAAGATGTCCATTAAGGAATGCCGTTTTGACGTCCATCTGCCATATCTCATAATCATAGTATGCGGCAATTGCTAACATGATTCGGACGGACTTAAGCTTCGCCACGGGAGAGAATGTCTCGTCGTAGTCAATCCCTTGAACTTGTCGATAACCCTTAGCGACAAGTCGAGCTTTATAGATGGTAACATTACCATCCGCGTCCGTCTTCTTCTTAAAAATCCATTTATTTTCTATCGCTCGCCGATCATCGGGCAAGTCTGTCAAAGTCCATACTTTGTTTTCATACATGGATCCTATCTCGGATTTCATGGCCTCAAGCCATTTGTTGGAATCCGGGCCCGCCATTGCTTCTTCATAGTTCGAAGGTTCATTGTTGTCCAGCAACATGATTTCCATGACAGGGTTGCCGTACCACTCTGGTGCAGAACGTGTCCTTGTGGACCTTCGAAATTCAGTAGCAACTAGATCTGAAGTACCTTGATCATCATCAACATTTTCCTCTTCAGTTGGTGTGGGCATTACAGGAATGGTTTCCTGCGCTGCACCACTTTCCCGTTCGAGAGGTAGTACTTCATCGAGTTCTACTTTCCTCCCACTTACTTCTTTCGAGAGAAACTCTTTCTCCAGAAAGCATCCGTTCTTGGCAACAAAGATCTTGCCTTCGGATCTTAAGTAGAAGGTATACCCGACAGTTTCCTTAGGGTATCCTATGAATACGCATTTTTCCGACTTGGGTTCGAGCTTTTCAGGTTGAAGTTTCTTGACATAAGCATCGCATCCCCAAACTTTTAGAAACGACAGCTTAGGTTTCTTCCCAAACCATAATTCATACGGTGTCGTCTCAACGGATTTAGACGGTGCCCTATTTAAAGTGAATGTAGCTGTCTCTAGAGCGTATCCCCAAAATGATAGCGGTAAATCGGTAAGAGACATCATAGACCGCACCATATCCAATAGAGTGCGATTACGACGTTCGGACACACCGTTTCGCTGAGGTGTTCCAGGCGGCGTGAGTTGTGAAACGATTCCACATTTTCTTAAGTGTGTACCAAATTCGTGACTTAAGTATTCGCCCCCACGATCTGATCGTAGGAACTTTATCTTACGGTCATGTTGATTCTCTACCTCACTCTGAAATTCCTTGAACTTTTCAAAGGTCTCAGACTTGTGTTTCATTAAGTAGACATACCCATATCTACTCAAGTCGTCAGTGAGAGTGAGAACATAACGATATCCTCCGCGAGCCTCAACGCTCATTGGACCGCACACATCGGTATGTATGATTTCCAACAAGTTGGTTGCTCGCTCCATTGTTCCGGAGAACGGAGTCTTGGTCATTTTGCCTAAGAGGCAAGGTTCGCATGTGTCAAATGATTCATAATCAAGAGACTCTAAAAGTCCATCAGCATGGAGCTTCTTCATGCGCTTGACACCAATGTGACCAAGGCGGCAGTGCCACAAGTATGTGGGACTATCGTTATCAACTTTACATCTTTTGGCATCCACACTATGAACATGTGTAATATTACGCTCGAGATTCATCAAGAATAAACCATTGACCATCGGAGCATGACCATAAAACATATCTCTCATATAAATCGAACAACCATTATTCTCAGACTTAAATGAGTAGCCATCTCGTATTAAACGAGATCCAGATACAATGTTCATGCTCAAACTTGGCACTAAATAACAATTATTGAGGTTTAAAACTAATCCCGTAGGTAAATGTAGAGGCAGCGTGCCGACGGCGATCACATCGACCCTGGAGCCATTCCCGACGCGCATCGTCACCTCGTCCTTCGCCAGTCTCCGTTTATTCCGCAGCTCCTGCTGTGAGTTACATATGTGAGCAACGGCACCGGTATCAAATACCCAGGAGTTACTTCGAGTACTGGTAAGGTACACATCAATTACATGTATATCAAATATACCTTTGGTGTTGCCGGCCTTCTTATCCGCTAAGTATTTGGGGCAGTTCCGCTTCCAGTGCCCCTTCCCCTTGCAATAAAAGCACTCAGTCTCAGGCTTGGGTCCATTCTTTGACTTCTTCCCGGCAACAGGCTTACCGGGCGCGGCAACATCTTTGCCGTCCTTCTTGAAGTTCTTCTTACCCTTGCCCTTCTTGAACTTAGTGGTCTTATTGACCATCAACACTTGATGTTCTTTCTTGATTTCAGCCTCTGCTGACTTCAGCATCGAGAACACTTCAGGAATGGTCTTTACCATCCCCTGCATGTTGTAGTTCATCACAAAGCTCTTGTAGCTTGGTGGGAGCGACTGGAGGATTCTGTCAATGACCGCCTCATCTGGGAGGTTAATGTTCAACTGGGTCATACGTGCGTGCAACCCAGACATCTTCAGGATGTGTTCACTGACAGAACTGTTCTCCTCCATCTTACAACTGTAGAACTTGTCGGAGACATCATATCTCTCGACCCGGGCATGAGCTTGGAAAACTAGTTTCAGCTCTTCGAACATCTCATATGCTCCGTGATGCTCAAAACGCTTTTGGAGCCCCGGTTCTAAGCTGTAAAGCATGCCGCACTGAACGAGGGAGTAATCATCAGCACGAGTTTGCCAAGCGTTCATAACGTCTTGGTTCTCTGGGACGGGAGCGGCACTTAGCGGTCCTTCTAGGACATATTGCTTCCTGGCAGCTATGAGGATGATCCTCAGGTTTCGGACCCAGTCCGTATAGTTGCTGCCATCATCTTTCAGCTTGGTTTTCTCTAGGAACGCGTTGAAGTTCATGTTGACATGAGCGTTGGCCATTGATCTACAATACATATTTGCAAAGGTTTTAGACTAAGTTCATGATAATAAAGTTCTTAATCAAAATTATGAACTCCCACTTAGATTAGACATCCCTCTAGTCATCTAAGTGTTACACGATCCGAGTCGACTAGCCCGTGTCCGATCATCACGTGAGACGGACTAGTCATCGTCGGTGAACATCTTTATGTTGATCGTATCTTCCATACGACTCGTGTTCGACCTTTCGGTCTCCGTGTTCCGAGGCCATGTCTGCACATGCTAGGCTCGTCAAGTTAACCCTAAGTGTTTTCGCTGTGTAAAACTGTCTTACACCCGTTGTATGTGAACGTAAGGATCCATCACACCCGATCATCACGTGGTGCTTAGAAACGACGAACTGTAGCAACGGTGCACAGTTAGGGGAGAACACTTCTTGAAATTTTGTAAGGGATCATCTTATTTACTACCGTCGTCCTAAGTAAACAAGATGCATAAACATAATAAACATCACATGCAATTATATGGTTGTGACATGATATGGCCAATATCATCAAGCTCCATTGATCTCCATCTTCGGGGCTCCATGATCATCTTGTCACCGGCTTGACACCATGATCTCCATCATCATGATCTCCATCATCGTGTCTTCATGAAGTTGTCACGCCAACGACTACTTCTACTTCTATGACTAACGCGTTTAGTAATGAAGTAAAGTAGTTTACATGGCATTCTTCAATGACACGCAGGTCATACAAAAAAAATAAAGACAACTCCTATGGCTCCTGCCGGTTGTCATACTCATCGACATGCAAGTCGTGAATCCTATTACAAGAACATGATCTCATACATCACAATTCAACATTCATCACAACTTCTGGCCATATCACATCACATGATCAATCGCTGCAAAAACAAGTTAGACGTTCTCTAGTTGTTGTTGCATCTTTTACGTGGCTGCGATTGGGTTCTAGCAAGAACGTTTTCTTACCTACGAATCACCACAACGTGATTTTGTCAACTTCTATTTACCCTTCATAAGGGCCTTGTTCATCGATTCCGCTCCAACTAAAGTGGGAGAGACAGACACCCGCCAGCCACCTTATGCAACTAGTGCATGTCAGTCGGTGGAACCGGTCTCACGTAAGCG
Organism: Triticum timopheevii; assembly: GCA_963921465.1. Lineage (NCBI taxonomy): Eukaryota > Viridiplantae > Streptophyta > Magnoliopsida > Poales > Poaceae > Triticum > Triticum timopheevii. The sequence goes on from OY997266.1 coordinate 105,049,922, forward strand.
TACGTGTAAGGTTGGTCCGGGCCGCTTCATCCCACAATACCGTTGAGCAAGAAAAGACTAGTAGAGGCAAGTAAGATGACAAGATCAACGCCCACAACAAATTGTGTTCTACTCGTGCATTAGAGAACTACGCATAGACCTAGCTCATGATGCCACTGTTGGGGAACGTTGCAGAAAATTAAAATTTTTCCTACGGCTTCACCAAGATCCATCTATGAGTTCATCTAAGCAACGAGTCATGGGAGAGAGCTTGCATCTACATACCACTTGTAGATCGCGTGCGGAAGCTTGCAAGGTGATGATGGAGTCGTACTCGAACGTGATTCAGATCACCGATGCCAAGTGCTGAACGGACAGCACCTCCGTGTTCAACACACGTACGGGACGAGCGACGTCTCCTCCTTCTTGATCCAGCAAGGGGGAAGGAGAGGTTGAGGAAGACAGCTCCACCGGCAGCACGACGGCGTGGTGATGGTGGAGAAGCAGTACTCCGACAGGGCTTCGCCGAGCACACAACGAAGGAGGAGAGGTGTTGGGGAGGGAGAAGGAGGCAACCAAAGGCCAAGGACTCAGGGTATGAAGTCCCTCCTCTCCCCCACTATATATAGGAGGGCCAAGGGGGGGGTGGCCGGCCCTAGGAGATCCAATCTCCTAGGGGGGCGGCGGCCAAGGGGGGTTTCCCTCCCCCCCAAGGCACCTAGGAGGTGCCTTCCCCTCCTAGGACTCTTGCCCCCTTGAACCCTAGGCGCATGGGCCTATGTGGGGCTGGTGCCCTTGGCCCATGCAGGCCAAGGCGCACCCCCTACAGCCCATGTGGCCCCCCGGGGCAGGTGGCCCCACCCGGTGGGCCCCCGGGACCCCTCCGGTGGTCCCGGTACAATACCGATAACCCCGAAACTTGTCCCGATGCCCGAAACAGGACTTCCCATATATAAATCTTTACCTCCGGACCATTCCGGAACTCCTCGTGACGTCCGGGATCTCATCCGGGACTCCGAACATCATTCGGTAGTCACATACTTGACTTCCTACTAACCCTAGCGTCACCGAACCTTAAGTGTGTAGACCCTACGGGTTCGGGAGACACGCAGACATGACCGAGACGACTCTCGGGCAATAACCAACAGCGGGGTCTGGATATCCATGTTGGCTCCCACATGCTCCTCGATGATTTCATCGGTTGAACCACGATGTCGAGGATTCGATCAAACCCTGTATACAATTCCCTTTGTCAATCGGTACGTTACTTGCCCGAGACTCGATCGTCGGTATCCCAATACCTTGTTCAGTCTCGTTACCCGGCAAGTCACTTTACTCGTACCGTAATGCATGATCCCGTGGCCAACACCTTGGTCACATTGAGCTCATTATGATGATGCATTACCGAGTGGGCCCAGAGATACCTCTCCGTTATACGGAGTGACAAATCCCAGTCTCGATCCGTGTCAACCCAACAGATACTTTCGGAGATACCTGTAATGCACCTTTATAGTCACCCAGTTACGTTGTGACGTTTGATACACCCAAGGCACTCCTACGGTAACCGGGAGTTACACGATCTCATGGTCGAAGGAATAGATACTTGACATTGGCAAAGCTTCTAGCAAACGAACTATACGATCTTTTATGCTATGCTTATGATTGGGTCTTGTCCATCACATCATTCTCCTAATGATGTGATCCCGTTATCAACGACATCCTATGTCCATAGTCAGGAAACCATGACTATCTATTGATCATAACGAGCTAGTCAACTAGAGGCTCACTAGGGACTCATTGGGTCTAAGTGTTCACACGTGTATTACGATTTCCGGATAATACAGTTATAGCATGAACAAAAGACAATTATCATGAACATTGAAATATAATAATCCTTTTATTATTGCCTCTAGGGCATATTTCCAACAGGAGGGAGTGGCGACGCCAAGCGAAGAGCCATTGCGCGAAGATCTGCAATGATGATGTTGATGGCGTCTCGGTCCTGAGGGCTGCTAAGCGGCCGTCAAAACTGCAAATATCCACATATTTTGAAAACCACGTAGTAGCACGTGAAGAGGCACACACTGGATCACAAGTTTATTGCGGACCGTCCAAAGCGTCCAAGCGAGAACCCCAATGCCCAACCACCTAATGTTGCGGACATGCTGTGGGAGGCCTGGATTTTCGCAAAGAGGCCGGGGAAGCAACTCCAAAAGAATTGTGCGAACACGCACATGAAAGAAGATGTGATTTGAGTCCTCCTCTGTCCCACACAGAGGGCAAAAACCATCACCCGGGCCATTCCGTTTGAGAACCTCCACGTCGGAAGGAACCCGACCCCGAATCCACTACTACATGAAGATTCGAATCTTCAATGCCAGTCTAATCGCCCAGATATGGACTAGGGGCATCAGGGCAGGAGCATCCGCAATGGCCCGGTAAAGGGATTTGATTGAGAACTGGTCCAAGGGCTCCAGGAGATGCGGTCGTTCAGTTGATCTATGTCTGGAGACTGAAGCGTGATGCACTCAAGGAGGTCCTGTCAGGCGGCAAGTTCCGGGGGCCCAAATGGCCTCCGGAATGCAAGGCACCCTAAGTCAATAAGGGCCATATGGACGGAGATTCTATGTTCCACCGTGATGGCGAACAAGTCTTGGAATCTGGCGATGAAGGGGCGATCCCCAACCCACTTGTCCATGTTGGAAATATGCCCTAGAGGCAATAATAAAATGGTTATTATTATATTTCCTTGTTCATGATAATTGTCTATTGTTCATGCTATAATTGTGTTATCCGGAAATCGTAATACATGTGTGAATACATAGACCACAACGCGTCCCTAGTGAGCCTCTAGTTGACTAGCTCATTGATCAACAGATAGTCATGGTTTCCTGACTATGGACATTGGATGTCATTGATAACGGGATCACATCATTAGGAGAATGATGTGATGGACAAGATCCAATCCTAAGCATAGCACAAGATCGTGTAGTTCATTTCGCTAGAGCTTTTCCAAATGTCAAGTATCATTTCCTTAGACCATGAGATTGTGCAACTCCCGGATACCGTAGGAGTGCTTTGGGTGTGCCAAACGTCACAACGTAACTGGGTGACTATAAAGGTGCACTACGGATATCTCCGAAAGTGTCTGTTGGGTTGGCACGAATCAAGACTGGGATTTGTCACTCCGTATGACGGAGAGGTATCTCTGGGCCCACTCGGTAATGCATCATCATAACGAGCTCAATGTGACCAAGTGTCTGGTCACGGGATCATGCATTACGGTACGAGTAAAGTGACTTGCCGGTAACAAGATTAAACGAGGTATTAGGATACCGACGATCGAATCTCGGGCAAGTAACGTACCGATTGACAAAGGGAATTGTATACGGGATTGATTGAATCCTCAACATCCAGATCCCGCTGTTGGTTATTGACCGGAGAGGCGTCTCGGTCATGTCTGCATGTCTCCCGAACCCGTAGGGTCTACACACTTAAGGTTCGGTGACGCTAGGGTTGTTGAGATATTAGTAAGCAGTAACCCGAAAGTTGTTCGGAGTCCCGGACGTCACGAGGAGTTTCGGAATGGTCCGGAGGTGAAGATTTATATATAGGAAGTTCAGTTTCGGCCATCAGGAAAGTTTCGGGGGTCATCGGCATTGTACCGGGACCACCGGAAGGGTTCCGGGGGTCCACCGGGTGGGGCCACCTATCCCGGAGGGCCCCATGGGCTGAAGGTGGGAGGGGAACCAGCCCCTGGTGGGTTGGTGCGCCCCCCTTGGGCCCCCCTGCGCCTAGGGTTGGAAACCCTAGGGGTGGGGGGCGCCTGACTTGTCTTGGGGGGCAAGCCACCCCCTTGGCCGCCCCCCCCCCCCCTTTGGAGATTGGATCTCCTAGGGCCGGCGGCCCCCTAGGGGCCCTATATAAAGAGGGGGATGGAGGGCAGCCGAACCCTAGCCCCTGGCACCTGCCTCTCCCTCCCGTGACACCTCTCCCTCTCGCTGTGCTTGGCGAATCCCTGCCGAGATCGCTGCTGCATCCACCACCACGCCGTCGTGCTGCTGGATCTCCATCAACCTCTCATCCCCCCTTGTTGGATCAAGAAGGAGGAGACGTCTTCCCAACCGTACGTGTGTTGAACGCGGAGGTGCCGTCCGTTCGACACTAGGATCTCCGGTGATTGGATCACGAAGAGTACGACTCCCTCAACCCCGTTCTCTTGAACGCTTCCGCGCGCGATCTACAAGGGTATGTAGATGCACTCCTCTCTCTCGTTGCTAGATGACTCCATAGATTGATCTTGGTGAAGCGTAGAATTTTTTTATTTTCTGTAACGTTCCCCAACAGTCCAGACCCACCGCGATGGAGGTCTCGATGCAGAGGACCAGGAGCAGCTGAATGATGGACTGCCAGAACTGCGAGCCACCAAACCGCTGACAGAAGGCGAGCTGTTGCCCTCGCAGTTATTTGTTCAGGATGATGTCAAGCCAATGGCCGCCCTCCCCATTCGCAATCCACCAGAACCATCGAGTCAACAAGGCAATGTTCATGCGTTTGGACGACATGATCCCGAGCCCACCCTGGTAAATGTCGGACCAGCGGACCATATGGTATTTTTGCTTATCGCCATCTCCGGCCCAGAAGAATCGTGCGTGATACTTGGCGATCTCGTGTGGAGGAATGTGTGGCTTTTCAACCCATGTTTTTATTCCTTATACTGCAGCTCATAATTAAAGGTATTTCGTTATAAACTTTTACACACATATTTCTTGTACACATGTATATTTTTTTAGAATTTTATATGGAGCTGAAAAGTTTAATTTTAAATTTTTAATAATTAAATTCTTCGTGGAGCTCGGCCACCAAAACGGCCCTACTCGAGGAGAAGCTCTTAACCCTCGGGCTGCTTGACCCGGCATGACCAAACTCCCTATTTTGATGGAGAGGCGAGCGCCGCCCCTCGAGGGCCTCTCCCGCCACCATAAGCAGGTGCACGCCCACCTCCTCCGCCGCGGCCACCCCTTCCCGCCGGCGGAGCACGCCGAACCTGACCGCGCCTACTTGTCCGTTCTGCGCGCCGCCACCGCGACGCCAGTCCTCGCGCTCGCCGCTTGCGCGTGTCTCCGCCGCGCCGGCCTGCCAGCGCCGGGGCGCCACGCGCTCCCTGCCCTGCTCCGCGCCGCCGCCCGCGCGCGCTGCGCCGACTCTGTGGGGCAGGCGCATGCCATCGCCGTACGGGTCGGGGCCGAGGACGATGGGTTCATCGGGACCGCGCTGGTTGGCGCGTACGCGGCGTGCCGGCGCGTGGCCGACGCCCGCAGGATGTTCGAAGTAATGCCGGATCGGGATCTCGTCGCCTGGGGCGTCATGCTTGACAGGTACTAATGCGCATGCCCTAGTTTCTGTGCTTATTATCTGGTCGGAATTTAGATCAATCCAGTTTTGCTGCAATCTGGGTGCTTTGGTAATAGTTTGTCCAGTATTGTACCTCGCGTCATTTTTCTACGTTTTCTTGCAAATATCTTTGCCGAGGAAAATGGCAGAAGTCGAATTGGTACACCCAGATTAGCACGTTATTAACAACACGCAGGCCTGCTTCTAAGGTTGAAACTATAATTAAGTAGATCAGCACTTGATAAGTTTTTTCCTAGATCTCTAGCAGCATAACTTGATAAGTTTCGAAGGAATGCAATTAGGTGACCTTTAAAAAGGCAGAACTTTCTCTGTCGATTGTTTGCATGGTCTTCTTGAAAGTTGGAAATTGATGCATGCAATATTTAGGTTTCTTCAACTTATCTGTGTGCCGAGACTTTAGGGTCTTGTGACAATGTCTTTATTTAAAGTGCCTCTGGAAAATAATATCCTTTTTTATTTGTTCATTTGCTTCTGGTCTCCAGTTTGTATGCTTCTTAACTTTTCAGCAATTGTATTTTTCACTGTAAACCATGATTGACCTCTCTAACATCAACCGGCAGTTATTGTCAGACTCAAGACTACAGAGAAGCATTGCTTCTACTCAATAAGCTGAAGAGATCAAGAATTGTGCCTGACCAAGTCATCCTTGCTACCGTTCTATCAGCTTGTGGTCATACACGGCATTTAAGATCCGGAAAAGTCATCCACTCATACATACTGGTCTCAGACATTTTTATCGATGCCCGCCTCAGTAGTGCCCTCTTAAACATGTATGCTACTTGTGCGGATATGGAGATGGCCAAGAAGCTATACAGCGGGATGCAAAGGAAGGACTTGATATCATCAACTGTCATGGTCTGCGGATATGCTAAGAATGGAAAAATTGATATTGCTCGCTCCATATTCAACTGTATGATGGAGAAGGATGTCGTATCTTGGAGTGCTATGATATCAGGATATGCTGAAAATAACCAACCAAGTGAAGCGTTGATTTTGTTCAAAGATATGCAAGAGTGTGGTGTCTGCCCTGATGAAATTACCCTATTGAGCGTCATATCTGCATGTGCTAATATCTGTTCCCTTGACAAAGCCAGATGGATCCATTCGTTTGTTGTGAATAATGGGTTTTGTAAGACACTGTCCATCTGCAATGCTCTTATTAATATGTTCTCAAAATGTGGAAGTTTGACTCTTGCCTTGAACGTGTTCAATGCAATGCCTCGAAAGAATGTTATCACCTGGACAAGTATGATTTCTGCCTTTGCAAGGCATGGTGATGGCAAATCTGCCTTAGCCCTTTTTGACAAGATGAAAAGTGAAGGGGTTGAACCCAATGGCGTGACATTTCTTGGTTTGTTGTTTGCCTGTTGTCATGCTGGTTTAGTTGATGAAGGCCGTTCCTTGTTTGAATGTATGGTCCAGGAATACAGGATTGAACCCAAGCTTGAGCATTATGGCTGTATGGTGGATCTTATGGGAAAGGCTAAACTTCTGCAGGAAGCAGTTGACCTCATAAAGTCAATGCATGTAAGACCTAATGTGGCTGTTTGGGGATCTCTGTTAGCAGCCTGCTGGATGCATGGTGATCTTGAGCTCGGTGCATTTTCTGCAAGGAAAATTTTGGAGTTGGATCCCAATCACAATGGAGCATACGTGTTTTTATCGAACATGCATGCAAAATCTGGTAACTGGAACAATGCTCGAGAGGTGAGGGGAGTAATCGAAGGCCATAGGGTTTTGAAAGAAACAAGCTGCAGTCGGGTAGAGCTGAATGGGATTGTCCACGATTTTGGAGCTGAAGGTGAGAAACATCAAGAAAATCATAGGACCCTTGTAAAGCTTAGTGGGATAATTTCTAATTGATGATTCATGGCTGTGCTAGTCTTTATGTTAACCTGGTAAATTTCTGAAAGGGGATCTTCATTTTGCATATCTATATTTAAAGACTTGCAGGTAATCATGAGGAATACCACTCTTATTATTATTATTATTATTTTTTTTTGTATTTTGAACTCACAATTGAAGTTCCATAATGATTTTCATTATGATTCATCACCAGAATCATCTCATAGGTGGTCAATGGGCAACAATGATCTCATATTTATGGCTGCATCAGCTGTAGGAATTCGTTATTTAATCAAAGCTGAACAACAAGTCAGCTGGCTAATTTTGATTTTTCATAAAAGGAGGCTATGCAGCCCAGTTTAGTTAAGGGAAGACACAGGCAGGGCTTTGAAGAGATATTATTATGGATTGAGCTATCATATTTTCCCAGTATTTTCCTCCCGTCATATATTAAGATGAGATAATTGGTGTGGTTCTGCGCGAAAAAACTCCCTCTGTCAGGCTGAAGATAGTTCGCTGTGCAGTAGAAGCTGAACTTTATGCCGTGTGAGTTGTCGTCGGTAATGGGTCTTGCAGTTGTGTGAGCTGCCAGATCCTTTCTTAAGAACTTTGAATCCAGAAGCACGGGTATTTCATGGGGCAGCAGTAGTCAGACAACATTCCACAGCTCCACAATTGTAACATATTCTGGCAACACCTAAAGGACAGACCCAGTGCATAGAAGCTCCCACACAAGGTGGGGTCTGGGGAGGGATTATAGGAACCTAGTCTTACCCCTGCAAAGTGCAATGCAGAGAGGCTGGTTCGAACCCAGGACCTCTTGGCACAAGTGGGAGGACTTCACCACTGCGCCAGGCCTGCCCTCATATTCTGGCAACACCTCACTTCTAAAAATCATGGGCTTGTTCAGGATTATTTGGTGAGCAAAGTAGCAAACAGATTGCTCTCGGGGTGTGTCACCGACCTGGCGAGCTCTTGTGCGAGGAAGAGATGGCCTTAAGTTGGGTTTAGTAAGAAGAGTTGGTAATGGATGCACAACCGAAGTTTGGCATGATAGATGAATCATGTGGAAGCATCCCTGAAACCTATAGGGTGTTAAACACCGGTTCAGTTTGTTTCTGATTTGATAGAGGAAGGGTCAAATCAGAATGAAGAGCTAGTATGAGAGGTGTCTATGCCTCCTCATGCTGATCTCATTATCCAACTACCACGACCGCTGTGAGATATTGATGATTTTCGGGCATGGGTGTGGGAGAAATCTGGTCTTTTCTCAGTGAGACCAGTGTCCGGCAACTGTTGGATAATGAACAGATTGAACAACAGCTGTCCAGTTTGTCATGTAGGGAAGATGTTTGGAGTGCAGACTGTGGCAATGACAACGAGCCTCTGTTCCATTCTCTGGTTAGGTGTGCACATGCCAAGCTGTTTTCGAATGCAGCGTTAGAATTTTTCGATTTAAAAGCTCCCGCGCCTGCATCTAGGCACTTGGGCCATGGATATTTTGGACTCGGCAATGGTTAACAAGAGGGATTCAGCGGTTATCGTCTCTGTTATGTGGGCGATTTGGAGCAGCAGGAACAAATACATGCATTAGGCGATTCAATATCAACCGCTGCCATCCATGCATCTGGTGGAGGCATTCGTGAAGGCTCTGGAAGTGCCGCAGAAGGAGAAATTGTGACGAAATACCGGAGGGAGAGATGGAGACCTCCTAATTACAGGTGGACTAAAATCAATACTGATGGTGCCCTGGATGCTGAGCATGATGTGGCTGGAGTGGGTTTCATGGCGTACAATCATGAGGGAGTGTTTGTAGCAGCAAGGCTGAGGTAATACAACAATATCACCATCGCCGTGATGCATTGCTGCTTGCTCGGCTACAGGGTTTTCTGAAAGTGCAGATTGAGACTGGTTGCCTTGCTGTTTCAACGATGTGGCACAGTGGCAGCAGGGTCAGAAATCTGAGGGGATTCAGTGATCCAAGAGATGAAGGAGTATGCTGAGGCTTTTCAGGAGTTTGAGCCGATCTTTGCAAGGAGAGAAGCAAATCAAGCGGCACACTCCCGTGCAAAGGAACTTCTGAGTATTTGAGTCTGTCTGTAGACTTTGATGTTGCTCCTGGCTTTCTGAATGACATTGTAAATGCAGAACTCATTTCGTCAGAGGAATAAAATGCCTATGGCGAAGGAACCTTATAGATTTCACTTATGGATTTTTTTTTCTTGGTTTGCAAAGTATGCAAACAAAACTCTTGTATATCTCTGCTTTGTGCTTGTTCCTGTAAATTTGAATATCTTAGTATGCAGTGCTAGGAAAGACGGACATGCGTTGAAGTTTACTTTAGTGATATGATACACTTGATGGAATTATGTTTTGAGGGTATACTTGTACTCCCTCCATCCCAAAAATCTTGTCTTAGATTTGTCTAAATACGGATGTATCTAGTTACATTTTAGTGTTAGATACATCCGTATCTAGAAAAATCTAAGACAAGAATTTTGGGACGGAGGGAATACATATGAAATCTGAAGGATACATGGTCGATTCAACTTTATTTCTTCATTCCAAAAAATTCCTAAACCACCACTTCTCCCTGAGGAGCTTACAGCAAAACTATTGTCATAGCCTAAAGTAGCTTTCATATTCTTGGCTCATACTCAATCAATTTGTGTTTCTACAATGCATAGTACAGCCAGGGTAAAATGCTTCACGAGATCACGAAGCTCATGAATTGTCGCGTGTTTACCCACCCCGCGACAATTCCAACTCATGAGACTCATTGATCTCGGGGAGGCTGCCTTTTCATTCATCTTCTCATTCTCATTGTGTTCGCTGTTGTTCTGAATGTCACTTGTATCACTATTCTGCCCTGTAATCTTCCTGGATTTTTTGTTCTCCTTTATAGGAGAGACAGGTTACCTCGTTTGTATGTCTCTCCCTCACTACCAAAGCCAAATCTACTGATCCATCACTCGCATTTGCCTTCGAGCTACCCGGAGGCGTTACATTTTCAGTAGACTGCCTTTTATTCAAGACAGGGGTAATCTGCCCTCCCAAGACTAGCCTCTGGTTATCATTGTTACTTTTTAGGGGCTTGTCAGCTGAGGAACTCCGGCCCGAGTTGTTACCCACAACACCTTCAACTCGGGTCCGGACAGTTTCAAACGGTTTAAGGGTCGGTTCTTGGAGATGTGCTAAGGTGGGTTTCTGAATAGCCCGCAAGTCCCACTTAATTAAGAGGCTTAACCGTGGCTCGTGGGTGTCGACGTATGCTATTTTACGTGGGCTTGGATGTGGGCGCCCGCCGCAGACAGCCCACGTCCACCTACAACTAAGGGCTTCAAGTGGCTAGGTGTTTCAACTTCTCAAAAACAAAGGCTAGGGGTTTCAGACCGCCGCTGCCACCGCCGTCGCCTCCCATCCCCGCCATCACGCCATTGCACGTCCCCACCCCGCACCGCCCCCGCCCTCGACCCGTCCTCTGCTGCCTACCGTCGCCCCCAGCCACATGCACCAAGATACAAGATAGGCCCGCCGCACCACCAATCAGTGACTGCTCCACCACCGCAAGGATGTTGCCGCGCTGTGAACCGAGTAGCACGACGGGCTTCCACGACTTTCGGCTCCGGCCGCTACGCCGCCAAGTTATCGTGCGATGAGGGGGGGGGGGGGGGCATTGGCTCGGGGCCTTCAACACGTCAGAGCTCGTCGTGCGCACGCTGGATGTCACGTGTTAGATGTTCAGTCGACCCAAGTACGAAGTGGACTTTCCGACATCGAATCCCGGGAGGTGGGGGATTTCATCAGTCACGAAGTGCATATTGTGCCCCTCAAGGAGAAGAGGGAAGACCCCATCGTCCCGGAGCATCGCGACACCCGTGTGAGCAATGCGATGGCTATGACAAGGTTCGCCATGAAAGATCCACACCTCGTGCAGGCGAGGTACGAGTTTTTTTGGCAGTAGAGACGTGCATGGCCATGCATTGAAAGTTTTTTTTTGGAAGTTAATGTGCGAAAATAATTACTCTCAGGTGGTGGCGAGCAAGTTAACAGACAAGGCAAAAGATTTCTCAACAAATGGTCACTTGATCAATGAGATAAAGGCCCTCACTCTGTCTTTTCAAGAGTTTAGAGTGGAATGGGTCAGGAGATCTACAATCAGAATGACTAATTCACATCTAGATGTTTTTTAAGGATGTCACATCTAAGTAGTTCATCACATAATAAGGGGCTTCAAAATTTGTACAAAATATTTTTTAATTGTTTTTTGCTGAGAAAAATTCACTACAGGTCCATTTACTTGCGCTGGCGTTAGCTTTAGTCCCTGTGGTTACAAATACCCGCAATACGGTCACCAAACTTTCTCTAGGGGTCATCTACGGTCCATATACGGTTTTATATACGTACGCGCTGAGCTGGCTCGAGTCAACCGATGCCAAGTGTGCATTGACCGCCACATGTGCCCAGCCGCTCGATTACGCATGCACGCAGGGGGTTGTTTGCAAAACTGCCAGTCGCGCCACCTCCATCACCATCGGCTCGCCGTCGTCGTCCACGTCCTCCATCACCATGTGCACCAGGGCCTTCTCGAGCCTGCCTGCCGCATGCAACACGCGCACCAGCTTGTCGGTCAGGCAGGTGAACGACGACGCCGCCACCTCCGCCTCCGCCATGCGTCCGCCTCCACCATTTCTGGGTTGCCTCCGCCTCTCCCTCGGCCCGAGACCACCACGCGCTCGGCCGGGACACACCCATGGGGCCGCGCCTCCTGCAGCACTACCGCTCCCGCTTCGCCTCCTACGCGCGCTCACCGGACACCGACGTCCACCACGGCAGCCCCGGCCCTGCCACCGCGGCCGCCACTGATGCCCTCGACCGCCCCTTCGTCCACCTCGATGGCCTCTCCCGCGCCGACGTCCGCGAGGCCGCCTACCATCGGTGCCCAGGGGCGGCACCGTACTTGTTCGATGAATTTAGCATCAGACACACTGGGGGCCGTGTCGATCAACCAAATCATCACAGAATGAAAATTAAAGCACACGACATTCTACTACTGCTCCTCCAAAGTAGTAGGATCAAGCCTTCTTCTCCGGCGTCACGGCGGCCCACAACTCCTCGTCGCCCTCCAGCGCCGCCATGTGCTCCGGCGTCAGCGTCACCTCGGCGTCCACGCTGCCTCCGCCCTCGCGGCCAGGGTACAGCGATGCCCGCCCGTCCACCTTGTTCGCCTTGCCGCTTCGCACCGCTGCCGGCTTCCCCCACCCGAAGCCGCAGCCGTACATGTCGAACCGTGGCGAGCTCCCCACCATCGCCCCGCACGGGTCATACCACCGCAGCGTGTACACCACCGGCCTCGCCGCCCATGCCGCCACGCGTGCCCTGATGGCCCCGTCCGTGTGTGCCGCCACCGCGCGCCCCACCGACGTAGCCGCCCACCCGTGCCCGCGCTCGAGGAGCTCTGACGTGCGCACCGGCGAGTCCACGTCCGTGCTCATGGCATCGATGCAGTTGCCGAAGTACTCCGCGGGCAGCGCCGGACGGAGCCGCGCGCGGTTGTTCACGACCGCGCGGCACGTGGTCTCCTGGTCCGGCGAGACTCGCCGCGCGCGGGTGATGCTGCGCCAGAGGAGCGAGGACAGGGCCTGGAACCGCGTCAGCGCGGCGGCGCCGGCCGCGTCCCCGGCCGCGAGGAGCTCCTGCCGCGCCCACTCCTTGAGCGCTACCAGCGACTCCGCCGAGAAGTGCACCCATCTAGCCCGCAGCGGCGGCGGATCCATCCGCTCGATGAATCGCGAGAGGTCGGCGCACGGCAGCACTGCCGGCGCTACCGCGACGCCGTGCGGGGACCGACGCTCGAACAAGGGACTCTGCCGCGGCGTCAGCGACAGCGCAGGATTAAGCTTAAGCCTCGCGCGCGCGATCTCGGCCTAGGCGTTGAGGAAGTCCCACAGGACGGTGCCGTCGGCCAGCGCGTGGTTACACATGAACCCGACGAAGACACCGTCGTCGAGCTCGGTGGCCTGGACGACGAAGAGCGGGAGCTCGTGGCCGTCGTGCCCGACCGCATCTCCCATCGGGAAGAAGTACTGCACGACGTCCGGCACGCCGGCGTCTGGAGGGATGACATCGGCGACGGCGACGCCATCAGCCACGGCGTGGAGCATCTCCACTCCCTGGCCGTCGCAGTCGATGGACACGGAGCATCCCACGACGGCGCCGGTGTGCTCGTCCTTGTGCTGCTCCGTGGCGAAGCGGCCGGCGATGGGGTAGTAGTCGGCGAGCGCGTCGGCGAGGGCGGCGGCGAGGTGGTCGACGACGTTGAGCGCCGAGGAGGCGGGCTTGTGGAAGAGCAGGCCCTTCTGGATGTAGTTGGTGGAGAGCATGGCGACGTCCCAGGAGGTGAGCGGGACGCGCTCGCGCGGGCGCGGCGGCGTCCTCACCGTGCGCAACGACACCACGCGCACCATCGGCGGCGTCCACCACGGCAGCCCCGGCCCCGGCACCCGTTCCCGGCGGCGGTGGCCGCGGTGACCCTGCACGGCTGCTACGGCGTGGTGCTGAAGCAGTGCCTGGGCAAGGCCACCTGCCTGACCGACAAGCTGGTGCGCGTGTTGCATGCGGCAGGCAGGCTCGAGAAGGCCCTGGTTCACATGGCAGTTTTGCAAATAACCCCCTGCGTGCATGCGTAATCGAGCGGCTGGGCACATGTGGCGGTCAATGCACACTTGGCATCGGTCGACTCGAGCCAGCTCAGCGCGTACGTATACAAAACCGTATAATGGAGCGTAGATGACCCCAAGAGCAAGTTTGGTGACCGTATTGCGGGTATTTGTAATCACTGGGACTAAAGCTAACGTCAGCGCAAGTAAATGGACTATAGTGAATTTTTCTTTTTTTGTTGATGTTGTGTGATGTCTTGCTTAGATGTGACATATTTATGTCTACAATAGCGCATCACTTGTTTTGGTTCGGAAAGGTTCACGAATAGGACTGATGACAAAAAATGAAAATTGTGTAAGACTTGGTTCCGGGTTCCGCCCGGGTGAATCCGTGACGTGGTGGCATCGGAGGCCGTGGTGATTGAATAAATTGCAACTTTTCCCCGCTCAAAAGAAAAGGGAAAGAGACGCTCAGCGCAACAAGGCGATCAAGAGGAGGACGAGGCTGGCGTCCGGTCGCGCGAGATGCTACAAGAGAAGCCCGTCCAGTACGTTTCACTGGGCGATGACGGGCCTCTGGTCTCGCCGCTGCCCAGATCGATCTTTCAGGTCGCCGCCGTCGCCGCTTCCTCCCACCTCCCGGCTCCCGCCGCCGCCTCCCGTTCCCGCCGCCACGCCACTGCAATTCCCCGCTCCCGCCCCCGACCACGTCCTCTGCTGCCTACCGTCGCCTCCGGCCACGTGCACCGAGATAGCACAAGATAGGCCCGTCCAGTTCATTAAGGCGTGGACAGGGGAGAAGAGGCGCCGCAAGTACCTATCCCCATCATCTTCAGATGCTCCTGCCACTGCCCAGCAACATCAAGACCCGATTTCTCATGCGACAGACATGGAGGACACCATCTTGGTCCAAGAAGGAAGCGATGAGCCTACCGGTCCGGGCGTCATTCTCAGCAAGGAGGACCAGGCCAGATATGCTAAACTTTTGCGTCCCAACATTCCTCCTCCCATTGATCCGAACTCCTACATGGCATGGGAGGACTACGACCAGGTAGAAGAGCGCCTTGCACGCGTTCGCATCGCCTGTTACAAGGTACCTGCGTGCTGTATCAATCGGTCACCACTCATTTTAGTTAATGTAGTACTCCCTCCGCCCCAAAATAAGTGTCTTGAGCTTAGTACAAATTTGTACTAGAGCTAGTACAAAGTTGAGACACTTATTTTGGGACGGAGGGAGTATGTTATAAAGTTTGTACATTTGCGATTGCAGGTAATTCAGTCCTGGTTTGGTATGCATGCATGATTTTATCTTTTGTATCATCTGTGTGTAGATTGTGAAGCCAGAGGCTGCACATGAACTAAAGGAACCAGAAGAGTACACTGAGGATGAACTTATTAAGGAGTCCTACTTTCGGCATTTGGAGGATGATGATAGTTTTGAGTGGTTCTTCCATCGCGACGATAGCCAGAATCCTGGATTGAATGACTACCAACGCATTGTCCTTAGTAATTTCGTAAGTTTATCTACACTCGAGCCATCTGGTTTGACTAGTTTGATTATCTTAATCGTTGCTGTTCAGAAACCATTTCAACACAATATGAAAACCGTTAAATCAATGAGGTAGTTCATTTTACTTCATTAATTCCAACCACAGCTGCAATGCTTTTATGGAGATTCGAGTCACTTGTTTCACGATACGAGTTAAAACTGTTTCTGAACATCTTTTCTTAAAAGATGATGATTGTTTGACTTGCATCACCATATTCTCTTCTGCGGTTATGAGAACATTGATTTTGTATGACACCATTTCTAGCATGCTAGATTTTACTGAAGGTATTTTTTTGGTATCTTTATTAGGTTTACTTTCACGGACATAACTTTTGTCATCTCACTTAACACTAGCCAACAAGTACTTCAGATGTGCCATCTAATTCTCGTCCTTTTTCGCAGCTGCCCGATAGTTGTGAACGCCAGTATCGCTATCACGATGATTACCGCTCACGTTATCATACATATGAAATTGATTCCGTTTATGTCAAGTACTATGGAGAAATATCAAAGAAATTGAAGGTACGCATTATGTGATCAAGCCGTTGGAATTTAAAATATTACCGGTGTCTGGATCATTTTTAAAGTGCTAGACTTCTTTCTTGCAACAGTGGGTTGCAGATTATGTACATCTGGATCGCAGTACCGAGAAGGTAAGTATGCCCCACAGGAAATCACGAAATATAGGTATATTAGTCATATACACATACACATGATGATTAACTTCTTTGCACTTCAGTGGAGAAACATGGATACTATAGCATGGAGGCAAGCACTGAGGATTGCAACCCACTTCCCCCATATGACTGTTCGTTTAGCTGCTTTTGCTTATAATGTAAGATATCTTATCTTTTCCTAATTGATGTGTTCATTGCTGGTGTTACTCAAGATCTGATCCATTTGATTCAGGAGTACATTATAGAGCTGACAGAAGATGCGTCCCTCAAGGACATAGATCTTCTCTATTTTGAGATATGGAGGCTTGTCGCCAAGGAAGATGTTAGTATCCTAATCAAACATTTGTGTAATAATGCTCTATTGACATGCTTTGTGATTATCATAGTTCGCATGGTTTCAAAAATATTTCAGAGAAAATACTTAGATGCTGTGAAGGAAGTATATGCAATGGACAAATTTGCTATACACAAAAGGGTACTACATGCTGAACTGAATGCGGGTACTGTCTTTGTAACAATAAAGCAAATGGTAAGTTGATCTCTTAATCTGAGGCTGTTTTGCAAACTTGTATAGCCCCCAGTCCGAATTTATGTTGTAAAAAATATGCTACATATTGCCAATGTCTCATTTCATCTGTTACTTTTCTAGATTTATTCTATTGTCAAGGAGGGTGGCATTGATCTGAAGGTAAGTAGGATACTGTATGATTGACATGATGATACATATGTAACTGTAATAGATTGTTAACATCGGTATGACCTTTGTGTGCTATTTTAGGCTAAAGAGGATGAAGCTCGGGCTGTGTTTAGCAAGTTAGCTTTCGGGAAGGTAGTCTCTCAATAAATCTTCTATGAATATTGATATGTCGCGGTACTTTTTATAACTGGATTACTTCTTCAGCATAAAACAAAGAACATGGCGCAGTATGCTGAGAAGAAGATGGAGATCGCGGATCGGTTGGGTTTGGACAAAAAGGTAAATTCTCCAGTATGTTAACTGTATAGCCTGAGTAGGGTTCCGTTCCGAGATTAAAACAAAAAGGAATTTATGTCCGTGTTTGTAATCCACCTTGCAGGAAGGATTTGTTTTCACAGGGATGTGATTATGGGAACATTAGATTCGTCGCCTTTGATCTGAAATCTATCTCTGTCCCTTTTGGTCTGAGATCAAGTGTGTATATATGGTCCGTTATCTCATCTAATAGCGAGACAGAACTAATATGATGATGATTGTATTACATAACCAGCACACTAGTCTGAAATTGTGGATGGTGCTTGGTTCTAGTTTAAATTAGTGGAACCCATCCACATCCTTTGTAATGTTATTCACGCATGATGCTTGCTGTTGTTTTTTGTTCTTCCGCATTTGTTTCTTAGTTGGGTCCCAGTCACTGTACCTCCATGCGACAATGAAATGAAATTGACAGCAATGCTTTGCATGCCTTGATATTAGTGCAGACTATGAAATAACATCATATGATCCAATTTCCTTGTTTGAGATTAAGTCTGAGAAAGGGTTATCGATACAGTTTTGAAGTCAGTAATAATTGATCTGGATTCATGTGATCACAGGTACTTGTTTTCCTTTTTAGGTGTGACCTTTATCAATGTACAAACCCTTGCTCTTGCCCTTCCCTCCCGTTATTTACCAAATGCGCATCCGTACTCATTCACCGGTCCGTTGTCACACTTCACTCACGCACCGCTGCTTATCCACCTCATCGGCAACCGTGTTCCACCACCCACCCCCTCACCCTGCACCATCGTCCCCAACCACGGAGGCTCATCCCTCAACCCCTCACGACGACCCCAACATTATGACTGTGTGATGGGGGAGAAGAAATGAAACTCCGCCCCCCCCTCCCCCCATCCTCTTCGCCGCCCATAAATCGCCCATCCGAGCGTCCCTGAAACCCCACCACCCCACCGCCGATGAAATGATCGAGTTGGACCTAGAGGTGAATAGAGACAAGTACAAATTTTACTTTGATTATTGGCAGGTTTAGGAGAAAATTGCAAAAACACACCCACTACAATTGCGCACATGTTTGTTGAAAACCACCGAAATGCTAATGGATTGCAAAAAAAAAAATGTTTTCGAGTAAAAAAATTGCTGGTAGCACTAAATGCTCAATTAAGCGCGTTTTGACGGAAATCTGACAGTGGTGCCCGTTGTAAATGATGAGGTGGCACGAAGTAACGGTTAGGGCAGACAACCATTATAGTTGATGTGTGGGGTCCATGTGTCTAGGAAGAGAAAAGAAAGGGGAAAAGAAAAGAATGGCCGGTGTGGACATCTCCTCATACCCTGATCTCTTGATGTACTCGTCCACACGCCATCGAGCCCTACGCCACCCTTGGACATGGCACACCGTCCTCCGATGCAACTCCTGCCCGCCATGGACGCCTCTCCGAATGACGCTTTGCTCGTTGGCGGCCAACCAGCGTCGCAACCGGACGATACCGTTGGAAATATGCCCTAGAGGGAATAATAATTGTATTATTTATTTTTTATGTTTATAATTAGATGTTTATATTCTATGCTATAACTAATATGGTTCTTACTGTTGGAAATATGCCCTAGAGGCAATAATAATTGTATATGTTTATAATTATATGTATATATTCTATGCTATAACTGCTATGGTTCTTGAATATGTGATTACGAGAAAAACCCATAAGCACATGTAAAATAAGCGGTAAAATCTGATTCCTAGTCTCGCCTCTAGGACTAGCTCAAGTGTTGCATGATGATTATGGTTTTTTGATCATAGGCATAAGTTAAATGTAACAAGGATGCCGACAACTCTAGAGTATGATGTTAGAAGATCGAATGTTGAATTAACCCAATATTTGTTATACTTAGAGATGGCATCGTCGCAAGTCTATAGTCTATAACAGGGAGACTCAATGTATGCTTAGTTCCTTAGACCATGAGAGTATCGAGTCACTTCATACCAGATGATGCACTTTGTTGTTGTTCTAATGTTAACTCTAACAAGCATAATAGCAACTTCAAGTTCATTGGAAAGTATGACAAGGGGCAAGATATCTCAAGAGTGGGATTTGCTCCTTCGACGATGGAGAGATATTCGTACGGCCCTCTGGGTGTGACAGTATCTATCAACGTCTTACCAGACACGTGTGAATTTCTCACAAGGATTGACAGTGTCCTGGAATAAGGAGTACTAACTTGTACGGCCTGCAGTCCATGGGCCGCGTTTATGGCCTGCCGATCACTAGAAGGAAGGACTACCGAAGTTGTGGACCTCGGCATAATTGAGATGGAAACCTCTAAAGACTTGGCATGTACTTCAAGGATTTCTCTATAGCCGGCGCATTGACAACCGACCATATGTGTAATCTAGGTACCCCATATGCATATATAAGCCGAGGGGTTTAGTCTTTAGAGGCACGATTACTAGCCTTAGGGTTTAGAACACAATCGCATGATCTCGAGGTAGATCATCTTGTACTCTACACTCGATCAAATCAATATAATCAAAGCAGGACGTAGGGTTTTACCTTTTCGAGAGGGCCCAAACTTGGGTAAACATCGTCTCCCTTCGTACCCAATTATCATTGTTCCTAGCCTAACAGCTTGGAACCCCCTACCTGAGATCTACCGATTTTAGCACCAACATTGGTGGCCCATACAGGCCCCACTGTGTGGTTGAAAAGGATTAATGGCGCTTCTTCAGATCAATAGAGACATCGGCTGCGGCAACATCTTCGTCCCCGGCCAACTGTTCGCGTTCGGCAGCATCGTCCTTCATGCTGATTCGGCCGGACACCTCGATTGTGTTAAAAGCTTCGCCCTGGATCAGATCATCACATTTGGGAGTTTGCAGTATACTGCTGATTCTCGTGGCAATCTTGCCCTCTCTAGCTTGGCACCAAATCAGCTGGAGAACTCCGCGGATGTTGTGGCCTTAACCATGGACCTGACCTTGGATCCGAACCTCAAATCAAGTCTCACCTTGGAACCTTGAGTTCGGATCTGATTTTTTCCGAATTAGACCAGGCCCTCGCCCTGGCTGATCAGCGCTCCGAAGGCATGTTACATGCTTAGTCGAGCATACTTCAAGTCAACCCTGCCTATTGTCAGGAGATGGGCCCGACGGACCTCTCGCTAACGAGATGTTAGACTAAATCCAGAACCTCTGGATTTCAGATGGTTAGACTTCGGCCTATGACCAGTTCGGATGTAGAGCCAATGATAGGGACATTTACATCCTGCCCACCACCCACCTAGGCGCAACAGTCAAAGATTTAATCGACGTACTGGACTACGCCTTCGAGGAGGCAACCGACATGGATGAAGATGTCGGCGATTTGCCTGGTACAGCACAGTCCAACACCGATAACTGGACGACAACCTCCACCTACAATGTCTACATTGTGGATACCCCTAAGGACAATGAGGGGGAGAGAAAAAGGATTCCCCCAAACGCCAACGAAGTGGGAAGAGCTCCAACCGCGTCGGTAAGGGCAGCGCCAGCAACAACAACACCCACAATGGCACCGCCGATAACAACACCACCCCAGACGATGCCAAGGACCAGGGCAATGGTGACAATGTCATGTCCGGTCAGATTGACGATGTCGCGGGGACCGAGGACCTTGATGATCCCGATGACAGTAACTACATGCCAGAATCCGAGGAGGGTGTCAGTCTCGGACCCAACAAATTCGACATCCCCAAAGACTTCCTCGCTCTTGAGACATTCCGACGACGGCTCATTTGTTCCGCCAAAAGTATTAAAGGGGGCGTGAGAGGCTTAAACTCATTCAAGATACGCTCAATGATAAGTGGATGGAGGTCCTCCCAGCCGAGCAAGACCTCGAGCAAAGAGTCGCGGACCAACCCAAATCTTATCCACGACGGTGTCAGCTTCCGGCATTCGATGACGAAGTTGATAACAATCTACTGCTACGTCTTGAGCTTGCGTTGGTTTTCCTCGAAGAGGAGAGGGTGATGCAGCAATAGTAGCGTAAGTATTTCCCTCAGTTTTTGAGAACCAAGGTATCAATCCAGTAGGAGGCTCCTCAAAAGTCCCATGCACCTACACAAACAAACAAAGAACTCGCAACCAACGCAATAAAGGGGTTGTCAATTCCTTCACGGCCACTTGCAAAAGTGAGATCTAATAAAGATAGTAAGATAAGATAAATATATTTTTGGTATTTTATAATATAGATGCAAAAAGTAAAGGTGCAAATAAAAGTAAATTGGAAGCAAATATGATAAGAGATAGACCCGGGGGCCATAGGTTTCACTAGTGGCTTCTCTCAAGATAGCATAAGAATTACGGTGGGTGAACAAATTACTGTCGAGCAATTGATAGAAAAGCGAATAGTTATGAGATTATCTAGGCATGATCATGTATATAGGCATCACGTCCATAACAAGTAGACCGACTCTTGCCTGCATCTACTACTATTACTCCATACATCGAGCGACTCCTGCCTGCATCTAGAGTATTAAGTTCATAAGAACAGAGTAACACATTAAGCAAGATGACATGATGTAGAGGGATAAACTCATGCAATATGATATAAACCCCATCTTTTTATCCTCGATGGCAACAATACAATACGTGTCTTGCAACCCCTGCTGTCAGTGGGTAAGGACACCGCAAGATTGAACACAAAGCTAAGAACTTCTCCCATGGCAAGAAAGATCAATCTAGTAGGCCAAACCAAACTGATAATTCGAAGAGACTTGCAAAGATAACTCAATCATACATAAAAGAATTCAAAGAAGATTCAAATATTATTCATAGATAAACTTGATCATAAACCCACAATCATCGGATCTCGACAAACACACCACAAAAAGAGTTTACATCGAATAGATCTCCACAAGAGAGGGGGAGAACATTGTATTGAGATCCAAAAAGAGAGAAGAAGCCATCTAGCTAATAACTATGGACCCGTAGGTCTGTGGTACACTACTCACAACTCATCGGAGGGCCAAGGATGTTGATGTAGAAGCCCTCCATGGTCGATTCCCCCTCCGGCGGAGTGCCGACGAAGGCTCCAAGATGGGATCTCGCGGATACAGAAGGTTACGGTGGTGGAAATTGTGTTTCATCTGCTCCCTGGATGTTTTCGGGGTACGTAGGCTTATATAGGAGGAAGAAGTACGTTGGTGGACGCCCGAGGGGCCCGCGAGACAGGGGGCGCGCCCTATAGGGGGGGCGCCCTCCTATCCCGTGAAGTCCTCGGCTGCTTCTTGACTTGCACTCCAAGTCCTCTGGATCACGTTCGTTCCAAAAATCACGCTCCCGAAGGTTTCATTCCGTTTGGACTCCGTTTGATATTCTTTTTCTTCGAAATACTGAAATAGGCAAAAACAGCAATACGGGCTGGGCCTCCGGTTAGTAGGTTAGTCCCAAAAATGATATAAATGTGTAAAATAAAGCCCATAAACATCCAAAAGGGGTAATATAATAGCATGGAACAATCAAAAATTATAGATACGTTGCAGACGTATCAAGCATCCCCAAGCTTAATTCCTGCTCGTCCTCGAGTAGGTAAATGATAAAAAAGAGAATTTTTGATGTGGAATGCTACCTAGCATAATTCTCAATGTATTTTTCTTTACTGTGGCATGAATGTTCAGATCCAAATGATACAAAAAAATAGAAGTTCATATTAATATGAAAATGGTGATACTTCAAGTATACTAATCAAAGTAATCATGTCTTCTCAAAATAACATGGCCAAAGAAAGTTATCCCTACAAAATCATATAGTCTGGCTGTTGCTCTATCTTCGTCACACAAAGTATTTAATCATGCACAACCCTGATGACAAGCCAAGCAATTGTTTCATACTTTAATAATCTCAAACTTTTCCAACTTTCACGCAATACATGAGCGTGAGCCATGGACATAGTACTATATGTGGAATAGAATGGTGGTTGTGGAGAAGACAAAAAAGGAGAAGATGTCTCACATCAACTAGGCGTATCAACGGGCTATGGAGATGCCCATTAATAGATATCAATGTGAGTGAGTAGGGATTGCCATGCAACGGATGCACTAGAGCTATAAATATATGAAAGCTCAACAAAAGAAACTAAGTGGGTGTGCATCCAACTTGCTTGCTCACGAAGACCTAGGGCACTTTTGAGGAAGCCCATCATTGGAATATACAAGCCAAGTTCTATAACGAAAAATTCCCACTAGTATATGAAAGTGACAACATATGAGACTCTCTATCATGAAGATCATGGTGCTATTTTGAAGCACAAGTGTGGAAAAAGAGATAGTAGCATTGTCCCTTCTCTCTTTTTCTCTCATTTTATTAATTTTTTTCTTTTCTTTCTTTTCTTTCTTTTTTTTCCTTTGGCCTTCTCTTTTTTTTTTCTTTTTTGGCCTTTCTCCTTTTTTTTCTTTTTGTAAAGTACGAAGTCTCATCCCGACTTGTGGGGGAATCATAGTCTTTATCATCCTTTCCTCATTGGGACAATGCTCTAATAATGAAGATTATCACACTTTTATGGATTTACAACTCAAGAATTACAACTCAAAGCTAGAACAAGATATGACTCTATATGAATGCCTCCGGCGGTGTACCGGGATATGCAACGAATCAAGAGCGACATGTATGAAAATTATGAAGGTGGCCTTGCCACAAATATGATGTCAACTACATGATCATGCAAAAGCAATATGACAAAAGTAATGCGTGTCATATGAACGGAACGGTGGAAAGTTGCATGGCAATATATCTCGGAATGGCTATGGAAATGCCATAATAGGTAGGTATGGTGGCTGTTTTGAGGAAGGTAATGGTGGGTGTATGGCACCGGCGAAAGTTGCGTGGCACAAGAGAGGCTAGCAATGATGGAAGGGTGAAAGAGTGCGTATAATCCATGGACTCAACATTAGTCAAAAGAACTCATGTACTTGTTGTAAAAATCTAGAAGTCATCAAAAAGCAAAGCACTACGCGCATGCTCCTAGGGGGATAGATTGGTAGGAAAAGACCATCGCTCGTCCCCGACCGCCACTCATAAAGAAGACAATCAATAAATAAAATTATGCTCCAACTTCATCACAAAGCGGTTCACCATACGCGCATGCTACGGGAATCACAAACTTCAACACAAGCATTCTTCAAATTCATAATCACCCAACTACCATGACTTTTAATATCACCACCTCCATATCTCAAAACAATTATCAAGCATCAAATTGATCATAGCATCCAATTCACTTTCTATGATAGTTTTTATTATACCCAACTTGGATGCTCATCATTCTAGGACCAACTTTAAAACCATAGCAAATACCATGATGTTCTAAAAGACTCTCAAAAAGATATAAGTGAAGCATGGGAGACTAGTAATTTCTAATCAAGTAGGCTTCTCCAAAAAGGTGTGTACAGCAAGGATGATTGTGGTAAACTAAAAAGCAAAGACTAATATAATACACGACGCTCCAAGCAAAACACATATCATATGGCGAATAAAAATATAGCTCCAAGTAAAGTTACCAATGAACAAAGACGAAAGAGGGGATGCCTTCCTGGGGCATCCCCCAGCTTAGGATTTTGGCTATCCTTGAATATCTTGGGGTGCCTTGGGCATCCCCAAGCTTGGGCTCTTGCCACCCTTTATTCCATAGTCCATAAAAGCTTTACCCAAAACTCAACAGGAAATCTTATAAGCTCCGTTAGTGAAAGAAAACAAAACCACCACATAAGGTACTGTAATGAACTCATTATTTATTTATTTTGGTGTTAAACCTACTGTATTCCAACTTCCCTATGGTTTATAAACTATTTTACTAGCCATAGATGCATCGAAATAAGCAAACAACACACGAAAAACAGAATCTGTCTAAAACAGAACAGTCTGTAGCAATATGTAACTAACTCAAACTTATGGAACTTTAAAAATCCTACCAAAATAGGAAGTCCTGGACAATTTGTTTGTTGATCAGAATAAAAAAGAATCAACGCAAAAGCACGTTTCTGTGATTTAACAAAATTATATTCGTGCGTGCTAAGTTTCTGTTTTTCAGCAGAATCAAATCAACTATCATCATAGGTTATCCTATAGGTTCTACTTGGCACAACCACTAATTAAAAGATAAAAACACATCTAAACAGAAGGTAGATGCAATATTTGTTAAATAACAGCAAGGAAAAAAATATTGGGTTGCGTCCCAACAAGTGCTATCGTTTAACGCCCCTAGCTAGGCATTGATAATTTTAATGATGCTCACATGAAAGACAAGAATTGAAGCACAAAGAGAGCATCATGAAACACGTGACAAACACATCTGTCTAACATACTTCCTATGCATAGGCATATTATAAGCAAACAAATTTGCAAGGCAAGCAAAAACTAGCATATGCAAGGAAGAAGAAAGAGACGATAGCAATCTCAACATGACGAGAGGTAATTTAATAAGATAAAAATTTCTACAACCATATTTTCCTCTCTCATAATAATTACATGTAGGATCATAGGCAAATTCAACAAAATAGCTATCACAAAACATATTCTCAACAGGATCCACATTCATGCATAGTTGACACTCTTCCAAGATAGTGGGATTAACATTAGCTAAAGTCATGACCTTTTCGAACCCACTTTTACCAAAAATATCATAAGATTGAACATACTCCAAATATGTGGGATCTAAAGTTGACACTCTTCCAAACTCACTTTCAATATTATTGCAAACATTATTATCAATCTCATACTCATCATGGGGCTTAAATAAATTTTCAAGGTTATAAGAAGAATCACCCCAATCATGATCATTGAAACAAGTAGTAGACATAGCAAAACTAGCATCCCCAAGCTTAGGGTTTTGCATATTATTAGCACAATTGACATCAAGAGAATTTATAGGAAAATCATTGCAATCATGCTTTTTATTCAAGGAGTTATCGTGAATCTCTTCATAAATTTCTTCATCATAATTTTCAGATTAATAAATTTTGAGCAAAGCTTCATAAAGATAATCTAGTGCACAAAACTCACTAGCAATTGGTTCATCATAATTGGATCTCTTAAAAAGATTAGCAAGCGGATGAGGATCCATAGATCTTAGGTTCTCTGTTTAGCAATAAATAAGCATCTAATCCAACCAAACGAACAAACGAAAGGGCAAGCAAAAGAGAGAAGAGAAGATTGGGAAAGAGAAGGAGGATAAAACGGCAAGGGTGAAGTGCGGGAGAGGAAAATGAGAGGCAAATGACAAATAATGTAAATGCGAGGGAGATGAGTTTGTGATGGGTACTTGGTATGTCTTGACTTGATCGAAGACCTCCCCGGCAACGGCGCCAGAAATCCTTCTTGCTACATCTTGAGCTTGCGTTGGTTTTCCTCGAAGAGGAGAGGGTGATGCAGCAATAGTAGCGTAAGTATTTCCCTCAGTTTTTGAGAACCAAGGTATCTCTTCTTTCATTGCACCTTCAGCAAGGAATGTTGGCGTATACTACGTATACCTTGGGCTACGCAAGGAGATAGGTTGAAGCTGGTGGAGAACTTAAAGGCACAACACCCACGCAAGATGATCATGGAGATATTTCTCACCGCTGCTTGGAGCCTTTGGAAGGAACGCAATAACAATTATTTTAGGCATGTGTCACCCTCCATTTCTTCATGGTTCAGTAGATTCAAGGAAGACTTTGGCAATATTAGATATAGACTACCTGATGACAAGAGGCATGTTGTCTCTTCCTTCTTGCAAAGCCTGCCTCAGCATAGTTAGGGTTGTGTTTGGGCTCTAACCCCTACCCCCCCCCCCCCACCCACACTCCCTTGTCAATACCACCATGCAACTGTTATTATATATACATGCAGTAGGAGCCTTTCCTACTGTCTTAACCTTCAAAAAAAACCTACACAAACAAACAAAGAACTCGCAACCAACGCAATAAAGGGGTTGTCAATCCCTTCATGGCCACTTGCGAAAGTGAGATCTAATAAAGATAGTAAGATAAGATAAATATATTTTTGGTATTCTATAATATAGATGCAAAAAGTAAAGATGCAAATAAAAGTAAATTGGAAGCAAATATGATAAGAGATAGACCCGGGGGCCATAGGTTTCACTAGTGGCTTCTCTCAAGATAGCATAAGTATTGCGGTGGGTGAACAAATTACTGTCAAGCAATTGATAGAAAAGCAAATAGTTATGAGATTATCTAGGCATGATCATGTATATAGGCATCACATCCATAACTAGTAGACCGACTCCTGCCTGCATGTACTACTATTACTCCACACATCGGCCGACTCCTGCCTGCATCTAGAGTATTAAGTTCATAAGAACAGAGTAACACATTAAGCAAGATGACATGATGTAGAGGGATAAACTCATGCAATATGATATAAACCCCATCTTTTTATCCTCGATGGCAACAATACAATACGTGCCTTGCAACCCCTGCTGTCACTGGGTAAGGACACCGCAAGATTGAACCCAAAAGCTAAGCACTTCTCCCATGGCAAGAAAGATCAATCTAGTAGGCCAAACCAAACTGATAATTCGAAGAGACTTGCAAAGATAACTCAATCATACATAAAAGAATTCAGAGAAGATTCAAATATTATTCATAGATAAACTTGATCATAAACCCACAATTCATCGGATCTCGACAAACACACCGCAAAAGAGTTTACATCGAATAGATCTCCACAAGAGAGGGGGAGAACATTGTATTGAGATCCAAAAAGAGAGAAGAATCCATCTAGCTAATAACTATGGACCCGTAGGTCTGTGGTAAACTACTCACAACTCATCGGAGGGGCAAGGATGTTGATGTAGAAGCCCTCCGTGGTCGATTTCCCTCCGGCGGAGCACCGACGAAGGCTCCAAGATGGGATCTCGCGGATACAGAAGGTTACGGTGGTGGAAATTGTGTTTTGTCTGCTCCCTGGATGTTTTCGGGGTACGTAGGCTTATATAGGAGGAAGAAGTACGTCGGTGGACGCCTAAGGGGCCCACGAGACAGGGAGGTGTGCCCTATAAGGGGGGGAGGGGGGGGGGGGCCCTCCTATCTCGTGGAGTCCTCGGCTGCTTCTTGACTTGCACTCCAAGCCCTCTGGATCACGTTCGTTCCAAAAATCACGCTCCCGAAGGTTTCATTCCATTTGGACTCCGTTCGATATTCTTTTTCTTTGAAATACTGAAATAGGCAAAAAAACAGCAATACGGGTTGGGCCTCCGGTTAGTAGGTTAGTCCCAAAAATGATATAGCTGTGTAAAATAAAGCCCATAAACATCCAAAAGGGGTAATATAATAGCATGGAACAATAAAAAATTATAGATACGTTGGAGACATATCATCTACTATATAAGTATGATCGATCTGATCAGCCTGACCGGCCTCCTCGTTGGCAGGACAGGCCAGTAGGAGGGCTTCAAGACCCCTTTGTAATCCCACACTGTGAAGGCAAAGATTCAGTCTCGTCTGCTCCGTTGTACGATTTGCGGGGAAAATTGACCGCTCAGCCTTCTCCACCATGATCCATATATAGATCAAGGGACCTGGTGCCTGCTAGACAGGCCGAATATCATGCGTGGCTTGATAAGCACGACATGGTGATATGTCTCCAACGTATCTGTAATTTTTTATTGTTCCATGCTATTAAAGTATCAATCTTGGATGTTTTAT
Source organism: Triticum timopheevii (assembly GCA_963921465.1). Taxonomy (NCBI): domain Eukaryota; kingdom Viridiplantae; phylum Streptophyta; class Magnoliopsida; order Poales; family Poaceae; genus Triticum; species Triticum timopheevii. Next base: position 105,078,695 of record OY997266.1, read on the forward strand.
ACTCATTTATTAGCAACTTTATATCATTTTTTGGGACTAACCTATTGACAATGAGCTAATATAGACTCCGCTTTACTTCTTTATTAATATTTTTCATATACCTTTTTTTTCTTTCTTTTGCACGATTTTCTTTCAAACTAAGTTCCTCTCTTTTTACAGATGAACAACGTGCACACCCGTCCAGGATAACGGCACAACGGAGACACAGGCGCAGACGTGCAGTAGGGACCCGTCGCAAGGATTCTTTTTAGATTAAGACCCTACGTAAACCTTTTTTACTGTCTCTTGTTGCTATAATCCCCTGGTTTCTCATTATAATCGGAGTGGAGCCTGACGTTTTGGCATCGGCCGCGTCAGAGGACCCTGCCCGTACCTGGACACTAGGGGCTTAGGGCATTGTTCTGCCCATTATTATAAAGACCGAACACCTTAGGGAGTGTTCGGCGTCTCGAGTTAGGCCTTATATGCATCAGCTCCGAATCATGTCTTTGGTCAAATGTTGGGTTTGCCCGGCTCCTGTGTTTTGCTGCCTTACGTTCCGTATCATCGGCTAACGCGGCACCAGGAGAACTACTGCGATTGTGCCCCAGTTCGGCTGGGCGAGCACCTCAGTAGAGAAAGCCAAAAACTGACTGTCATGATACAACGAGAGACTAGTCAACCACTTGATCGACTACCGGAATATTTAGAATTCCTCCGCTTTGACGAAGGACCATTTCCCGGTCAGGCACACACGCGCCCCGAATTCGGAGAGCGCGGTGCCCCCAGGGGCTATATCGTAGCCCCACCCTCGAACTCCAATGGCTAAGTGAAAGTGATAAAGCATCATAGTCCGGTTGCCTCGTTTGCTACGCTACCACCTCCTTAACAGGACCGAGACGTCGGATTAAGTGTGAAAACGTGCTATTTTTTGCAAACACCCCCGCACCTTGTGCGTGGGGGCTGAAGCCGAAGACTGCCATCTTTCAGGTTCAAACGTATACATAAACGGCCGCATCATTGTTTTACAAGATAAAACATTCATTTGAACGTGACAATTTTCGAGCACTGTGACTCTATTACACGAGCACCACGCATAACTTCCCCAAAATAGTGCTCGGTGGGTAATCGGCTTTCGTCCGAGCCCTGGGTTGCAACAGCGGTGGCATCCATCTTTGTCCAATGTGTCTTCACACGGGCAAGGGCCATCTGCGCACCCTCTATGCAGGCCGACCGCTTCATCTCCTTGAGATGCGGCACCGCCCCAAGAAACTCCTGCAATAAGCCAAAATAGCTCGTCGGCTTGGGCCTCTCCGGCCAGACATGAGTCACGATATCCGTCATGGCAAGTCCGAACAACCTATTCAGCTCAGCCCATTCGGCCAACCGATCGGTCAGCGGAAGTGAACGATCCAGACTATGGAATTGAGACCAAAATAGCTCTTCCGTCTTGTGATCCTTCTGACTCCGGAAGTGCACAACGGCATCTGCCGCACTCGCCGCTAAGTCCATATATGGATCCTCCGGACCCCACAACTGGCCAAGCTGAGTATACTTTGGATCCGTAAACCTGCGGCATAGCAGAAAAGGCTTGCCAGCCACAATGTCTCCGGCCTGACGCAGCTCCTCCTTCATAGCCCGCATTGCGGAACGGGCATCCTTGGCTTCGGCGGCGGCCTTCCTCAGGTCTTCTCGCTCCGATAGGCGCTCCTTTTCAAGAGCCTCATTGCGGTCGGTAGCATCCTTCAATTTCACGGCCAATTCGGCCATCTCTTCCCTGCTTAGGCAGTGTGCAGCCCTTTCGGCTTTTAACTCCTCGGCCGCCCTCGAGGCAGCCGCATCACTCCTTCGGGCTTGCTCCTTGGCTTGAGCAAGTTCGGCCCAAAGGCTCTCCACAGCAGCAGCACCATCTGCGTCACAGCATAAATATTGTAAGAGGTGGGCTTCGGCTCCCTTAAATAGGTGACTGCGGAGAATTCATTTACCTTGCGACTCGTCAAGTCGCTGGTTGACTAGCGTGATGTCTGCATCCGCCACATCGAGCTGCCGCATTAATTCGGCAACTCCATCAGTCCGGCTAGCCCCCGGACTATCCGCCACCTGCATAGGAAAGGCGACACTCAATACCTGCGATTTTGATCCTCGGCACGCTGTCGCTTCCGACAACCTACCGAGTCTCAGGGGCTACTATCTATACAGGGCGCACTTTCATGTGCAAAACTGTCAAAAAGGTGCGTCGTTTTTACGTACCTCAAATCCCGCCAGCAAACTTCTGACGGCATTATGCAATCCGCTTTCGGCGGACAAAATCCTTCCTATCACCATGCTCATCAATGAACGGTGATCTTCTGAGACAGACGCCCTCTCAAGCAGATCCTTCAGCTCCCCCGGCCGAACACTAGTCGGCGCCGAACTCTTCGGCTCTGCCGGGCTCGAGGATACCCTCCGTGACGACACTTCAGGCTCGTCCGCCCTATCCGACGGCGCAGCAGACGGAGGTGTCTCGCTCTCCATCATCTCCGGACGAAGATCCCCCGAAGACGAGTTCATCTGAGAAGGTCGCAGATCCGAACTGTAAGGTAAAAATTTCGGTTATCCTCAGAAGCACAAATAGGGATGTTTTCTTATTAATGAACTCCCCTTTTCCTACTCACGGCTCGCTGGAGGGCTGATCCTTTAGAGAAGATTGTATGGCCGGGGTCTCCCCGGACACAGGACCCTCTGGTGAAGATTTCTTCCCCCGCTTAGTGACTTTGGCCTCCGGGTCTTCGGAGGCGGTCCTCTTCTCCCCCTGGAGGGAGGGATTCTCGATCCCGCCTTCTTCAAGCGCCCCCTTGGGCGAGGTGACAGCTCCTTTATTTTCCCCTTCGCCTTCTTCTAAAGGCACGACCTCCAACATTCTGACCAGCACGGGCTCCGGTGCGGTCTCTGGGAGGGAAGCCGGACACCTTATCAGCTTTGCTTGCGCTACCCACTCCTGATGAAGGATAACGGGTTAAAAGGCGAATTATAGAAAAGAAAACAAACGATACGTCCGGACACTGAGCTGCTTACCTGAGTATCCGGGCGATTGCAGCTTAGGCCTGCATCCTCGGTCAATTCCGGACACGCCACTTGCGGTCCGAAGAACAACTTGTACATCTCCACGGGTGTCGTACCCATGAAGTGTTGGAGAATCCGTGGTCCCTCCGGATTAAACTCCCATAACCGGAGAGGACGGCGTTTGTAGGGCAGAAGACGCCTGATTAGCATGACCTGCATCACCACGACCAGATCGATCTCCCTCGCTTGGACGTCTCGAATCCGGCCCTGCAATAGGGGCACGTCTTTTGACGGCCCCCAATTGAGCCCTTGGTTGACCCACGACATCAACCATCGTGGAGGTCCCGGGCGGAATGAAGGCGGCGGCTTTTGCCTGCTGCCCTTCGGAGCAGTGATATAAAACCACTCCTGCTGCCACAAGCCGAGCTCCTCTTGGAAGGAGCCTGCGGGCCACGGGGCATCGGCCCTCCTGCTTATGGCCGCCCCACCGCACTCTGCTTGATGCCCCCTAATCATCTTCGGCTCCACATTGAAGGTCTTCAGCCACAGGCCGAAGTGGGGGGTGACGCGGAGGAAGGCTTCGCAGAAGACAATAAATGCGGAAATATGGAGGATGGACTCCGGAGCCAAGTCATGAAAATCCAGCCCGTAGTAGAACATGAGCCCTCTCACGAAGGAATCCGTCGATAAGCCTAAACCCCAACGGAGGTGGGATACGAAGACGATGTACTCACCGGGCTCGGGAGTGGGTATGGCCTGCCCTTGGGTGGGCAACCTGTGTGAAATCTCGTAAGACAGGTGCTTGGCCTCACGCAGCTTTAGCACGTCCTCCTCCGTGATGGAGGAGGGCATCCACCGGCCCTGAAGGTCGGAGCCGGACATTGTTGAAGGTCCGAAGCACTCGAATCTGGGGCTCTGGGTGTTGGAACTTGGAGCAAGGAAAGGATTCGATGGAAGATTGAAGAAAAGAAACGAGCCTTGGTCCTGTTATAAAGAGGGAGAATACCAAGAGCCGTCTCCATGACCTTTCGGGATTCACCTTCGATAGAGGAGGCGTGGCGACGGGCGCGGTTGGGTTACCCACGCCCGTATTGATGAGAATCCCGGAATAAGGGGAACACGATCTCTGCTTCGACAAGACGTGCCAAGGAAACCGCTTCGCTAAATGCGCTGAGGCGGTATAATAAAAAATGATTCAAGTAAAGGCTTGGTAGTGGTGTGACGTCATGCCGCAAAATACGTCAGCAGATTGAACTTGTGTACATTTTATTCTCTCTACGGTGGAATGTGGAATTTATTTTGCAGAGCCGGACACTATCCTGGTGTTCGCAATCTTCTTTGGATTATTCGGAGGAGGAACCCGCCTTGCAATGCCGAACATTATGCGCGCCGGACTCATCGTCATTGAAGCCAGGTTCAGGGGCTACTGAGGGAGTCCTGGACTAGGGGTTGTCCGGACAGCCGGACTATCATCGTCCGCCGGACTCCAAGACTACGAAGATACAAGATTGAAGACTCCGTCCCGTGTCCGGATGGGACTTTCCTTAGCGTGGAAGGCAAGCTTGGCGATACGGATATGTAGATCTCCTACCATTGTAACCGACTCTGTGTAACCCTAGCCTTCTCCGGTGTCTATATAAACCGGAGGGCTTTAGTCCGTAGGACACAACATACATTACAACAATCATACCATAGGCTAGCTTCTAGGGTTTAGCCTCCTTGATCTCATGGTAGATCCACTCTTGTACTACCCATATCATCAATATTAATCAAGCAGGACGTAGGTTTTACCTACATCAAGAGGGCCCGAACCTGGGTAAAACATCGTGTCCCTTGTCTCCTGTTACCATCCGCCTAGACGCACAGTTCGGGAGCCCCTACCCGAGATCCGCCGGTTTTGACACCGACAATAGGGATACGCAGTCTCGAAATGAAAAATAAATTTACTTTATGTTGTCAAATAATAAATTCCTTGGAATGTGTTGGTATGGAAGGCACCCGTGGATACGGCTAGCCATGTATTATGAAAGGATGGTGGAAAAAGGGAATAAACTTTATTTTATGTTTGAGAACCGCTTATGATTTACCTATCATGGAAGATATTGGGAATTCTCGGTCATTTTCGTTTATGGGAAAAGCATGCCTCTGAAAAAATTCTCTCAATTTAAGCTCTGAGCTCTAGCACCTCTACAAATCTCTTCTTCCCTCTGTGAAGCGCCTATCTATTTACTTTTATGCAATTTTTATTTTTATTGAGTCTCCATCTTTTCTTATAAAGATCCAACTAGGGAACACTACTATCATACTTGTGCATTAGATGTAGCTAATATTTGAGTGTGTTTCATGAATGGATCAATGATTTAGCATAATGGGCTAGGGATAGCTTTCTTTAGTATTGATATTTTCAAAGACATGGTTGCTTGTTGATATGCTTGAGTATTGAGGTCTTCATGTCAAATTATAGACTACTGATTTGAATCATCTAAAGTCCAAATGTCCATGCTACACAAGAAAAGAATATGTGATGAATATGATGGGTAGCATTCCGCATCAAAAGTTCTGTTTTTATCATTTACCTACTCGAGGACGAGCAGGAATTAAGCTTGGGGATGCTAATATGTCTCGAACGTATCTATAACTTTTGATTGTTCCATGCTATTAAAGTATCAATCTTGGATGTTTTATAATCATTTACTAGCAACTTCATATCATTTTTTGGGACTAACCTATTGACATAGTGCCCAATGCCAGTTGTTGTTTTCTGCTTGTTTTTTACTTTGCAGAATATCAATACCAAATGAAGTTCAAATGCCACAAAACTTTTTGAAGATTTTTTTCTGGACAAAAGACACCCAGGAAGCCAAAGAAGTGCATGGGAGGAGGCCCGTCGGGCCCAGTAGGCACCATGGGGCGCCAGGAGGCCCAAGCGCGCCCTGGTGGGTAGTGGAGCCCATGGGAAGCTTCTCAACGGACCTCCACCTCTATAAATAAAATCCCAAAAACCTTAGGGGATTCGACGAAACACTTTTCCAGCCATCGCAAGTTTCAGAACCACGAGATCCAATCTAGAGGCCTTTTCCGGCACTCTGCCGGAGGGGGCAATGATCACGGAGGGGTTCTTCATCATCCTTGCTGCCCCTCCGATGATGCATGAGTAGTTTACCACACACCTGCGGGTCCGTAGGTAGTAGCTAGATGGCTTATTCTATCCTTTGATCTTCAATACACTGTTCTCCTTGATGTTCTTGGAGATCTATTTCATGTAATGACTTTTCGCGGTGCATTTGTTAGGATCCGATGAATTGTGAGTTTATGATCAGATCTATCCGTGAATATTATTTGAGTCTTTGCTGAACTCTTTTATGCATGACCTTTATAACCTCGTATTCCTTCTCCGAAACTTTGGTTTGGTTTGGCCAACTAGATTGAATTTTCTTGCCATGGGAAGAGGTGCTTGATACGTCTCCAACGTATCTATAATTTTTGATTGCTCCATGCTACTTTATCTACTGTTTTGGACTATATTGGGCTTTATTTCCCACTTTTATATTATTTTTGGGACTAACCTATTAACCGGAGGCCCAGCCCAGAATTGCTGTTTTTTTGCCTATTTCCATATTTCGAAGAAACGGAATATCAAACGGAGTCCAAATGGAATGAAACCTTTGGGAACGTGATTTTCTCACCGAACGTGATCCAGGAGACTTGGACCCTACTCCAAGAAGCTTCCGAGGAGGTCACGAGGGTGGAGGGCACCCCCCTGGGCGCGCCCCCTACCTCGTGGGCCCCTCAGAGCTCCACCGACGTACTCCTTCCTCCTATATATACCTACGTATCCCTGTATGATCAGAAGAGGAGCTCCACCGCAACCTTCTGTATCCACGAGATCCCATCTTGGGGCCTGTTCCGGAGCTCCGCCGGAGGGGGCATCCATCATGGAGGGCTTCTACATACATGGAGGGCATCCATCTTGGATGTGCTACCTATATACATAATCAGTGCCTTGGACGTTGCCAAAATTATTATTTTTCTGTCAATTACCCAACAACAATTTGTCTACCCACTGTATGTTATTTTCTTGACAGAAGCCTCAAGTGAAATCTACTGGCCCCGGGTCTTTTTCCTATCATATTAAAACCAAAAATACCTTGTTGCACTTTTTCTTTATTTATTTTATTTTTATTTTTAGTTAGATCTATTTATCAAATCTCATACAATTTAATCTATCTCAATACTGAGGAGGGATTGACAACCCCTCTTACGTTTTGTGTTGCAAGTTTTTGTTGTTTGTGTGCAGGTGCTGTTTACATAGTGTTGCTTGGTTCTCCTACTGGATTGATAACCTTGGTTTCATAACTGAGGGAAATACATACCATTGTTGTGCTGCATCATCCCCTCCTCTTCGGGGAATTACCAATGCAGATAGAAGCAATCATATGGCTTGGGATAATACTCGTGCTCGAACAAGATTGGATGTCCGGCAAACCGTAGCTCGGGTTAGAGGAGTTGCACACCTGATGTGCTTTACAGATGAGGTCATGCAACACCATTTCCCAGAGGGGTTTAAATCCATCAATATTGAATAGTATGACGGAATGACTGGCCCGGTTGTGTGGATTGAAGACTTTCTTCTCCACATCCATATGGCGCGAGGAGATGATCTCCTAGCCATTAAATATCTACCGCTAAAACTCAAAGGACTAGCGAGGCATTGGCTTAATAGCTTGCCCGAGAACTCTATTGGAAGCTGGGAGGAGCTTGAAGATGCCTTCTGAGCTAATTTCTAGGGCACCTATGTTCGGCCTCCGGATGCCGATGACCTCAGCCACATCATCCAACAGCGTCGCGAGTCTGGTAGGAAGTTTTGAAATCTTTTTTTGACCAAGAAGAACCAAATTGTCGACTATCGTGATGCAGAAGTGATTGCCGCCTTCCGGCACAACATTCGTCTTGAATGGCCGGCGCGACAGCTCGAACAGGATAAGTTGAAGACTATGGTGGCCCTCACCTCTCTCATGACCTGGTTTTGCGTAGGAGAGGTTAGCTGGTTGGCCCATAGTAACCACAACAGAGACCCCGACACCTCCGAAGCACGCGATGAGAATATGAAGCCTCTACTCAACAAAAACAATAAGTGTCACCATAAAGGAAACTATAGTGACATCGATGAGGCATCTGTGAATGTTGGATTCAGCAGTCAATGCAACAACCAGAAGAAGAATCCCTTTAAAGGGAATAGAGACGACCCATGAATGTTGGATAAGATCCTCTACAAGCCTTGCCAAATTCACGGCACTTCAGATAAACCTTCTAATCGTTCAAACCGGAACTGTTGGGTCATAAAGCAGGCCAACAAGATCGCAACCGAGAACCCAGGTGATGGTGTCCTAGACTAAGGAGTGCCAACCTAGTTGGCCCACTATCCATGGGCTGAGCTTATGGCCCACCAGTCTCACAAGGAAGGACTCCAGAAGCCTCGAACTCAGGCGTGATCAAGGCGGACTCTGCCGAAGACTTGGTCTGTACTTCAAGGACTACGCCACCTATCGTCATGTTTATCCCCAGTTGGTAACCAACCATGTGTAATCCTAGCTTCTCCCGGTGTCTATATAAAACGGAGGGTTTAGTCCGTAAAGACAAGAATCATAATCACTAGCCTTAGGGTATATAACACAACATATGATCTCGAGGTAGATCAACATGTACTCGATTCTCCATCATCAATATAATCAACCAGGACGTAGAGTTTATACCTCTTCGAGAGGGCCCGGACCTGGGTAAATATCGTGCCTTCCGTCTCCTGTTAACCATTGACCCAAGATCCACAACTCAATACCCCTACCTTAGATGTGCCGGTTTTAGTACCGACATTGGTGCTTTCACTTAGAGTTCCACTATGCGGTCGAAGAAGGATCAATGGATCGCCTGCAGATCAGTTGAGACATCATCTGTGATGACATCTTTGTCCCCGGGCAACTCTTTGCTTTCGGTAGTGTCATCCTGCACGCCAATTTGACTGGTTGTCTAGACCGCATCGAAAGCTTCGTCTCGAACCAAGTCATCGTGTTCAGAAGCTTGGAATACACTGCAGACTCACGCGGTGATCTCGTCCTCTCTGGCTGGAGGCCAAATCGGCTCAAGATATCTTCAGGCACCGCGGCCTTAACCCCGGGGCCAGCATCTTATCCAAACTTCGGATCGAATCTCGCATCAGACTCGACCTTGAGTACGGACCTGATTGCCTGTACGTCATCAAACTCGGATCTGGTCACCATCTCATTGAACCTCAGCCTCCAGTTGAGTCTGAGCTCGGAGCCAGCGTTAGGCATGGATCTGATCTCTTTGCTAGTTAATCAAGGATCAACCCTGGCTAGCCCAAACTCTGAGGTTGCATCAAGTGTCCCTTAGAACGTACTTTCAATCAACCCGGCTTACGGTCAAGCCATGGACACCAAGGATCTTCTGCACCTAAAAAAGATATTGGACCGCATCCAAAGACTCTCAATCTCGGATGTTCAGACCTCGGTTTATGACAAGATCGGATGTAAGGTCGATGATAGGGAAATTTATGTCCCACCCACCACCCACCTAGTCACTACGCTCGAAGACTTAACCGATGTACTAAACTACAGCTCTGATGAGGCGACCGACATGGATGAAGATGTCAGTGACACATCATGAGCGGCTTCACCTATGGCCATACCACATACTGCCAGCTGGATCGCAACCTCCACTTACGTTTTCTACATGGTCGACACCCCTAAGGATGTGTCTAAACCTAATGGTGGTGAGGAGAAGAAGAAAGATTCCTCGAAACGCTGACGTCCTAGAGGCGACCCAAGGGCGCCGGCAAAGGCAAGCAGAGCCACACCAACAATACGGATGCCACCAATAACGGCACCGCTGCGGGCAACACCGAGGACCAAGGTGACAGCAATAACGCCACGCCTGACCAGCCTAATGGCCCTATGTGGATGTCTTATAATGAGGACCCTGATAATCTCGAGGATGCACTACTAGGGAAAAGCCTATACACAGAATCTTAGCAGCAGCGCGGTTCAAAATAGAGCGCTGCTGCTAAGTAGTTGTAGCGCGGGTTAGGTAAACTCGCTGCTGATAAATATTTAGCAGTAGCGCGCTCGACCAGAAACGCGCTGCTACAAATATCGACCGGCGGTGTTCCCCCAACTCTAAGTAGCAGTAGCGCGGTCGCAGTAACAGCGCTACTGCTAAGTACGTAGTAGTAGCGCGGTTTCCTCGAGATCGCTGCTGGTAAGTTTCAAATTGCCACAATTTTTTGTCCCAGTTAGCAGTAGCGCCTTACAGAAAAGCGCGGTGCTGCTAATTTCTTAGCAGCAGCGCGGTTTTTCTCCCGCGCTACTGCTAACCCCACCAACCCCCAACACCCGTCCCTCCCCTCCCCTTCCTTTTTTCCCTTCCCCCTACCTCCCCCTCTCCTCTCTTCCCTCCACCACATGCTCCCGCTCTCACTCTTCTTCTTCTCAATACTTCTCCCCCATTACTCTCTCTCTTCTCTATCCACCTTCTCTCTCTTCATTACTCCTACATAACTACACCACCTCCATTAATGCATCTCCTTTCTCTTTTTCCTTTCCCCTCCACTAGTTGAAGTTGTCTCCTTCCAAATTAGGTAGCTAGGTAGATGTAGGATTTAGTTAAGTGACCTATTTGCCCCCTAACTAGATTTATCTTTGTCAAGAAGAGCTTTGTGCACTTTTGATCTCCCTACAACATCATCTCCGGCCATCGAGATAGAGGTGATGAAAATTTCATGCTTTTGCAAAATGGAAATGTGTTTATGTGTGTGTGATATGCTTGTGGAAATTGTGTGTGTTGCATGAGTTGACGCCGCCAAATTGTGCTTTTGAGTTGCCTATGTTTTGCCGAAATGTCGATTTATTTCCGTTTCGGCGAATTCCAGGCAAACTCTAGATCCATATATGTCCTATTTTTAGGGAAGGTCATGCCAAATTTTTTTATGACTTTGATGCATGCATGCATTTTTACAATCAATTTTTTTATTATTACCGTGCAGAGTTGACGATGGTCAGTGGAATGATGGTGGACAGGTGGTTGCGGTCGGCGGTGCAAGACATGAAAGAAAATAACCGGACAGAGGTTTTATGTCCGTGTCAAAAATGCAAAGGAATAGTTTGGCTCGACCCCCATGACGATGGTCACGTCGAAGCGCACCTGCTCATGACTGGTTTCATGGATGGCTATACTAGGTGGATAATTGAAGATGAGGATGACGATGTTGAGGATGCCGACGGGGCAGGCAATGATGACACGGGGCAAGACGAAGAGATGATCGATAATGGCGGCGGGGAAGAGGCCGGACATGGCGGCGGAGAAGGGGCTGGACATGGCGGAGGAGAAGGGGCCGGACATGGCGGCGGAGAGAACGACATGGACTCCACACAGCAGAGTTCGTCGGTACTAAGTTCAATTGTGCGGGACCCTCATGTTCAAGCATTGCTTCGCAAGGAGACGAGTACTGAGAGAGCTGCTTCTAGAGAGGAGGCTAAGCTGGAGCAACTGGTGGTAGACTCGAACACTCCATTGTATGATGGTTGCAATCCTGAGGTGACCCGGTTGAGTTTCACGCTCCAACTCCTGAAGACGAAGGCTAAAAACAAATGGACCGAAACTAGCCTCGATGAGCATCTCAAGTACCTAAAGGATGTTCTTCCCGTGGGTAATCTATGTCCTACTAGTGTTGATGAGGCCAAGAAGATCGTGTGCCCTCTTGATCTGCCACACGTTAGATACCATGCATGCATCAATGATTGCATAATTTATCGGAAGGAGCACACGGAAAAAACAAGCTGTCCGGTGTGCAATGCTTCTCGATACAAGAAGGCCGGGAAGAAATGTCCCCAGAAAGTTGTATGGTACTTACCGATCGCTCCCCGTCTCCAGAGGTATTTTGTAGATCCCAAGGAAGCAAAGCTAATGCGCTGGCACGCAGAGAGGAAGAAGCCCGACGATGGAGATGATCCGAAGCTGAGACACGTGAAGGATGGAAGCCAGTGGAGAGCGTTGAACAGCTTCTATCGGTATTTTGAATGTGATGCAAGGAACATCATGCTCGGCGCGTGTACCGATGGCATGAATCCGTTTGGCAACCAGAACACCAACCATAGTACATGGCCCGTGTTTGTATGGATGTACAACCTCCCCCCTGGTTGTGCATGAAATCAAAGTACATTCACATGAGCATGCTTATTCAAGGGCCGAAACAACCAGGAAATAATATTAATTTGTATCTGGGGCTACTTCAAGAGGAGTTAGACACGTTATGGAAAACACCGGCCAAGACATGGGACGCCAGCAAAGGTGAGTATTTCAACATGAGAGCCGCGCTGATCACGACAGTGCAGGACTATCTCGGTTACGGATATGTGGCAGGCCAGGTGCGCCATGGATATTGCGGATGCACGCGGTGCATGGATGATACAACGTCTCAGCAGCTAACGTCAAGGAAAGATGGCGGGTCTGGGAAAATCGTGTACATGGGGCATCGAAGATGGCTTGAACAGGACGACCCGTGGAGAAACCGTGGAGATCTATTCAATGGTCACGCTGAGCATCGAGGACCTCCACGTAAGCGGAGTGGTGCCGAAATCGATGAGCTGTTGGAAAACTGGAATGAGTGCCTCGCGCCGGGAAAGACGATGAGAAAGGCGCCGGAGCCACTGCTGAAGGTATGGAAGACGAGGTCTGTGTTCTGGGACTTGGAGTACTGGCACAAACTCGATACACCTCATTGCCTTGATCAAATGCATATCTGTAAGAATGTCCTTGAGAGCTTGCTCGCAACACTGATGAACATGCCGGATAAGACCAAGGATGGGCCGAAGGCAAGAAAAGACTTGCAAGATTTGAAAATCAGGGAAGATCTGCACATGCCGCCCCGTAAAATGTCTGACGAGACAGAGACGGAGACAGAGGCACGGGAGAAGAAGGGCAAGAAATTAAAGAAAGAAGATTATTGCCCCCCCTCTTGCTTCACCTTAAGTCAGGCTGAGATCAATCAATTCTTTAAGTGCCTTACCGGAGTGAAAGTTAGTTCCGGTTACTGTGGCAAGATAAGCAGATATCTAGACACGGACAAGAAAAGGTTCAGCGGGATGAAGTCTCATGACTGTCATGTGATGATGACGCAGATACTACCTGTTGCCCTTAGAGGGATAATGGACAAGCACGTCCGTGACACGCTTATTGGTCTCTGCAACTTTTTTGACGTCATCTCTCGAAACTCGATCAGTGTGAAGTAGCTCCAAAGGCTACAGGAAGAGATCGTTGTGATACTGAATGAGCTTGAGATGTACTTCCCGCCCGCGTTCTTCGACGTGATGGTGCATCTGTGTGTCCATATTGTGGATGACATAATAGACCTGGGGCCGTCATTCCTGCACAACATGATGCCGTTTGAGAGGATGAATGGGATCATCAAAGGATTCGTTCGTAACATGTCCCGTCCGGATGGAAGCATCGTCCAGGGCTATTTGGCACAAGAGTGCATCTCTTTCTGTGAGAATTTTCTATATGGCGCAGACCAGCCGCCTGGTGTTACTGTTGGTTTGCCCGTTAACAAGCACGATGGGAGGCTCGAAGGAGATGGTCACTGTAACGGTCGCAGGGAACTGCACGTGGCATACTCAGATCGACGCAGCGACTTTGACAGAGCAAACTTGGTAGTGCTACAACACCTAGACGAGTTAGATCCTTTCGTGGCACTGCACAAAGAAATTATCGCAAAGAAGTATCGTGACCGGGGGGTATGCAGGACGGACGCCGAAGTTACTAGAGAGCACAACTCCACTTTCCTGCATTGGTTCAAAGAGCATATTATTGCTAATCCCCCGGAGGAGGGCTCTAAGGACAGATTGCTCATATACGCCTTAGCACATGGCCTCTCGCCCAACCTCGTAACCTATCAGGCATATGATATCAACGGATACACGTTCTACACGGAGGCAAAAGATATGGACAGTGATGATCAGAACTCAGGGGTGACGATGGAATGCATGACTGGCAGCGACAACGGCACAACTGAACGATTTTATGGAAGGGTCGAGGAGATCTGGGAGTTTGACTACTCTGGACTGCACAACACGACGATGTTCCATGTCAGACGGGCTAAGAATGTCGAAAGAGAAAGCCAGATGTTCACTACCATGACTATACCCGACGACAAGAGCGCTACCGTGAACGCTATCGCAAAAAACGAGCTATGGGTACACGCTAAACACGTGACACAATGCTTCTTCATAACTGACCCGCGCAATCCCAGCCGTGTTGTCGTGAGGAGAGGCAAAAGGAACATCATTGGAATGGATGGAGTCGCCAACAAGGAAGACTATGATCAGTACGGCAACCCAATGAGGGAAGATGACGATGATGATGAAGTATACGTCAAAAGAAGAATCAATACTACATTACCTAAGAAAAATCGTACTCCATGGAAAAGGCAAAGTCACAATGAGGGGCTCAATTATTCTTCGACGAACAAGAAGGGAAAGAAGCTGACTCAAAAACGAAAACGTCAGCACTGAGGAAACATATGTTATGGGTCCAATGATGTGTAATATATATATGTTCCTATTTTGTATACACACTTAGCCATTATTATGCATGGGTCCAATGATGTGTAATATATATGTTCCTATTTTGCATACATATTTAACCGTCAAATGATGCAATATATCGCCCTCCCTTTGTTCACTGCCCTCGGGAAATAAAAGTGGGATAAAATAAAGGAAAAGAAAAAGGAAAACTGGCAGTAGCGACGGCAGTAGCAGCGCGTTTCCACAAAACCGCTGCTGCTACGCACCATAGTAGTAGCGTGTTTCTCATAAACCGCTGCCGCTACGCACCATAGTAGCAGCGCGTTCCCCTGAAACCGCTGCAGCTACAGAATATAGTAGCAGCGCGTTTTTACATAACGCGCTACTGCTACGTCCACTTAACCCAAAATTCGCACTCGCCCAGCTTCATCCCGCCATTTCCCCCCAAATCCCCACTCTCTCTCCGGCCCCCGTCGCTCCGCCGCGCCCGACCCGGCCCCGGCGCTAGCCCCGGCGCTCGCCCCCGTCCCGGCCCTCGACCCCGACTCCGGCGCGCTCGCCCCCGACCCAGCCGCTCGCCCCCGACTCCGGCGTCGGCGCTCGCCCCCGACCACGCCGCTCGCCCCCGACCCAGCCGCTCGCCCCCGACTCCGGCGCCGGCGCTCGCCCCCGACCCCGGCGCGCTCGCCCCCGACCCGTCGGCCCTCGCCTCCCCTCCTCGCCCCTGCACTCTCTGTCAACCCCCCCTCTCTGCTAGGGTTCTTCATGTTAATTAATTAGGTTATCTAATTAGGTTTCAAAATTAGCTGAATTTATATGGAAATTTGAACTGGACATGTGATATGTGCATGTCATGTTTTGGACATGTCATGTTTGGAAAATGATCCGAGTGGCCTATGTTACGCCGGAATGTTGATTCATTTCCGTTTCGGTGAATTTCAGGCGCTCGATATGTCCATTTTTTAGCAAAGGTCATGCCGAAATTTCCCGTGAATAAAGGCATGATTTGTGCTACATAGTTGGCATATCGAGTGCTGGCACATAGATTTCTTTTTATGTCATTTCTCATTTATTCATACTTTTAGAAATAAATGAGGCCACTTAATCATAGGAAACATGTCGAACAACGAAGAAACTGGGCCTTCTGACCAAGATGCAGACGAGATGGATTATGATGGTGAACAAGAGTACCTCGACTATTTGACTGCTAAGCAAGGTTTGCAGGTCGGCCTCGATGATGGTACTGACGCCGACATCGACACCGACGGCGCCGGCACCGACGGCGCCGGCACCGATGGCGACGCCGAGACCGGTGGGGAAGGTACCGGCGGGGAAGGTACCGGCGGGGAAGGCACCGGCCCCGATGCCGATACCGAAAAGAGGAAGCATAAGAAGCAGAGGATACGAAAACCTAACAAACTAGGGATTGGACGACTTGTGATCACAAAGATGGCACCTGGCAAGTTTGAGCCGTTAGAGCCGGAAGAACCTCGCAAGTGCTATGGGAACCAAGTAGGATGCATCCTACGGGAATGCGTGAGCATCAACGATGATGACTTAAGGAGTAAAGAACATTTGACGCAGTTGCTCCTAACGAAGTTGCACAAGAGATTCAAGTTCCCCGACCGGGATGATAACATAGAACAACCGTGGGATGATCTGAAGATGAAAAAGATTAACAATCACGCCATGGGCATGTTCAGCAATGATTTGGCCTCCTGGAAAGGGAGGGTGAAACGAGCTATTGAGGCTGATGAACCCCTGTCCAAGATTCTGGAGGAAAATCCGACACTTACGGAAGAGGAGTTCGAAAAGTTCAAGGACACTTGCGCTACCGAGGCAGCCAAGGCTAAGGCTGCGAAATTCAAAAGCCTTCAGAAAAGGAACACGGGGAAGCATCGCCTCGGAAGCCGTGGCTACCTCGGTAAAAGGCCCATATGGGATAAGGAGGACGCGGAACGTGAAGCCGCGGGTCTCCCAGACCCCTTCGCGAAGTTCACCAACCCCTTGGAGCATGACTTCATCAGGGCCCGCTACAAGTGGGACAAGGAGAAAAAGGTTTTTTACACGGACAAGATCATGAGGAAATTGATTAGACTACTGGAGAAGCAACACCGGCTTGCAGCTGAAAGCCCTACTTCTCTGATGAGGCCCAAGTGGGACACCCCTCTCAACCAGGCCTTGAACGAACTTAAGGGACTCCCGTTGGACCAGCGGCCGCAATATGGTCGTGTGCACGGCGCTGGAGATGGCGCCACGTGGAAGGTGTTTTGCAACGACGGCCCAGAGGCCAAGAAGCAGAAAAAGAAGTTTAGTCAGGCGGACATCGACGCAAAGGTGAAGCTTGCGGTCGAGAAAAAAGCAGCCGAGGACAAATATGAGTTGCTACAGCAGGCAGTCAATGCAGCTGTAACTGCCTGCAGAAATGATTTCGCTACTAACTTGGTTCCAGTTATCATCAACTGGGCGAAGGAAAATCCAGACAAGACGGTACATGATTTCCCGATGCCCAGTTTCGTCGCGAGCAACTCCATGAACAACAACACCATCGCACCATCACTTGCTCAAGCAACCGGGCCTCCTCTCGCAGCCGCTCCCGCTCATAGCAGCCCGTCCTCAGTCTCAGGCGTGCTAGGTGGGCCTTCGTCTTTGGCTGAGCTCGACGCCGTCACGGTAATTACATGTCGCACCAACATATATATATATATATATATATATATATATATATATATATATATATATATATATAATATTCCGTTTTTGTTGCCTTTCGGTTGTTTTACACCACAGACATATGTGTTTGCAGGCGAAAGAAACCCCATGCACCATACTCTACTTGATCAAAGGCCAGAAGGTGGACGTGGGAAAGGGGATGATAATGGACCCCTCTCAATGCACATTCCACAACCACCCGATCCCCGCTGGGCACTTCAGGGTTAGCTTGACCAGTGTGAAATCGGGGCACGAGGATTTGCCTCCTCCAGTACAGCATGTGGGAGCGGACGACAAGACCCCGCCGCGGATTGGACGCTGCAAGGGTTGGGTGCTGCTATGGCCGAAGAATCTTATTCGTCTGGAGCCGGCCGAGAGCACACCAATAACTACCACACATCAACAAGCATGTGCGGAGACCACCACCCCACCTACGCAATTACCAGCTCCTGTAGTAGTGCCGGGTGAGAGCGGCGGACGACATGATGAAGGGGGTGCAATAGTACTGGCTGATGTACCTGTAGAACAGAGAATGGATGATGAGACGGAGGTCGACCCTATGGATTACCTCAATACAAACGCGTATGACTGTGACATAGATATGATGAGTCAACCATATGACGAATCGGGCTATCAGCTTGCTAATGAGGATATGGATGATATGCCCGGGCAGGGCCGTACCATGGAATGCAAAAAGTCTCTCTTCATGAAATCCTCACAGGACACGCCTGAAGATGCCGCCTCAACACAGGCTCAACTAGCCGGGCGCGAGGGTCGTACAGTACTTAGCCCGGGAACACTTGGGTAGGGGTTAAGGAAGGGTCTGGAAGGTGTGCCCAAGAAAAAGGAGAGGAAGAGATCGGGGAAGGTAACTGCCTCCAAACAAGCCAGAGCACACAACAGCCAGACGATGCATTCTGAAGAGCGTGTACCCGTGAAAGGTGCGGTCATGTTCCATCTCACGGGCGAGCCGATGCTACCGCCGAAACCGCTGGAGGCACTATCAGGGGATCTCAGGAGACTGCACGACCATGTGCTGTCGACTGAGAAAAGCCTACTAGCCTCAAAGGATCCAGGATATCCGACATACGCGGCTCGTGTGCCTGAGGGGAAGTGCTACGTCGACACACGGCCCGCGGAGGTGTTCTTCCTGCGGTTTGACCATATCTTTGAGATGTTTCTAACAAGGCGGCTTGATTTTACTATCGTCCGCCTTTTTGCGCTACATATGAGCTCCGTCGTGAAGAGTGAAGAAGTCTTGCAAATCTGTGTGGCGGATCCGTACTACATGCACGAGTCTTTCTTGAGTCTCGGCGACTTTGAGCGTGAAACTGCTAGGGAGTACCTCCAAAACTTCATGGTACAGAATAAGGACCGGGAAATTGTCCTCGTGCCCTATCATCCAAAGTAAGTCAATTCCGGACAACCCTTTCGTACATTTCAATCATTCCTTCTCTCTCATATGGGGAATAATTTGAGGTGTCTTTTCCCCGCAGCAACGGGCGCGCCGTCCTTATCGTTCTTTACCCGCAAGTCTCCCACGCCGTGTATTTTGACCCTTCGAGAGACTACAAGAAAAAGGACTACACCCACATAATGAATATTCTAGATGATGCTCTCCAAGGCTTCAGCTATAGAGGTGGCCACGTGCATATCAGGAAACAAAGGAACAAGAAGATGGGTTTCGCGCATAAAACTAACTTCGCCTGCATCCATGTCCCAAAACCAAGCACGAAGGATGGATTCTACATCGTCCATCTCATGATTCAGTTCAACACGGATCACCAAAAGCTTCGCATTAATAGCAGAAGTGATGATCATATCCACAAGTGGCTAGAATCTCATGGAGAAGCGAATTATAAACTTAGAGATGACTTCTTTCGCATCCAAAGCGACATTGCGACGATCATCATGAAAGAAGTCGTCGATGAGAAGGGGATGTTCTACCACGGCCCTATATCGCGAGCTGACGTCCGAACTCGCATAGGCATGCAACGTCTAGACCTCACGCCGTTCAAGCAGCTAGGGTTCGTCCTCGATGATATGGAAGGATGGAACTTCTAGTGATTTATGATGCCGATGATGATGATATGTGTCGGTTGAACTTGTATACTTTTTGTAGCGATGAAACTTTGTGATGTCCACGGTCCCTGCCGAACTTGCGTAACGCTACTTTGTTAGTTTGCGTACGATGACCTGCGTACCTCTAGTTAATTAATTTGCGTACTGTATATGTTGCATCTAGTTGCTAACCTTTCTTTTTTGGTGTTGCTCTAGTATATTTTTTGCATATATATGATTGTACATCCTCTTCATGAACATGCATCTCTAACAGGTACCTAGTTTCTTGATGGCGAGATGGAAATGCTATGTCATGTACAAAGGGAAGGTTCCGGGGGTGTACAACGAGTGGCATGAGTGTCAGGCGCAAGTGAATGGGTTCACGGGCGCCAGCCATAAAGGCTTCAAAAGCAGACAAGAAGGAGAAGCTAGTTACTTGAGGTTCACGCTAGCGCGAGAGAGGACTCGTAACCGCCACCTCATGTACTGCATGGTTCCGCTCTCACTCATAGTGATAGCACTTCTTGTGTATGCCTTTGTTTAGATGGATGACGTTGTTGTAGTTGCAAGTATTCGAGACTTGCATGTATTGCTATTTTCGAGATGATAACAAGATATCACTTTGTGTTGGATGATGATTATGAAGAGACTATTTGTATGTACATGCTATGATTACATTTGTGGTCTCGCAGGCATTTGTATGTGTATCATGATGAAATTTCTATGTGCTAAAGATTCTTCTACAAAGCCGGTTCAAATACAAAACAAATATGCCAAAAAAACTACTTAAATTAGCAGTAGCGAGTGTACAAAAGTTAGCAGCAGTGCCGCAATAGCAGTAGCGCGTCCTGCCAAAGAGCGCTAGCTCTACTAGCGGTAGCGAGCTTCCCATAACCGCGCTGCTGCTACACTTGTATAGCAGTAGCGCGGGTGGGCACGCGCTACTGCTATGAGTTAGCTGTAGCGCCGTATTAGTAGCGCGGGTACCCGCGCTACTGATACATCTAAAACCCGCGCTGCTGCTAGCCTTTTCCCTAGTAGTGATGGTGAGGATAGTAACTACCTCCCCGAGTTAGAGGAAGATGCCAGCCTCGGACCCGAGGATTTTATCATCCCCGAGGACCCCTACGAGCAAGAAAGGTTCCGGTGACAGCTCGTCAAGATTGCCCGTAGCATGAAAAAGAAACAAAGACAACTTCAAGCTGACCAAAACACCCTCAATGACAAATGGGTAGATTTTCTCAAAACCGAACAAGACCAGGAGCTATGGCATGAAGCCCAAGCCAAGTCCTACCCACATCAGCGTCTACTTCCAGAGTTCGATGAAGAAGACGCCGAACAGGTGCCATTCGGGCATGACCGAGTTGATCAACCTGATCGTCCTCCTCGGGGACACGACAAACCAACGACCGAAAACAGAACTCCCCCCATTGCTCACCGTGAAGGCAAGGACCCACTCCACTACCCCGAGCCATATGATTTGTGAACACGATTGAACGCAAACCCGGTCCCAGCAAGATCCATCTACGTATCCCGAGGACACGCACCGCTGGTCGGACTGACTATGAAGCCTGGTTAGACAGGCATGGTAGGGCTCGGGAGCAAGCATATCCTCGGATGCCAATCGATATTAGGCATGGCACGACTCATTTTGAAGGGCCCGCACATCCAATATTCTTTACAGACGAGGTCATGGAACATCAGTTCCCCGAAGGGTTTAAACCCATAAACATCAAAGCTTGCGACGGAACTACTGACCCAACTATGTGGATTGAGGATTTCCTTCTCCACATTCATATGGCACGGGGAGATGATCTCCACTCCATAAAGTACCTACCATTGAAGCTCAAAGGATCAGCGAGGCATTGGCTCAATAGCCTGCTCGAAGGCTCTATCGAGAGCTGGGATCTGCTTAAAGATGCCTTCAGGGCGAACTTCCAGGGCACATATGTTTGGCCTCTGAACACAGATGACCTTAGCCACATAATTCAGCAGTCTTGCGAGCCCGCTAGGAAATTCTGGAATCAGTTCTTAACTAAAAAGAACCAGATAGTCGATTGTCCCAATGCAGAAGCAATCTCCACTTTCCGGCATAGTATCCAAGACGAGTGGCTAGCGCGACAACTCGAACAAGATAAACTGAGAACCATGGCGGCCCTTACCTCTCTTATGACCTGCTTTTCGCGGGCGAGGGCAGCTGGCTGGCTCATGGCACTCACGACAATGAGGCCAGGACCTCATAGGTACGCGATGGTAACAACAGACCGTGGCGCAACAAGAACAAGCTTTAACATAAAAATAGCGGAAATGACGTCTAGGAAGCAGCGGTCAAAGTTGGGTTCAGCAACCCAAGGATGGTCATACTGCACTTGATAAGATCCCCGAAAAGCCTTGCGAAATACATGGCACTTCGGATAAACCTGCAAACCACACAAACTGACACTGCTGGATTATCAAGCAGGCCGGGAAGATTGCAGTCGAAGGCCAGGGCAAGAGCTAGTCTCGTAGAGAGAACGAGATGAACCTTAGCGGCCCAACAATGGAGGCCACAAACCTCCCAACGTAAAGGAGGTTGAGGGAGTCCTGGACTAAGGGGTCCTCGGACAGCCGGACTATATACTTTGGCCGGACTATTGGACTATGAAGATACAAGATAGAAGACTTCATCCCGTGTCCGAATGGGACTCTCCTTTGCGTGGAAGGCAAGCCTGGCGATTCGGATATGTAGATTCCTTTCTCTGTAACCGACTTTGTGTAACCCTAGCCCCCTCCGGTGTCTATATAAACCAGAGGGTTTAGTCCTTAGGACGACAATCATAATCTCATAGGCTAGACTTCTAGGGTTTAGCCATTACGATCTCGTGGTAGATCAACTCTTGTAATACTCCCATCAAAATCAATCTAGCAGGAAGTAGGGTATTACCTCCATAGAGAGGGCCCGAACCTGGGTAAACATTGTGTCCCCTGCCTCCTGTTATCATTAGCCCTGGACGCATAGTTCGGGACCCCCTACCCGAGATCTACCGGTTTTAACACCGACATTGGTGCTTTCATTGAGAGTTCCACTGTGATGTCGAAGATAGGCTTGATGGCTCGCCTTGTCATCAAGGACAACATCACCTCCAGGGGAGCCCTGGCTTCAGGCTAAACCCTCCGGTTGGGCGGCTTTACCATGGCCGCCCGTTCGGCCGTCGGCCAACGATGACCTCTTGGGTCATCGAAAATCGCCTTCACGTCAGCTCAGAATACTCCGAACAGATGGATACGGTGGAGTTGTCGTCTTTAAACGAACTCCTGGATCGCATCGCCGCCTTGGGAGTCGCTACGAACTACGATCGGATTGGACTTTAACCCGATCATAGAGAAATTGAATCTCCACCGATCACCCATCATATACCGGTAGTGGAGGAGCCATGCGATGACTCTTCCCCTAGGTTGAGGACGAACTATGTTCAGATATTCGAGATCACAGAGCCTGATACTCGCTTGTGGGAAGAGATGCCCCGTATTCCAAGCTTAGACTCGGACCGTGGGCCGGAAAAAAGGGTTGATACCCCGGAGTCCGAATTGTTAAGCTCAGAATTTTCTCAAGCTCCGGATCCCAGATTGGGTCAGGTTTCAGACTTAAATCCACCCACCCACCCAGATATAAGCGATCTCACATACATCAGACAGCAGTCACTGGAAACGGTCCATCACTTTTGGGCCAGATTCCTCCTTGTCAAGGACAGGATCAAGGACTGCCCGATGAAGACGCAATCTCATTATTCTGCAAAAACTGTACGGACAAGGGAATCCTCAATGCAATCAATCACCGTCATGTATCACACTTCGTTGACTTGGCAACTATAGTACAGAAGTACTGCGCAATGGAAAGCGCCTGGAAAACTCAGGCAGCCTCTTGGGAGCCACTGGTTTCCAATAAACCCCTCATCCGGACAAAAAGGATGCACCATCGTCGGTCGCCCGATCCAATAACAAACAAATCAAAGCCTACTACGGGGCGCGGAACCATTCTGGAGGGATGGCTTGATAGGCCATGCAAGATACACACAACACCGGATATCGTACCAACCCACAGCCTTAGAGCATGTTGGATACTCCGGCAGGTGGCCAAAAACAGCGAGGGTCTCCTCACCAAAAGTACCACAAAGCAACATCCCATGGAAGACAACAACCCTACAGTGCTGACAGTCTTCGAGACTTTTGCCTCAAACAATATGCGCAAAAGGGAACTCCGCGACCTCAGTGAAGTCTGCCAAGTTGCAGCAATAAACCCCTGGAACGACACTGCCATAACTTTCAACGCCAGTGATGAACCAAAATTCAGAGCAGTCCGGGGACCTGCTGCATTGGTCCTTAGTCCAATTGTGGATGGCTTTCAGCTCACCAAAGTGCTCATGGACGGCGGCAACAGACTGAACCTCATCTACGAGGAAACCCTCAACAAAATGGAAATAGACAGGAGCCGCATTGAGCAAAGTAATACGACCTACCGAGGAATTATTCCCAGTCAGGAGGCAATGTGCGGGAAAAATCACACTCGATGTGGTATTCAGCACGCCGGAGAATTATTGGTCCGAAGAGATAACCTTTCAAGTGGCCCCTTTCAATAGCGGATATCATGCCCTGTTAGGGCGAGACACATTTGCAAGCTTCCAAGCTATACCCCATTACGGGTACATGAAGCTCAAGATGCCCAGGCCCAATGGAATCATCACTCTTGCCAGTGATCCGGACATAGCACTCCACGCCGAAAACAAAACCGCCGCCTTGGCCCTCGAGGCATTGTCTAAAGCCCTCGCTGCCGAAGAATTAACCGCATTGCGCTCCATGGTGGATAGGCACGGCGTGATACTTGATAAGTGATCCAAATCCACCTCCTTCAAACCAGCAGACAAAATAGTAAAATTCTAGGTCCACCCAAAGGACTCCATGAAGACAACATCCATCGGGGCACAGATGGAACCCACGGTCGACGCCGCACTGCAGGCGTTCCTACGCGAAAACTGGGACATATTTCCCTGACACCCTTCTGATATGCCAGGAATCCCACGCAGGATGGCAGAACATAGCTTAAACATATTGAAGGGATACAAGCCGGTCAAGCAAAAATTACGGCGCTTTTCCGAACCCAAACGACAAGCCATGGGAGAGGAGCTAGCCAAGTTACTCGAAGCCGGATTCATCAGAGAGATAAAACACCCGGACCGGCTGGCAAACCTGGGGATGGTACCAAAGAAGGATAAATCCTGGCGCCTATGCGTCGATTTCAAGGACCACAACAAGGCTTTCCCTAAGGATCCCCTTCCCCTCCCCTGCATTGATCAGATCATCGATGCTACCGCAGGACATGACTCGCTGTGTTTCTTCGACGCATACTCCGGATACCATCAAATTAAGATGAAGGAGTCCGATCAAGCTGCAACGGCATTTATCACCCCATACGGGCCTTTCTGCTTCAACACTATGCCTTTCGGGCTCAAAAATACTGGCGCCACCTATCAACGCATGATTCAAACATGCCTGGAAAAACAAATTGGCAAGACGGTTGAAGCATACATGGATGATGTAGTCATCAAGACTAGGCATTCAAATCCTTAATAGACGATCTGCGTCTCACATTCGACAACCTCCGAACATATGACATCAAGCTCAATCCAAAAAAGTGCATTTTCGGCATTCCCGTTGGAAAACTTCTGGGCTTCATCGTTTCCAATAGAGAAATTGAGGCAAACCCAGCTAAAATCCAAGCTTTGTCACAGTTGACTACACCAACAGACCTTAAACAAGTCCAAAAATTATCCAGATGTGTCGCAGCTCTAAGCCGCTTTATCTCCAGGTTAGGAGAAAAGGCATTGCCACTCTATCGCCTTCTCCTACGCACCGATCACTTCGAGTGGACGGACGCAGCAATAGCCGGAGTGGAAGGAATAAAGGCTCTTCTAGAAAGCAACCCAATCCTCGCCGCGCCAAACGTTGGCGAACCCATGTTATTATACATATCGGCCACACACCAAGTTGTGAGTGCGGTGCTCGTCGTCGAACGAGAGGAGGACAGACACAAATTTCCGCTCCAGAAGCCGGTATACTACGTATCCACTTTCCTCACACCATGCAAATCCCGATACCCTCATTACCAAAAAATAGCATACGCGGTTTTCATGGCATCCCGGAAGCTATGACACTACTTTCAAGAGTGCTCGATAACGGTGGCCTCTGAAGTACCTCTCAATGACATAATAAACAACCGCGATTCTATGGGCCGGATTGCCAAGTGGGCCATTGAGCGCCTCCCATTTGACATATCATACAAACTGCGCCTCACAATTAAATCCCAGGTATTGGCCGACTTCATTGCTGAATGGACAGAGGCCGAACTCCCTAAAGAGTACGACACATATTCCAACTGGGTCATGCACTTCGACGGCTCCAAAATGCTGGCAGGACTAGGAGTAGGTGTTGTCCTAACATCCCCTACTGGAGATACTGTTTAGTACGTCATACAAATATTATTCACGGACTCCAACAATGCAGCCGAATACGAAGCTTTATTGCATGGTCTTCGGATGGCCGTCTCTATGGGCATACAACGCCTGGAAGTGCGCGGGGATTCAAACCTCGCAATATCTCAAATAAATTGAGATTTCGATGCCAAAGATCCAAAGATGGCGGCTTACTATAACGCCATTCTCAAAATGTCGGCTCGCTTCGAGGGGCTCGAGTTTCACCATGTGGCTCGAGAAAGTAATCAAGCAGCAGATGTCCTTGCTCGCATTGGCGCTAAGCGCGACCCCGTCCCACCTAACATATTTCTGGAAAGGCTCTTCAAGCCATCCATGGTGTGGCAGGGGGAGAGCGGAAATACCAATCCGGATTCGAAGACCGCCCCAGATTCCGAAGACACCGACATAATCGAGGGCTCAGCCACCGAAACTACACCATCGGCCCATCTCATCATGGCAGTCATCGCCCCATGGACCGAACCCTTCTTGGCCTACCTCAATAGGCGAGAACTTCTCGAGGATCAGAATGAGGCACGCTGCATTGTGCGGTGATCTAAAGCCTACAAGGTTCACGAGAGAGAACTCTATAAGCAAAGCGCTACCGGAGTACTTCAAAGGTGTATCTCCAAGGACGAAGGGCGGCAACTCTTGGCTGAAATTCATGCCGGTCTCGGTGGTCACCACGCTGCAGCTCAGGCCCTTGTAAGTAAGGCCTTCCGTACAGGTTTCTATTGGTTGACGGCCCGAGCAGACGCACAGGACTTTTCGCCAACCAAAGCCATATGCCACCCACCGCTTTACAAACAATCCCCATCACCTGGTCTTTTGCGGTCTGGGGGCTTGATATGGTCGGACCCCTCAAAGGGGGAAGCCATAAGAAAAAATATCTGTTGGTCATGGTGGAAAAATTCACTAAGTGGATAGAGGCCAAACCAGTTAAAATGGCAGAAGCTGGACAAATGATAGACTTTATATTCGGTGTTGTGCACCGTTATGGTGTTTTGCACAACATCATCACCGACAACGGCTCCAATTTCACAGCCGATGAGGTGAAAGCCCGGTGTGCCAATCTGGGTATCAAGCTCGACTACGCCTCCGTCTATCACCCACAAACCAACGGCTAAGTCGAACGAGCCAATGGTCTTATTATGAGAGGCATTAAACCCAGACTAGTGCGGTCTTTGAAAGAATAAGACAAGCACTGGGTGGAAGAGCTTGACTCCATACTCTGGGGGCTGCGGACCACGCCCAATCGTTCTACCGGATATACACCCTTCTTCATTTTGTATGGCACAGAGGCTGTGTTACCCTGCGACATTTTTCATGACTCACCTCGAGTGCACATGTATGAAGAGAGAGAAGCCGAGTTGGATCGGCAGGACAGCTTAGATGCCTTGGAGGAGGAGCACGATGTTGCAAAAGCCCGTTCTGCATTCTACCAACAACAGGCCCGCAGATATCAAAGCAGAGAAGTACGGGCCAGGACTTATTATGTTGGCGAACTCGTTCGACGCTTGCCGGAGAAGAAAAATGACAAACTCAAGCCCAAGTGGGAGGGTCCCTTCATCATTGATGAAGTTCTCACCAGAGGAGCGTACCGCCTGCGTAATGCATCAGACAACCGCCTAGAGCCGAACCCATGGAACGCGGCCAGACTCCGAAGATTCTATGCCTAGCGCCGGACTGTTCATTCGTCCCCCTCCTCCCCTTTTTTTCATTATTTATTTTTCTCTCCTTTCACTTTTCTTTCTTTTTTTATTTAGAGCTATAAAGCTTTTGTATGGTTAAACCGTACACCTAAGATGCATACAATTCTTAATACGTATGTCAGTTATACCTGGGGGCTTCTTGTACAAAAGCTTATTCTTATTATTTTCCGAGCATCAAGCTCACTACATATCTATTTTTTCCACGTATGTACCTTTTCTTCGCCACTATATGCATTGATATGACTTAAGTTTTGGCCAAGCTGGGTTGCCTGGCTCATGTTCTTATGCCCTACGTCCCTGTTAGTTTGGCTAGGGCATAAAGGGAGCACCTCTACAATTGTTACTGCCGGGTCATCCGGATGTGTACCTCATACTACGTGTAGCCGAAAGCTAGCGTTCTTAAGGGAATATTCGGTCGGCGGACTAAAGATGTTTCTACTTGTCACTTTATGAACCCCCAGATGTTATGCATGTTGTGGTTTTTTCAAACGCAGTTCGGACATGCACATTAATGCATGTTACCAGGGAAAGGAACCCTTAACGGAGCTATTCTCTCTGGAAGATGTTTCTTACAATCAAAATGTAATATAACATAACTAGTCGGATACTTGTCTGTTCAAGCAACCATGACCCCTACGCCTGGCTTCCATGCGTACCCTGGTTTACATTACCGACCGGGTATTCGGAAGCACTCTGCACCTTCGGGTCCGGAGGTTGAAGCGAAAAGGTCTGCCATGACAAGCGTTTTACAATTCATCTTGAGACATTAATTTTTCAAATGAAGTACATAGTCACTTAGACTCAAACACTTCTTCTTCTATGCCATCTAACAAGCTATCTAGCCTACAATCCTGCTGGGAATACTTGGCGGCTACTTGAACCTGGTCATATACCAAACTAACAGGAATTTCTTCTCCATTTGACCCTATAGGTCCGAACCCGGACCATATGATTCGGGTCAAGCTTGGTATACCGAGTTTTCACCATTGCCCAGGCTTCTCGCGCACCTTCCTGGCAGGCCGATATCTTCCATAATCGGAAGCGTTGCCGCGCTCCCTTGAATAGTTGTACAAACCCCTCCATACTTCCTAGAGGAGAGTCGGATGGCCATAAGGCCTTGGCCATACTTCGCATCGCCTGCCAAGCTCTCTCGTGCATTTGCGACAGCTCTTGTAGCAGATCGCTCAATGATCCGGACACCTCCTCTTCGTGACGGCCCGTCAATATACCTACAGACATAATTATTGTCAGTTTCTTTCTTTGCCGAACTATTTAAAGGTAAGTCCGAACACATACTAAATATGCCGCCTCACAGCTTCTTATTCTCCTTCACGGAGTCAGCTAGCTGGGCCCGCACATCTTTTAGCTCTTCGCCGAGCTTGGTGTTGGCATCTTGGAGTTTGTTCTTCTCCGCCTTGACCTGTGTCAGGATACGTTCGCCTGCGGCCAGTTGCCATTGAGCTCCTGGAACTCCCACTTGTGCAACCTTTGGTGCCTTTGTCATAAGATTTGCACCTACATTAATAATACTGGTATATGATTATGTTTTCTCGATTGAGGGGAACATTACCAGACGCCGCCTTCCATGGATTTCTCCAGTTCGGCGGTAGCAGCAGTCAGCTGGTCCTGACACTTTTTTTAGCTCTTGAGACAACAAATTGTTCTTCTCTATGAGCACCTAGTCATATAACGATCCTTAAATCAGTTGTACCAACTGTTTCAAGTCTCGGGGGCTACTGGTATAAGATTATCAGTTTTGTACAAATGTGTACTTACCCGCATATCTTTCAAATACAGGTCTGTGGCTCTTGTAAGCCCATCTCGAGCAGCTTGGATGTAAGCATCACCCGAGTTGAAGGCCTTGAAGGCCTCTTCAGAAAAACCAGGGTCGCGAAGAACGGCTGTAAGGGCATATTTATCCCTAAGTGTTTTGGTGATTGATGACAATGCTTTTGCGGACTAATTGTGTGCCTTGAGTTCCTCAGATACTTCATCATTAGGCACAAGACGATTCGGTGCCCCTCGGAGACTATCGAAGCCGGCGTTGTTCTACGTTTCACTTTGGTGGAGTTGAGTCATAGGAGAGCCGTACTATTAAGAGGGGGTCCGCGTCGGAAAGGTAGGGTGGAATCACACGTACACTTGTCCCTCCTTTCCTTGCACTTTGGAGCTACCCGTCGTTATCTTGGTTGTGTGGAAAACTGGCGACTACTACTGTTCTTGCGGTAGTACCGCAGGTACAAGCGGTAGTACCGCGGCGTGTCACGGTAGTACCGCCCCTTTGGTGCGGTAGTACCGCGGCACCCTGGCCTAGTGCCGCTCCGGTGCGGTAGTAGGGGCGGATGTAATTTTTTACATCTGCGCCCCCCACGGTAGTACCGCTCGGCCAGCGCGGTAGTACCGCGGGGGTCCACGATAGTACCGCTCCCTAGGAGTTGTAGTACCGTGCCCCTTCGACCTAGTACCGCAGTGTCGCGGTAGTAGGCGCGGATGTAATTTTTTACATCCGCGCCGACCACGGTAGTACCGCGCCTCTCAAGCGGTAGTACCGCGTCGGGTTTTTGCACCACCCTAGTTTCTGCGGAAGTGGGCACGGATGTAATTTATTTCATCCGCGCCCTTCCCAGGCCGTGACCCTCCTGCCTTGCGGTAGTACCGCAAGGGGGAGCGGTAGTACCGCGCAAGCGGTAGTACTGCCCCTTCGTCAGGCTTGTTCCGGCCTGTGCAGTTGCCACGGTAGTACCATGGTCATCCACGGTAGTACCGCGCGGCGTCGCGGTAGTACCGCTTCCTTGGAGCGGTAGTACCGTGAGTCGCGGGCAGAACTTGTGGATAACGGTTGGATTTTCTCCACGACTATATAAGGGATGTCTTCTACCTCTAGTTGACTACCTCTTCCACCTCTAAGCTCCATTGTTGCTCCAAGCTCCAATTTCGCCCGATCTCTCTCCCTAGCCAATCAAACTTGTTGATTTGCTCGGGATTGGGTGACAAGGGTCCGATCTACACTTCCACCAAAGGATATTTGATTCCCCCCAGTTATCCCTCGCGGATCTTGTTACTCTTGGGTGTTGAGCACCCTAGACGGTTGAGGTCACCTCGAAGCCATACTCCATTGTGGTGAAGCTTCGTGGTGTTGTTGTTGTTGGGAGCCTCCGATTGTTGTGGAGATTGCCCCAACCTTGCTTGTAAAGGTTCGGTCGCCGCCTTCAAGGGCACCAATAGTGGAATCACGGCATCTCGCATCGTGTGAGGGCGTGAGGAGAATACGGTGGCCCTAGTGGCTTCTTGGGGAGCATTGTGCCTCCACACCGCTCTAACGGAGACGTACTTCCCCTTAAAAGGAAGGAACTCCGGTAACACATCCTCGTCTCCACCGGCTCCACTCTTGGTTATTTCGTGCCTTTACTTTCGCAAGCTTACTTATTGTTACCTCTCTTGCTTGCTTGCGTGCTAGTTGATATTGCATCATATAGGTTGCTCACTTAGTTGCACATCTAGACAACCTATTTGTTGCAAAGTTTAATTTGGTAAAGAAAAGCTTAAAATTGTTAGTTGCCTATTCACCCCCCTCTAGTCAACCATATCGATCCTTTCAATTGGTATCAGAGCCTCGTCTCTTTATTAAGGACTTTGTCGTCCGAAGAGTATGGTTGACACCAACGATGGTGCGGAGGAACACTCCGGTGTGAATCCCATCTCATCTTCGGCCGAAGGGGGAACCTCGGTCTCTCGTGAGGAGTTCAATGTGGCTTTAGACACATTGAAAACCTCCATGACGGCCGAGGTTAAAAGCATGTTTAATGATTTCCTAGAGGGTCTTAAACTATCTACCGCGCCTATGAAAGTGGGTGATCCTACTAACAAGGTGACGGATGCTATCTCCGACAAGGGGGAAGCTAACAATGAAAAGAGTCCTTCTACTAGTGGTAGAAATGGCACCGGCATCTTTGCCCATGTGGAACCCCCGGTTTATGGAGGGCCTATCCCCTCCACTCATTTGAATCATGCCGGTCCACCTCCTAAATATGAGAAACATGAAGATTTTGATAATTGGGTCTATCGCTTTAAGCATCATTTGAAACATGTGAACACTAACCTTTGGAGAATCATTGAAGAAGGTTTTTATCCTCATGACCCAAGCAACTTCACCCCTCGAGAAGCTGTGGACAATCAATTCAATGAGAGTGCTCTCTTCATCATCCAAGATGCAATCCTTCCCGAAGATCTCCCTGACCTTTGACCCCATGTCGTGGCTAAAGAAGCATGGAAATGTGTCGAGGGTCTCTATCGTGGAAGTGCTAGCATTCAACGGTCCAACTATGAAATGGTGCAAGATGAAGCCGATGAGTTTGCAATGAAAGAAGATGAAGAACCTCGTGAGCTCTTTCGAAGAGTGACCAAACTCGCGGTGGCACTTCGAGATCATGGAAGCAAGGACACGGATGACAATTGGATCAAGCGGAAGTTCCTCAAGGCCATGATGCCCTACAACAAAGCCATGTCCTCCGTCATTCGTCAACGACCGGACATCCACACCATGACCTCAAGTGAAGTGTTGGATGAGTTCGTTGCAATGAGCATCTTGGACAAGACCGCCGACAATGCGGTGCTCCATTCTCAAAGAGCAAAGAAGCCTAACCTTGCTTTGAAGGCCAAGGTTATTGTGGAAGAAGAGGAAGAAGTGGAAGATGAGGAAAGCAACCCCGAAGACACCAAGTTTGACTACCATGAGCACATGGCCCTTGCTTCAAGACAATTTTGGAGCAAGAAGAGCTCAAGACCCAACTTCAACAAGAACAACTCAAGTGGCGTCAAGGGCAAGCAACGAGTTAGAACTTGCTTCAACTGTGGAAATGTGAGCCATTTCGTTGCGGATTGTCCTTATGAGAAGCAGGAAGACAATGGTGGCAAGTTCATTCAGAAAGACAAAGCCAAGTCCTTCCCCAACAAAAACAACTTCGCCAAGAAGACTCCCACTCGTGGGTTGGTGGTTCAAGAAGAATACCAAGAGGATGACGATGATGATGAGAATGAAGAAGCAACGGCCATGTCATCCATTGCCATTGCTACTCCCCGGGTGTCTCTCTTCGAATCACCCAACGAAAACATCACTGCTAGATGCCTCATGGCTAAGGCTTCAAACAAGGTAACCCCCAACATCACAACCACCATCATTACTAATCCCTCCGTGGAGGATTGCATTGATGGACATGTTGAGTCTAATGAGGAAGTGAACGAATTTGAGTCTTTTATGAGTAAGCTCAAGGGAAAGTCCAAGAAGCACTTTGTTGCTCTCTTGGAATAACTTGGTGAGGCCAATGACATGATCGAGGCTCACGAAGAAACCATCTCCAAGATGGAAGGTCATAGTCATGACTATGCCGATGAGATATCGGATCTCTCTAATGCTCTTGAGGAAGAGCGTGTGCATCGTTTGACTCTTGAGGAGTCACACAATGATGACCATGCTAAGTTAAAGAAAGATCTTGATCATGCTCTTGTCATGTCTCGTGTGCTAACCTCCGAGAAGGCTAAACTTGGGGTTGATCATGCTAGACTCAAAGAGGAGTTTGAGATACTTGACAAGGCCCACAAGGTCTTGAAGGGTACTCATGCTAGCCTCAAAGAGTCTCATGCTCAACTCCAAGTTAAGCTAATCAAGGAAAAGGCCACCTTTCCTCATATGGTATTAATTGATAATGCATGTGCTACTAACCCTTGTTGTGAGCATGTGCATCTTGTGGAGGAAAATGCCAAGTTGAAGGATCAACTTGAGAAAGGCCTTGTGACATGCATTCAAGGTGAGAAAAACCTCAATGACCTTTTGAGCAATCAAAAGGAAGTTGTGGCCAAAGAAGGAATTGGGTTTGCACCCAAGTCCAAGAGCAAGAAGAAGAAGAACAACAAGGCCAATCGTCCTCCTCCCCTCAAACAAGCGTTCATGAAAGAGGGAGAGGGTGCTTCTAAGAAGAAGAAGGAGAAAGTGAAGGAAGTTGCTGTCCAAAAGGGCAAAAGCATTTCCTCAAACAAAGTCGGCGACTTTAACCCTTCATATGTATTGTGCCGTGCTAGTGATGGACATGTTTATGCTAGATTTGTTGGTTCTTCTTATGAGTACATTGAATGGTCTATTTGGGTTCCCAAGACCCTTGTTACTAACATCAAAGGACCCATTACTAAATGGGTACCTAAAACCAAGCATTGATCTCGTGTAGGTGTTTGCTTCCGGTGGGGGATCATGGTTGCTCGATAGTGGAGCAACAAATCATATGACCGGGATCAAGGACTTGGTGGTGGACGTGCAAGAGATTCCATCTATGCCCACCAATGTCGAGTGGGGTGATGCATCACATTCTAAGGTATTGGGTCTCGGCAAGGTTGTCATTTCTCATGATCTAACGATCGAGAAAGTCATGCTTGTTGAGTCCCTTGCATTCAATTTACTTTCTGTTCGTCAACTTGCACTCATGGGCTTTGCTACATTCTTTGATATTGATACCGTGGCCCTCTTGTGGAGCAAGACTCTTAAAGTAGCCTTTATTGGGCATGTCGAGAACGGCCTCTATGTGGTTAACTTTTCGGAGCAACCCACTAAGACCGCGACTTGCCTAATGGCTAAAGTTGACGTGGGATGGCTTTGGCATCGCCGTTTAGCCCACGTCAATATGAGATCTTTGCAAAGTCTTCTCAAGGGGGACCATGTCCGTGGACTAACAAATGTTAGTTTTGCCAAAGATCGTGCTTGCAGTGCTTGTATCAAAGGAAAGCTTCATGAAAAGGCTCACCCTCCCTCAACCATCATTTACTCGAAGAGACCCTTGGAGCTCCTTCACATGGATCTCTTAGGGCCTCCATCTTTTGATAGTCTTGGAGGAAGAAAGTATTGCTTGGTGATTGTGGATGATTATTCAAGATACACTTGGGTATACTTCTTCAAGAGGAAGAGTGAGACCCAACAAACCGTCATCAACTTTGCAAATGAAGCTCAACGTCAACATGATGCAAAGATCTTGACAATAAGAAGCGACAACGGCACCGAGTTCAAGAACTACACCTTGGATGAGTTTCTTAGTGATGAGGGGATCAAGCATCAATATGCGGCACCTTATACCCCTCAACAAAATGGTGTTGCGGAGAGGAAGAACCGGATGTTGATGGATGCGGCAAGGACCATGATGGCGGAGTTCAAGTCTCCGTACAACTTTTGGGCCGAAGCCATCAACACCGCATGTCATGCATCCAATCGGCTCTATCTTTGCAAAGGCTTGAACAAGACTCCGTATGAGATTCTCACCGGCAACAAGCCCAACCTCAAGTACTTCCGGGTGTTCGGTTGTAAGTGTTTCATTCTCAAGAAAGGTGTTCGGTTGTCTAAATTTGAAGCTAGAGCTCATGAGGGCATATTTGTTGGTTATGCTACAAACTCTCATGCTTACCGTGTCCTCAACAAGTCCACTGGACTCATTGAGGAGACGTGTAACGTAGAGTTTGACGAAAATAACGGCAACCAAGTGGAGCAAAGTGGTACTTGTGATATAGGTGATGAAATTCCTCCCCAAGCCATAAGAAGAATGGGTATTGGTCAAATCCTACCCATTAAGGAACCCCTTGTGGCCAAAGGAGAAGGACAATGCTCTACTCATGTAGAGCCATCACTTCATCAAGACCCACACGCTTCCGAAGAACAAAGTGAAGGCCCTCAACCTCGTGAACAAGACCAAGGGCAAGATCTACCTCAAGACGGTGGTGAACCACCAAATGATGCCCAAGGTCAAGTTCTCCCCCTCGAGCGAGTTCAAGATCAAGAGCAACCTCAAGATCAAGAACAAGCTCAAGACGGCGCTCATGATTATCAAGTCAACCCTCCACCTTCCACACCCGAGGAGGAATTAGAGCGTCGTGCCGCGAAGATTGCTTCCAAGCTCACCACCCAAGGCCATCTCATAGAAAACGTGGTTGGAAGCCTAAGAAAGGGGGTAAGCACTCGTAGACAATTGGCAAACTATTGTGAACATCACGCGTTTGTCTCTTGTGTCGAACCCCAAAAGGTCTATGAGGCGCTCGAAGACTCGGATTGGCTCAATGCCATGCATGAAGAACTCAACAACTTCGAGTACAACAAGGTGTGGAGATTGGTGCCAAGACCATCCGGGAATCACAACGTCATTGGAACCAAGTGGATCTTCAAGAACAAGCAAGATGCTCATGGGAACATCATTCGCAACAAGGCAAGATTGGTAGCACAAGGCTACTCCCAAGTCGAGGGTAGCAACTACGGTGAAACTTTTGCTCCCGTTGCTCGTCTTGAATCCATTCATTTGTTGATTGCTTATGCTTCCCATCACAACTTTAAGTTGCAACAAATGGATGTGAAAAGTGCTTTTCTTAATGGTCCTATTAATGAGTTGGTCTATGTCAAGCAACCCCCCGGGTTCAAGGATCCCTACTTTCCGGATCATGTGTATCAACTCGATAAGGCACTCTATGGCCTTAAACAAGCCCCACGTGCGTGGTATGACCACCTTACCGAGTTGTTACAAGATCGTGGATTTGAAGTAGGGCTAATCGACCCCACTCTTTTTACTAAGAAGGTCAACGGGGAGTTGTTTGTATGCCAACTATATGTTGATGATATTATCTTTGGTTCCCCTAACAAAGCTTTCAATGAAGAATTTGCCGCTCTCATGACCTCCAAGTTTAAGATGTCTTCGATGGGAGAGTTGAAGTTCTTCCTTGGTTTCGACATCAAACAAAGAAGAGAAGGAACCTTCATCAACCAAGCCAAATACACTCAAGACATGCTTAAAAGATTCAAGCTAAGTGATGTCAAGCCGGCTACTACACCAATGCCTACCAAGTGCCAACTTGACATCGATCCCAATGGTAAAGCGGTGGATCAAAAGGTATATCGATCCATGATTGGCTCCTTGCTTTACCTTTGTGCATCTAGACCGGATATCATGTTGAGTGTGGGGATGTGTGCATGTTTTCAAGCCGCACCAAAGGAAAGTCACTTTGTGGCGGTCAAGCGAATCTTTCGATATTTGGCTCATACCCCAAACTTTGGCTTATGGTACCCAAGAGGAGCAAACTTCAAGCTTGAAGGTTTCACGGATTCCGATTGGGCGGGAGACAAAGTGGATAGGAAGTCCACTTCCGGAGGGTGCCAATTTCTTGGTTGCTCCTTGGTAAGTTGGTCTTCCAAGAAGCAAAGTTGTGTGTCTCTCTCGTCCACCGAAGTGGAGTATGTGGCGGCCGGTAGTTGTTGTGCTCAACTCCTATGGATGAGGCAAACTTTAAAGGAGTACGGTGTCATTTGTGACAAAGTGCCTCTTTGGTGTGATAATGAAAGTGCCATCAAGATTTCTCTCAACCCGGTGCAACACTTCAAGACGAAGCACATTGAGATTCGGTATCACTTCATCCGAGATCACATTAGGCGAGGGGAGATCGAGCTCAAGTATGTCAACACTCATGATAACCTTGCAGATATTTTCACGAAGCCCTTTGATGAAGCAAGATTTCGCGAGTTAAGGCATGAGCTAAATATCATTGATTTGAGCAATGTGACTTGAACCCGTGCACCCCCCACCACACTCAACTTGTTGTCTAGTTTAGGTGTAGGCATGGACATAGGGGGAGTGTTGTTCTCTCAATGAACTCTCCCTCCCCCCATTATGCATAAATAGATCACCTCTTTCACATTAGCCATTTTTGATGGTACTTGTGCTTCAAAGACGAGTTTTGGTCATGGGCCCAAGGATAATTCTTCGCGGTGCCATACCTTTCAACTCAAACATAGGTGGCTTCGGCCACCGCCCTCTCTCCTCGAGAGAATGTGTCTCTTGGTGGTTTCTTGCTGTTTCTCTTGTGGTTGCTTGTGTGTGTCTGTTTTCCGTGCAAAGGCGTTCTTTTTTCTCTCTTGTTTGAAACCTTCGGTGTCGTGAGCTC
Source organism: Triticum timopheevii (assembly GCA_963921465.1). Classification (NCBI taxonomy): domain Eukaryota; kingdom Viridiplantae; phylum Streptophyta; class Magnoliopsida; order Poales; family Poaceae; genus Triticum; species Triticum timopheevii. The sequence goes on from OY997266.1 coordinate 105,116,252, forward strand.
ACGGTACTACCGCGGTCGGCCACGGTACTACCGCGGCCAGCCATGGTACTACCGCTGATGGGAGCATGGTACTACCGCCCCCAAGCGGCAGTAACTTTTTACTGCCGCCTGGTTGAGTGGTACTACCGCCTCGGTGCGGTACTTCAGCCCGGGCGGTACTACCGCGATGACCCACGGTACTACCGCGCCGGTTCGAGCGCGTGGGGATAAGGCCGGGCAGGGGGAGTTCTAACTCCCCATACCCATTCGTCCTCTTTCTCTCCACGTCGTCTCTTCCTCTCCCATGCTCACGAACGGAGCCGGCGTTCATCGCCGGATCTCCTTCACCGGCTGCGCTCCCGTGATTCCGTCCGGTGGGATCGTTCCCCACCACGTGCTCTTGCTATGGGCCAAGGTTTTTCCCCAAATCCTTTTCCTTTTTGATTGTGTTTTGTCTCTTCTAGGTTTTGGGGGAGGCTTGTATGTTCTTGAGATTCCTAGACTAAATCTCTGCAAGAGTAGGATGAAGGAGTGTGGTATTGCATAGGATTTACACTTGTATTGTTGTCTTGCGCTAGATCTGATCACCGTAGCACCGCCATGGCTTCGCGGTTCTTTTTCAGATTCAAATCCTGTTCGATCTGACGCGACGCGGTACTACCGCCCGTAGGGCGTGGTACTACCGCTCGCACGGTACTACCGCCCCTAGGGCGCGATACTACCGCGCAGCGTGCGGTACTAAAAGTTTACTACTGCCCCAGCCACGGTACTACCGTGACCCCGCATGGTACTACCGCGTCTGGAGCTGTATTAAGCCTTTAGTACCGCAAACCATGGTAGATCTACCGTTGCTCACATCTATCGCATGCCAACTTTCTCGTTTATCTTCTATGGGTTTCATGTGCTGTCTTATGGCCTTTGCATTGATTCTTTTCACCTTTTGTTTTGGTGCTTTGCGTGTGTGTCTCAGGTGGTGGCTCTCGCCGGTCCAATCCCATTCGTGACACTGGCTCCAAGTGTCTGCGCAACCCAGGAGAAGTTCCCGAGGGATCGTCTGCGTCCAAGCGTAATGTCAAGACCACAGCTAGCAAGCACAAGGAGCCCGCCAGGGGTATGGATGAGATAGGCCCTACAGAGTATGTCCGTCTCAGGCAGCTTCACCCTTATGTGACCCCATGCTCCACTGTCAGAGGGTGTGAACTGTTCTGGAACAAGACCCAAACCCAAATCTATTTGGATGTCATCAAGAATAAGCAGAATACCTATGTGGAAGTGAAGTGGATTGATATGCACCACATGAGGAAGGACAAGTTCCGTGATTACTTTGGGGAGGCTCTGGACTTGGTGGAGCAGTTTGGCATTGAGCATGTGATCTCTTTTCACCTGGACTATGACCCTGAGATCATATGTCAGTTCTTCGCTTCAGTGTACTTTCACTCCAATGACGAAAGAAGGATGACCTGGATGACCAATGGCCGCAAGCTGTCTGCTACCTGGAAGGAGTTCATGAATTTGCTTCAAGTTGCTGATGATGGACTTGACACTCCTGTGGGTGTTCGCCCTCATGGCAATGCTGACTCTGCCGACAAGGACAAGCTCACCCCGTTCATGGTTGAGAAGACGCTCGCCAATAGCAAGACAATTTTGGTTCTCAATCCCTTTCTGGATATCATGTACCGCATCTTCCGCAACTCCTTGTTCCCACGCATCGGTGACAAAGACAAGGTTCATGCCTATATGGTGGACATGATGCTTATTTGCCAGGAGGCTCGCTCGTCTCAGACTCAGCCACTTGATGTCTCTCACATCATGTGGTGTGAGCTTCGGTTTGCTGTGTTCAACTGCAAGGTGCCTATCTATGGGCCCTACCTGTTTCTGCTGATTTCGAAGACTTGGGATAAGATGTACCCTGAGGAGGAGTTCCTGGCTCCAGACTGGATTCGCCATGAGCCCATTTGTCTGCGGGTCAAACCCAACTGGGCTAACACTGCTACTCGTGCTGAGGCGTCTGCTGCTAGGGCTGCTGCTGTTGATGAGGATGTTGCTGGCATCGAGGGCCGTTCTGCTAGGACCTCTCAGAGTGACTCTAGGCCATCTTGGGCCAAGAAGTTGAAGGATAAGATGAAGTCTCTTTTCTGCATGCAAGCCAAGGGCCAGTACAGGGCTCACGTGGAGTCCAAGGAGAGTCGTCGCCGGCACAACAAGGTCTTGCAGCTCTATGGCGAGGATGTGTCTGGCGGGTCTGAGGAGCACATCACTCCTGAGACCGAGTGGATGGAGAAGCAAGGATACAGGTGGACTGATTCTGAGGAGGAGGTCGAGGAGTCCATTCCAGCTGCAGAGGCGTCTGACGAAGAGGCGTGGGACGACTTCTCTGCTTGAGCCACCTCTTGTGTGTGTAGGTGTCCTCTCTGCCTTTTTGGCATCTCGATGCCAAAGGGGGAGAGAGTGTAGGGATTTGCGAGTTTGTGTGTCGTGTGTTTGCTGCTTTCAGTTGAACTCTCTGCTGTTTTTCTCGTTTGAACCTTGGTTATCTTACCTCGTATGGTGTAAGACATATGCACTCTATCTATCCTAGCTAGCTTGTGTTATATTGTGCTACTTTCATGCTATGCTATGCTTATTATCATGTCTTGGTCTCTAAAATATAGGGGGAGTGTTGATCCTAGTTTGTGTGCCATGCAGTCCAAAGCATTCATCTAAAGTGCACACATCTAGGGGGAGCCCCGTCTATATTTTAGAGAAGTGGGGTTTGCCACTGCTCTAACTTATCTTATCTATGTGCAAATCCCGTGTTGTCATCAATACACCAAAAAGGGGGAGATTGTAAGGGCATATTTATCCCTAAGTGTTTTGGTGATTGATGACAATGCTTTTGCGGACTAATCATGTGCCTTGAGTTCCTCAGATACTTCATCATTAGGCACAAGACGATTCGGTGCCCCTCGGAGACTGTCGAAGCCAGCGTTGTTCTACGTTTCACTTTGGTGGAGTTGAGTCGTAGGAGAGCCGTACTATTAAGAGGGGGTCCATGTCGGAAAGGTAGGGTGGAATCACACGTATACTTGTCCCTCCTTTCCTTGCACTTTGGAGCTACCCGTCGTTATCTTGGTTGTGTGGAAAACTGGCGACTACTACTGTTCTTGCGGTAGTACCGCAGGTACAAGCGGTAGTACCGCGGCGTGTCACGGTAGTACCGCCCCATTGGTGCGGTAGTACCGCGGCACCCTGGCCTAGTGCCGCTCCGGTGCGGTAGTAGGGGCGGATGTAATTTTTTACATCCGCGCCCCCCACGGTAGTACCGCTCGGCCAGCACGGTAGTACCGCGGGGGTCCACGGTAGTACCGCTCCCTAGGAGTTGTAGTACCGTGCCCCTTCGACCTAGTACCGCAGTGTCGCGGTAGTAGGCGCTGATGTAATTTCTTACATCCGCGCCGACCACGGTAGTACCACGCCTCTCAAGCGGTAGTACCGCATCGGGTTTTTGCACCACCCTAGTTTCTGCAGAAGTAGGCACGGATGTAATTTATTTCATCCGCGCCCTTCCCAGGCCGTGACCCTCCTGCCTTGTGGTAGTACCGCAAGGGGGAGCGGTAGTACCGCGCAAGCGGTAGTACTGCCCCTTCGTCAGGCTTGTTCCGGCCTGTGCAGTTGCCAAGGTAGTACCGTGGTCATCCACGGTAGTACCGCGCGGCGTCGCGGTAGTACCGCTTCCTTGGAGCGGTAGTACCGTGAGTCGCGGGCAGAACTTGTGGATAACGGTTGGATTTTCTCCACGACTATATAAGGGATGTCTTCTACCTCTAGTTGACTACCTCTTCCACCTCTAAGCTCCATTGTTGCTCCAAGCTCCATTTTCGCCCGATCTCTCTCCCTAGCCAATCAAACTTGTTGATTTGCTCGGGATTGGGTGACAAGGGCCCGATCTACACTTCCACCAAAGGATATTTGATTCCCCCCAGTTATCCCTTGCGGATCTTGTTACTCTTGGGTGTTGAGCACCCTAGACGGTTGAGGTCACCTCGAAGCCATACTCCATTGTGGTGAAGCTTCGTGGTGTTGTTGTTGTTGGGAGCCTCCGATTGTTGTGGAGATTGCCCCAACCTTGCTTGTAAAGGTTCGGTCGCCGCCTTCAAGGGCACCAATAGTGGAATCACGGCATCTCGCATCGTGTGAGGGCGTGAGGAGAATACGGTGGCCCTAGTGGCTTCTTGGGGAGCATTGTGCCTCCACATTGCTCTATCGGAAATGTACTTCCCCTTAAAAGGAAGGAACTCCGGTAACACGTCCTCGTCTCCACCGGCTCCACTCTTGGTTATTTCGTGCCTTTACTTTCGCAAGCTTACTTATTGTTACCTCTCTTGCTTGCTTGCGTGCTAGTTGATATTGCATCATATAGGTTGCTCACTTAGTTGCATATCTAGACAACCTATTTGTTGCAAAGTTTAATTTGGTAAAGAAAAGCTTAAAAATTGTTAGTTGCCTATTCACCCCCCCTCTAGTCAACCATATCGACCCTTTCAACGGCCCTCCAGCGCCGATGATTCATGGCGCTTTCCACCTCGGAGTTTGTGGCGGATACTTTATCCCACTCCTCCGCAGAGGGACAATCCGGTGTCACTTCCGTGTTAGCCTCGGTCCTTGCGACAAGGTCCGAAATCCGGCTCGTGGAGGCACGACCGGCAGGATCCCCGGACATAGTCCGGTGAATGTTTTTTCTGATAAGACACAACGGATATTGTCATACTTTAAATGTGATGGCCATAGAGCATACTTAAAACAACCATACCTCTTTGCTAAAGGCTCGGTCTTGCGCTTCTATTGGCTTTCCTCTTCGAAGGCCTACCCATCATAGGCGCCGCCTTCTTGCGCGCTGCTTTAGGTGCCGCGTGGCGTGCTAATCGCCTCCCCTTTAGAGCATACTACAGTGTGGTGGGTAAGGCGGAAGAGGGAAATTCTCCCAAGGGACAAGTCTCCTAATTACATACATGCGACGCAGGGAGGAGACCAGGATAGTCGGCGATGATGGCCACTTCGGTGCCCTCACAGCTCGCCTGGTAAAACATCCCTTCCCCGAGCTCCATGAATATATCCGGATCCTCTTCAAATCCGGGATCAAGGGCCTGGTTGTGGTCCTATGGATGTGGTGCGGGGCTATGGATATCCCTGATGACTTTCCGCCATTCCTGTTATAAATGACAGACTAATATTTATGAAAAAGGACTCAGTGAGTTGATGGAGTAGAGTAGTGAGACGGAAGCTCACCCAGCTGGGAGGGTTGTACATGGAAAATCCATCCCTGGGCTTAATGTGGATGAACTCCTCCTCCTCCCCTTTGTATAATCCGGACAGTATTTTTGCCAAAGCAGCGTAAGTGTCCGGTCCCTTCCGACCATAGTGAGTGGCATCATCTTCTCCATTGAAGTGCCACATGGGGCACCCTCGGTATTGGAGTGTGGCTGAACCCCTCGCATTATGGATATCGCCATAACCTCGACTATTGACAATCCTGATTGAGCGAGCGTTTTTATCTTGCTCATAAGTTGGTGGACTTCCATGTTATCTTCCTCCCTAGGGCTTAGAGGGCGCCAGTTGAGGCGCTTCTTCAATGGAGTACTTGAATATTAAGGAAGACCCCTACGGATTGGGTCAGGAAGGGAGACGTCTTCAACATAAAACCATTCGGAAGGCCATTCTTCGGATGCCTTCTTTGGCGTACCGGATAGGTATCCGCTTCCGGCGATGAGCCATATCTCAGCTCCGCCCACTTGGAATATTGATCCCTCCTGATTTTGAGGGACGAGGCAAAATAGCTTCTTCCATAACTCAAAATGGGCCTCGCAACCCAGAAATAGCTCGCAAAGAGCAACATAACCCGCAATATGCAGGATGGAGGCAGGTGTGAAGTTGTGCAGTTGGAGGCTGTAGTACTGCAGAAGCCCTCGAAGGAATGGATGGATTGGAAATCCAACGCCTCTCAACAAATAGGGAACAAAACATACCCGTTCCCTCCTAGATGGGTTGAGGAACTTCTCCACCTGCTCCCCACCGTCGAAGGAAGCCAATCCGGCTCGTACGGGGACTAGATCTGCAGGAGGAAGGAATCCCTGGTTTGCAGCTTCACCAGCTGGCCGTGGGACACGGAACACTCTTCCCAATCACCCTGTTTGGGGCCATGAGGGCGCGAGGAGGAGCTGCGAGTGCTAGCCATGTTGGGGTGGTTTCTGCGGGCAGGCTCTGAGTATTCCTCGTTTGGGGGGATTAGATCTGAAGATCCCCGTCTCTTTAATAGACAATTTTCTCATGGTTAGGGTGGCAAGTGTAAAAATGCCCCGACCTCTCGCATTCGCTCAACACATGCAAACTGAAATCATGAAGGTGCAGAAGCCGAGGAGCGCGGCTTTAAATGGAAAGCCGGATACCGCTCTTTAAGTCAGGTACTTTGGAGTATTCAGAGAATGAACCCGCCTTGCAATGCCGAAGACAATCTGTGCGCTGGACTCATCGTCATTGAAGCCTAGTTCGGGGGCTACTGAGGGAGTCCTGGACTAAGGGGTCCTCGGACAGCTTGACTATATACTTTGGCCGGACTATTGGACTATGAAGATACAAGATAGAAGACTTCATCCCGTGTCCAGATGGGACTCTCCTTTTCATGGAAGGCAAGCCTGGAGATTCAGATATGTAGATTCCTTTCTCTGTAACCGACTTTGTGTAACCCTAGCCCCCCTCCAGTGTCTATATAAACCAGAGGGTTCAGTCCTTAGGACGACAATCATAATCTCATAGGCTAGACTTCTAGGGTTTAGCCATTACGATCTTGTGGTAGATCAACTCTTGTAATAGTCATATTCATCAAGATCAATAGAGCAGGAAGTAGGGTATTACCTCCATAGAGAGGGCCCGAACCTCGGTAAACATTGTGTCCCCCACCTCCTGTTACCATTAGCCTTAGACGCACAGTTCGGGAACCCCTACCCGAGATCTACCGGTTTTTACACCAACAGAGGTGAACATGATCTATGGCACTCACATCCCTAGGAAGGAGGAAGCACGCACTTCGGCACATCTACGCCCTAGAGCCTGTAGCCCCGAAGTACAATCCATGGTCGGCTTGCCCGATCACCTTTGACAAGCGCGACCATCCGGCGAGTATCCGTCATAGGGGGCAGGTAACCCTGGTCCTCATCCCATCATAGATGGATTTCAGGTAACGCGAGTTCTTATGGATGGAGGCAATAGTCTGAACTTGATCAATACTGACACGATCAGGAAGATGGGCATTGACCCGTCAAGGATCAAGCCCAGCAACACCACAATCAAGGGTGTCATACCAGGCATGGAGGCGCAATGCTCGGGGACCATCACCTTAGAGGTATTCTTCGGCTCTCCCAAAAACTTCCGGAGTGAAGACTTGATCTTCAATATCGCTCCTTTCCGGAGTGGCTATCACGCACTGCTCGGATGAACTGCATTCGTGCAATTCTACGCGGTCCCTCATCACGCATACCTGAAGCTCAATATGTTAGGACCAAAGGGCGTTATTATAGTCAATGGTAATAATGACCGCTTCCTTCGCACTTAGGAGCAGACCAAGGCCCTCATGGGCGAAGCCCAAGCAGCTGACGAGGCATCTAAGATCCTTGCCGACTCAAAGGAAAAAAAGGCTCTTAAAAGCGTACCTGAGGAGTTCCCTTAGCCTCCCGGCGCCCAGATTATGCCCATAAATAGGGTTATGCGCTCTACGCCACTGATACGTCTCTGTCGTATCTATAATTTTTTTATTGTTTCATGTCAATATTTTACAACTTCCACTTATTTTTCGCAACATTTTATATGATTTATTGGACTAACCTATTGATCCATTGCCCAGTGCCAGTTCCATTTTTTTGCAGTTTTTTGTTTGACAAAATATCCATATTAAACAAACTCCAAACGCGATAAAATTTTATGGAGAATTATTTTGGAATATATGTGATTTTTGGGACTTGGAATCAACACAAATGGAGGCCCATAGTGGGTAACATACACCAGGGCGCGCCTCAGGCTCTAGGCGCAGGGTGGTGGGTTATGCTCACCTCGTACGTCGGTTGGAGCACTACTTGGGTGCAAGGAAGCTTATATCCGAAAAAAAATCATGTTAAAATCTCAGCGCAACAGGAGTTACGGATCTCTGGCAATATAAGAAACGGTTTTCTGCCACATCTGGGAAACGCGAAACAGAAGAGAACGGAGAGGGAGATTGATGCGTCTCCAACGTATCTATAATTTTTGATTGTTCCATGCTATTATATTATCTATCGTGGATGTTTTATATCCATTTATATGCTATTTTATATGATTTTTGGGGCTAACCTATTAACCTAGAGCCTAGTGCCAGTTTCTGGTTTTTCCTTGCTTTTAAGTTTTACAGGAAAGGAATACCAAACGGAGTCCAATTGACCTGAAAATTTCCGTAGATTCTTTGTGGACTAGAAGAAGCCCACTAAGCATCAGAGATGGACCAGAAGAGTCCCGAGGCCACCACGAGGGTGGAGGGTGCGCCCTACCCCCTGGGCGCGCCCCTACCTCGTAGCTTCCTTGTGGACCCCCCCTGACTTGTTCCCGACGCCAACACCTCTTATATATCCCCAAACTTCTGGAACGGAACCAAGATCGGGAGTTCCGCCACCGCAAGCCTCTGTAGCCATGAAAAACCAATCAGGACCCTGTTCCGGCACCCTGCTAGAGGGGGAATCCATCACCAATGGCCATCTTCATCATCCCGACGCTCTCCATGATGAGGAGGGAGTAGTTCACCCTTGGGACTGAGGGTATGTACCAGTAGCAATGTGTTTGATCTCTCTCTCTCTCTTGTGTTCTTGATATGGCACGATCTTGATGTACTGCGAGCTTTGTTATTATAGTTGAATCTTATGATGCCTCTCCCCCTCTACTTTCTTGTAATGGATTGAGTTTTCCCTTTGAAGGTATCTTATCGGATTGAGTCTTTAAGGATTTGAGAACACTTGATGCATGTCTTGACAGTGGGGTATTCTATTGATTCACTTGATGTATGTTTTGGTGATCAACTTGTGGGTTCCGTGACCTTGGGAATCTATGCATAGGGGTTGGCACACGTTTTCGTCTTGACTCTCCAGTAGAAACTTTGGGGCACTCTATGAAGTTCTTTGTGTTGGTTTGAATAGATGAATCTGAGATTGTGTGATGCATCTCGTATAATCAAACCCGTGGATACTTGAGGTGACATTGGAGTATCTAGGTGACATTAGGGTTTTGGTTGATGTGTGTCTTAAGGTTTTATTTTACTACAAACTCTAGGGTTGTTTGTGACACTTACAGGAATGGCCCAATGGATTGATCAGAAAGAATAACTTTGAGGTGGTTTCGTACCCTACAATAATCTCTTCGTTTGTTCTCCGCTATTAGTGACTTTGGAGTGACTCTTTGTTGCATGTTGAGGGATTATTATATGATCCAATTGTGTTATCCTTGTTGAGAGAACTTGCACTAGTGAAAGTATGAACCCTAGGCCTTGTTTCGAAGCATTGCAATACCATTTTCACTCACTTTTGTTACTTGCTACCTTGCTGTTTTTATATTTTCAGATTACAAAAACCTATATCTACCATCCATATTGCACTTGTATCACCATCTCTTCGCCGAACTAGTGCACCTATACAATTTACCATTGTATTGGGTGTGTTGGGGACACAAGAGACTCTTTGTTATTTGGTTGCAGGGGTGTTTGAGAGAGAACATCTTCATCCTACGCCTCCCACGGATTGATAAACCTTAGGTCATCCACTTGAGGGAAATTTCTACTATCCTACAAACCTCTGCACTTGGAGGCCCAACAACGTCTACAAGAAGAAGGTTGCGTAGTAGACATCAAGCTCTTTTTGGGCGCCGTTGCCGGGGAGGTTAGTGCTTGAAGGTATATCTTTAGATCTTGCAATTGAATCTTTTAGTTTCTTGTTTTATCACTAGTTTAGTCTATAAAAGAAAACTACAAAAATGGAATTGAGGGTGCCTCATATGCTTCATCTTCTTAATGTATTTCGTGAAAATAAGGATTCTGATAATTGTGCCAAAGTGTTAGATGAAGAATGCAATAAAATGTCTGGCATACAATCTTTGAATCATGAGCATGATTGCAATGTTGTTAGTATGAACTCTTTGAATATTCATAGTACTAATGATCATTGCACTAGTCATGATAAAAATGTCTCTTATAAGCATGTCAACTTTTGTGGAGTGCATAGAGTTTGCAAGTACACACCAAATAGGTAAGATAGATTTTGCAAGAGGCATAAGTATTTAGAAACTAAATGTTTGCAAGAGAGGCTAGATGCTTGTGCTGAAAAATTTAATATTTTTAGACATCCTTGTGAACTTTGCAATGAATATGGTCATTTAAATCTCCAATGCAAACTGTTTCATGATCGAATCTTGTCCAAAAATTGTGATGACTTGATTTCCCTTACGCATCATAATGAACTTAGTTTGCTTCTAGGATATGAAGAAATGAAACATATAACTAAGGGCATTCCAGAATATAACCTTGAGAGATTTCTTGCTTTTGATCTAGAGGAAATTTATATGTATTGTGCGGTAAATTGCATTGAAAATCCTTATATTGCCAATTACATAAAAACAAGAAAACAAATAGAAGATGAAGAGAATACTAATGAAAGGGAAGAGGTTTCCCAATATCCTACTATTCTTTCTTATGATGAATCAGGTAATGAGGAGGAGCTTTCTATTCAACCAATCTCATTAATAAGGAGGTCCAGAAAGAGGATTAAACGCACACATGATGTGAAGAAGAAAAATAAAAGACAGAGAAGCAAAGGTAAAAAGGTATCCCTCCCAAATGATGTTGCTCCTATTATTGTTATGCCTATTACTCATTATGATGATAATAATTGCTATACTATTGGTGCTATCCATACTATTAACGATGAGAGTGATTATGCTTATGATATGCAAAGGCCCAAGCTTGGGGATGCTATGTTTGATGAGAATGACATGTTTGAGAATATATTTTCTGTAATTAATGTTTGTCCCAAGCTTGGGGATGCTATTCTTATTGAAGATGATATTTTTAGCCTCCTAAGTTTTGATGTGCAAATTTATTATGATGATAGCATGCCTCCTATTTATGATGATTATATTGATGAAAGTGGGTTTGGTAGAGTGTCAACTTTACAAAGTATTGATCCCACTATTTTGGAGGGTGTTGACTCTTATAAAATTTATGAAAGTGGATTTGGAGAGGTCATTGAGGGAGTCCTGTATTAAGGGGTCCTCGGACAGCCGGACTATATACTTTGGCCGGACTGTTGGACTATGAAGATACAAGATTGAAGACTTCGTCCCGTGTCCGGATGGGACTCTCCTTTGCGTGGAAGGCAAGCTTGGCGATTCGGATATGAAGATTCCTTTCCCTATAACCAACTCTGTGTAACCCTAGTCCCCTCCGGTGTCTATATAAACCGGAGGGTTTAGTCTGTAGGACAACAACAATCACACTACTAGGAAAAGGGCTATAGATGGAATTGACACTAATGGCGCACCAGACATGTGGTGCGCCATTACTATATACTAATGGCGCACCATGTGTTGGTACGCCATTAGTGTCCAAATACTAATGGTGCACCACATCCGTGGGTGTGCCATTAGTAAAAAAAATTAATTTTTTCAAAACTACTAATGGCGCACCGTGGGAGTGGTGCGCCATTACTAGTTGAACTAGTAATGGCGCACCATGCCACGGTGCGCCATTAGTAACTTGGCCACCACTTCCACCGAATGCACCCCCCCCCCCCCCCCGTGGATCGCCTTTTCAGTTTAAAAATAAATAAAAGAAAATGATGAAAATGTCAAAAAAATAAAAGAAAGTAAGTTTCCCATGTGATATGTTGTCTAGTTATTGGGAAAATTTGCAAATATGAATTTCGACTTCATTTGCAAAATCTCTCGAGAATTTGTAAAAATAGGCATAACTTTTGCATACTAACTCGGATGAAAAAGTTTTTTATATGAAAAATCATCTACTCGAAAAGTTACATCCGAATTTAACCGGGGGAACCCCGTTAAACATTTTCAAAATCCTCAAAAACCTAACAGAAAAAAGATACGGGGCTTTTAAGATCTGGAGAGGCAAAAAAATTCAAAAAAAAATTCAAACTCACTAATGGCGCACCTGCCCATGGTGCGCCATTAGTATCTTCCCGCCTTCAAAATTTAAAATAAGTCAAAAAAATAAAAAAAAATTTACTAATGGCGCACCTGCCCATGGTGCGCCATTAGTATCTTCCCGCCTTCAAAATTCAAAATAAGTCAAAAAAAAAGATACTACGGGTGCACCGGCCCATGGTGCGCCATTAGTATCTTCCCACCTTCAAAATTCAAAGTAAGTCAAAAAAATAAAAAAAAGTTAGTAATGGCGCACCTGCCCACGGTGCGCCATTACTATGTCGTATATATGGCTGGGCGCACCTCCTCCACTCCACCTCTCCTCCACTCCATCTCCTACTCTCCTCTCCTCCACTCCACCTCTCCTCCACTCCATCTCCTCCTCTCCTCTCCTCCACTCCTTCTCCTCCTCTCCGGCGACCTCCTTCTCCTCTCCGGCGACCTCCTCATCCTCTCCGGCTACCTCCTCCTCCTCTCCGGCGACCTCCTCCTCTCCGGGAACCTCCTCCTCCCTCCTCTCCTCCCCTCCCCTCCCCTCATGGTTTCTCCCCCCTCCTCTCCAGTGAGCTCCTCCTCCCTCCTCTCCTCCCATTCCCTCATGGTTTCTCCTTCCTCCTCTCCGATGCTTCGGTGAACTCCTCTCCGGCGACCTCCTCCTCCTCTCCGGCGATGTAGGCGAGCGCCTCTCCGGTGACCTCCTCCTCCTCCTCTCCAGCGAACTCCTCTCCGGCAAAAGAACACGGCAAAAGAACGTACAAGATCCAAAAACAGGAACAAAATTTGAAATAATATCGTGCCAAAAAACGAGCAAAAAAAACTAGCAAAAAATGGGAAAAAAAATCACGATCCAGATCCAAATTCAAAATTCAAAAATAGCAATGGCGCACGGTGGGGGTTAGACGGTGCGCCACTACTATTTTCCCGCCTTCAAAATTCAAAAATACTAATGGCGCACCGTGGCCTATACTAATGGCGCACCAGTGGCCTATACTAATGGCGCACCAGTGGTGCGCCATTAGTATACCGGATACTAATGGCGCATCAGTGGTGCGCCATTAGTAAAAATTACTAATGGCGTGCTAGTAATGGCGCACCAGTGATGCGCCATTAGTAGGCAAAACTGGTGCGCCATTAGTAGGCCTTTTCCTAGTAGTGTCATAACCATAGGCTAGCTTATAGGGTTTAGCCTCTACGATCTCGTGGTAGATCAACTCTTGTAAATACTCATATCATCAAGATCAATCAAGAAGGAAGTAGGGTATTACCTCCATCGAGAGGGCCCTAACCTGGGTAAACATTGTGTCCCCCGCCTCCTATTACCATTAGCCTTAGACGCATAGTTCGGGACCCCCTACCCGAGATCCGCCGGTTTTGACACCGACATTGGTGCTTTCATTGAGAGTTCCACTGTGTCGTCACCATAAGGCTTGATGGTTCCTTCAATCATCTACAGCAACACCGTCCAGGGTGAAGTTTTTCTCCCCGGATAGATCTTCGTATCGGCGGCTTCGCACTGCGGGCCAATTCGCTTGGCCATCTGGAGCAGATTGACAGCTATGCCCCTGGCCATCAGGTCGGGTTTGGAAGCTTGAACTACACTGCCGACATCCGCGGAGACTTGATCTTCGATGAATTCAAGCCTATGACAGTCGCGCCCTGCCACCACGATGAACATGACCTAAATCTGTCATCAGATGGTGTGCGGGACAATGCACCTGTAACCACACTGGCCCTAGATCCAGAGTGGAGCGCGCCATCCAAGGATGGGAGGCTCAACCCCACCACAGAAGCCGCTGACTCAACGGCGCTAGAGCCGAACACAGATCTGACCTCCAACGAGGCCTATGTCATCGGAACCTCAGACTCGTCTTCGGCCATAGGCTCCGAACCGCGTGTATCCGCACCCATCGAATCCGACCGGGCACCGATCTTAGAGTTTAGCTCCACGGACATCTTCCAACACTCACCTTTAGGCGATGTGTTAAACTCATTAAAGTCCCTCTCCTTGTCAGGAGATTCTTGGCCGAACTATGTCCGGCTTGAGTGGGAAGCGGACGACGAAGAACTTCGTTACCCACCCACCACCCACTTGATAGCCACTATTGCCAATTTGACCGACATGCTTGATTTCGACTCCGAAGACATCGACGGTATGGGCGACGATGCTGGAGAAGAACAGGAACCACCGCCCACAGGGTGCTGGACAACCACCTCCTCATACGACATATACATGGTAGATACACCCAAAGAAGACAACGGTGATGACAAAAAGAACCCAGTCGAGGATAAAACTCCTGGAAAACAGCCAAAGCACAGACGTCAGCGGCGCCGCTCGAAACCACGCTAGGGTAAAAATAGTGATACCGGCACAAGAGGGAATAACACCCGGGATGACACCGCAGACAATAAAGAAGCCGCGGACCAAGAAATGGAGCTGGACGATCAAGGTGACGGCGAACACAGTCCGGGGCCCCTATCCAATCATAGTGATGCTGAAGACTCCAATTACAAACCTATCTCCAAAGAAGAGAGCAGTCGGGGTGATGATGCATTCATCATCCCGGAAGAACAATTGGAACAAGACCACCTCCACCAACGACTTATTGCCACCGTGAGGAGCTTGAAAAAGCAGAAGCAACGGCTTAAAGCTGCACAGGATACGCTCAATGATAAATGGAATGAAGTGCTCGACACTGAGGAAAAATACGGCGGTAATCGCCAAACAAATAGCTACCCCAATCGCAAACTGCTGCCCGAATTCGACAACGATGCTATCGCGCCCATACCACCGAATAACAATACGGCCGATCAGCCAGGCCGACCACCTTGTAATCGAGGCAGAGCGGCCAACAACGCCGCACACAAAACCGCACCCCTTACCCATAAAGGAAAGGAGGTCGCAACACAAAACCAAAAACACGATTTACGTAAGGACCTGGACAAAAGAGCTGGCAGAACCAGGTCCATTTATGGATCCAGGGAACGCGTTCCCACGCATGATCAGGGCCATCATAAATATGCAGGTAACTTACTAGTTCGGAACCAACACCGAACACTGCAACCGTCGGGCTCGCACCGCGACACAGCCAAATACAGGGGTGCTGCACACCCCTTGTGCTTCACCGATGAGGTGCTGGATCATGAATTTGTAGAAGGGTTTAAACTCGTGAACATTGAGGCATGCGACGGAACGACAAACCCTGCGGTCTGGATAGAAGACTTCATTCTTCACATCCATATGGCTCGCGGAGACGATCTCCGCGCCATCAAATACCTACCCCTCAAGCTAAAAGGACCAACTCGGCACTGGCTGAAAAGCCTCCCCAAAAATTCCATTGGAAGATGGGAAGAACTTGAGGACGCTTTCAGGGCCAATTTCCAAGGGACCTATGTCCGACCTCCAGATGCAGACGATCTAAGTCACATAACCCAACAACCTGCAGAGTCAGCTCGTAAGCTTTGGAACCGGTTTCTCACTAAAAAGAACCAAATCATCGATTGTCCGGACGCCGAAGCCTTAGCAGCTTTTACACATAGTGTTCAGGACAAATGGCTGGCCAGACACCTAGGCCAGGAAAAGCCAAGGACAATGGCATCCCTAACTACACTCATGACCTACTTTTGCATGGGAGAGGACAGCTGGTTGGCCCGTAGCAGCACTAGCGACCATGGCACATCTGAAGTCAGGGATGGCAATGGAAAGCCATGATGAAATAAAAACAAACATTGGAACAACGGAGAAAGCCCGGACAATACAACGGTAAATGCCGGATTCAGGGGCTCCAGACCTGGTCAACAGAAAAAGTGACTTAAAGGCAGCAGAGATGGTTCGTCTAGCCTAGATAAAATCCTCAAATGATCCTGCCAAATTCATGGCAGCCCCAACAAACCAGCTAATCATACCAACAGAGAGTGTTGGGTCTTTAAGTAGCCCGACAAGCTTAACGCCGAACACAAGGGGAAGGGATCGCAAAGCAAAGACGAGGACAAATCTTGCCAGCCAAATATGGGGGGACAAAAGAAATTTCCACCGGAGGTCAAAATAGTGAACATGATTTATGTCACTCATATCCCAAAGAGGGAGCGCAAATGCGCACTCGGAGACATATATGTTGTAGAGCCTGTCGCCCCCAAATTCAACCCATGGTCGGCCTGCTCAATCACCTTCGATCGCAGGGATCATCCGACTAGTATCCGTCACGGGGGCTCGGCTACCCTAGTGCTCGACCCAATAATCGATGGATACCACCTCACCCGAGTCCTCATGGACGGCGGCAGTAGCCTCAATCTGATATATCAGGACACTGTTCGCAAGATGGGGATAGACCCGTCAAGGATCAAGCAAAGCAGCACTACCTTTAAAGGAGTAATGCTAGGCGTAGAGGCCTGCTGCACGGGCACCCTAACACTGGATGTCGTCTTCGGCTCCCCGATAACTTTGGAAGCGAGGAACTAGTCTTCGACATTGCTTCGTTCCGAAGTGACTACCACGCACTACTCGGACGAACGGCCTTCACCCATTTCAATGCAGTCCCGCACTATGCTTATCTTAAGCTCAAGATGCCTGGGCCGCACGGTGTTATCATGGTGAGCAGAAGGACAGATCGCTCTCTTCGTACAGAAGAATATGCGGCGGCTCTAGTAGCCGAAGCTCGAAGCGGCCTTTTTAACAACTCATCGGTCCTCAAGACCGCGGACACAACCAAACGTGTTCGGTGCACGCCTACATGCAAAATCTCAGATAAACCTGCGCTTGTTTAGCAGCCCGCCCCCCACAAGATCGCCCCATAAGAAGACTGTACATATTTTCCCGTAATAAGTCCATAGTTTGGCTCGACCCTATTCGGACCGAAGAAGCTACAGGTCACGGTTCATCAAAACCAACAAATTCTACACATGGCCATACCATATTTTTTTCACCTGGTTCTCTCTTTTTTACAGATAGGCTATCATGATATACCCTTCAAGGACATGGCACAACGAAGACAAAGGCGTAGACGTGCAGTAGGGCCCCTTTTCAAGGTTTCTCTTTAGATTAAGACCCTGTGTAAAACTTTTTTTCGTATTTTATCTCTTGTTGTTGCATACCCTCTTGGCATATAAAACACTCTAGCTATGGGCAGTACCTGCGAACTTATGATTCGCCGTACTAAAATGGATGTTATAGAAGCAGCCAAGCAATGTGCTTTGAGAACTATATTCTCACCACGGGCGCGGGTCGTAGCACGTGCCTTGAATTTAGGGTTCATTACCAGGGGCTGTACACAACCCGGTATATATTGAAAAGTCTGAATACCTTTGGGAGTGTTCGGCGTCGCGAGTTTTGGCCTTATATGCATCAGCTCTGAATCATGTCTTGGGTCAATAGTTGGGTCTGCCCGGCTCCTATGCTTGCTACCTTACGTTCCGTTCTATAGGCTAATGCGGCCAAGGGATAACTACTGCGATTGTGCCCTAGTTCATCCGGATGAGTACCTCAGTAGAGAAAGCCGAAAACTGACCGTCATGATAAGGGGAGAGCTGGTCAACCACTCGATGACTCAGTTGAATCTTCGCGATTCCTCCGCATTAACGAAGGACCGGTTTCATGGTCATGTATATGAACACACCCTATTTGGATAAAGCCGGACATACCAGGGACTATATAGTAGCCCCACCATCAAACTCCTATGGCTAAGTGAAAGTGTTAAAGCTCTATAGTCCGCTTGCCTAGTTCGACGCACTAACACCTCCTTAAACGGACCAAGACGTTGGGTCAAGTGTGGTCAAGTGCTTTTCCGAACACAGGCTGAAGCCGACGACTGCAAACTTTCAGGTTATATACATATATACATAAACGGCCACACAGGAGGCACTAAAATAGTTTACGGGCAAAAGTATAAACACAACCTTCATTATCATAAGCATTGTTTTTACAATTCGGATACATGTTACTCGAACATAACATTCTTCGAGCACTGACCCTGTATCAAGCGGGCACCCTCTAATACTTCTTCAAAATATTTATCTGGCGTGTCCTTACCCCCAAGCGGACCCCCCGTCGCAATATCGGTGGCCTTCATCTTCCCCCAATACTCTTCACACGGGCAAGGGCCATCCGTGCACCTTCAATGCACGTTGATCGCTTGACAGCATCGATATGCGACACTGCACAAACAAATTGCTGCACTAAACCAAAATAACTTTTCACAGTTGCTCCCCCAGGCCGCAGCCGGTCCACGACAGCCTTCATGGCAAGTCCGGATATCCTGTGGAGCTCGGCCCATTCGGCCATCTGCTCATTCAACAGCAGCGGACGCCTTGGCATGCTAAACTACGACCAGAAAAGCCATTCCGCTTCATGGCCTTCTTGGGCCTGGAAAAACTGCGTCGCATCAGAAGCACTCTCCGTTAAGTCCAAATACCATCCGGAGAACTCCACATTTGATCAAGCGGGGAATACTTCAGATCGCCGAACTTAGTTTGCAATAAAAAGGGCTTCCCAGCCGCGATCTCCCCGGCTTGCCGGATCTCTTCCCGTGCCGCCTCTGACCGGGTTTCCTTTGCCGCTTGTAAGGCCTTCTCAAGGTCAGCCGCTTTTTCTTTGGTCTCTTTCTCGAGAAGCACGTATTTGCTAGCGGCATCCCTTAGCTCAACCGCCATGTTGGATATTTTCTCCTCACTCAGGCGATGAGCAGCCTGTTCGGCTTTTAATTCACCAACTACCTTCTCGGCAGCCGCATTGCTTATCCTGGCTTGCTCCTTGACCCGGGCAAGCTTAGCCCGAAGGGTCTCCACAGCGGCAGCACCATCTCCAGTAAAGCATACTATAAATTCCAGCGTCATGCTCTAATTTATACTTACTGACCGCCCAAAATACATACCTTGCGCCTCATCAAGCCGCTTGTTCATGAGCATGATGTCATCATCCGCCACATCAAGTTGCCGCTTTAGTTCGGCAAATTGGGCAGCCCGGGCATTGGTCGGGGCTGTAGCTGCGTGTATACAAATTAGTACAATTATTACACGAGCATGTTTTTCTTTTGATCCTCTGATCATCACTAATTGGTGGGCAACCAGAGTCTCAGGGGCTACTATCTATACAAAGTGCACATTGCATCCACAGTACAAAACAAGAGGCTACATTACGTACCTCAAAGCCTCTTAGCAGGCTCGTAAAAGCTTCATTCAATACGCTTTTTGTGGAAGAAATCCTCTCAATCACCGTACCCATTAAGGTATGATGTTCCTCTGAGATAGGCGCTTGCCGCAGAAGATCCGTCCATGTGTCCGGTTGTATATCGGATGGTCTGGGGCTTTTGTTGTTAGTCTCTCTAGGAGCCGAACACCCCGGACCTCGGGCGGCCAAAGAGTCATCTTTTGGCCTGGCGCTCCTTCGCTGGTCGGGAGAAATCCTCCGGGACGACACCTCAGGGGTCGTCCGCCTTATGGGGCGGGGAAGTATGAGGCGGCGATTCGCTCTCCATCATCTCCGGAAGAAGATCCCCCGAGGACGAAGATTGTTGAGGGAGGCTATAGGCCGAACTGCAAAACATACGTCTTAAAACATTACCCTCACAAACAGGGAAAGAACGGGAGTTTCTTATTAAAAACCTTTGTTCACTTACGGTTCGGCTGAGGGCTGGCCCCCTTGGGGGCACTGTGCGGCAATATCGCCTCCTGAATTCGGGCCCCCTGATAGGGATTTCTTCCCTCACTTGGAAGCCTCTGCCTTCAAGTCTCCAAGAGCGGCTCTTTTCTTCCTGTCGGGGGAGGGAATGATAGATTCTCCTCCCCGTGCACCCTCTGACACGGGGGTTCTGATTTCCCCGGATACGGTGCGTGATGCACCTCCAGTATGATGGCCACTTTGGGCCTCTCCACTCCTCTCCTTTCCTTCCCTTGACAGCACTTGATAGGTTGCCGGAGCCAGCATTCTGGTTAACACTGGGTCCACTGAGTTTTCGGGAAGAGGGGCCGAACACCTGATCCTCTCCGCCTTCCTTACCCAACCCTGGCAGAGTATGGTTTTCTCAGCTTTGTTATGAGAAACTTAAGCTAAAAATGTGTTTAGAAATTGAGTACTTACCGAGGAATCCGGATGGTTGCAGTCAAGGCATGCGTCCTGTGTGGTGTTCGGATACCTTTTTCGTGACCCAAAGACTAATTCATACATCCCTTCGAGCGTTGTGTCGAAGAAACGCTGAATGGTTCACGGTCCTTCCGGATTGAATTCCCACATACAGAGAGGTCGGCGTTGGCATGGCAAGGCCCGACGGACTAACATTACTTGGATTACCTTGACAAGGTCGATGTCCGTCTTAATAAGGTCTCGAATGCGGCTTTGCAGTATTTGAACTTCGTCCGGCGATCCCCAGTCCAGCCCCTTGTTAACCCACGATGAAAGATGTGGCGGAGGGCCGGGTCGGAAGGCTGGTGAAGCTACCCACTTGGTACCACGGGGCTCCATGATATAAAACCACTCCCATTGCCATAAGCCGGAAGTTGCGGTAAAGGAACCCTTTGGCCAGACGGCGCCGACCGATTTGCTTATCAGAGCGCCTCCGCACTCTCCGTGCTCCCCATCTATTATCCTCGGCCTTATATCGAAGGTCTTGAGCCACAAGCCAAAGTTTGGGGGCATATGGAGGAAAGCCTCACATACGATAATAAATGATGAGATGTGAAGGAGTGAGTCCGGAGCTAGATCATGGAAATCTAGTTCGTAGTAAAACAGGAGCCCTCGAACGAAGGGAATGAGGGAGAAACCTAACCCCCGAAGGAAGTGGGGGATATATACGACCCTCTCATTAGATCTAGGGGTAGGGATAACCTCCCCTAGTGCAGGAAGCCTGTGAAGAATTTCCGCAGTCAAGTACCTTGCCTCCCTGAGCTTCTTGATATCCTCCTCGGTGATAGAGGAAGCCGTCCACCGGCCCTGAAAGCTGGATCCGGACATGACTGAGGTTCGAAGCGACTGGTTAAGCCTTGGGTGTTGGAGCTCGAGGTGAGAGGAGGTGGGAGTAGCGTAGAAGGGAAAAGGCGGGTCTCGGCCTCCTTATAAAGATGACGAATATCAAACGTCCCCTACGTGGCCTTAAAACATGCCTATTCCCAAGGAATCATACCAACGGGGCGGTTGGGTTACCCACATCCATGTTGATGAGAATCCCTTGATAAGGGGACACGATCTACACTTCAACAAGACGTGCCAATAAAACCGCCTCGCGAAGCGTGAAGCAGCAGGCCGGAAAAGCGATTCTAATTAATGGCAAGACGAGGACGTAATGTCGTGTTGTAACAGTTGTCAGCGGATTGGACTCATGAAAACATTGTGCTCTCCACGGTGGTATATGGAATTTGTTTTGCAGAGCCGGACACGATTCTTTTGTTCAAGATCTACTTTGGAGTATTCGGAGAAGGAACCCGCCTTGCAATGCCGGAGACAATCTACGCACCGGACTCATCATCATTGTAGCCTGGTTTAGGGGCTACTGAGGGAGTCATGGATTAAGGGGTCCTCGGACAGCCAGACTATATACTTTGGCCGGACTGTTGGACTATGAAGATACAAGATTGAAGACTTCGTCCCGTGTCCGGATGGGACTCTCCTTTGCATGGAAGGCAAGCTTGGCGATTCGGATATGAAGATTCCTTTCCCTGTAACGGACTCTGTGTAACCCTAGCCCCCTCTAGTGTCTACATAAACCGGAGGATTTAGTCTGTAGGACAACAACAATCATAACCATAGGCTATCTTCTAGGGTTTAGCCTCTATGATCTCGTGGTAGATCAACTCTTGTAATACTCATATCATCAAGATCAATCAAGCAGGAAGTAGGGTATTACCTCCATCGAGAGGGACCGAACCTGGGTAAACATTGTGTCCCCTGCCTCCTGTTACCATTATCCTTAGACGCACAGTTCAGGACCCCCTACCCGAGATCCGCCGGTTTTGACACCGACAGTCATGACTTTATTTAGTGATGAATCCACTATTTCAGAAGAGGTTCCAATTGATTATGAGAACAAAGTTGCTATCTATGATGATTATTGTGATGACATGTATGCTATAAAGAATAATGGTAACCATGAAACTTGTCATATTGATTTTAATTTTCAATTGGATTATGCCTCACATGATAGTTATTTTGTTGAGTTTGCTCCCACTACTATTCATGAGAAGAAATTTTCTTATGTGGAGAGTAATACAATTTCTATGCTTGTGCATCATGAAAATAATGATTTATGTGATGGTTATGTTGTTGAATTCATTCATGATGCTACTGAAAATTATTATGAGGGAGGAATATATGCTTGTATTACTTTGTGGCATATTGCTTTGCATGACCATACACACATCATCATTGTCATATTGCTTTGCATGATCATGTAGTTGACATCTTATTTGTGGCAAAGCCACCTTCCATAGTTCTTTAATACATGTCACTCATAAGTCATTGCACATCTCGGTACACCGCGAGAGGCATTCATATAGAGTCATATTTTGTTCTAAGTATCGAGTTGTAATTCTTGAGTTGTAAGTAAATAAAAGTGTGATGATCATCATTATTAGAGCATTGTCCCAGTGAGGACAGGATGATGGAGACTATGATTCCCCCACAAGTCAGGATGAGACTCCGTATGAAAAAAAGTGGCCAAAAAAAAGGAGAAGGCCCAAAAAAGAAAAAAGAAAAAAATGAGAGAAAAATAGAGAAGGGGCAATGCTACAATCCTTTTACCACACTTGTGATTCAAAGTAGCACCATGATCTTCATGATAGAGAGTCTCCTATGTTGTCACTTTCACTAGTGGGAATTTTTCATTATAGAACTTGGCTTGTATATTCCAATGATGGGCTTCCTCAAATTGCCATAGGTCTTCGTGAGCAAGCGAGTTGGATGGACACCCACTTAGTTCCTTTTTGAGCTTTCATAAACTTATGGCTCTAGTGCATCCGTTGCATGGCAATCCCTACTCACTCACATTGATATCTATTGATGGGCATCTCCATAGCCCGTTGATATGCCTAGTTGATGTGAGACTATCTCCCTCTTTTTGTCTTCTCCACAACCACCATATTGTGTTCCACCTATAGTGTTATATCCATGGCTCACGCTCATGTATTACGTGAAAGTTGAAAAGGTTTGGGAACATCAAAACTATGAAACAATTGCTTGGCTTGTCATCGGGGTTGTGCATGATTTGAATACTTTGTGTGATGAACATGGAGCATAGCCAGACTATATGATTTTGTGGGGACAACTTTCTTTGTCCATGTTATTTTGAGAAGACATGATTGCTTTATTAGTATGCTTGAAGTATTATTGTTTTTATATCAATATTAAACATTTGTTTTGAATCTTTCAGATCTGAACATTCATGCCACAATAAAGAGAATTACATGGATAAATATGTTAGGTAGCTTTCCACATCAAAAATTCTGTTTTTATCATTTACCTACTCAAGGACGAGCAGGAATTAAGCTTGGGGATGCTTGATACGTCTCCAACGTATCTATAATTTTTGATTGTTCCATGGTATTATATTATATATCTTGGATGTTTTATATGCATTTATATGGTATTTTATATGATTTTTAGGACTAACCTATTAACCTAGAGCCCAGTACCAGTTTCTGTTTTTTTTCTTGTTTTTGAGTTTTACAGAAAAGGAATACAAAATGGAGTCCAATTGACCTGAAAATTTCCGTAGATTGTTTTTGGACTAGAACAAGCCCACGGAGCATCGGAGATGGACCAGAAGAGTCCCGAGGCCACCACGAGGGTGGAGGGCGTGCCCTACCCCTCTGGGCATGCCCCCTACCTCATGGCTTCCTCGTGGACCCCCGTGACTTGTTCCTGATGCCAATACCTCTTATATATCCCCCAAACTTCCAGAACATAACCAAGATTGGGAGTTCCGCCGCCGCAAGCCTCTGTAGCCACGAAAAACCAATCGGGACCCTGTTCCAGCACCCTGCCGGAGGGGGAATCCATCACAGGTGGCCATCTTCATCATCCCGGTGCTCTCCATGACAAGGAGGGAGTAGTTCACCCTCAGGGTTGAGGGTATGTACCAGTAGCTATGTGTTTGATCTCTCTCTCTCTCTCTCTCGTGTTCTTGATATGGCACGCTCTTGATGTACCGCGAGCTTTGCTATTATAGTTGGATCTTATGATGCCTCTCCCCCTCTACTTTCTTGTAATGGATTGAGTTTTCCCTTTGAAGTTATCTTATCAGATTGAGTCTTTAAGGATTTGAGAACACTTTATGTATGTCTTGCGTGGGATACCCATGGTGACAATGGGGTATTCTATTGATTCACTTGATGTATGTTTTGGTGATCAACTTGCGGGTTCCGTGACCTTGGGAATCTATGCATAGGGGTTGGCACACGTTTTCGTCTTGACTCTCGAGTAGAAACTTTGGGGCACTCTATGAAGTTCTTTGTGTTGGTTTGAATAAATGAATCTGAGATTGTGTGATGCATATCGTATAATCAAACCCGCGGATACTTGAGGTGACATTGGAGTATCTAGGTGACATTAGGGTTTTGGTTGATGTGTGTCTTAAGGTGTTATTTTACTACAAACTCTAGGGTTGTTTGTGACACTTATAGGAATAGCCCAATGGATTGATCGAAAAGAATAACTTTGAGGTGGTTTCGTACCCTACAATAATCTCTTCGTTTGTTCTCCGCTATTTGTGACTTTGGAGTGACTCTTTGTTGCACGTTGAGGGATTTTTATATGATCCAATTAGGTTATCCTTGTTGAGAGAATTTGCACTTGTCGGCATTCTGGGAACGGGGGTCCCCAGACTTGCCTGCCTGGGGCCTGCAGCGTGGCTCAACCAGTGGCCCAGTATGGCCCGTCTTCCTCAATCAAAGCTCAAGACCCTCGAGAGGGGCCAAGCCTCGCAGGGCAGATGACACAAGGCCTCCTCAGGGGCGGCCTCACCAGGAAGGCTCGAGAGGAGGCGGAGAGATCAAGGCAAGGGGTACCTCGCGAGGTGCCCATGACGCAAGCCATGACGATAAAGACCAGGCGGGTGCCAGGAGGGCGCCAGCCTACGCAGTGTCCTCGTTTCCTCTTTGGTGCAAAGGAGGCAAGCGTAGGCGCGGAGTACCGAGGCATCAGGCAAAGGTTTCCATATCGGTGCAACGAGACCAAGACCAACAGAGCGGCGGGACGGAGGTCACCGTGGAGCCCAAGACAGTGTCATCACTAGTGCCTTTGGCAGGCGAAGACCACCTTTAGTCAGGATAGCTTGTACTAGCTTTCCCCTTTCAAAATGGCCGTTGTTGGATCCCTTCCCGCTCAATATTTGGGAAGAGGACCAGGGCCTCTATAAATAGGGCTAGCCACCACAGTAGAAGGCATCTCATCTAGAGCCAAGGGAGACGATCAATTCCTCCTCAAGTGCACCCACCAAACCCAAGAACACCTCTCCTCGCGAGGTTGTTCTTCCCTTATCCTGTTCATCATCAGCCCAAGAGGTAATCCACCACACCACACACTAGATTAGGGTATTACACCACAACGGTGGCCCAAACCAGTATAAACCTCGTGTCTCTTGTGTTGCTCATCGATCTAGCTTAGGGATCACGGCGAGGCTGAGGGTGTGTTTCGGTAGGGAGAGATCTTCATGCACACCCCAGAGTTTGAACCTTAAGGGTTTTGCCGGAACCCGATATCCGACAGCACTAGTGAAAGTATGAACCCTAGGCCTTATTTCGAAATATTGCAATACCGTTTTTGCTCACTTTTGTTACTTGCTACCTTGCTGTTTTTATATTTTCAGATTACAAAAACCAATATCTACCATTCATATTGCACTTGTATCACCATTTCATCGCCAAACTAGTGCACCTATACAATTTACTATTGTATTGGGTGTGTTGGGGACACAAGAGACTCTTTGTTTTTTGGTTGCAGGGTTGTTTGAGAGAGACCATCTTCAATTTGTTGAAATGCCTTCTGCTTAGCATTTTTCATACATATTCCATCCTCCAACAATGTGGTTGCCTTACATAAAAATTGTGTTCGTCAGTATCATGCATCAAGAAATTTCGAAGTGCGAATTTCATTCCTTTTTCTTGTGTGTTTACTTGACAAGGCAAAATCTAAAATGACGAAGGCACAAAATGATGGTGGTCCTCTGGAGCAACCGAAAGAGATGATCTTTGTAGATTCTCCTGCTACTCCTACTGCAGTGCAAGTTCCAAATCTCATCTCCCCTACTCCACGGCCCCAGGTGCTTGCTCTAACATGGCAGTGTGATATCTTGTTGCATGTTGCATATGGTGCCTAGCTTGTATTGCTCCTAATTTGTTAAATTGCATCTCCTTAGCTTACACATTATACATGTGAATATGACACGCCTTCCTGTTTTTGGTACATACTACATCTGCCTATCACACCATGTTCTTACATCAAACTATTGTTCTTGTGTATCCTGCATCTATCACTTATGATGAGACAGTCACGCCCTGGGTTAGTATGAGACGCGCTACTCTTATAAAAAGTGCAGTTTCATCCTCCCCACATGATTCTCAAGAAACAGCAAGCCTAAATGAAGATATTGAACGTAGCTCTGTACTTGAAGACTGCATTTACCCTACACCAACATCGCAGGTGCTTGCTCTAAATTCATAGTGTGATATGTGGGTGCATGTTGCATACCGTGTCTAGCTTGTAATGCTTATAATTAGGGTAAATTGCATCTGCTTAGTTTACACATTATACCTATGAATATGACATGCCTTTCTATTTTTGGTACATAATACATCAATCTGTTAACCATGTTCTTACATGAAACTACCTCTCTTCTGTATCCTGCATCAATCACTTACGATGAGACACCTTTATTCGTTGCATATTGCATATGATTTCTAACATGTTGCCATGTATTGCTTCTAATTTAGTCAAATACATTTATGAGGCCACCCTTTTAATTTGGCAGAGTGATATTGGTTTCATATTTCAGATGGTTTCTAGCTTCCATTGATTCTAACTAGTTCAAACACCTTGTGCTTAGTTTACACTATATGCATCATACATGTCAATATGTCATGCCGTCCTATTTTTCATACATATTCCATCCTCCTATCATGTGGCTGCCTTACATGAAAGTAGTGTTCGTCGGTATCATGCTTCAATGAGTTCTGAAGAGCAAATTTTTATTCCTTTTTCTTGTGGGTTTGACTTGACAAGGCAAAATCAAAAAAGAGGAAGGAAAAGAGTAAGGAAGGCGATGATGGTGGTCCTCTGCAGCAACATAGATGGAGCATCTGTACGGATTCTCCTCATACTGCTAGTGCATTACAAGTTCCAAGTCTCCGCTCCCCTACTCCACCATCCAAGGTGCTTGCTCTAACTTGGCAGTGTGATATCTGGTTGCATGTTGCATGGTGTCTAGCTTGTATTGCTTCTAATTAGTGTAAACTGCATCTGCTTAGCTTACACATGATACGTGTGAATATGACATGCCTTCTTGTTTTTGGTACATACTATATCTGTCTATCACTCCATGTTCTTACATGAAACTACTCTTTTTGTGTATCCTGCATCAGTCACTTATGATGGGACACCTTTAAGTTGGCAGTGTGATATTGGTTTGCGTCTTGAATATGATTTCTAGCATGTAGTGCTTCTGGTTTGATGAACGCCACCTATGACGAGACAGTTTTAACTTGGCAGAGTGATATTGATTGCACCTTCCATATGGTGTCTAGCTTGCAGTGCTTCTAATTTGTTGAAAAGCCTTCTACTTAGTTACCACATCATAGGTGTGAATATGTCAAGTCGTCCAGTTTTTTGTACATATTCCATCCTCGTATCATGACTTTGCCTTTCATCAGAGTAGTGTTCGTCAGTATCATGCATGAATGAGTTCTGATGAGCGAATTTTATTCCTTTTTCTTGTCAGTTTGACCTCACAATGCAAAATCAATAAAATGGAAGGAAATTGGTATGGCATTAGATGATGGCGGTCCCTCCGAGCAACTGAAACGGAGGGTCTCTACAGATTCTACTCCGCCATCCTCCCAACAAGATTCGCAAGACAACGCAAGGCTAGACAGTCAACGTAGCTGTGTAGATGGTGAGCACATCTACCCTACTCCACCATCACAGGTGTTTGCTCTAACTTGGCACTATTATATGTGGTTGCATGTTGCGTATGATGTCTGGCTTTTATTGCTTCTAACTTTGTTG
This sequence comes from Triticum timopheevii, assembly GCA_963921465.1. Classification (NCBI taxonomy): domain Eukaryota; kingdom Viridiplantae; phylum Streptophyta; class Magnoliopsida; order Poales; family Poaceae; genus Triticum; species Triticum timopheevii. The sequence goes on from OY997266.1 coordinate 105,144,630, forward strand.
AATTGCATCTACTTACATTACACATAATGCCTGTGAATTTGACATGTGTTCCTGTTTCAAGAACATACTATATCTGGTCACACCATGTTCTTACATCAGACTATTGTTCTTGCCTATCCCGCATCAGTCACTTATGATAAGGCACCTTTAAGTCGCCACTGTGATATTGGTTGCATCTTGCATATGATTTCTAGCATGTACTGCTTCTAATTTGTTGAAACGCCAGACTGTTTGAACTTGGCAGAGTGATATTGGTTGCATCTTTCATATGGTGTCTAGCTTGCAGTGCTTCTAATTTGTTGAAATGCCTTCTGCTTAGTTATCACATCATAGGTGTGAATATGTCACGCCGTCCTATTTTTCATACATATTCCATCCTCGTATCATGTGTTTTCCTTTCATCCGAGTAGTGTTCGTCAGTATCATGCATGAATGACTTCTGAAGAGCGGATTTTATTCCTTTTTCTTATCAGTTTGACTTCACAATGCAAAATCAATATAGCTGAAGGAAATTAGTACGACAGTAGATGATGGTGGTCCTTCGGAGCAACTCAAATAGAGGGTCTCTATAGATTCTATTCCGCCATCCTCCCAACAAGATTTGCAAGACAACACAAGGCTAGACAGTCAGCGTAGCTATGTAGATGATGAGCACATCTCCCATACTCCACCATCACAGGTGCTTTCTCTAACTTGGAACTGTTATATGTGGTTGCATGTTCCATATGATTTCTAGTTTGTATTGCTTCTGATTTTGTTGAATTGCATCTACATAGCTTACAACTTATACCTGCAACAATCACTTACCCATAAGACACATTTAACTTGGGAGTGTGATGTAGGTTGCATCTTGCATTGTCTTCTAGCTTGTACTGCTTCTAATTTCTTGAAATGGCACTTACGACCAGACACTTTTTACCTGATAGAGTGGTATTGGTTGCATGCTCATATGGTGCCTAGCTTTCATTTCTTCTAATTTTGTTGAAATGCCTTTTGCTACTGTTTTTCATACATATTCCGTCCTCCTATCGTACCTGTGAATATGCAATGTTGTCTTTTTTTTGTATATATTCCATCCTCCTAAACTGCGCTTGCCTTACATCAAACTAGAGCTCGTCTGTATCATGCATCAACCAGTTATGCAGAGCTAATTTTATTCATCTTCTTGTGGTTTTGACTTCATAAGGCAATATCAGAAAAGAGGAAGGAAAATAGTAAGTTAGGGGATGTAGGTGGTCCTCCGGACCAACGCAAACAGAGACTCTCTAGATTTGCCACTGCTACTGCTAATGCAGTTGAAGTCCCAAGTCTACATGATGAGTTCATCTCCCGTACTCCACCATCGCAGGTGCTTGCTCTAAGTTGACAGTGTGATAATTGGTTTCAAGTTGCATATGTTGTATAGCCTGTATTTCTTCTATTTTGATTAAATTGCACCTGCTGAGTATATACATTATACATGTGCATATGACATGCCTTTCTGTGTCTAGAATACAATGCATCTATCTATCATACCATGTTCTTACATCAAAGTACTGTTGTTGTGTATCCTGGATCAGTCACTCATGATTGGATGCTTTTAACATGGTAATTTGATAGTGGTTGCATCTTGCATTGATTTCTAGGTTGTACTTCTTCTAATTTTTTGAAATGCCACTTATGACATGACACTTTTAACTTGGCAGAGTGATATTGGTTGCATCTTTCATACGGTGTCTAGCTTGCATTACTTCTATTTTCTTGAAAATCCTTCTGCTTAGTTTACACATGGTAGCTATGAATATGTCATGCCGTCCTCATACGGTTGTCTTACATCAAAGTATTGCTTGTCTGTATCATGCATCAATGAGTTTTGAAGAGCGATTTTATTCTTTTGTGTTGTGGGTACATCTTGACATGGCAAAGTCAATAAAGAACAAGGAAAAGAATATTGTAGGGAATGGTGTTACTCATCGGGTGCAACGGAAAAGGATTTGCCCTCAAGATTCTGCTGGTACTTATAGTGCAGTAGAAGGTCCAAGTCCACCGGTTAAATCTACAAACATAGTATCACCAGCGCCACCAGCTGCAGCATCCACTTCAATTGTACCAGCATCTCAACGAGTTACTCGTTCATTTCCTCCGCAACTGGCCAGTTCCTAAACTGCCTTCACACCTAACACTACTTCTGAATCACTGCTGACACAACAGGACTTGGCAAGATCAGATGAACCTCATGAGCATGAACACCAAGACGGTACCTAACCGAGTCAAGTTGAAGTTGCATGCTCCTTTATATGTACTCTCACAGTTTGATGTGCAGTAACACCTTCCATATTCGTTGTTGAACTAGCACCACGGCACAAGCGGAAACAGACATCAGGGATAATTCTTGATAGATTAACAAAATCTAAAGGAGGAAGAATGGAGATCCATTTTGAGGCAAGTTTAAAAAGGCCACGTGATGCTACAGAGTCAGCCAAGTTAGTATCAGAGGCATCCCTTGCTGTTAGGTGTCATGCATGTATCCTCCCAACATGGATCATTTATCATTAAGTAATGTTATTCATCGCAATTTGTAATATTGTCTTGCCATGTTCCATACTTTCTAGCATCCTCCTAATAAGACTCACATTCTTTTTTCAACAGATGAGGTTCAAGTTGGATCCAAAAGATGATGCAACTAAACAAGCATGTGATACGTATCCAACATATCTATAATTTTTTATTGTTCCATGCTATTATATTACCTGTTTTGGATGTTTATGGGCTTTACTTTACACATTTATATCATTTTTGGGACTAACCTACTAACCGGAGGCCCAGCTCATATTGCTGGTTTTTTTTGCCTATTTCAGTATTTCGAAGAAAAGGAATATCAAATGGAGTCCAAATGCAATGAAACCTTCAGGAGCGTGATTTTTGGAACGAACATGATCTAGAGGACTTGGAGTGCAAGTCAAAAAGCAGCGGAGGCGGCCACGAGGGTGGAGGACGCGCCCACCCCTACAGGGCATGCCCCCTATCTCGTGGGCCCCTCGGGCAGCCACCGACCTACTTCTTGCTCGTATATATACCCATGTACCCCGAGAACATCAGAAAAAGCCACGAAAACCTAGTTCCACCGCCGTAACCTTCTGTATCCGCGAGATCCCATCTTGGAGCCTTCGTCGGCGCTCCGCCGGAGGGGGAATCGACCACGTAGGGATTCTACATCAACACCATAGCCCCTCCGATGAGTTGTGAGTAGTTTACCACAGACCTTCGGGTCCATAGTTATTAGCTAGATGGCTTCTTCTCTCTTTTAGATCTCAATACCATGTTCTCCTCGATCTTCTTGGAGATCTATTCGATGTAACTATTTTTGCGGTGTGTTTGTCGAGATCCGATGAATTGTGGGTTTATGATCAAGTTTATCTATGAGAAATATTTGAATCTCCTCTGAATTCTTTTATGTATGATTGAGTTATCCTTGCAAGTCTCTTCGAATTATCAGTTTGGTTTGGCTTACTAGATTGATCTTTCTTGCAATGGGAGAAGTGCTTAGCTTTGGGTTCAATCTTGCGGCGTCCTTTCCCAGTGACAGCATGGGCAGCAAGGCACGTATTGTATTGTTGCCATCGAGGATAAAAAGATGGGGTTTATATCATATTGCATGAGTTTATCCCTCTACATCATGTCATCTTTCTTAATGTGTTACTCTGTTCTTATGAACTTAATACTCTAGATGCATGCTGGATAGCGGTCGATGTGTGGAGTAATAGTAGTAGATGCAGGCAGGAGTCGGTCTACTTGTTGCGGACGTGATGCCTATATACATGATCATGCCTAGATAATCTCATAATTATTCGCTTGTCTATCAATTGCTCGACAGTAATTTGTTCACCCACCGTAATACTTATGCTATCTTGAGAGAAGCCACTAGTGAAACCTATGGCCCCCGGGTCTATCTTTTATCATATAAGCTTTCAATCACCTTTATTTGCATCTTTACTTTTCCAATCTATATTATAAAATACCAAAAATATATTTATCTTATCATACTATCTCTATCAGATCTCACTTCTGCAAGTGGCTGTGAAGGGATTGACAACCCCTTTATTGCGTTGGTTGCGAGTTCTTCGTTTGTTTGTGTAGGTGCATGGGACTTTTGAGGAGCCTCCTACTGGATTGATACCTTGGTTCTCAAAAACTGAGGGAAATACTTACGCTACTATTGCTACATCACCCTTTCCTCTTCAAGGAAAACCAACGCAAGCTCAAGACGTAGCAAGAAGGATTTTTGGCGCCGTTGCCGAGGAGGTCTTCGCTCAAGTCAAAACATACCAAGTACCCATCACAAACTCATCTCCCTCGCATTTAAATTATTTGCCATTTGCCTCTCGTTTTCCTCTCCCCCACTTCACCCTTGCCGTTTTTATTCGCCCTCTCTTTCCCAATCTCCTCTCTCTTTCGCTTGCTCTCTTCTTCTTCCTTGATTTTCTTTGCCATTATGTCTGAAATTGGGGAAATTATCGTTGATATGGACAATAATGATAACATGGAAAATTCTGATGCTCCTGCTGAAGAACCCCCTATCTTGCATACTAAAAAGTTTCGAATCGGTAGTGGTAACATTATTGGTAAAGGTGTTATTCAAGATTTCTTTACTTGTGCCGGAGCTTTACCTTCTATGCATGGTTCTATTCTTCATAGAACTAGTAGTCTTGTGGATGCTATCGCTATGCTTGTAGTTGAGCTTGAAAGACAATTTATGCATATGCACCCTTACATTCAAAGAATTTTCTTGGAATTTTCTAATATTGAGCATTCTTCTGTTAAGCGCGTCGTTACTATCTTTTTAGCTAATGAGTTTAGATTTATAATAAGGGGAGCCAAAGAAATCTTTGCGCACTATAGGGTGGACGCCGGTTGTCCTCCCATAGAGGCGATCCTCTTTGATCAAGAGGAAATTAGTCATTTTCAATCTTTGGACTATGTTGCTTGCAATGAAAACCTTAGAAAAAAGGTTCCTACCAATGTCCTAGTTGATAGAATTTCCGAACTTAATAATGATTTTGCTCTTCGAAATAATGAGCTAGGATACTCTCTTGAGTATAGGCTCACGAAATTCTGCCAAAAGAATGCTTATAACGATGAATTAGTTGTGCACTATGAAGGGCCAAAGGAGGAACCCATCCCTCCTGTGATTGATCTTGGGGACTTTTGTCCCATTAAATTTAGCCCTTTTGATTACTTTTGCTTGCCTCAAAGAAAACTTGCTGCTGAACGTAGAGAATATGAGATGAGTTTTCAAGATTTATCTTATTATTATGGCACTACTTAGATCTATCCTCGCTTTTATGCCTAGCTAGGTGCGTTAAACGATAGCGCTAGTTGAGCAACCCAATTTTATTTGTGTTTTTTGTTTTTGTTTCTGTTTAGTAATAAATTTTGCATCTACCTTCTATTTAGATGTGTTTTTATGTTTTAATTAGTGTTTGTGGCAAGTAGAACCTATAGGATAACCTATGGTGATAGTTAATTTGATTCTGCTGAAAAACAGAAACTTTACACGCACGAATTTAGTTTTTTTAAATCACAGAAACGTGTTTTTGCGTTGATTCTTTGTGCTGTAGATCAATAGACAAATTTCCCAGGACTTCCTATTTTGGTTTGATTTTTAGAGTTCCAGAAGTATTCTAGGGTTACAGATTGCTACAGACTGTTCTGTTTTTGACAGATTCTGTTTTTCGTGTGTTGTTTGCTTATTTTGATGCATCTATGGCTAGTATTAAGTGGTATGAAGCATAGAGAACTTGAAATACAGTAGGTTTAACACCAATATAAATAAAGAATGAGTTCATTACAGTACCTTATGTGGTGGTTTTGCTTTCTTTCACTAACGGAGCTTATGAGATTTCCTGTTGAGTTTTGTGTTGTGAAGTTTTCAAATTTTGGGTAAAGATTTGATGGACTATGGAATAAGAAGTGGCAAGAGCCTAAGCTTGGGGATGCCCATGGCACCCCAAGATATTCAAAAATAGCCAAAAGCCTAAGCTTGGGGATGCCCCGGGAAGGCATCCCCTCTTTCATCTTCGTTCATTGGTAACTTTACTTGGAGCTATATTTTTATTCGCCACATGATATGTGTTTTGCTTGGAGAGTCTTGTATGATATTAGTATTTGCTTTTAGTTTACCACAATCATCCTTGCTGTACACACCTTTTGGGATAAGCCCACTTGATTGGAATTTATTAGAATACTCTATGTGTTTCACTTATATCTTTTGAGCTAGATAGTTTTTGCTCTAGTGCTTCACTTATATCTTTTAGAGCACGGCGGTGGCTTAATTTTGAAGAAATTATTGATCTCTCATGCTTCACTTATATTATTTTGAGAGTCTTTTAGAACAGCATGGTATTTTCTATGGTTATAAAATTGGTCCTAGAATGGTAGGCATCCAAGTTGGGTATAATAAAAACTATCATAGAAAGTGAATTGGATGCTATGATCAATTTGATACTTGATAATTGTTTTAAGATATGGAGGTAGTGATATTAAAGTCATGCTAGTTGGGTGATTATGAATTTAAAGAATGCTCGTGTTGAAGTTTGTGATTCTCGTAGCATGCACGTATGGTGAACCGCTTTGTGATGAAGTTGGAGCACAATTTTATTTATTGATTGTCTTCTTTATGAGTGGCGATCGAGGACGAGCGATGCTCTTTTCCTACCAATCTATCCCCCTAGGAGCATACGTGTAATACTTTGTTTTTGATGACTTGTAGATTTTTGCAACAAGTATATGAGTTCTTTTGACTAATGTTGAGTCCATGGATTATACGCACTCTCACCCTTCCACCATTGCTAGCCTCTCTTGTGCCGCGCAACTTTCGTCGGTACCATACACCCACCATATACCTTCCTCAAAATAGCCACCATACCTACCTATTATGGCATTTCCATAGCCATTCTGAGATATATTGCCATGCAACTTTCCAACGTTCCGTTTATATGACACGCATCATCATTGTCATATTGTTCTTTGCATGATCATGTAGTTGACATCATATTTGTGGCAAGGCCATCTTCATAATTTTCATACATGTCGCTCTTGATTCATTGCATATCCCGGTACACCGCCAGACGCATTCATATAGAGTCATATCTTGTTCTGGTTTTGAGTTGTAATTCTTGAGTTGTAAATCAATAAAAGTGTGATGATCTTCATTATTAGAGCATTGTCCCGGTGAGAAAAGGATGATGGAGACTATGATTCCCCCACAAGTCGGGATGAGACTTCGGACTAAATAAAAAAAGGCCAAAAAGGAAAAAAAGGAAAAAAAGAAAGGCCAAAGAAAAAAAAGGAAAAAAAGGAAAAAATGAGAGAAAAAGAGAGAAGGGACAATGCTACTATCCTTTTTACCACACTTGTGCTTCAAAGTAGCACCATGATCTTCAAGATAGAGAGTCTCCTATGTTGTCACTTTCATCTACTAGTGGGAATTTTTCATTATAGAACTTGGATTGTATATTCCGATGATGGGCTTCCTCAAAATGCCCTAGGTCTTCGTGAGCAAGCGAGTTGGATGCACACCCGCTTAGTTTCTTTTGTTGAGCTTTCATACATTTATAGCTCTAGTGCATCCGTTGCATGGAAATCCCTACTCACTCACATTAATATCTATTAATGGGCATCTCCATAGCCCGTTGATACGCCTAGTTGATGTGAGACTATCTTTTCCTTTTTTGTCTTCTCCACAACCACCATTCTATTCCACATAGAGTGTTATGTCCATGGCTCACGCTCATGTATTGCGTGAAAGTTGAAAAAGTTTGAGATTACTAAAGTATGAAACAATTGCTTGGCTTGTCATCGGGGTTGTGCATGATTAAATACTTTGTGTGATGAAGATAGAGCAATAGCCACACTATATGATTTTGTAGGGATAACTTTCTTTAGCCATGTTATTTTGAGAAGACATGATTGCTTTGATTAGTATGCTTGAAGTATTACTATTTCTTATGTCAATATGAACTTTTATTTTGAATCATTTGGATCTGAACATTCATGCCACACTAAAGAAAATTACATTGAGAATTATGCTCGGTAGCATTTCACATCAAAAATTCTGTTTTTATCATTTACCTACTCGAGGACCAGCAGGAATTAAGCTTGGGGATGCTTGATACGTCTCCAACGTATCTATAATTTTTGATTCTTCCATGCTATTATATTACCTGTTTTGGATGTTTATGGGCTTTACTTTACACATTTATATCATTTTAGCCCGTATTGCTGTTTTTTTGCCTATTTCGGTATTTCGAACAAAAGGAATATCAAATGGAGTCCAAATGCAATGAAACCTTTGGGGGTGTGATTTTTGGAAAGAACATGCTCCAGAGGACTTGGAGTGCAAGTCAAGAAGCAGCCAAGGCGTCCACGAGGGTGGAGGGCGCGCCCACCCCTACACGGCACGCCCCCCTATCTCGTGGGCCCCTCGGGCGGCCACCGACCTACTTCTTCCTCCTATATATACCCACGTACCCCGAGAACATCAGAAAAAGCCACGAAAACCTAGTTCAACCGCCGTAACCTTCTGTACCTACGAGATCCCATGTTGGAGCCTTCGCCGGCGCTCCGCCGGAGGGGGAATCGACCACGGAGGGCTTCCACATCAGCACCATAGACCCTCCGATGAGTTGTGAGTAGTTTACCACAGACCTTCGGGTCCATAATTATTAGCTAGATGGCTTATTCTCTCTTTTTGGATCTCAATACCATGTTCTCCTCGATCTTCTTGGAGATCTATTCGATGTAACTCTTTTTGCGGTGTGTTTGTTGAGATCCGATGAATTGTGGGTTTATGATCAAGTTTATCGATGAGAAATATTTGAATCTCCTCTGAATTCTTTTATGTATGATTGAGTTATCTTTGCAAGTCTCTTCGAGGTTTGGCCTACTAGATTGATCTTTCTTGCAATGGGAGAAGTGCTTAGCTTTGGGTTCAATCTTACGGTGTCCTTTCCCAGTGACAGCAGGGGCAGCAAGGCACGTATTGTATTGTTGTCATCGAGGATAAAAAGATGGGGTTTATATCATATTGCATGAGTTTATCCATCTACATCATGTCATCTTTCTTAATGCATTACTCTGTTCTTATGAACTTAATACTCTAAATGCATGCTGGATAGCGGTCGATGTGTGGAGTAATAGTAGTAGATGCAGACAGGAGTCAGTCTACTTATTGCGGACGTGATGCCTATATACATGATCATGCCTAGATAATCTCATAATTATTCGCTTGTCTATCAATTGCTCGACAGTAATTTGTTCACCAGCCGTAATACTTATGCTATCTTGAGAGAAGCCACTAGTGAAACCTATGCCCCCCAGGTCTATCTTTTATCATATAAGCTTTCAATCTACCTTTATTTGCATCTTTACTTTTCCAACCTATATTATCAAATACCAAAAATATATTTATCTTATCATACTATCTCTATCAGATCTCACTTCCGCAAGTGGCCGTGAAGGGATTGACAACCCCTTTATTTCGTTGGTTGCGAGTTCTTTGTTTGTATGTGTAGGTGCGTGGGACTTTTGAGGAGCATCCTGCTGGATTGATACCTTGGTTGGGAAATACTTACACTACTATTGCTACATCACCCTTTCCTCTTCAAGGAAAACCAACGCAAGCTCAAGACGTAGCAGCATGCACTCATGTTTTTCAGTCTGCTCTGCGATAGTATCGGTATCACCTTAGAAAAACTCACTTTGAAGGCAAGGCTAACAATGAAATCGCCCAAACAGCTCCAGTGGAATATATTACAGATGAAGACTGGACAGCCCTTGTTAAACACTGGTCTGATCCAAAGTATCAGGTAGGGTATATGTATTTGAACAGATCACATATTGAACTTGTATTTACGTATGTGCCTTACAAGTGTATCTTCTTTTAGGCTAACTATTTGAAGAACAAGACCAGCCATTCTAAAATGAAATTCCAACAGACAACAGGATCTCGTAGCTATATTGCACACTGTGAGGCTCTTGTAAGTAGTTGTTACTTCCTTCTTTTTTCTTTGCAATATTATCGTATCTATATTGACTTGTTCGAAATACAGAGGAAAGCCCGTGCAGATAAAAAGAACCTGAACCGAATGTAGTGCAAATATTCAAGGATTGCCACACCAGCAAGATGAAGGGCATGAACACACCTGTTCAAGCGCTGTTGTAAGTCCTTACTCCTCCTGCCTTTGAACTGCTTGTTATTGTGACGTGTTCATTTAACTGCTTGGTTTGCAGCCAATGTCAGTTACTTTGTTCACTTTTATACACAGTTGTCTTAAAATATCATTTCACCTTACACGTTGAAGGATATTCTTTTGGTCTTGATCTATAATCTAGTTGTGATGTTCACGTGCCCACACAATGATACAATAGCCTGTTTGTTTGATATCTGTTTACCCATGATATGAATGGTGGCATACTAAGTTCATCCTACTTTAAACCATGTCTCTTTATCCTTACATGTCAAAGAATGTGAGGAAATAGAAAATGCAGTAGGCATGCGACATGGACATATGTTCCGACATTGATTTTATTTTGTAGTTGGCACTACAATACATGCTAATGTATTACAGTAGTTCACCAAAATAAGTTATGTATAAACATGAAACCTACTTTGTTTGTTTTTGTCTCATTAGTAACTTATCTGGTACACTAATCTACGGGTTCAAACTTTCAGCAAGCTATGGAACAAATGATTGAACAGCCACAACCACCTGAAAGTGACGAGGCTACCACAGGCACAATGTCACCTCTTCCTGTAGTGCGTCTGTATCTCTCCACTAATAGTGCAAAAAGCACCTTCCTGCGTAATTCTGGGTTGGTTGTCAAGGTAACCTCAACCAAATCGCCTACTGAAAAAATCTTCCTTCTAGACAGAGTGATATATCTGTGCTCCAGACACAAGTCCAATACCTAATGGACGTCATTTCAGAAACAAGAATAGTGGTTGACAATGTCGTCAAGATATGAATTGTTTTGAAGACAGCCTATCAGACATTTGCTTCGTTGTTCAAGAGCAATGGTGGAAAAAAGGGGATGATCATGCTGCTCCATCAGATTCTACAGCTTGAAACTTAGTACTCAGGTCAAATGATATGTGCTTCTATACATCTGATGGTGCTTTTATCTGCAAGGACTATAAACTTTATGCCAACAGGCCTTTTGTTGTATGGTTGGAATTCATTTTGTTGTGATACATCATTTATCGTGCTGCCAAAGGTTGTACAAATTACAATGCTACTTTGTATAGTGTAGGTTTATCTTTGTAATGTATTCGGCCGAAAGCTTCGTAGGAGCCCTACGTGCCAACATCCGTTGGGCCCATTCCAATTGGGCTAAAAATGATTATAGGCCGTAATTTGCATGTAGCCCATTAAAATTATCTGGGCCTAAATCAGCATAAGCTTTCATATTTTTGGTAGGCCTGTGCACCTAGTGGCCTTTAACAGGCCTAAACATAATTTCGGCCCTCTGAACAATAGGCCGTTAACATGTGTAAATGTCTCGAGCCCATAAGTTACATGGGCCTTTAATAGGCCAAAAGTGAGATTGCGCCCTGATTGTGCCAAATAACCCACTGGTCATTAGCAGGCTGAAATGTATCTCAACTTTTGTTGGCCCATTTACAATGTGGATCGTTCATAGGACGAAATTCAGATGAGCCGTAAATGCGCCGACCAACTACACGGGCCTTTAATAGGGCGGAAGTTCGATCGGGCTTGATTAGTATCAGTTTTATATGGGCCATTAATAGGCCCGATGTGACATTGGGCCATATATGGCCCATGGATTTCGTCTGATGTTAACAGGCCAAAAGTCACAACAGGCTGGAAGTGGCCCAAATCTATAGTGGGCCTCTAACGGGCCGACTGCCACAACAGGCTGAAAGTGGCCCAAATCTATAGTGGGCCTTTAACAGTCCGAATGTCACAACAGGTTGGAAGTGGCCCAAATCTACAGTGGGGCTCTAACAAGCCGAATGTCACAATAGGCTGGAAGTGGCCCAAATCTACAATGGGCCTCTAACAGGCTAAATGTCAGACATGGCCGAATATGACCCAAATCCTTGATGGTCGTTTATGGGCTGAAAGTTTCAAGGGCCAAAAAATGGGCCCAAATGAAGCAGGACCTTTAACAGGCCGGAAACATACCGGGCCGTAATTCGGCCCAAATACTTAGCGGACTGTTAGCGGGCCAGAAGTGACCATGTGTCGCTATGATGAAAAGTTTAGATTTGGTTGTTGATGGGGTGATTTGACAATAGCCGTACGGGCCTTAGCGAATGGGTCGTCTGCAAGCATGCCATTAATGGGACAGCCCGCTAATTTTAACTGGGCTAGCCTTTTTATCCTAAATGGGCCGTTGTTGGGCTTTGTACGTGTCGACATATCATAGGCGCCTCCTGTCCATTGGGCGGTTGGCATCTGTCCTTTTCGGGTACTGACACGTGGTTCCTCTGGCCAATGAGAAATTTACACGTGGAAAATCGCCATTGGTCGTGGCTGTTAGCGGGTTATCTTATCCAAAACCGGGCCCGATGGCTTAACGGCGACCCGTTATGGTGGATGCCACGTGTCGGTCACCCTTGAAGAAAGCACTTCTATGACGCGCGATTTATCGTCATGGAAGTGGACACTTCCGTGATGATAATTTTGGTAATTTCATGGAACACTTCTACGACAGGAAAGGTATGACTATCTTGATTCTGTCACAAAATTGTCATGGATGTACATGCATGACAAAAAAGTGACCTACTATGACAAACACGTATCATCACAGAAGTGTATTTTTTGTAGTGATGCATGCACACACCACACGACCAACACACACTCTCACGCTCAAGTGCTCAACCTACACGTGCATGCACACACATCAAGCCCTAACATACACATACACAACCAGGTGGTTCCCGCACACGGGTTGGAGTCTTGTCACGACTGCGTAAATTTGTGTTTATGTGACCTTTTCCCTATGCGAACTGATAGGTGGGACCCACAAGGAACATGGTCAATTTAACTAGTCAACCACTAGTACGCGTCGGTGCTATACAAACAGTTTAAAACCCCTTTCCACGATGGCATTTGGAACCGTCGCCAAGTGAGTGTGGGCGATAGGGTGTCCTTCCCACATGACCCAGAAACCATCGGGGATATGGAGCCATGATCCAGAGGCCTTACAAAACGTAATCGTGTGCAATGCAGCACACACTAAATTCTTTCACTCATGTAGGATCGGTGATTAAACGTTTCTAATGGCGCAGTGAAACCAGACGGTGTGTCGTAATGAACCGTTTGGGAAACAGTATGCAAGGCACATGGGCCAATATATGAACTGTGTGCGATATGTGGCCTATCACACATGAGTTTTCTGCGGAACCCGTCTGCCATGCAAAACTCCATCGCACACGTTCTCCCAACATTTCCCGTCTGCGATAAGGTTCAATCACAAACGGTTCAGGAGCCCCTTCACACACATACAAGTGTTGCAGACCGTTTGTGATTTGTTGTGTATCACCAACGGTTGTGGCTAGAGTGACCTGTGCTTTTCGTTTGGGATCCCACACGTTTCCTGAAAAAATTATGACTGGGATTACATTTTACATTGGGCACGGTTTACTCTGAGTTCCCGTGTGCAATAACTTGATATCACAAATGGTTCCGGAGAGCCTATGCACATGTAGTAGCGTTGCAAATCGTTTACGATCTGCTGTGTATCACCGACGGTTCCGCTACGATTGACGTATGCTTTCCGATGTGGATCGCACACACTCATTTAGTTGAACCATGTGCGGAGCAATTGCCAGGTTAAAACAAAAATATCCCATTTTGAATTGGCATGCAAAAAGCAAATTCGCCACAATATTCAATTGAACAAATAAAAAAATTTCCCATTTTGAATTGGCACGCATAAAGCAAATTGGCCACAATATTCAATTGAACATGTAAACAAGAATATCCCATTTTCAATCGGCACGCAAAAAACAAATTCGCCACAATATTCAATTGAGCAAATAGTGTCCACAGGAAGAACATTCATCAGATTTCACAACAATTGCAATTGAACATATGGTAGCTAAATTCCAATGATTTGTACACATATATATGCATTACATAATTAATCATAGTGTACGAAATACGAAGACCTCATCAGATGGAAAACAATGGATCCATGCATATATGTTTAGCGTAACTCTTACTCAATGTTTCAGGAGAACGCATGCTGAAATCTTAATTATCACCAGTGGGATTGATGTAGTGATTCAGAAAGAAGTCGCTGATAAATCTTCGAACCATCAGCAATTCACCAGCCAGGAGCGGTTCGGGGGTCCTCGGTTCTAAGATGAGATGTAGTATTTTTAAGATTAGAATGTGCGATATGAGTGGAGTAGAAGATATTAGTTAAGATAGCCTTACTAGTACTAATTCGCAAGGATCATCACAACTATCAGCAGATTTGCAGATGGAGATCATGTGTCTACAAACATAGTATCCATGAAGGTTGGTCCCTGCCTCTTGCTGAGGACACTGAAATGTTTTGTACAGAATTTGTCATGTATTTGTGCTGTTAGGAACAACCTAACCGGTGTTAGATGTATTATTTTTTCTTTGGACAACAGAAAGAAGTTTAATTAGAAGCTTGAACATTTGACTAGCGTAAGAAAAGGTATTTGCAGGCTATTGGATAAATATTCTATAAATAATGGATTTCGGCGTGTTACCGGAGAAACGATCTCGTGTTGCAGAGGTAGTTCCCTCTTGAATAGGTTCCCTGGTTTAGTTTTCCACAATGCGAGCACACGGCAAATGAAGATGAATTTTGACAACATCAATTATGGAACCAGATATGAATGCATATTAATTTCAACATCATAGAATTCAATACCTTTCCATGAATTGCTGAAGATGCATCAGATCCTGAGCGTTTGTTGAATCTCTGAGAGAATCTATGTAGTAAACTGTGTTCTTGTTTGGAACAATGAATACCAATATCCAGTGATGATGTCAGTGTACAAATGTATGTGTACTTTTGTACCCCTTACTTGTGCACGGACGGTCGCAGCCACCCCTGCAGCAAGGCTTAGCGAGGCAGAGGAAGACAGCAGAAGGCAAGACAGGCACGAAGAACATCAAGACAACTGCTTGGAGTAGCAAACAGCAAGGGACAAGCAGGGCCAAGCCCGGCAACAAGCCTTGCTGAGGCGAACTGCGAGGCCCCCAGCAAGCCCCTTGTTGAGATAGCTTGCAAAGAGGCCAACAAGGCCACAACCCTTGGGGTTGAGAGCTCTGACACCATCGACAATGTTCAAGATGAAGGCTTGAAGAGCACATGCCTGGTAGCATGCGGCTCCTCATGAATATCGACAACCCACGAGTCCACATGGGGCCAAATGATGAATACCCCCGGCAAGACCCTTGCCGGGGACGACCGCTGGGCCGTGGCCAGGCCTGCGCTCGGCAGGGTTCCGCCACCTCACCACCGCTCCAACGCGACGATAAGCATGTCAGCGAAGCAGACGCCTGCATGGCGGCATGCAGATCTTCATGGAAGCTTACCACTTTGCCAACACAACAGCTGGTTAGCCAGCGTGGCACTGCATGCCTCGTCGGCCCAGACGCGTGGCGATATGAGGAGGAGGAGCAAAGGATGGGGTGGCTTCTGTTGCCGTCCCTGATAAAGCGAGAGGACACGTACGCGTCGCATTAAATGTGCTTGTCCTACATTGATCAAGCGATAAGCTTGTATCGTTGTAGCTTGCCACCTCCTGTGTGCCACTGTGGCAACCCCTTTTGTGTATAAAAGGAGGCCCAAGGCACACAGAGAGATTATTCGGACTTTTGGACAAAGCACGCATCGTAGCTAGTTCGAAAGCTCAAAAACACTCGTATACCAGATAAAGCAGGACTAGGGTATTACGCATCCTCGCGGCCTGAACCTAGATAAAAATCCCCTGTGTGCTAACCACTCGACCTGCTCTTCGTGCAACTAATCCCCCGCCAAACATAGAAGGGATCCCTGTGATCCCATAGGTGATCGGTTTTCCCCGAGCACCCAGTTTACTTTGTCAGCTCACTTTTGCAAGGGGCTAGGTCGAGGTACTCTGGGATGCAGAAGTTGCTTTTCAGCCTCCTTATGGCCTCGAGGAAACTGCATCATTATTTTCAAGCACATGAGATCACCGTCGTCACTCGCCTCCCTTTGCAATGGATTTTGCACAATCCAGATGCAACGGGGAGGATTGTGGAGTGGGCAGTGGAGTTGTCAAGCTTTGGGCTCAGATTTGAAAGTACCTCAACGATCAAGAGAAGAGCATTGGCAGAATTCATAGCAGAATGGACATCCACACCCGACGAAGAAGTTAAAGAAACCACCCTTCCCGGCAAAGAGGCAAGTAGTCATTGGATTATGTACTTCGATGGAGCCTTCTCGATACAAGGTGCAGGTGTCGGCGTCTTGCTCGTCGCGCCCACCGGAGAACGCCTCAAGTACGTGATCCAGATGCACTTCCCCTGGGAGAGGTCGACCAACAACACTACAGAATACGAGGGGCTGCTCGCTGGTCTTAGGATCGCGGCAGACCTCGGGATTAGGCAGCTTATTATCAGAGGAGACTCACAACTTGTCGTCAGGCAAGTTAACAAGGATTATCAGAGCCGGCTGATGGAGGCTTACGTGGATGAAGTGAGGAAATTGGAAGAGCGCATTGACGGTCTACAAGCAGAGCATGTTGAGCAGCATTGTCGATGACCTGTCGAAGCGCGCTGCCCTCAAGCTACCTGTGGAACTAGGTACCTTTGTGCTTCAATTAACTCAGCCATCTGTCGAGCCATCAGCAAAACAGAACAAGCGAAGGAAGATGGGGCCCAGCAAGTACCTTCCCGCGGAGCTCCCAGGAGCCGCCGGCAAGGAAGTTGCCGGGTACCCCAAGCTTGCCGAGGAGCAGCAGCTTCTGACAGGGCCCCAGGCCCTTTCCGTCGAGGCGGCTACCCCCACGGCGAAAGACATGCCTTTAGTCCTTGCCGTCGAGCCCCAGGCTCCGGCATGGGCACAACATATGGTTCGTTCCCTCCAAACAGGAGAGCTCCCGGAGGAGCAGGAAGAAGCAGAAAAAAGTAGCCCCTCGGTCCAACATGTACCAATTCGTGGATGATGCCCTTTATAGAAGAAGGCCAAACGGTGTGGAATTGAAGTGTATTCCTCGGGAGGACAGACTGGAGTTGTTGGCAGAGATACACGGAGGCATATGTGGCTCTCACATAGGATCAAGGGCCCTTGCCGGCAAAGCATTCCATCAAGTTTTCTTCTGGCCCACTGCCCTCCAGGATGCAACGGCATTAGTAACCAAGTGTGAAGCGTGCCAGTTTCATTCGAAGAAGCTTCATCAACCAGCTCAAGCCCTTCAAACAATCCCTCTCTCCTGGCCCTTTTAAGTCTGGGGGCTTGACATACTGGGCCCCTTTCCCCGCGCTGTCGGGGGCTTTGAGTACTTGTACGTCGCAATTGACAAGTTCACAAAGTGGCCGGAAGTGGAGCCAGTGAGGAAGGTGACAGCACAATCAGCCGTCAAGTTCTTTAAGGGACTCGTCTGCCGTTTTGGTGTGCCAAACAGAGTCATCACCAACAATGACACATAGTTCACAAGCCGCGCCTTCATGCAGTATATCCAGGACCTTGGCAGCAAGGTATGTTTTGCTTCCATTCATCCGAGAAGCAATGGCCAAGAAGAAAGGGCAAATGCTGAAGTGTTGCGAGGCCTCAAAACAAGGACTTTCAACAAGCTGTTCAAGTGCGGAAGGCGCTGGGTTGATGAATTGCCAACGGTTCTTTGGTCAATCAGAACGACACAAAATCGAGCCACTAGCCACACACCCCTTGCCCTGGTCTACGGGGCAGAAGCAGTTCTCCCCACTGAACTCATATACGGTTCACCTCGAGTGCTCGCTTATGATGAGCTTGAGCAAGAGCAGTTGCGCCAAGATGATGCGACGCTCCTTGAGGAAGATCGTCTTCGAACTGCTGTGCGAGCCGCTCGCTACCAGCAAGCCTTGCGTCGCTACCATAGCCGCAAGGTTCACGCCCGAAGCCTTGAGGAAGGCGACCTTGTTCTTCAGCGCGTTCAGTCCGCCAAGAATTCCAACAAGTTGATGCCAAAGTGGGAAGGCCCCTATCGGGTATTACGAGTCACCAGGCCCGGCGCAGTCCGCCTGGAGACCGAAGATGGCATTCCAATGAGCAACTCCTGGAACATCAAACATCTTCGCAAGTTTTACCCATAGGGCGCGGTTGCCGGGAGCTCCGGCAACCCCTTTTTGTACTAGCCTTGCCAACAAGGCATCTAACCCTATGTATAGAGCCAGGCGTAGACCCTGCATGCAGCGAGATAGTTTTAGCTTGTACAATTTCCTGCTAGTTTCCATGTTCATATATATGTATGCATGCGCACTTGTCTAGGAAATTGTGCTACTTTAGATTCTAACGGGTATTAGGAAACCGCCAAGATTCCATGCCCCCATCCTCTTTTCCTTCCGGCCGCAGTGACGACCTCCCAGCAAGAGATTGAAAAGACTGCTTGGCAAGGCACCTCCGTCAACAACTTAATCAAATAAAGTTCCTCCCCTGCCCATTCATATTCGTAATTTGTGACTTGCACATTAGAGAACCTCTCCACTCTATCTGGACTTGGGTGCTTCCGTCCCCGACTCGAACACTGCTTCGGTCGGGGTAATTGTTGTAACCATGGGCAAAAGAAGATTTTGACGGGGGGGCTGGACCCTGCGCTTGTAACCCGGCAGATGTGATTCTCCGGCAGGCGCAGGAGCGGCGGCAAGGTAGCTTGACGGGGGGCTCATTTATTTTTCATTAGAGGGGCATTTTGCCTCTGCACGAGTGTACCCGTGCATGAGTTCCCGGCGAAAGCTCATATTTTTCATTAATATGCTAATGCAAGTACGGATATTACAGAACATAAACATGGGTTCAGTAGAGTACATTTCTTAGAAATATTGAGATTTGGCAGGTGCCTACAAATTGAGAAAAAGATAAGTGTCCTGTAATCCCCGTTCTTGCCCCATTCTTCTCCAGGCACAGCAGGCCGTGCAAGGTGACGGGCATGGGAAACTAAACGATGGAGATCTTCACGAGGAAGCCCGCCAACCACCGTTGCCAGGGACAGCAGAACGAGACCCCCAGGAAGGCATGTTGCCGAGGAAGGGAGCGGGCCAGATGATGGTGCGGCCACTAGCGGTCAGCCAGAGTCGGAGTCGTCATCCTCCCGCCCACTACCACCATCGTCGCTGGCACTATCCTCCTCACCACTGTTGCTCGAGGAAGAGCTTTCGTTGTCAGTGGAGCTCTCCACGCAGCACCCTAGGCGAATTCCGGAGTTCCCGAAGACCTTGACGGAGAGCAGGCCGCTCTCTATTAACTTGAAGTAGAGAACGTGCCCCTCCGCCAAGCTGTGGGCGCGTGCGAAGGTCTTCCACCCTTAACGAAGATACATGACGTGAGGGCAGGGAAAGTCGATGTCAGCCCACATGCTGCCGTTCCCGCAGTCCCTCATATGAGGACTCAGGGCCAGCAGGGACTCCTCCTCCATCACCTGAGCGAATGGAGTCGAAAGTCGGAGGCGACTGCACACGAGTTTATGCAGCCTGATGAAGAACTCATAAGGTTGGTCCCCTATGTGGCTGCCCATCGGAGGAGGAGGAGCCGATGGAAGTGCAGCGGGTACGCCGCCCCGTCCGCCTCCTCCCCGAGCACCGCGGTGACCTCGGTCGTCCCCTTCCTCTCCCCCTCGCAGCGGGCTCCGCCACCGGAGGCTCCGAGGAAGGAGGGACGCGTTGCCGAGCAGAAGCCCTCATCGTCATTGTCAGGGCGCTAGCGCGCCCTTTCACCATGGAGACTCGAAAGAGGATGGCGAGCAAAGAAGGGGAAAGGAGGGCGAGTGAAGAGGAGCACTGTCCCTCTCCCCCATTTATAGAAGAGCGGAGCCGAAGCCTGGCCTGGCCATCCAGCCCAAGGGGAGGCCGCCCCGTACGACAAATGGGGCTTCTTGAAGCGTGGGGAATCGGAACCGACCCGCTTCCCCAATCCACAAGCGCCTGATTTTCCGCCTCGGCATTAATTCCCACGTTCTCTGCACCCACCGCCTGCCCTTCCTAATGCATGGGGGATACGTGGAGAAGCAGAAGGGGGCATGAGAACGGGTGGGACAACCAACTGCCACCCCGTAATCATGGGAAGCGGTGCCATGCATGTTGCGGCCCGAGTCCACTTAGCAAATGAGTAGCACCCCTGCAGATTCCTTCCTTTTTTGAAAAAGGAAGCACGGGCCACCTCTTTGCTACTGACTGCAAGATGACGCGAGCATGTTGAGGCCATCCCACACACTCGACACAAGTTGTGGGGAAGCACAACTGCCAGAGAGATCGTGGTGGTTCGCCTCTGCCATGCCCACCCCCGCACTGCTTTGGGCCTGGCCCAACTACACCCTGCGCTTATGTGTGGCCTAGGACCGGGGGCTCCTGTCAGTGTACAAAAGTATGGGTACTTCTATACCCCTTACTTGTGCATGGATGGTCGTAGCCACCCCTGCAGCAAGGCTTAGCGAGGCAGAGGAAGACAGCAGAAGGCAAGACAGGCACAAAGAACATCAAGACAACTGCTTGGAGTAGCAAACAGCAAGGGACAAGCAGGGCCATGCCCGGCAACAAGCCTTGTCAAGGTGACCTGCGAGGCCCCCGGCAAGCCCCTTGCCGGGACAGCTTGCAAAGAGGCCAGCAAGGCCACAACCCTTGGGGTTGAGAGATCTGACACCATCGACAATGTTCAAGATCAAGGCTTGAAGAGCACATGCCTGGTAGCATGTGGCTCCTCACGAAGATCGACAACCCACGAGTCCACGTGGGGGCTTGCCGGGACAGCTTGCAAAGAGGCCAGCAAGGCCACAATCCTTGGGGTTGAGAGATCTGACACCATCGACAATGTTCAAGATCAAGGCTTGAAGAGCACATGCCTGGTAGCATGTGGCTCCTCACGAAGATCGACAACCCACGAGTCCACGTGGGGCCAAATGATGAAGACCCCCGGCAAGACCCTTGCCGGGGACGACTCCAAGGCACCCGGCAAACCTTGCCGGGGACGACCGCTGGGCCGCGGCCAGGCCCGCGCTCGGCAGGGTTTCGCCACCTCACCACCGCTCCAACGCGACGATAATCATGCCAGTGAAGCAGACGCCTGCATGGCGGCATGCAGATCTTCGTGGAAGCTTAGCACTTTGCCAACATAGCAGCTGGTTGGCCAGCATGGCGCTGCATGCCTCGTCGGCCCAGATGCGTGGCGAGACGAGGGGGAGCGGCGGAGGACGGGATGGCTTCTGTTGCCGTCCCCGATAAAGCGAGAGGACACGTAGGCATCTGCTACCTCTTGAGCATTGCGTTGGTTTTCCCTTGTAGAGGAAAGGGTGATGCAGCAAAGTAGCATAAGTATTTCCCTCAGTTTTTAAGAACCAAGGTATCAATCCAGTAGGAGGCTCCACCCAAGTCCCTCGTACCTACACAAACAAACAAGAACCTCGCAACCAACACGATAAAGGGGTTGCCAATCCCTTCACAGCCACTTGCGGAAGTGAGATCTGATAGAGATAATAAGATAAGATAAATATTTTTGGTATTTTATGATATAGATTGGAAAGTAAAGATTGCAAAATAAAGTAGATTGGAAACTTATATGATGGAAGATAGACCCGGGGGCCATAGGTACTAGTGGCTTCTCTCAAGATAGCATAAGTATTACGGTGGCTGAACAAATTACTGTCAAGCAATTGATAGAAAAGTGCATAGTTATGAGATTATCTAGGCATGATCATGTATATAAGCATCACGTCCGCAACAAGTAGACCGACTCCTGCCTGCATCTACTACTATTACTCCACACATCGACCGCTATCCAGCATGCATCTAGAGTATTAAGTTCATAAGAACAGAGTAACACATTAGGCAAGATGACATGATGTAGAGGGATAAACTCAAGCAATATGATATAAACCCCATCTTTTTATCCTCAATGGCAACAATACAATACGTGCCTTGCTACCCCTGCTGTCACTGGGAAAGGACACCGCAAGATTAAACCCAAAGCTAAGCACTTCTCCCATTGCAAGAAAGATCAATCTAGTAGGCCAAACCAAAC
The DNA here is from genome assembly GCA_963921465.1 of Triticum timopheevii. Taxonomy (NCBI): domain Eukaryota; kingdom Viridiplantae; phylum Streptophyta; class Magnoliopsida; order Poales; family Poaceae; genus Triticum; species Triticum timopheevii. Next base: position 105,166,851 of record OY997266.1, read on the forward strand.
TGATAATTCGAAGAGACTTGCAAAGATAACCAATCATACATAAAAGAATTCAGAGGAGATTCAAATATTTCTCATAGATAAACTTGATCATAAACCCACAATTCATTGGACTCGACAAACACACCGCATAAAAGAGTTACATCGAATAGATCTCCAAGAAGATCGAGGAGAACTTTGTATTGAGATTCAAAGAGAGAGAAGAAGCCGTCTAGCTAATAACTATGGACCCGAAGGTCTATGGTAAACTACTCGCAACTCATCGGAGAGGCCTTGGCGATGATGTAGAAGCCCTCCATGATCGATTCCCCCTCAGGTGGAGCGCTGGAAAATCTCCAAGATGGGATCTCACGGGTACAGAAGGTTGCGGCAGTGGAAATAGGGTTTCGTGGTGCTCCTGGATGTTTTTAGGGTATGGAGGTATATATAGGCGAAGGAGGTCGGTCAGGGGAGCCACGAGGGTGGGGGCGCGCCCACCCCCCTAAGGCACGCCTTGCACCCTCGTGGCCGCCTCGGCTGCTTCTTGACGTCCACTCCAAGTCTCCTGGATTTCGTTTGTTCCAAAAAGATCGCTCCTGAAGGTTTCATTCCGTTTGGACTCCGTTTGATATTCCTTTTCTCCGAAACACTAAAATAGGCAAAAAAAGAGCAATTTGGGCGGGGCCTCCGGTTAGTAAGCTAGTCCCAAAAATGATATAAAAGTGTAAAGTAAAGCCCATAAACATCCAAAACGGGTAATATAATAGCATGGAACATCAAAAATTATAGATACGTTGGAGACGTATCAGCATCGCATTAAATGCGCTTGTCCTACATTGATCAAGCGATAAGCTTGTATCGCTGTAGCTTGCCACCTCCTGTGTGCCACTGTGGCAACCCCTTTTGTGTATAAAAGGAGGCCCAAGGCACACACAGAGAGGATTCGGATTTTTGGACAAAGCACGCATCATAGCTAGTTCAAAAGCTCAAAAACACTCGTAAACCAGATAAAGCAGGACTAGGGTATTACGCATCCTTGCGACCCGAACCTGGATAAAAATCCCCTGTGTGCTAACCACTTGACCTGCTCTTCGTGCAACTAATCCCCCGCCGAACATAGAAGGGATCCTTGTGACTCCATAGGTGATCGGTTTTCCCCGACAGACGGCTACATATTAAGATAGCCATGAACTTATGAATTATGTTGAAATCTGAAAGAAAATCAGTGTATGTGTGGTTGTTTACTTGACTCACCTTTCATGATAGGGCCAGAGAAATGATTCTGCATGGGACGTGTGTGTTCTTCTTTTGAAGTTCCGATTGCTTGAAACACTTCTCAGCAAACTCTTTAGTTGCCCTGGCCCTTTTGAATTCTGCCCAGTCTGCCTTTGTAATTTGGGGGTATGTGGGGATTGGGTCCTTGCCTTCACTCAAGTAATTCTTGTACAGCATGTGCTTCCAATTTCTCCAAGCATCCCTAGCCTTCTTCAGTGCAGCATGTTCCACCTGCATTCTCCACTGCTCTGGAACATTGAAGTGATCCTTGATCTCCCGGACTATCCATCGCTGTGTTTCTGTGTCAGCCTTCCGAAACCCCGGCAGATTTCTGTTGAGCCTTGCCCTGCTAACAAATCCACACACACTCCTGAACCTCGTGCGTGCTTTATCTGGTTTAGTTGGAGCCCAAGACTTTATATCGATCTCACTTACTTCATATACACCTTTAGGCTGGTGTGTGGGCTTCCTTGGAGCGTGCCTCCATGTCCTGACCGGAAGGGTAATTGCTGCAGCTCTATCACATTCAAGATTACTTGATCCCTCACCATCTTCTGAAGACATAGGGTTGTCGGAATCAGATGAAGATATATCGCCTGAAGCATGAGTGTTGTTGCTGCTATTCGGCATCTACAGAGAACACATGCGAAACTCAGGAAGGAGGATAAGCATAAAACTAACAACTTGGTATCAAGCTTTCTAAACATGTCATGCAATAATTTAGAAAATGTACGGCTAATTTGTTAAGTTTGTGTGACTCGGGCGCCCGCGATCTATAAATCAGCAGTAACTTATTGGAACAAATACAACATATATGTACTAGTTAGGAAGGTAGATAATTAACATATATACGCTCTCCATTATTTTATAGCCAATTTTGGAACATACGGAATGAAATGGGAAGAGGGATTGCGAGGAAATATGCCTCACTGCGATGGAGAGCAGTAACTAACAGGCTTCTTAATGCAAACCCAGTCGGACCACGGGAGAGGCGAGGATTACTACATCGATATGCTCGAGGGTGACTGGCGAGCAAACGAAGATGGCGAGGTGCGGGCAGCCACGTGTTGGGAACAGCGGTGGAGGTAGGCTTGACACCGAAGAGCGGGCACACGGCTGGGGTGAGCACGCCAGTGCCGAAGAGGGTTCTAATGTGGATCCGGGGGAGGGGGGGCTGGCGATGGAGATTGGGTGGACTAGTTGAGTGAAATGCGGGCGGGCCGTGGGGGGTGTTGGCGGCCTAGGTGAAAAGGGTAGAAAATATCCCCGGTCGCCGCGCGGAAAGGCCTATGCAAACGGTTGCCTCTAAGCGCTCGTGTGCACAAAGAGAAAATTTTCTTTTGAAATGAAGACGTACTAACTTTGAAATGAAGACGTGAGTTCATCGTTTCGCCTCTAAATTTTTCCCATGTTAAGCAATCACCATTATACCACGGGTTTGATTTGTTGGCGCATTTCAGGTCTCGTGTGCTATACGTAAGACATTTTTTGGCATTTACCGTGCATTTGTCATATAAATCAATTTCCTAGGCAGACTGCATTTCCTGTCAAAAGGGATGACGATTGTCGTTCGATCTGGGAGCATCAAGCAGTGCAGATGTATGATCCGTGGGGTTTGGGTTCTGGCCAATCAGAACGCACAACTCAGATCGCGCACGCAGCAAGGGGGGGTCGGCCACGGTTTGGTAGGCACACGGCTTTCATGAGTGAATCGTGTGCTATTTGAAAACATTTACATTAACTAACAGCATATCCGGGTGGTGAAGGAGTCGTCATCGGAGGAGGAACCTCATTAAAAAATCACAACCGGAACTGCATCTGTTGTCGAAAGGGATGAGGATCGTCGTTCGATCTGGGAGCATCCAACGGTGCAGACGTACGATCCGTGGGGTTTGGATTCTGGCCAATCAGAATGCACGACTCAGATCGCGCACATGGAAGGGGGCATCGGCCATGGTTTAGTGGACACACGGCTTTCGTGAGTGAACCGTGCGCTATTTGAAAACACTTACATTAAGTAACAGCATTTTTTTGTTCGAATGAAACCATGAGTTCATCATTTCGCCTCCAAATTTTTTTCCCACGGTAAGAAATCACGATTGTACCCTATGTTTCGATTTTATGGTACATTTTACCAGGTGGCAGGCCTCACTAGCAATCTCAAACTTTGAATATATGCAAAAAGAAAAGAGATCTCTTTTAATTTCTATATATATTATACTAGCTATAGTGTATGACGATACTACCTTCAATTATAGCGCATAGTATAATACATAGAGTATATATATATAGTATCATAGCTCATTTTTATTGCCATGCATAACACATATTAGCATCGCATTTAACATGATACGGTGTCTACCATGTTACTCTAACGTTCTAACACTCACTATATTTAATTCTTTGCTACATCAGCATACTTGCTATTTTTCCGAGTGCAGCTATGATATATATATACCACCACTATGGCCAGCCTTTGTATAGTAGGTAAGTACCATACTCCCTCAGTCCCAAAATAAGTGACTCGACTTTGTACTAACTTTGTATTAAAGCTAGTACAAAGTCGAGTCACTTATTTTGGGACGGAGGGGGTATATACTATAGTGTCATGCATATACTATATAGTGTATGATACTACGTGTGTACCTTCTTATAGTGCATATATATAGTATCATAGAGCTAGTATATATGTATATATATATATATATATCACATAGATGACCGTATTTATGGCCATGTGCATGACACAAAGTAGTATAACATTTATATTATATATGTTACAGTATCTATGTTACTGCTTCATTGCCACACATCATCATATTTGTTATTCTCAAGTGCATGATACCGGCTATGATACCCCCACTATGGCCACCCTAATAAGGTTGGTCGTAATGGGAGTATCAAGCGGCGTCATATGCATGCCAGCTAGACTTTTTGGATGATGTGGCACACAGTTAAATGAGGAAAGAGAGGTGTGGGTCGGGTATCATATCATGATATACTGTATCACATATTAAATGTTGTACTACTTTGTGTCATGCATGGCAATTAATAAGGCAACCTAAGATACTAAGACTAGCCACAATGGGTAGTGTAACATGCCCATGTTACTACTCCATGTTACTACCTCTATAGTGGGGAGTAACATATTTGTGGTAACATGCGCAACACTTCATTTATTAAGCTATAGACTCATCTTGCCTTGATATCTGTGATGTTACTCATACTATTAGACTAGCCACAATGGGAGTCACTACAAAAAAATACACTTCCGTGATGATACGTGTTTGTCACAGTAGGTCACGTTTTCTGTCATGCATGTACATCCATGACAAATTTATGACAGAATCAAGATAGTCAAACATGTGCTGTCATAGAAGTGTTCCATGACATTACCAAATTATCATCACGAAAGTGTCCACTTCCATGACGATAAATCACGCGTCATAGAAGTGCTTTCGTCAAGGGTGACCGACACGTGGCATCCACCGTAATGGGACGCCGTTAACCGTCGTTAACCTATTGTGTCCATTTTTTGGATCCGATAACCCGCTAACAGCCACGACCAATGCCGATTTTCCACGTGTAAAATTCTCATTGGCTGACAGATCCACGTGTCAGCTCCTCGTTGGCACAGGTGTCACTCATCCAACGGTTGAGATGAGCCTATGATATGTTGACGCGTGGACAGGCCCAAAAGTGGCCCACAAAGTTTAAATGGACCGGCCCAACTGAAGGCCCATAAAATTTAGCGGACCATAATGGGTCGGCCTAGCTAAAGGCCCACAAGATTTTGCAGACCATAATGGGTCGGCCCAGCTAAAGGCCCACAAAATTTAGCGAACCATAATGGGCTGGCCCAGCTAAAGGCCCACATGATTTTGCAGACCATAATGGGCCGGCCCAGCTAGAGGCCCACAAGATTTTGCGGACCACAATGGGCCGGCCCAGCTAAAGGCCCACAAGATTCTGCAGACCATAATGGGTCAGCCCAGCTAAAGGCCCAACATTCTCTGTCAAATCGACCTGTCAATGGCATGTCCTAAACTTTTCATCAACTCGGCCCATGGTAACTTCTGGCTCGTTAAAAGTTCGCTAAGTAATTGGGCTGAATTACGGCCCGGTGTATTTCTGGCATGTTAAAGGTCTTGCTTCATTTGGGCCCATTTACAGGCCATTAAAACTTTCGGCTCACAAACGACCATGAAGGATTTAGGTCATGTTCGGCCTTGTCTGACATTCGGCCTGTTAGAGGCCCACTATAGATTTGGGCCACTTTCGGCCTGTTGTCATTTTCGACCTGTTAACGCCTGACGAAAACCATGGACCATATGTGGCCAAATGTCATATCAGGCCCATTAACGGCCCATATAAAAATGATGATAATCTAGCCCGACCGAAGTTCCGGCCTGTTAAAGGCCCGTGTATTCGGTCGGCGCATTTACGGCCCGTCCGAATTTCGGCCTGTCAAAGATCCGCATCGTAAATGGGCCACCATTTGTGCCTGCTAAGACCAGTGGGTTATTTGGCACAATCAGGGCCCAATCTCACTTTCGGTCTATTAAAGGCCCATGTTTTTTATGGGCTCGAGATATTTACACCTGTAAACGGCCTATTTTTACTGAGGGCCCAAATTATGTTTAGGCATGTTAAAGGCCCACTATGGGCACAGGCCTACCAGAAAAATATGAAGGCTTATGCTGATTTAGGCCCAGATATTTTTAGTGGGCTACATGCCAATTTCAGCCCGTAATCGTTTTTAGCCCAATTGGAATGGGCCCGACGAATGTTGGCATGTTGGGCTCCTATGAAGCTTTCGGCCGAATACATTACTAAGATAAACCTACACTATACAAAAATAGCATCGTAATTACTGCAGCCTGTGGCAGCATCATAAATGTTGTATCACAACAAAATAAATTCCAACCATACAACAAAAGGCCTATTGGCACAAAGTTTACAGTCCTTCCAGATAAAAGCACCATCAGATGTATAGAAGCACAGATCATTTGACCTGAGTGCTAATGTTTCAGGCTGTAGAATCTGATGGAGCAGCACGATCTCCACCTTTTTTCCGCCATTACTCTTGAACAACGAAGCGAATGTCTGATAGTCTGGTTTCAAAACCATTCATATCTTGATGACATTTCTCAACCACTATTCTTGTTTTCGAAACAACGTCCATTAGGGATTGGACTTGTGTCTGGAACATAGATATATCACTCTGTCTAGCAGGAAGATTTTGTTCAGTAGGCGATTTGGACGAGGTTACCTTGACAACCAACCTAGAATTACACAGGAAGGTGCTTTTTGCACTCTTAGTGGAGAGATACTGACGCACTGCAGCAAGAGGTGACATTGTGCCTGTGGTAGCCTCATCACCTTCAAGTGGTTGTGGCTGTTCAATCATTTGTTCCATAGCTTCCTGAAAGTTTGAACTTGTAGATTAGTGTACCAGATAAGTTACTAATGAGACAAAAACAAACAAAGTAGGTTAAACGTTTATACATAACTTATTTTGGTGAACTACTGTAATACATTATCATGTATTTTAGTGCCAACTACATAATAAAATCACTTTCGGAACATATGTCCATGTAGCATGCCTACTGTATTGTCTATTTCCTCACATTCGTTGACATCTAAGGATAAAGAGACATGGTTTAAAGTAGGATGAACATAGTATGACATCATTCATATCATGGGCAAACAGATATAAAACAAACAGGCTATTTTATCATTGTGTGCGCACATGAACATAACAACTAGATTACAGATCAAGACCAAAAGAACATCCTTCATCTCTTTTAGACCATGTAAGGTGAAATGATACGTTAAGACAACTGTGTATAAAAGTGAACAGAGTAACTGACATTGGCTGCAAACCAAGTAGTTAAATGAACACATCACAGTACCAATCAGTTCAAGGCAGGAGGAGTAAGGACTTACAACAGTGGCTTGAACTGGTGTGCTCATGCCCTTCATCTTACTGGTGTGGCAATCCTTGAATATTTGCACTTCATTCGGTTCAGGTTCTTTTTGGTCCGCACGGGCTTTCCTCTGTATTTGGAACAAGTCAATATAGATACGATAATATGGCACAAAAAAAGAAGGAAGTAGCAGCTATTTACAAGAGCCTTGTAGTGTGCAATATAGCTACGAGATCCTGTTGTCTGTTGGAATTTCACTTTAGAACGGTTGGTTTTGTTCTTCAAACAGTTAGCCTGGAAGAAGATACACTTGTAAGGCACATACATAAATACAAGTTCAATATGTGGTCTGATCAAATACATATAGCCTACCTGATACTTTGGATCAGACCAGTGTTTAACGAGGGTTGTCCAGTCTTCATCTGTAATATATTCCACTGGAGATTTGGGCGATTTCATTGTTAGCCTTGCCTTCAAAGTGAGATTTTCTAAGGTGGTACCGATACTGTCACAGAGCAGACTGAAAAACATGAGTGCATGCTTGTTTAGTTGCATCATCTTTCGGATCCAACTTGAACCTCATCTGCTGAAAAAAGAAGGTGAGTCTTATTAGGAGGAAGCTAGAAAGTATGGGACAGAGCAAGACAATATTACTAATTGCAATGAATAACATTACTTACGGATAAATGGTCAAGGAAGGTATTAAACTGGGTATTGTCTTTCTCATTCCTGTACTGGATCCATGTTGGGAGGATACATGCATGACACCTAACAGCAACGGCTGCCTCTGATACTAACTTGGCTGACTCTGTAGCATCACGTGGCCTTTTTAAACCTGCCTCAAAATGGATCTCCATTCTTCCTCCTTTAGATTTTGTTAATCTGTCAAGCATTATCCCTTATGTCTGTTTCCGCTTGCGCCGTGGTGCTAGTTCAACAATGAATATGGAAAGTGTTAGTGTACATCAAACTGTGAGAGTACATATAAAGGAGCATGCAACTGCAACTTGACTCGGTCAGGTACCGTTTTGGTGTTGATGCTCATGAGGTTCATCTGATCTTGCCAAGTCATGTTGTGTCAGCAGTGCTTCAGAAGTAGTGTTAGGTGTGAAGGCAGCTTGGGAACTGGCCAGTTCCGGAGCAAACAAATGAGTAACTGGTTGAGATGCTGGTACAGTTGAAGCGGATGCTGCAGCTGGTGGAGCAGGTGATACTGTGTTTGTAGATTTAGCCGTGGACTTGGACCTTCTACTGCACTATAAGTACCAGCAGAATCTCGACGGCAGATCCTTTTCCATTTCACCCGATGAGTAATAGCACTCCCTACAATATTATTTTCCTTGCTCTTTTTTGACTTTGCCATGTCAAGCTGTACCCACAACACAAAGGAATAAAATCACTCTTCAAAACTCATTGATGCATGATACAGACAAGCAATACTTTGGTGTAAGACAACCGTATGAGGATGGAATATGTAAGAAAAATAGGACGGCATGACATATTCATAGCTACGATGTGCAAACTAAGCAGAAGGATTTTCAAGAAAATAGAAGTAATGCAAGCTAGAAACCATATGAAAGATGCAACCAATATTACTCTGCCAAGTTAAAAGTGTCTTGTCATAAGTGGCAATTCAAAAAATTAGAAGCAGTACAACGTACAAATCAATGCAAGATGCAACCACTATCAAACTGCCATGTTAAAAGCGTCCAATCATGAGTGACTGATGTGGGATACACAACAGCAGTACTTTGATGTAAGAACATGGTATGATAGATAGATGAAGTGTATTCTAGACACAGAAAGCCATGTCATATGCACATGTATAATGTATAAACTTAGCAGGTGCAATTTAATCAAAATAGAAGAAATACAGGCTAGACAACATATGCAACATGAAACCAATTATAACACTGTCAACTTAGAGCAAGCACCTGCGATGGTGGAGTACGGGAGATGAACTCATCATGTAGACTTGGGACTTCAACTTCATTAGCAGTAGCAGTGGCAAATCTAGAGAGTCTCTGTTTGCGTCGGTGCGGAGGACCACCAACATCCCCTAACTTACTCTTTTCCTTCCTATTTTCTGATATTGCCTTATGAAGTCAAAACCACAAGAAGATGAATAAAATTAGCTTTGCATAACTGGTTGATGCATGATACAGACGAACACTACTTTGATGTAAGGCAAGTGTGGGATAGGAGGATGGAATATATACAGAAAAAGACAGCATTTCATATTCACACGTACGATAGGAGGATGGAATATGTATGAAAAAACAGTAAGCACATGTGATGGTGGAGTAGGGGAGATGTGCTCATCATGTACACGTATGGTGTAGAAACAGGAACACGTGTCATATTCACAGGCATTATGTGTAAAGTAAGCAGATTTAATTCAAGTTAAAAGCAATACAAGCTAGACATCATACGCGACATGCAACCACATATAATAGTGCCAAGTTAGAGCAAGCACATGTGATGGTGGAGTAGGGGAGATGTGCTCATCATCTACACAGCTACGTTGACTGTCAAGCCTTGTATTGTCTTGCAAATCTTGTTGGGAGGATGGCGGAGTAGAATCTGTAGAGACCCCATGTTTGAGTTGCTCCGAAGGACCACCATCATCCACTGTCGGACTAATTTCCTTCAGCTGTAATGATTTTGCATTGTGAAGTCAAACCGATAAGAAAAAATGAATAAAATTCGCTCTTCAGAACTCATTCATGCATGATACTGACAAACACTACTCGGATGAAAGGCATCTCATCATCCAAGATGCCCCTTCACTTCAAAGGTTGATCCTTGATTCTAGTTATTCACCGTTGCAAATAACCGTCCTCTCTGCGCCTAAACTAGAGACCTTGGGTGTAATACATGATCTCTGTGCTCATTTCAATATGGTGTTTGGCTCCATAGTTCTTCGGGTACTTTATATTATCATCCACACTTGTAACCATAAGCTGCATTATAAATTTCTGTGCATAAGTTATATATCATCTTGGAGTACACATTTTGTACTAATATTATGTTCTATGCTCAATGAAGTGTTTCTCCATGGATGGCCTATCAATGGTGTTGGATTATGTCAAGATCTTATATATCCAAATGTAGTTTTGATCTGAACAAGATTATTGGCTTGCTGCAATGCTTTCCATGTATGGAGAAGTTGTATATAAAGGTGATAATTTCATGCACATTGGAAGCCCGCATATAGTGTACTAGAATTAACCGTTCAGCAGTTGCTCTTTTGACACTCTTCTTTTAGACCTTAACTGTTTTCAATCTTCATGTCTATTTAGGCAACAGGACGGGGTAAGAAAGTTATAACCAATCGGTGGATTCGTAAGCATCAGGACTTTCTCACTTCTCATGAGATTCGATTGAAGACAATAATGCTAGAACGATATGTAGCCAACCGTGTAAACACTAGATTCGTCACATTCTTCCTGCTGAATGCGAGGTTACTATTGTCCATCAGGCTTAAGTTTATCAGCATCATGGTTTTGACGGATGGGTATGTCGAAGAGCAAAAAAAGGAGTTTTAGGTGGGCAAAAGAGCTTCTGAACGTGCCGGGATTCTATTTACAACATATTGTGGTCATAATCCAGTAAATTTTACGAACCAGGATGTTCATTCTATGGACCTGATCGATCCATTTGACTGTGAATGCCGAAAACAGTGCTGGAGTTAGATGTTGTTGCCCTTTTCAACCTGGTTTTTTTTGTAAACCTGATGAACAATTAACCCTCGTGCTTTTGTACAGTTTGTAAGCTGGAGTTACATGTTCCTGCCCTTTTCAACTCGGCTGTGACTGTCATATTTTCTTTGAAACAAGGCAAATGGCTTGCTATTTGTTTAATTTAGAGTGAAATATTGTAACAAATCCCAACCAAGGGAAATAACATCACTTCGCTGGCTATTTGAGCTCACTGTGCATTACAGAAGCCAAGTGATTAGCCCCCACCAGCACCCACAAACTTATTTCGAACTAGCACATCAAGTGGGCTGTAAATTTTCATAGGAAAGACTGCATGACCGTGACAGATTTGGATTCTGACATTTGGGACCCGCGAGTAAATAGCCTAACCAAGGTGGTGTCGACTTACTAGCTAGTCAACAAACGATTATGCCTACTAGCCGTTGGATAGACATCCAACATCTGTCGTGTATCTTCTATCTCTTGTCTTCTTCTTCCTCCAGCCGCCCAAACCAAACCACCACGTCGGCTCCGCCTGCTCCCGCCTCCCATGGCTGGCTGTGCCTCCGCCGCCCTACCGTACATACCCTCCAACCTTCGCCAGTCCCTCCCTCTATTCCCCCACACGTTATGTTATTCTACGGCGACGTCAGACCAACACGCACCTGCGCTCGAACCAGTCAACCCTCATACTCCCCTCCGCCTGCGACTAGACCGGCGCATCTTCCACAGCTCCTGTTCGTTCCGTCCGAGGCCTCGCCATCGTCCTCTGCCTTGCGGCCTTGGTTTGCTCGCTGTGCGCGGTGTGCCGCCCTATTGCATTGTCAATGTCGTCAACAACGAGATGACTGTACATGGAGAGGATGACAGTAGGGACCCACCAGCTTCATGGCAGTACGCAAGCAAGTGCCTCTATATTACAAGCCCAAAAATATGGTTCCTCGTAATGGTTGGACATCTGGGGCTCACGCCATTGTCAACATAGTCAATAAACGAGAGAATTACACTACGAGCGGCTGACACCAGGGACCCGGCGGGTCCCGCAGTTTTTTTTGAGGAACAAGCAGTTGTTATTTATACTAGTTTTAGCGTCGGATCAGGGTAACAACGGGGCTGTGCGTGGGCTGTGGCCCGTCTAGCCAGGGTTTTATTTATGTTTACCACATCATGAGCCCAGTTGTGTTTTTTTCTTGCTGAAAATGGCTAGCCTAGTTCTATTTTTTTAAAAGAAATACCCAAACAAGGCCTACTTGCTTTATCGGCCCTGCTGGGCTGCAAATCTTTCAAGACGAGGAGAGTTTCATTCGGTTTTCCCAGAAATGGGATGTACATTTTTAAAACACATCAAACCGGGAATTAGTTTCAATTTTTTTTCATTAGAAGATTTTAAATTCCATTGATTTTTATGCGTGGACAACTATTTGGCTTTTATATTTATATAAATTATTTTTCAAAATAGTTTGAACGTGAATTGATATTTCTGGATTAAAAACAGTTGACCGCACCGACATATGCAAAATTTCGTATACTTTTTAACAGTGGCCACATGTAATGCTAACAAAAAGAAGATGGGCTCCAAAAAAATTCTTAAAATTAGCAAATGGGCTGTACATTATTAGAAATAATGGTAGATGGGTTGTATGTTGTTTTCCACAGATTTGAGGCTGACTTGTGCGCCTACTACAGGTTGACGCGTATGCTTTCAGAAAAAAAAGGTTGACGCACACGCAACGCCCTGTCAACTTAGTCAACACATGAGAGCAGTGACCGTTGGATGTCCATCCAATGGCTGTCGTGCTTCTTCAACCTCTGCTCTTCATGCTCCAGCCGCTCAAACAAGCGCTGGCGGGACTGCCTGCTCCCTCCTCCCACGGCCAGCTATGCTGCCGCGTAGGCCTCACGGCCCCACAGTACTCCCATCGCTGGCCTAGACATCCCTCTACTCACCCACACATGTTGTTATTCTCCAGGGACGGCAGACGAACCAGTAAACCCACGTACTCCTCCGCGTGGGAAACAACTGCCGAGTATTCCCTGGCTTCGTGTCGTTTCCTTCCTAGGCCTCACCGTCGTCCACCGCCCTGGTGCTCTCGGCGTGGCCTGGTCAACGTGGTCAATGAACGACATCCATCGGAAGTGGACTGTACGTGGAGAGGCTGACAGCTGGGTCCATGGCCGCACGCAAGGAAATGCCTCCTTATTACGCGCAAAATAATGATTCCTCCACCTGACAGCTAGGACCCACAGGAAGGGCCTCTGTATTTCGTGAAAAAAATGTTCCCCCTGTTGACAGGTCGGACCCACCAGCTATATCTTCGCACGCAAGGAAGTGCCTCCTTATTACGCCCAGAAAAATGAATACCCCCTGCTAGCTGGGACCCACCATATTGTTGGGTTGACTTGTGGGCCTACTAAGTTGACGGGGACGGAGGGCTTTGTCAATTTAGTCAATACTCCAGTGACCGTATGATGTCCATCCAACGGCCATAGTGCTTCTTCAACCACTGGTCTTCTTGCTCCAGTCGCCCAAAGCAGCGCCGGTCATGTCGCCTACTCCTGCCTCCCGTGGCCGGCTGTGCTACCGCGGAGGCCTCACCTCCCCCATACTACTCCCACCACTGGCCAGGCCATCACTCCACTCACCCACACCCCCTGTTATTCTGCGGCGACGGCAGCCTCACAGCGCAGCCGAACTAGTGAACGCTCGTACTCCTCTCCGCTTGGGCATCCACTGCCACGTCTTCCCCGGCTCCGCGTCGTCCCCTTCCTAGGCCTCTCCTTCGTCCACAGCCATGGTGCTCTCGGCGCGGCGTGGTCAATGTGGTCAACGACCAACTTCCATCGGAAGAGTACTGTACGTGGAGAGGCTGACCACTGGGTCCACGATAGCCGCAAGGAAGTGCCTCCTTATTACGCGGAAAATAATTATTCCTCCACCTGACAGCAGGGACCCACCGGACGGGCCACCAGTATTTTGTGAAAAAAAGTTTCCCCTGACTGCTGGGACCCACTGGACGGGCCACCATATTTCACGAAAAAATGTTCCCCCGCTGTCAGCTCGGACCCACCGGAAGTGCCTCGTTGTTACGCACAAAAAAAAGAATACTCCCCCGGCTAGCTGGGACCCACCTTGGTGGGAGACTGACTTGTGGGCCTACTAAGTTGACGAGGACGGAGGGCTTTGTCAACTTAGTCAATATGAACGATTCTAGCTCCAGTGACCGTACGATGTCCATCCAACGGCCGTAGTGCTTCTTCAACCTCTGGTCTTCTTGCTCCAGCCGCCCAAAGCAGCGTCGATCGTGCCGCATGCTCCTGCCTATCATGGCCGGCTGTGCTGCCGTGGAGGCCTCACCGCCCCCTGCTATTCCCACCGCTGGCCAGGCCCTGCGGGGATGGCAGCCTCACACCGCAGCCGAACCAGTGAACCCTCGTACTCCTCTCCGCGCGGGCTTCCACTGCTGCATCTTCCCCGGCTCCGCGTCGTCCCCTTCCTAGGCCTCGCCGTCGTCCACCGCCGTGGTGCTCTCCGCGCGGCATGGTCAAGGAACAACTTCCATCGGAAGAGTACTGTACGTGGAGAGGCTGACAGCTGGGTCCACGGAAGAGTACTGTACTGCTCCTAGATGTTTTCAGGGTATATGGGTATATATAGGATGAAGAAGTAGGTCGGTGGAGCTGCGAGGGGCCCATGAGGATGGGGCGCACCCAGGGGGGCAGGCGCGCCTCCCTACCTTGTGGCCTTCTCGCTTCTTTCTTGACGTCCACTCCAACTCCTCTGGATCATGTTTGTTCCAAAAATCACTCTCCCGAAGGTTTCATTCCGTTTGGATTCCGTTTGATATTCCTTTTCTGCGAAACACTGAAATAGGCAAAAAAAACAACAATTTGCACTGGGCCTCCGGTTAATAGGTTAGTCCCAAAAATAGTATAAAAGTGCATAGTAAAGCCCATTAAACATCCAAAACAGATAATATAATAGCATGGAACGATCAAAAATTATAGATACGTTGGAGACATATCAGTATGGCCAGGGCTCGTGCACATGGCTGGGTCAGAATGGAGAAACTGTGTCATCTTCGTGTTCATGGGGAGCCAACCGGCTGGGTCGAAATGGAATGCGTCATCGTGTTTATCGGGAGGGCTTGCACGGAACAGCCGATGGAAATGAGGCCTGGCGTACGGCAGAACGGAGGAAACTGCCTTGTGTTCGACCAGCCAAGGTCGAAATGGGATCCTGTTCATCGGGAGGGGTCTAACGTATCACAAAACGGAGGAAACAGACTTCTGTTGGACCTCCTACGGTCGAAACGGGGTCCTGTTGATCGGGAGGGGTGTGGCATACCGCAAAACGGAGGAAACGGACTTGTGTTGGAGCGCTACGGTCGAAACGGGGGTCATGTTGGGTGTGGCGTCCACAAAATGGGACTCCACGGGATACTGTTCATCTCCACCGTCGACCTCCTCCAGCCTCCACGAGTTACTGTTCATCCACCGTCGACCTCCTCCAGCCTCCACCTGCGACTGTTCATCCACGGGGTCCTGTTCATCCAGCCTCCACCGCACGCTCCTCCACCGGCTACTGTTCAACCAGCCCTCTCCACGGGGTCCTGTTCAACCACCCCTCCAGGGGCTACTGTTCATCCAGCCCTCCACCGGCTACTGTTAAACCATACCTCCACCGGCTACTGTTCAACCTTCCCTCCACGGGGTCCTGTTCATCCAGCCCTCCATGGGGTCTTGTTCATCCACGCCCAACCGGCTCGATCAATCGGGGTCATGTTCATCCAGCGGCAACACCACGGGGTCCTGTTCATCCAACCTCCACCGGGATTTGTTCATCCAACCCCCCCCCCCCCAACAACGCTCACTGTTCATCCAGAGGCAGCATCGATTGGCTTCAGTTAGCAGCAGTAGCGAAGGAATCGCTCGATCGCTCAGGTTCAGTAACACGTAGCCTGCAGTGCAATCGCTCGGGTTCAGTAGGCGAACACCTCGCTCGGGTTCAGTTAGAGCCCAACACCTCGCACCCACGCGCGTACGTGTACGAGAGAAATGCGCATCGCTTAGCTCCTGATCACCCACCATAACCGGGAACTCTCCGAAATTTTCCTCGCCCTCGCTTCTACCACGGTTTTTTCCGTCATGGATGGCCCGAAGATGTCATGCAGCTGCCGACCCGCCCAGGACGAAAAGCCCATTTTCTGTCGTGATTTTTTGTCATAGAAGTAGGATCCCACCACATCTATGATGATACTGGGTTTTGTCACAATTATCGTGATAGAAGTGTCATAAGTATGACAGAAAAAAATTCGTTCGGCCCAAAATGTCATGTATGTGTCTTTTTTTGTAGTGAATTCATTCACATTAAAATGAAATTTGTCTTTAAAACATCATTCACCTCGGCATACCGAGGGGGTCTACTCTAAAATAGTGTCCTTGTGACACTTGGCCTCAGATATTCGGGCACCCGGCATCACATCTTCAAAGTACTGCTCGGGCACCAGATTCTTGCTTGATGGTCCGCTTTTCGCCATGTCCTCTGGTTTTATCCTAGGATAATGCGTCTTCACATACACATATGCTTGCCGAGCACCCTCCAAACAAGTCGAACGCTTCCATTCTTAGACATGGGGGCTGACGCTTTGACGCCTCTGGACTAAACCAAAGTAGTTGCTGGGCAGTGGTTCGGTAGGCCACATGGCAATGCAGAGGTCCTCCATGGCAGGCCTGGCGACGCGGTGTAGCTCCATCAACTACTTCATCTGGTTCACGAGGAGTGGCGAATGTGACGACACTTGAAACTATGCCCGGAATGCCTTCTGATCGGTCGCATCCTCGCGCCCGTTGAAGTGTTCGCATGCATCTACCACACTCCTCGGCAGGTCCACGAATGTACTTGATGCATGCCAGATTTGCATCAGCTCGGTGAAGCGGCCACCACCGAAGACACACTGCATTAAAAATGGCTTACCAGTGGCTATCTCCAAAACTTGTCAGAGTTCTTTCCAGTCCACCCTCGCCTCGACCTGGACCTCTTTTTGCGCCAGCTCGGGCCTTTAAGCCCAGCAGCATCCTTCTCTTTGTCAGCCTTGAGGGTGTCGTGCTTAGCGTACATACCCTTTAGGTCCTGCTCCATGTCTAATATCCGAGGTTGATCCTTCCTCCTAGCATTTTGCTCTTTGGCAAGCTCGATGCGGAGGGCCTCCATCTTGGTCGCGGCAGCTAACACAGCAAATTCATGTTAGCACTAGAGTTGTTTTAACAATAAATGAAGCCATGGTGTTGAGTTTGTTTTTTACATTGCGCTTGATCCATCTGCTTCTTCAGCAGATTGATGTCCTCTTCCAACCGCGCAAGCTTGTGGTTCAGCTCTTCCAACACTTTTGAGTTGAACACCAAAGATGAGGCGGAAGCCTGCAAAAACCTTTGTTAGAGTCCGAAAATCAAAATTGATCCTCTCATCGGACATACTTGTCCGACGAGGATCTCGTGGGCTACTGCATATTCACTTCGGATATAGCTTTTAGAACTAAAAATTCAACCCCCGAGTTAGCTTATTAAACTAACTCATGGCTCAGGGACTACTGTATATGCGCTCTTAAAAGCACAAGATGAATCTTGTTAAGTAAGTCTTCGGGCAAGTTTCTTTGCAGCCTTAAAGGGATATTTGGTGTATAAAACACTAAACAGCACAACACTTGTACAAACTAACATACCTCAAAACCTTTTGAGAGTCTTATGAAGGCCTCCGCAATTTTGGCCTCTACGGACCAGAACTGGTTGTAGGTCATGCCCAGAAGGGCATGGTGCTCGGGAAGAATTAAGGAGTGCTTTAAAGTGTTCCATGTCTCCTTATGCCACCCCAAAATGGGCAGCCTGCTATCCTCTGCCCCGTCCCTCGCTAGAGAGGTGACAGCCGCCTTTGTACGGCTCGACGACGCTGGAGCCGTCGGGTCCAAGGGACTCTAGGTGGTCAAGCTCCGGTTCTTTTAGAGCCAAGTGAGTCCCCTTCTCTTGTTCCCCGGCACCCGAGGTATGGACCTCGGCCATGGACGCATCAGTACCACTCTCTATGTTTAGCACGGGAGGGTCCGGATGCGATGAAACCTCCCCGAGCTCTACACGAACAAGGGAGGGAGGCATGCGCGCACCCGACGAGCTCTCGGCTAGCTCGGGCAGAGGGACAGTGTTATCCGACCCCTCTTTAGGAAAGCAGCATTGTGGGCTGTAAAAGCAAATAGTGTGTCACAATCAGGAGCACGCCCGTTGAAACATATTATGGGCAAGGTAAATGTTTGTGCCCGATGCGCCGGCCGAGTCTTCGCCCGGTCGCTCGCAACACGCGTCCTGACTCGTGGCCCCGCACCGCTAACTTTCCCCATCGCACCGCTACCTTTCCTCACCTTATCCTCAGTCTGCATCTATCTTTCTTCATCAAATCCTCTCACCACAGAAGCCTCTCGAGCTTGATTCCCTCCTCACTCTCCCTCCATTCCTCCTCTGGCCATGGAGCACCAGCCGTTGCTTCTCCGCCGTGCATCTCCCTCCTATCCACCTCCCCCCACCCCACTCCACCCCCACCCTCGCTCTCCTGAATCTCGTGATGCGATGGATATGGCCGCAGATCCGCAACCACATGCTTGGCTGGAAACGGCCAGCCCAGTGCTACAACGGGCGACGGCAGTAGATACCACCTCCGGCAGCCACCATGTTTGTTGATAAAGCTTCAACCTCCTGCTGGATTTTTTGCTAGATCCACTGGTTGGGGATGTTACAAGCAGGGGCATTTTTTGCTGGAACCGGTCCTAATTTTTGCTACCACCTTGTTTTGATTTTCCTGAAATCAGTCTAAAAATTGCTACCACCGTCTTCCAATTTTGCTGGAACCTGCAAATTTTTCTGCTTCAACCAAGTACTGCAGATTTTTGTTGGTAAATTAGCTTCAACCTTCGGCTGGATTTTTGCTGGAAACACTGGTTGGGGATGTTACAAGCAAAGGCATTTTATGTTGGAACCATGTTCTTCTTGAATCACCGGTTCCAGCTTCTGCTCAACTTAGTTCATCTTTTTTGCTGGAACTGTGTCTTTTTGTTGTTGGAACCGGCATATGATTTTGTTACGATGGCAATTTCTGAAGTTCTTTGTTGGTTGACATTATTTGCTACAGTCAGGCGGAGGTGATGCATTTTTTGCTGGAACCGTATTAATTTTTGCTGGAATCAGGGATTTTTATTGCTTCAAGCAATTTACTGGGTTTGCTAGTTGCTCAGGTCGTTTTGCTGGAAACTTTTTTGTTTATTGCTGGAATCAGGTTTTAGTTTTGCCGCAACTACCCACCAGAGTTTTTTGGGCTGAGATGTGTTTTTTCGCTGGAATCGTGTGGTGCAGGTCGACGACGGCCGGGATGTCGTGCTATGATGGGCGGCGCCGGCACGAGTTGCTGGAACCGATGTTTGGCAGAGCTGCATCCGACAGGGGGGGGGTGCTGGAACGACGGGAGATGAGGAGGGTGTGCAACGACGACAAATTGGAGTTGCGAGAGAGGTGGGGAGCAGTGGAGGTCCGACTAGCGACGGAGATCCGGCGGGTCGGGCCACCCGTCCATGGCGCTCGTGACCGCTTGCGTGCTCGCGTGATTTGCAGGGTAGAAATAGCGTGGTGGAGACGAAAGCGTCATGTATCTGACAGCAAACAAGGCTTTAATCGGACGTACAGGGTGCGACCGGCCCAAATTTGGGCCGGCAAACGTGTCCAACATGGTACCTTCTTGGCTACGGCTTCTCCCTTCGTGGTGGGGGAAGCACGTCCTTGAAGGAGCCGGAGTGTGTGGCCTCAGCAGGGGCCAAGGACTAGCTTGGTTGGGCGGTGGAGGATTTCCGAAGTCTTTTATGAAACCAACGAGGGTCGTCCTCCTCGGCATCTTCAGACGCCTCCCTCCTCCTCTTAGGGGACGATTCCTCGTCCTCCTACTCCTTCAACTCCTCGTGGATGGAGGAGCCCTGGGTGTTTTCGGACCTGGCTTCCAAAGGAGCTCCACAGATGTGCAGGCCCTCCTTCTTCGTCTCCCCCTTCTCCTTAGCTGCAACCACATATGGCTCCTCGGCTAGGAGCACTGTGAGCTGGGGGGTTCCTAGCCCCTTTGGGCAGCGGCACCGGAAACTTTATCTTCCAGGCCCTGTTGCACCAGTAATAGTAGTAGATGTGTTGGATTAATGGTCTACTTGTCATGAACATAATTCCTATGTAATAATTATGTCATGAATGATCACAATTATAACTATGCTCAATTCTATCAACTGCCAAAAAATAATTTGTTTACCCACCATTGCTATGCTTTCGAGAGAGATACCACTAGGCACTAGTGTACCTATGGCCCCCGGGTACATCTTCTATCAATACTTAAGTATCCACAATTGCTATCCTATTTATTCTTTTATTTTGTTTTGCTTTGCATATCACTATTTGCTTTTAACCTTGTGCCTAGCAAGAACAAGGGGAGTGACGAACCCCTTGCCTTTGTTGGGTGCGAGCAATTATTTTGTTTGTGTGTAGGTGCTGCTAAAGTTGTTCGTGTGTTGCCTCCTACTGGTTCGATGAACCTTGGTTCTTAACTAAGGGAAGTACTATCTGCTACTTTACTGCTTCACCCTTCCTCTTCGAGGAAATCCAACAACTCCATCACGAGTAGCACGCACATGCCATCATCTAATATGGTAGCATATAATGCATCCTCTACGCAATCGCAGAATTTCAGGAACACTCCCAAATCATTGCCAAAAGAATCTAAAAATATTATAGAGCAATGCTTTCCAAAAGCGGTTGTAGCTGCGTTAAAAAAGAGGTTAGCACAAAATGAGAGGATTAGTGCTCTTTGCATTGAACAACATGAAAATGGGTTGTTTTCTAATTATGATGCAATAAAAGCTAGAGTTTTGCAAGAAGATGAATCTTTGCCAACTGATAGACTTGGTGAGCAAAAATATGGCTCTACAACAATGGATGTGCCTTCACCAAATACACAACATACTATACACCCCCTACACGCTTGCAAAGTTTCAGCAAAACTCATGCTTCATTATCGAAAGAGTCTACAAGCATTGGGGGCAATCGTATCCGGAGTGGGCTAAAATTGAAAAAAGCTTAAAACCTACTTTGATGCTCGCCGCCAGGAACAAACAAAAAAAGAGTTGGCTCAAATAAAAGAAGCATTGTCAATTGGTAGAATCAATAAAAACAAGGTTGATTCGGAGAGTGGAAGTGCTTTGGTTGAAAAATCCGAATCAAACACTATACATTCTGAATCCGTCAAATCCAAAGAGGCAAGCTTCATTAAGAAAGGGCATGACAATCATACCAAAACAGCTATGCTTGATTTTTCTGAAGTTAATGGAACCTACTTCCTGCCCTATGAGTTCCATGATGTAGAAATTGATGAGCCTCAAGGATAAGAACAAATAGTCGAACAAAGTTATGTTGACAAAGGTCTTCAAAGTAATGATGCATGGAATCAAGAAAAGGATGAGGACAAGGCATTGAGGAGTCATCCGAAAGTGGACAAAGATATTATTCAGGTCATCCAACCGTCATGCTCTCCCAACATATTTGAAGAGGTATGTTTAGCCAATAATTTATCGATATTTGGATTTGGTCATAAGTTTGTTGTTGATGCATATATAGAAAATGCTTATAAGCAATCTTGAGAGACCAATGAAGAAGTTAGAAACACAAAAATTACAAAGCATATTGGTCAACACATTGTATCATTCAAACAGGCCGATAGTGACAACCTTTTGTAGCCAAAGCTTTCCCCATTGTTTTCTTTAAATTTTATATCTAATTGGGTAGCTTTGCTTGTTTCATACTTGGCTTACGTTTGGTCTCACGTGAGACATATATATGTTCTAATATTTTCGTTTCAGAAACATAAAGCCAAGTTTGGATTCTTTTGAGAAAACCGATGATAGTATATTATCTTAACCAATGACATTGGAAAAAGAATGTAAAAGAAAATTCATGGCTAAATGAGGAGATGTCAAATCTGAACCATTCGTTTGCTTCATTCCAAAGCCGTTCTCACAACAAGATTAGCTAGAGAATGAAAAATATACATTCAATCCAAACATGTGTGATCAAATCTTTGATTTCTTGTTGAGGAATGATTATGTTAGAATTCTTGATCACGGTGATGAGCCATCAATTCGAGGACGAATGTATTGCAATTGCATGATTCGTTCGATCATAATTTTGAAGATTGCAACATGTTTCATCAAATAGTAAAATCGTCCATTGATAAAGGATGACTAAAATTTGTTGAACACCAATGAATGACCAATCTACTCTAATTCGTCAAGATGGCAAAAAAACTATTGCATCGGCTACCTCAAGCTGATTCATTTAAAGATGAGGAGGTAAAAAATGTAGGTGACTAGATCAAGCTTTCAAGTAAAGAATATGTTCAATAGCACAATGAAGATAATTTTGAGGGCGAGAATTCCATCAAAGCTACAACAAAGACTCTAAGCACTGGGCGCAGCAAGCAAATCCAATGATCGATGAAAGCAAACCAAAAGAAAAACAAAGGCCAAACTAACAACAAGGGTAAGAAATCAAAAATCACCTTCACTAAGCTATTCGATAAATATCAAAGCAAGAGTGCAGAGGAATGCTTATCGGCCAAATCATGCAAAGAAACCAAGATCACCCCCTAGGCGCAAATTTGAGGATCGATATTGGTAAAGTGAGGATTTTTAATGCAACATATTCATATCCTTATTTTGGGCCGCCAATGCCAATGTCGTGGCTACCTCCCTATGTTCATGTAAATCCATATCCATCATGGGATAGGTACAATACAAGGGCGCATCCTCCATCTTTTTTAGACCATCTCACCAACATTATGCACCTCCGAGAAGATCAACATTTGATGAACAATCACATATCAAAGACCATTTCAATCATGAGGAATTGGTACGAAGCTCAAGGAAAAAGAAAGAGGTGGCCATGCGAATTTACCGCGGTAAAAGAGATGGTCCTAAGAGTGCTACTTTAGATTTGATCTGAAATGAAAAAGAGCCAATTGAAGTGTTGACATTTGCTACAAAAGGCAAAGAGACAATTCTATCAAGTGGCAAATCCAAAGAGAAGAAGTTGAGAGTGCACAGGTAAAACAAGAATTGTCATTACTTCAAACAAAATCATAGCTGAGGTGCCCACTCGGCTTATCATATTGGAAAAAGAAGAAATTGCAAAAGCTTAGTGCACAAAAACTTGAAAAG